>JARWLC010000007.1:91280148-91958898 GCA_033318265.1 Phyllotis vaccarum
GTTACTGAAAACACTAAAGTCTGAGGAAGTAAATCAAGCAGCCACTAAAGGAAGTTTTTATCTACTTGGTCAGCACACAGCCCTCCCCGATGGCCACTGCTCAGGACTCAGAGGGTTAGGAGCACACGGACAAAGCCCAGTTCTTTGTTCCCTCCAATACTAAACAAACAGCTATGGTATACCTTTCATTCTGTGTACTGGAATTTCTTCACCCTTCCGTGAGGTTAGCTAAATCTCAGCAGCATTTAAAATTAACCCTTTACCTTCTCTGATTCTCAGTTCTTAGACCTACCTCCACATCAGAATCACCTGGAGAAGCTTTTCAACAGTCTGGTCTCTGCCCAGGGATAATGACAAGTTATTTGTCACTGGGTGGGGTCCTGAACTAGATACCTGTCAGCACAGAACTAAAAATAAGAAAGTAGCATGCATGCCTTGATAGCACAAGTGACTACACTTAGAGTG
Source organism: Phyllotis vaccarum (assembly GCA_033318265.1). Classification (NCBI taxonomy): domain Eukaryota; kingdom Metazoa; phylum Chordata; class Mammalia; order Rodentia; family Cricetidae; genus Phyllotis; species Phyllotis vaccarum. Next base: position 91,280,614 of record JARWLC010000007.1, read on the forward strand.
TGTCAAAACACATTTGTTTCTGGCTCTGTGAAGGTGCTAGGAGAAACATCCCAGGAGCAGCAGCATGCCAGCACCCAGGTACTGAACTGCACAACACTGAGAAATGAAAGAACCTGGGTCCCTTGGGTTAGGAAATGCACCCACAGCACTGAATAGCAGAGCAGGAAAGGGGGGAGTGTGCATAGGGGTGAGCTAAAAGGACTCTGAACCCAAATGCTGGGGAAATCTGAGAAATAAAATGTAAAAGCATAATTTAAAGAGTTGCTTGCTGAAATCCATACAGACATGAATAAAAATCTAGTCCCCAGAATTCAAATAAAGTACTGCTTCTGTATGGATGCTACAGTCTCTCTCCAGGAAGGAAGCTTGCCTCCCCATCCCTTGAGAGACTTGCTTCCACACAACAGAGGCTCCAGTTAAGGACATGTTCAGAAAGAGCTCTGACAAGAGCTAACTCAGCCAGGCAATCAAGGTCTACACCAGAAAATGATGTGACCGAAGTGGTTCTTTGTATCCATGACCTCGGCAGCACCCATAACCACAACCCAACTTGGAGAAAAACATGAGAGAAACACCGAATGATGGCTATCTACAAAATGCCTGACCACTAATCCTCAAGCTGTCCAGGAAAATCCAGGTCAGAAGGGTGCCTGAGAAACCAGACATTGAGGGCAACTGGTACCCTGAAGGACCCAGTGCACAACGACTAACCACTGAGAAAAGCAGGGGAGCCCAGTCGGGGGCTTGGTTAACAAAATATGCAATGATCATCTGTTTACTTTTCAACATTTTGCATTCTGTACCTAATGTGAACTCATAAACGTCAGGGCATAGTGTACATTATTTATACAGAGACTCAAACACAGTCTAACACAGGATTTCAGACATGATGTATACTTAATATTAATGTATTCGTTCTAAAACTGTGTTTCCAGGGACGGATATGTAACACGGTTGATAGAGCACTGACTTAGCATGAAGAAGTCCTGGGTGTTGTGGTGCAGCCCTGTAATCTGAGCACTAGGGAGGTAGAGGAAGTGAGACTGACACAGGGTAAAGCTACCCTGGCCTACATTGTAAGACAATGTATCATTGTATACATTGTATCAAATGTATATCAATGTATACATTGTATCAAAAAGAAAAAATGGCTGCTTTAAAATGTCATTATGACGATCTTGGAAAAAAAAAATCCTTAATAATCAGTCTGCTTAGAGTGGTCAATTGGGCTGCATTCAAATCATCTTATTAATTTCATTCCGACTCATATAGCCAGCACCAAACTGATATTCTCATGTGGGACATAACATCTGACGGTGGCTGTGGTAACTGTGAAGGTAACGCTGAGGGCAGAGCTGCACACGGTACAGTACAGTCTGTATGTGGCATAGAGAACAGACTTAAAAACCAGCAGAGGTCAGAGGATGCCACTGGGTATCTTCTTCAGACACACTGCACTTTATTTACCAAGCCAGAGTATCTTGCTAAAGCCACATCCACCCACCCAGCTAGTCTTGCTAACCGGTGTGTTCCAAGGGTTCCTGTCTCTTCTACCCAAGTGCTGGCATAATCAGAGGACAACCTATCCTCCCAGCTTTTTATGTGGGATCTAGAGCTCCAAATTCTGGTCTTCCCAAATGCACATCGATGATCTTAGCCACTAAGCCAACTCCCCAGTCCCTCATACAAACCTTAATCTACATGTACTCAGCAGATCTCCAAGACCACACAGAAAGACTTACACTAAGAACAGAACACCAACATTTTTCATAAAGTTAAGGGAAATGGGCATTAACCATAGGAGGAAAAAAATCCCCCTAAATTACTGAAAAGTGCATAGGGTTTTTTGTTTTAAGATAAATATTTATGTTAATAAAATAGGCTCAATGCACAAATAATGTATGTCCTTTACTACTATTTGGAGTCTTTCTCACAATGCCTGTAGGTCATTTGGGTTTGAATTTTTGATTGTTGGTTTGTTCTTTGAGACAAGGTCCGTCCCCCAACTGAGCTCAGACTAGTCTCCTGCCTCAACCATCCATGTGCTGTCATTACAGAGGTACACCCCCATGCTGGCCAACACATTGCTATTGATCCTGTCCACCAGCCCCACCTTAGAACACTGCACCCAGCCTGACCAACCACTGTGCTTCACGCTTCTGAAAGGTACCAATGTACCATCATATGGCACAGGTGACCCCATGACCCCCACGGGGTCTGGCACGAGAAAGAAGCCAATAACTTGTATTGTTTATCAAGTACTGCAATTTATAAGATAGAAAACTTATTTTAAAACACCGAAACTAAAAAATAAAATACAGAAATGTTTTAAATCATTTTTATTTATTAAGCAATATACTTTATCCCTAAGGAAGCAAATGCATTTCTTGCTTATTTTTTGAACAAATCATGAAGTATTCTATTAACTCAACCCTTCCCCCACAGCAGCTGTTGTGTGAAACTGACTCACAAAATGTAAACTAGAACTGAAATATTTGATCATCTGTCTCAAACCACTTGCCAGTGTGACTGTAGGATTTTCCACCTCTAATTTATTTTCAAAATAAATAGCTTATTGGTTTCATCAGAAATCTATTAAGATCCAGTATAGCTGAGAAAATGGGCCTCACTTGTGAAATTTTAAAATCCCAGTATCTTCTTAAAAATTATTTATTTTCATTTTATATGCATTGGTGTTTTGCCTGTATATATGTCTCTGTGTCGGTGTGTCATATCTTGGAGTTACAGGCAGTTGTGACCTTCCATGTGGGTGCTGGGAATTGAACGTGGGTCCTCTGGAAGAACAGACAGTGATCTTAACCACTGAGCCATCTCTGCAGTCCCAAAATCCATTATCTTATGACTATAACAAAAAGAAAAGAATAAAGCAAGACATTCCTACAATCTGTGGGATTCTAAGTGACATCATAGCAAAGAAAAATAAATATCCAAATTGAGCCATTTTAAAAATTGTTCTAAGTAACATTTTCTGTATAAAATGAAAATAAGTATTTCTGTCAAAAACAAAAAAAAAAAAGTCCACCTGGTGACATACACTCAGAAGGCAAGGAGAATGTCTTCTGCTCTCCACACAGGTCCTAAGCACAGTGACACCCTATGAGGCATAACCTAGGCTCCAGCCAGTAAGAACAAGAAAATAAATTCAAATTCAACCATAAGTGAAATGCTATCTGACACTAATATATTTCTCAGATCAGACAAATTGGCAGTTTAATAAAGTTTCATTGCAGGGACGGATTCTTACAAACTGTTGGTAAAAATATAATTAGCTACTGCTTTTTTCCATGAGCCATTGGGCAATACCCACCTTAATACAAGTATGTGCATACACAGTCAGTAATTCCACTACTAGAAATTGAATCCATAGTCATCTGACAAAGGTATCTATGTGGTGGTTTGAATGGCAATGGTCCTCATAGGTTCATATCTTCAATGCTTGTTCACCAGGGACTAGAACTGCTTGAAAGAATGTGAAGAACTGGAGGCTAAAGGAGTGTTACTTGGGGTGGACGTTAAGGTTTCAAAAGCCCTTGTCAAGCCCAGTCATTCACTCAGTCACTGTCTGTCTGTCTGTCTGTCTGTCTGTCTGTCTGTCTGTCTCTCTCTCTCTCTCTCTCTCTCTCTCTCTCTCTCTCTCTCTCTCTCTCTCTCTCTGTGTGTGTGTGTGTGTGTGTGTGTGTGTGTGTGGTGTGTCTCTCTCTGTCTCTGACTGCATACAGATCAGGATGGAAAGGTCTCAGACACTGCTGTCGTGCCTGCCCACATGCTGCCATGTAGACAATCTACAAATGTGCATGGTGGTATTCACAACACAGCACTAAGTGTGAGGAGACAGGGTCTGTGCACATTGTAACTCTTCAGCCTAAGGACTGCCTAAGCGACATGCATGCAGAGGGATGTTGAACATCCACTGGTCAGCATGAGGCTGACCTCTGAATCAGCTGACAGAAACGCGTAAGGGCCAGAGCTCCGTGTATACAATGATCCAGTTGGTTTAGGATTGGTAACTAACCGGCATCATGAGATGGATACTCAAGTATGTGAAAGGGTGCTAGGAGACTTTGGGGGTGGATCTACAGCAGGGAGACATTCTTCATACTGCTTTGGAATGGGTCTGAATGCTTATATACTTTTATTGTATGGAGAGAGTGCTTACATGTGCACTGATTCAACAGTGATTGTAGATTCCCTTCAACCTGAGATAACATCAATATTTGATTCTCTCCTCCTAGCTCTCCGATACCAGTCAGGCCTTTCTCAGTTTTTACCTCATCTACTAAAGCTGACTCCCCATAAAGATGCCGCCTCCCCATAATCATAACAGTCTTACTCCACCACTTTCTTTATCAAGCTCTGTTTCCCCAGCCCGCATCAAACCCTGAATTCTTGGTGTTTTTAACACATGAAGCTGTCACCATACAACCTAGCATCTGGTGATTACAAAAGAGACATTACAAAGTTATTTTAAGAAATGGTAATATTACCGGGATTAATATACAACTTCCAAAAACAGCTGCTCAAAATCGAAAAATATCTCAGGTTTTTTGTTTGGTTGGTTTCTTGTCCTTTGAGGGGGTTTTGCCATTTGTCTGCTTGATTTCTGGTAAAAGGAATTGCTTTTTTAACTATCTCACAGGCCACTTTCCCAACCTTCTTGACTATGTGTATGCAAACTTTAAAAAAAAACAAAAATGGCCATCTCAATACTGAAACTGCTAACCATACTAAACCAAAAGCATTTTTACTAAAAAGTGAAGTTGCCGGGCTTAGTGGCACACACCATGAAGGCTGAAGCAGGAAGATCCAGAGTCTGAGACCGGTCTTGGCTACGTAACAAGACAGTTTCAAAAGCATTCAAAAATGATGGGCTGACAAAATGGCTCAGCAAGAAAAGGTGCTGCTCATCAAGTCGGACAACCAGAGTTCAATCCCCAGGACCTGATGAGAAAAACAAAGAACCAAATCTGCAAGTCCTCTGACCTCCACAAAAGCTTTCTATAAATATACATAAAATATTTCTTAGTTTAAAAACTAAGATAATAAACAGTATCTCCTTATAATGTGAACGCTGAGACTATTAAACACAAGTGACAGGTCCACAAAGATCAACTGAACTAACTCAGGAACCTTGTCAGCTGCAACACGGAATGCAGCAAGCATCTCGCATTCTCGGGGAGCACTCCGTCCAAACACACTCTCACAAGGCTGAAGTCTTAGCTCATGAGCTCCCATTACCCTTTCAATCCATCTCTCAGCAGAGATTCCTGTTTACCAGCTTTCTTTCTTCCTGTTCAATGACTCCACCCTTATTCGGACAAAACAAAAAACCTGAAGGAATCTATTTTTAACACACACATTCAATCATCGACAGGATGCTGACTTGTTTACAGCTGGCAAAAACCTGTGGCTTTGTTCACTGTCCACTTACTGACATGAACAGATCACAACAGAATACTATTGAGCTCAATGTCCTTGCAATAAGGATTTGGAACTGCCAGGGTAAAACCTGTAAGGAAAAAAAAAATTGAAGTATTCCACCATACTGGGTACAATGTAGCTCAGTGCCCTGGGTTAGACCTCTGGCACAGTAAAAGAAGGGGAGGGGGGCATGTATTTTTGACAAAGGGAAATATTGCTCAAAATTCTCAACTCCTCTGTTACCACTGTATCTTTAAACGTGTTTTCTACTCTTGAGAGCTCTGTCAAAGAAGAGGGCAACAATTCATTTCACAGACAGCTCATTCGGAGGTGCTATTTCTTCTACATCAGCACCACTGTACCCCCCACACAACTGCAGGAACCCTACAAACACAGCCCTGGGCTACAGCCTCCCTGTACCAAGCTATGCTCTCAGCAAAACAATGTCTAACACACAGGTATGTTCACAAGAGTGTGGCAAGTGGCAGGGGGTCTGGGAACTTCCCAAAACGCTACAGTGGAGATTTAATGCTGGATCCAATCAATTCACTAAGATGTATCAAGTGGCTTATGTGAAAAAAAAAAATCTATTTTCAATAAAAGGGGAGAGTAATCTCCCCAGAGAAAACTTATAGTTGATGTAACAAGCCACATTTTATGATAAAATTAAACTATAGTCATCAGCATTTTACTAATTAGTAATTCGGTATGTGTGAAAGCCAATTACAACATGAAAATGCTATGCAAATTAATAAAGCAGATGAATCTGTATGTGGGTACACTTACTCTACTTAAGCCTCCAGCACATTAGCTGAATACTAATTAAAAATGAATAATTTCTTAATTCATTAGGTCACTTCAATCACAATAAAAAAATGTTAAGAATTAACTGATCCTTGTGTCTATAAGTAATGAATTGCAAACACTTCTCAAATATTCTTCAATGTAGATATGTCAAAAACTTAGAGCACCTGCCCAAGACGCAGAGATATTTTCACTAACTCACTTCTATTTCCTAGAAAGACACATAAAGTAAAAACCCCTAAAAAACACGCTATGGGAGGTTGTGTTGTTTCATTTTAAATAATTGTCCCTACCACTGGTTTAATAAAAAGAGCTGATTGGCCAAAGGCAGGCAGGAAGTGTAGGCGGGACTATCAGACTAAGAAAATCTCTGAGAGCAGAATGCCAGACAGAGCACCAGAAAGAAGCCGAAAGAAACAGAGGACAACTATGCTGCTCTAAAGAAAGGTACCGAGCCACATGGCTGAAAAAGAGACATGGGTTAGATGAAGGGTAGAGAGCTAGCAAGTGATATGCCTGGGCCTGAGGCTGATCAGCCAAAAACTAATGAAAGCATCTATGTGTCTCTGTAGGACTGCGGGTCTGCAGGTCTGCGGGTCTGTGGTCCGAAACCTTGAGGATAGGCCTCAAAGTCTGGGCCAGAAACCTCATACTATAACATGCCATTGATGTCACTGGTTCAGTTCCACACTCAAGAATTGCTAAGGAACCCCAATATTTAAAACTGCTATAACGGTATTTATAAATTGTGCTATATTTCTCTAAAAGCCCCATTTCCTTGAAGTCCTAACTGCACAAACACATTTGAAGTGATCATATGTGGAGGTAGGAGCCTGAGGAGTATAAATTGAGATCAGAATAAAGTGACAATCGTTCAATGGAACTATTTATTGAGAGACATTGGAAAACTCACTCACACACTTCCTCCATCCATCCACATGCAAGCACAGGGAAAGGCATGCACCCACACAGAAGGAAGCAATCCCCCTGCTAGGCCAAGGCCTTCTCCACAACATCAACTGACCACTTTACTTCATGGGGGTTCAGTCTCCAAAATCCTGGGAAGAAAATAGTTTCTGTTGTCTAAGCCAGCCAATTTATGACACTTTTGTAATGACAACCGAAACCAACTAACAAAATACACTTCTTAAGCCACCCTAAGTCCTAAAACACTAAATGGCACAGCCAAAGGGACCTGCAAGTACACTGAGGAGAGCTGAATAGCTATGACCCAAACCACCACTCTTCTAGATGCACACAATCTGCAGTACATATAAATCCAGTTTTTCACACTTAACACTGAAAATCAAGAGTCATTAATAACAAGCAGCCCCGGATCAATATCAGCCCTTCCCATAAAGCTCAGAAGAGCAGCTCCACTCAGCATGTTAGCCTTCCTACTTGCCTAACAGCTCCAGAAAGTTCAGCTTACTGTCAGCCATCACGTTTCCTCACGATTCAATAGTTACAGTCTATCTCATGTAAGTCCGTTTATAATAACTAATGTGTCCTTCAAAAACCAGAAATGAGAGAGGAAAACAGAAAACAACGCTTCCATGTGTACCTCAGACTCTCACACATGTCAAGCACCATGCTAGGCATGCACGCTGCTCAGCGATGAAGCCCTCCCCCTCTGAGAATAAGCAGAAGCCAAGTCTGTGTTACAATGCTTCAAGTCTCTAGCTTGGTAAATGCCATCATTCCACCAGGCCTGTGGAAGGTGTCTTCGCCAGCATTTGACACACCGTCTGTCACTGAGTCTAATGTCTTTCTTAAGTCATCTCACACCCAAATCTAGCATCCCTTTCTGCACTGCCACCATTACATATCACAAGTGACCCTCCTGCTTCTACCTGCCATCACAAGGGCAACTGCACTAACATTTAACTAAGTGTCCCCATGGCTACCCTCTCCTACTGTGTGCAAACTCTGCCCAACCAAGGCTGTAAAATTCCTTGTCAATACCTGCCATCTGCCATTCACTGCCCAGCCCCAACATCTCCATTGTTCACTAGGCAAGAGGCCTTGTGCACATCTCCACACCAGACTCTGTGTCCCCTGTCCATAAGACTGGCTCCCTGTGCATTCAATCCTTATCCAAAAGCCACTGTATTTCTCATGAACTATCTCCACTGCTACCTGGATCCGTCGGGCTACACATCTCATGAGGTGTGTCCCCTTACTAGGCTACAAGCTCCATGCACTACAGCGGGGCTTCTGCTATTCACGTCTGTATCCTCAGAGCTACAACACAACACGACACAAAGAAAAACCCTGTGAACATTTTAAATTGATTTTTACAATGATGACTCATAGGAGTAGCAGGCTTTTATTACTATCTGCCAAGGTACAAACATTTCCGTAGTGACACAAAGTAAAAAAATTTAAACATACCAAATGCTACAGGCCAGACTCTCCTCCCTACACCAATCTTAAAGGGTTTTACACGTGTGCTGGAGGTTGAGCACAGTTCCGTGCACACACTGTACTACTGAGCTGCACTCCCAAGTCCCTTAGGTCAATGTGCAACCCAGCCTGAGGGCTTCACAACAAATCACATCAGAGAACACTTACACAATAAGAAAATGTTTTCCTAGGAACATATTGATAAAAAGCAAGGTGGATGAGAGAAATGTATGTGTTCTTTTTTTACAACTTTCAGAACATAATTCATTTACTGCATCATGAAGAAAATACCTTTGATATTAAGTAATGTAAGTCAATTTAAAGTGTAAATTTGTTTTGACTCAAAATATTATAATCTATGATAACTGCTGCAAACGTAAAATTTTTCCAGAATTTTTCTAAGTTAAAACGTAGCCTTTATAGCCTTTAAAAAGGCAAGAGATCAGGCTCAGCAATTAGGAGCCTGGCTGTTCTTCCATAGGGCCCAGATTCTATTCCCCACATGGCAGCTCATGTGTAACTCCAGTTTGGAAGGACCTAAGACTGTCTTCTGGCCACCATGCATGCATGTGTGGTACACAAACACATGTGTAGGGAAAAACACCCAAACAAAATAATAATAATAAATATCTTTTAATTTAAAAGCTGCCCTTTAGGGACTGAAGAGATGGCTCAATGGTTAAGAGCATTTGCTCTTCCAGAGGACCTGAGTTTGATTCCAAGCAACCATGTCAGGTGGCTCACAACCACCTGTAACTCCAGTGCCTCTTCTGGCCTCGTTAGGCATGCACACACATGCAGCAAACATAAAGATACATATAAATACATGCACATCTACATAAAAAATAAAATTAAATTCTGTTTTTAAAAGTAGCCTGTACCCTGATAACATTTATCAAGAATAGAAAATAAACTCAAAAACCAAGGAAAACCACCAATTTTTTTACATGAAGTTATCGCTGTGAGTTTCAGGTTGGTTTGGAACTATCAATCCCTTGTCTCCTGCTGTGTGCAAATTCTGCCAACAGCTCAGTGCAAAGACTATAGGCATTAGAAGCTCCCAAATTTTAAAGGTGATATTTTATTTATTTGTTGAAAATCCATATATATATAAAATATATTTTGATCAAAACCATCTACTATTAACTTCCTCTAGTTCCCCCAGTGTCCCTACTACCCTCCCAACCTCACGCCTTCTTTTTTGTGGCAAATATAGCCCCTTGAGTTCAATTAGTGCTTCCCACATTCACATGGGTGTGGGTTATCCACTGGGACATATGCAACCTAGCAGCAGCCACATCCCCAAAGGACAGTGACCAGCTCCCAAACTTTTATCAGAAGAACTGTCGAATGCCAAATAAAATCTATAATTTAGTATAACAGTATTTATCAGCCTGATATTAAACTCTCTCTTTTCATAAATATGTTCTAAAAAATTAATAGCAGAAAAACTATGTAACGGGCATAGAGGACCTCTGCATTACCTCAGAAACTTTTCTCTATAATCTAGAATGTATTTCAAAATAAGAAACTGAGGCCAAAACATTTGAAATGATATTCACAAATGCAATATGAACACGTAATAAGTCCACAAGGAGGTTCTTACCATCAATCATTAACCTCCTCATTTTTCTGCTGAAAAGGATCAAAACTAGAGTCTCATATACGCTAAGCAGACCTTCTCCCACCGGCCTATCTACACCACGCCCAGCCTGACTAGTCACTAATCTTTAAGGAAATGAAAATTCAGACACAGAGCTTATAGTAGCATTATTCCTATGAGCTAAAAGGCAGGAACAGCCCAAATGTTCATTTATTGGCGTGTAGAGAAACATAGTACATTCATACACTAAAAAATTATCTGGCCTTTAAATGGAGTGAGCTGTTGATATGTGGATACTTCATGAACACATGCTGGTTATTTCATAAGACATTGTGGTAAATAATTCTACTCACATGAAATGTCCAGAAATGGGAAAAATCTATTGACAGAAATATTGGTGGCCAGTTTCCTTTCACAGAGATGAAGTACATTCTTAAACTAGCCTTGGAGACAGCTGCCTGTTTCTGTGAATATACTAAAAATCAACTATTAGCAGTCAGTGGATGCTCTCTATCTTACTCTCCGAGGCAGGCATCATGCTGAGCATGGAGCTCAATGGCTGGCTGGACAGGGGCTCCAGGGATCCTTCTGTCCACACATGCCCAGAGCTGGGTGGGCTATGGCCACACACACGGCACACAGGCTGGCTCCTGACATGGCTTTGGGGATCAAACTCAAGTCCTTTTCCTTGTGCGGTAGACAATTTACTGAGTTACACATCTCCACAGCCTGCTATATATGACCCTTTAAAAGGCAGAATTAGAGAGACAGAAACCAGATCCATGGTTGCCAGGCAGAACTTGGCAAAATTAAAAAAGGGAGGGGAAAAAAAAAAAAAACCTGCACAGAAGACTTTTTTTCAAGACTGCGAGAACACCTTCAATTGTGACAGTGACAAAATGGTTGCTTAGATGCCAGAACACAGTAGGTATGACTGTGGATGTAGCTCAGCTTTACAATGCTTGCCTAGCAAGCAGGAAGCTCTGGATTCAATCCCCAGTGCCACACATACCAGTATATGCTTTTATAATCCTATCACTTTTGTGGGGAGGAAAAAGGATCAGAAATTCAAAGTTCAAGGCTAGTCTGCCCTACATCAAAGCATGTTCCAAAACCAAACTCACCCACGTTAAATATATACATAGACTTTTAAGCTAGGAAGAGGCTAGAGATATGGCTTAGGAGCAAAGTATGTGCCCAGCACGTGTGAGATCAACCCCAGGAAACAGACATAAATACACACACACTCTAAATTTTACCATACGTAAATTACAAATTTTACACAAACTGCTACTAATTTAACTGAAATGCTATTTTTTTCTTAAAAACAAAAAAAGGAAATTTCCTAATTCAATGGTAATACCGTAGACCAAAAACCAAAAAGGCCCTGTGGTCTGCAGAAACAGACCAGGCATGTGCGTGAGAGCTTCCCATTGTAGCGCTATGAGAAATCTAATATGCTTTCCCTGTAGCTCTTCATGTACTGATATAAAAACTACATGTTCTGTTAAATTAATAAGGTACATTTAGAGTCTTATATAGATGAAATCTGGCTGATAAGAAAGTCTTCAGAAAAATAAACAAGAATGTAAAGTGCCATCAGCAGGAGGAGTGGGAACAAAGGAGCAGGTTCCACCAGGATAGAGTAAGACTTCCACTGTGCATCTTTTTCATGTGTAAACCATACCAAAAAACCTTACTTAAAACATTAATTTTAAAAATATATTTGGAGGCACAAATGATTAGCATTTCCAAAACCCTGAAAACATTCCAGAGACAGAAAACATGACCATGTGCAAGTTAACTGTCACTTACCAGAAAAAAACAAGCACCCACGTAGCCAACTGTGTACTTAACCTTCCCTTCTGACCAGCATCTTACCAAAATAGGAGAAAATGGGAGTGTGGGAAACAGAGAACAAAGAAAGGCTTGAGAGAGAATTTACAGTTTAAATGCAGGGGTAGAATAAATGAGAAATATCACTCACTGAAAAGAAGCCAAGAACTCACTACACCTTTGAAAGGTCTCCATCCTGAGGCGTGGTGGCTGTCTCTAGAATAATGAAGGTGTTGTCTACATACCAGAAGAGCCAGAGAAGCAAATAAGCCTTTTTACCACAGACAAGCACAAATATTCTGCAAGTCTAAGACTCAGCAACATATTTAAACATACACACCCATCACAACCAAACATCAAAATGGATTATTTTAGGATTTCAGAAGTCTGGAACTTCTTAAAATCTCACATTCCAAAACATATGGAGTTAAATCTGTCTTTCCTTTTGTCCTTGAGACTGTGAGGTGAAGTACAATCATAAAGGGATGTGAAACATGCCTGCAATCTCAGCTCTCAGAATGTAGAGGCAAGAGGACAATTAAGTAGCAGGACAACCTGGCTACACAGTGAGTTCTAGACCAGCCCGACTTACACAGCAGTACTTTGTCTCTTAAAAAAAAAAAAAAAAAAAAAAAAAAAAAAAAAAAAAAAAAAACAAAGAAAAGAAAACCATAGTTACTCAAGTCACAGAACTTGGGAGGATTTGAATAGTACTCTTCTATGAGATGCAATCTTCTAAAGCAACTCAGGATATTTGCATAAATGTTTCTCAATCCTGGTCAAATTCTAACCCAAGCCTCTGAAAGGACAATGCTGTCAGACAACATAGTCACTCATAAGTGAAGTCACTGTTCTTGGGGCAAAGGTCAGAAATGCCAGGAATGTTTTCCTCTCCCATGCAATCTGGTTTCCTGCTGTGACGGCCAACCAGAAAGCTAGCACCCTGAAAGAGAGAGGCTTTTCTGAGGCATTTTTAGTCTAGCATTGAAAGCCAAGAACTCCAGCTAAGTCCCTACACAGAGAAAGTGTTAACAAAGTCCACACTGAAACTTCACAAGGAATGGAAATAAGAAGCGTGCCAATTCTGTGTTCCCCATGAACCCAAACTCCTGGCTAGTTTACTTGCAGAAAAAACTGGCTCCTTACCACACGCAGAGAACAACCCAAAAGGTAACAAACATCCAGCCCAAGGAACCAAAGTCTGAGCAACTCAACTGGATTTAGACTTCTCATCAACATGCCAAAACCCCTAATAGTGTATGTAATTAACCAAACAAAAAATAACTACACACACACACACACACACACACACACACACACACACACACACACACGCAGAGGAATGCCACCCCTGATCATGTAGTCCTCAACTGAATAAGAAACAGCCGTTAAGATCATAGCTTCTGCTTTAGTTCCTACCTGACTTTCTTCAGTGTAACCTAGAAGTTGTAAAATGAAACAAACCCTTTCCTCCCAAAGATGCTATTGGTCATAGTACTTTTATCACAGCAATAGAAACTCTAACTAAGACAATTGGTACAATGCTTGTCTAGCAGGCATGAAGTCCTGGGTTCAAATGAGGGCAAACACCTGCCATCTTTGAACTCAAGGGGATCAGAAGTTCAAAGTCAATCTTAACTAAAGGAGTTCAAGACCAAGTACAGGAGACATTAACAAGAACAAAAACTTCATTTTATAAAAGTCCTCACAGCAACAAGTAAACGTATCCCTAGTTTTACAGTAGAGCAAAAAGTACACTGAAATCAGTACATGTCCTTATGAAACTGGTCGTCTGAAAATGGTAACTCCTGTTCCTACAATGAAGTAAGAACTAAATAAGATCAATTGTGAGGAAGCATACAACCAATTTCCTGCCACATAACGAAAGCTTAATGTCATCACTTTTCCACATCTTTCCTTGACTGTTCTTCCTGAATTATGTACTACCAAAACCAGAAGAAGGATCAGACAGATGAAAGCAGTATGCACTATTATACTAGGATCGACCTGACTAAGCCATCAGAAATTTTCAAAAGAACTACATCTTAAAGGTAACTTTAAGACTACCTGACACCTAATATACAGATCCATACACTGCTGGACCTTTCAAGGGCAAACAGACAGTATGAAAGAAATTCCAGAGCCTCTTCAAATCATTCATGGCCAAGGTTTGGGGCTGTGAGTGGGTGTTGAAGCATTTGCCTAGAGTACATTAGCCAGTACATGTGCCCAACACACAGACATGCACACAGAGACAGAATCTTTCTTTATGGTGCCAGCTATCCTGGAATTCACTAAATAGTATCTACCTGCCTCTCCTGAGATCAAAGATATGAGCCACCATACCCAGCTTTGCTGATACTTTCTATCTCCATTGCTAAGAACATTAAAACTTAAATATAGAAACCTGACAGATCTCAATCAGATGAAAATTATATCCTTCCATATCATACAATTACAAATATTTTATTCTAGAATATATGTTACCAAGAACACACTGACAGTGAAACACGTATGCATGCTACACATATGAAAAGATTCAGTGACTCCTGCAAGTGGAAAACTTTAGAGTCAGTTTCTTGACAACATGATACAACCTATCTGAAATACTAGTGTAGATGTTTTTACACCATGTTTTTTTGAAGTCTGAAAACACTAAAGCTCTTTATAATACAGAAACCTATTCTAAAATCAAACCAAATAAGTATTACCCCAATGACCACATAAAGTTTTAAAACAGTTTTACTGTTGTGGACATGCCAAATGCTACCAGCCAATACTGAAACACTCAGCACACTGCTCTGAGAATCTCTCAGGGTCCCTTCTGGGACTAATGCTCTCGTTATGTCAAAGACGGTAAGACTTACTACACTCATGTAGACTTTGCCCCTTGCAAAAATACTTTCACATACATATGCTCAATTTAGCTTCGTGACCACCTGACAAGCTAATACAACTCCTTTTGTAGTTGAAGAATCTAAGACTCAATGAAAGCTGCCAAGGTCAGACAGTCTAGCCCACCAGTCAGTCTCTCTTTCAGGCAGCTCTTTCTGGTTAGAATTAAGGGTCCAAATGAACCATTCCAGCATAACTGGGTCAAAAGGAAATCAAGGTGTTATTAATCTCAATTTACTTTTCTCCCAAGACCATATAAAGTGAATAAGCAAGATAAATAGCTCCCAACTTTGATGTCAGGTCTGAGGGGAGGTTATAAGGTAGGTGCCGGAATCAAATAAAAAGCAAATGCCAGCATACCTAAATATAACCCATAAGACAAGTTCCAGTCAGGGGTATCATGATTCATAATGCCATCACCCAAGTTCAGTTCTGACTTTGGAATGGCAACTGTAACTTATACGGGTCATGATAAGTAAAATCTGAATCACTATCACCAAACAAGTAAGTCTAAGAATAAATTTTTGAGCAATTCTAAGAATGAATTTTGAGTCACTTTAAAAATAATTACAACCGTGAATGCGACACCAACATCGTCAGTAGCGGGGCTGCAGTTAACCAAGTGGCAGAGCACTTACCTAGCAAGCACCAAGCCCTGGCTGGGTCTCTTAAGGGTTAAACCCTATACACTGCAGGGCACGGGGCTGAAAGCTCAGTGTTTCTCATACCAGTCTCTAGCACACATTGCATGCATTTAAATGTTTGAGCACTGCTACAGTATATGGCAAGACATGGAAACACAAATTAATAACATAGTTTCCCCATCAAGGAAGAAGGCTACATCCAATCCAAACATGCTACAAAGAGCAGACCAACATCTTTCTTCACAGGAAGGAGGTCCTGCTATGAGATACTGAGAAGAGGCTACCTAAAAGAGCTTAAGGAGGCCAGGAAGGCCAATATATTGTGAAATGCCATCCAAGGGTAGATTCGAGCTGGTGCAGTAACCAAGATGGAGGTGTGGCGGATCACTGCCATAGGCAGGGACTAGTTCCATGGCATATGCAAATACAATCATTTCAGAAAGCACCCAGACATATGTGGCCTGCTGCAGAGACATTCGAAATAATGACATCATTATCATGAGTGAGCGTAGGCCCCTGAGCAACATAGTACACTTTCAATGTGCTCAAAGTCACCAATACCCCAGCACCAAGAAACAACTCTGTTATGAAACTGGATGTTTGATGCTTCTCCCAGAAACAAAATAACCATTATTTTCTTCCTCTCTGTCCAGGCTTGGAATCTCTGTATCCTTATCAAAGGGAGGGATGGTAAACAGTAGCATGACTCCAAGTGGACCCCTCACTCCATAAGAAGCAGGGAATGAACCAAGGCTTGCCTGCTTGGTGCCTTTTCATCTCTGAGCAGGAACGGGGCAGACCACCTGAGGTGTTACTCTCCCAGAGTTCTTTTAGTTTTGATTGTGTTTTGTTGGTCCTTGTCACCTTTTGGTGTTTTAGACAAGATAAGTTCTCTGGTGTCTTGCTCCACAGTGTCTAGGAAGAAAGAGTAACAATGTTCCTGGCCTTTGGGGCTCTAGTCTAGGCCCTTAGCGGCCTCTTGGGTGTGGTTTGAAGCAATTATCAGCTGTCTGGCTCCATACAGCGGCCTGGGCATATCTCCCACTGCTAAACCAGCAGGGCCCCACAACACCCATCAACATCTAAGTAGACACCACATTCACTTGCAGGAAACACCTGGGAGGGAGCAAGTTTTCCTAGGAGTTGTCAGATTCCAAGCCACGAATTCTAGAAACTTCTTCACACTAAATGCTTTAGTTAGGGAATCAATTGGTCTTAGGGCAACAAGCCTGAGGAAGCCCAGATGGGCAGCAGCCTGGAGCTAGACTTTGAAGTGCCAGTAACAAGAAGGTCAGGGCCAGGAGTGGGTTGGAAATAGAACAGTTTGAGGGACTAGGTGACTAGGGAAAAATTTCTGATAGTCACATGCTAACTTTTAGTGGAAGATGTGAGAGGTAGGAAATTAAAAATTTAGTGTGTGAGTCTAATAATTATGTATTAGTAACCAGGAAATAAATGCAATCTAAAAAGATATGCAAACTGAAACATAAGAATCCCATGAATGGCATGGGGAGACAGTCCAGTGAGTGTGTAACACAGATACTTTTTGTAAAATGCGTAAGTGAAGCAGGCAAACATAGTGAATAGTACAGCAATCTGGGTTCCACCTGGCTTGGGCTATACACACAAAAGTGCACTGGTCAATCTAAGATCCACACCTGCTTACACGACACACATACCCCTCTTCTAATAATGCACCTAGCAAACTGCTGGCAACCTAGGATCCCTACCTATATCAAAGCCTATATTGGATGTACACCCTACTCCAAGCAATATTAAGTTTCTCATCATTTTGACAATCATAAAAATCCTTCCTTTCATGGACAGTTTCTGTGTAAAAAAGTAGGGGACTAACCCAACACAGACTAGTTTTCAGTGCAGATTAAGACAGTTTGTTGGATGAGTAAACATTTAGGAAAACCCACTATTCACCATCTTATGCCTGTACATAATTAGGAATGTGTATGATTAAAGTCAGATGCACCATGGGAAATAGTAAACAGTGGTTTATATAATTTAAAGCCTGTCAATGACAAAAGAGAACCATCATGTACAGTTTCACAACCTTAGCCCCTCCCCCCCCAGAGCCATAAAAGGAAACCCCCAACAAATAAAAAAAAAAAAAAAAAAAAAATCAAGATCCTTGAGTACTTTCATTCATGTGGCTGCTGTCACTCTGACAATATATTCTGAACCGAATAGTTTCCTTGCAATTTTGCAATCTGGGTGTGCTTATTTCATTCTTGAGAAAGATGCCAAAAAATCTGGAAATAACCAGCTCAAAGCCCAACTGGTAACATGAGGACATGAGTTCAGACCCCACATAGAAAAAGCTGGGCATGGTATCACGGTCTATAACCCAGCAAGCAGGAGCTCCTTCAGAAAGAGACTCTCAAAAAGTACAGTAGAAAGTCAACAAGAATACACATGACGTAGACCTTTTAGCCTCTACATGCACATAAGTGAGTTCACCTGCAAACACAAAAACAATAAAATAAGACAATCTCATGAGTGAAATTCGACCCCCAGGCCAAATGACCAGGATGCTTTCTGCAGAATGAATAATAATCCTTTTAGGCATGGTGGCACACACCATTGATCCCAGCACTTAGGGGGAAGAGGCAAGTGGATCTTTCTCGAGGTCAGCCTGGTGCACATAGTGAGTTCTAAAACTACTAAAGCTACACAGTGAAAGCCCGTCTCAGAATAAATAAAAAGATGCAAAGCAGCATGAGCATGAGGAGAGAGCGCTGCACTAAGGACACTGGCACAGTTAAAGGGTCTGAGGGCAGGTGGTGTGAGACCTAGCAGTGGTGGCATCAGTGTGGCCAATGACAATAAAGTAACACCTCTGCCTAACACAGCCACCCTTCAGAAGCAGGCCTTAGCAGCAGCGCACACTAAGGCCTATACGGGACCACTGTTCCTCAAGTAATCCCCAGCCACATGAACAGGACATCTGGGAATGAGAAACACAGCTTGGGAATCTTTATCACTAACACAACATCCAAGCTGTTCCAAACAGCATTTTTCCTGGTGCAGGGACACTCATCTAACCAACTCAGAAAAGCAAAGAGATACACGTCTTACCTAAAAGTACGGGCAGAGGGGAAGGAGGGGAATACACTAGGCTCCTATTTTTAATCAGCTGTTTCACAATCATTGCAGAGGATATTTGTTTATCCATAGGTTAAAAAAAAAAAAACTTGGAGAAATTCTGGTAACCTTGAGAAACAGACATTAAGGGACTGGGCCTTTTTAAACATTCGACAAGGGTTAAATCAAAATCATTCAAAATATCTCATACATTATGAAAACTGTAGGATGAAGTGTGTGGGACTGGAGCAGTCCAGGTTTAAGGCCTGCCTGGTTATAGAAGAGGACGGTTTGCCCAGTATGGGTTCAACCCAGGTGCTGCAAAATTAGCCTAAGGAATGATGGGGAGGGAGCAGGAAAGGAAGGGACAGGGCTGAGACCTGCTCCTAAGAACTTGACTCAGTTGATGACTGACAGGCAGTTTCACACCACACTTCCTGTAAAAGCTCAGGGATTTTCCTTTCTGGATTGTATTACTTCAATCCACTTCCTGAAAACTCATTCAATCTTTAATATTTATTCCCATCCTTCAAAACGAATTAGCAGAAATGCACAAAATGCTAGCCCTATACTTGAGGTGGGGCTTAAGCTGAAACTGTTTTCAATGCTGCCCTGAAGACTAGACCAACTATGCTTTCAAAGCTAACTGTCCACCCCCAAGGAAAGCTCAAGCCGCTGAATAGAAGGTGAATGCAGGAGCAGTGTTTACAAATGCTAGCTTTGGTCCTTGAGCACCACAGGAATACAAGGCTGCAAATCGACCAGTGTTCTCCCCAATCAACACAAAGCCCATTCTCTCAACTAAGTCACTTCATTTCTAGTCTCCAAATCCCACTAGGATTGTCTCTAGTTCCGACATCCATTGATATCATTAATTGGCACGGCTAATTTTAAACAATGCTAATCGTTTAAAAGCTATCATTGTGGCTGCCAAGAAGTAGAGCTGTATAGACCCCACCGGCACATGAAGTCCTGCTCTCACAGCACATGAAGACATGCTCCCACAGCACTACAGCAAGAACAGAGAATAAACTCAGGGGGATTCTGTTTGGATACAAGACAGAGAAATGTAAACAATTAATAAAAAGCAAATCCTTACCTCTGAGTTCAATTTCAAGGTTTTGACAATATGCCTACAATCATTTATAATTAAGCTGCTACAAAATACCTGAACACGAGCTAAATGAAAATAGGGGGTTCCAGAGTATTGATCTGGAGCAAAGAGAGAACCTGGTGTGTGCCAGACTTATGGAGCCTGGTTTTTATGATAAACTTAAACAACACATTATTACATATTTGGGGTTTTTTTTTAATAAGGAAAGCCTAATTCCAGAAACTATGTTAAACCATTCATTAAATTTCTTGAAAACCTAGGTAAGTTCAAGAAAGACCAGAAAGCAGATAGCCTAGACAAAATGCTATTTTCCTATCAATAAAAGTATATGACCTAGAAAATAACCACATTGGCTGACCATTAGATAGGTAGTAGGTAAGCAGATACAAAATATACAATACATAGATAGTTGACAGACAGATACATAGAGGATGGATGGATGGATGGATGGATGGATGGATGGATGGATGGATGCCTGATATAATTAAAAAGTTTCTGCAGTTTTGTTCATAAAGATATCAGAAAAAATAAACAAAATTTTAAAAAAAGAAAAAAGATATCGGTAAGCCTGAGTGATGGTACACACCTGTACTCTCAGCATTCTGGAAACTAAGGCAGGAATCAGAAAGAGAACACAAGAGAACTAACAATAGTAATAAAAACATTTGGAAATCAATTCCCTCTTCCCCATATGGACCAAGATCTCTTACTAGGGTTATTAAACTTTTGGTTCTTCCTTGGCCATATTTGGGAAGAAAAAAAATAACTAAGAAAGACAAAAGAGCTTTGTTTCTGCTGTTTCTAAATCACAGTGAGATTGTGTCACATCCCTCTATTCATTTCTTATAGCTCCTCAGCTCAGATTTCGGCTTATAATTCTAGAAGATGAATTAAAATAGCTGAACCCTGCATCAACCAAAGCTCCCTTCTGAAGCTCAAGAGACACAACTGGACGAGCAAGACTACAAAACAAAAGCCAAAATAAGCCTGCAGTGACCCACATCCACGCACACTTCAAAGTCCCAGTGATCTCCCTGCTCACGCCCCTCCTCATGGGCCTCAGCCAGGCCCTTAAAACATTACTGTCGAACTTGTCATCAGTACGAACATGTGGGAGTTCCTATCCTTTCCTCAGACTGCAACTATTCATTCAAAATCGCAAAGTAAGTGAAAAATACACAATCATTAATTTTGAGGCACAACCTGAGCCACTGTTGGTCCCTCCTGCTCCCAAATCTGAGGTTTTTGATTAAAATGAGTGTAAATCTGTTTCCACATCTAAGTGGCTTCCAGTTCAACCCACTTATTCCATCCAGATAAGGCATGTCAGAAGTATGCAAGAGCCTGCTGTCCTCAATTTTACATTCATCCCTTGGCTGCTGAACCCCTTTCCACAGTTACCCTGAATTCTACTGCCTAGACTACAGAGGTGCCCTCTGCACACTGACACACCAAAAGTTCTCAATCCAACGTAAGGAGACTTTTCTAGCCTGTTCTAGCCAGAAGGCAAAGAACCAGAAACCTTTGTAAGCACCAGGGCGGTTGGCAAAGTAATTTTTATGAATATGTCCAAAATATAAGGGAAATAACATTTTCAGCAAGGCAACATTGCTCTTGCTAAGATTTTCCTCCCTTTAAACAGGTCACTTCTGCATACTCAAATGTTTCAAACGCCTTTACTTGTTAGTATTGGCAACATACAGGGCTAAAATTACTTACTTCTTTGTGAAGGCATTAAAGAAAAAAAACAAAGCTAAAGAATGCACAGAATTTTACTTCCTACTACTGAATATATCACTTTAATCAGCCAACAAGTAAAGTGTTTATTCCTAAGGTAACAAATTTGTTTTCAATGAAATGAAAAAAGAAAACCTTCTATCAAGTTTGAGCTAGAATAAGCCTTGAGAAAAACAAGCAAAATGCACCCCCCCCAAAAAATTTACAATATGGGACGATAATCAGAAACAAAGACAAAGAAAGTGCTTGTTCCTGATAGGCAGGTCAACAGAGTCAGCTCCCTCTACTGTGACTCCACTGCCCACTCCTCACCCCATCAATTACATAAAGGAATTTTCCTCTTTGGGGGCAGGAGGGGAAACAGCGTTCAGGAGTAACCCCCAGGCCACAACTCTCATGTATTTGCATTTTATCCTAGGACGCCTAAGAGGCAAGTCTGGCTGGTTAAGAGCTCAGTGCAGTCTCTGCAGGGTGACAGCAGCCACAGATGTGGAAAAAGCTTAAGTGCTTACAAGCGCACCTCCATCAAAGAGATTAATTAATTTTCCAACACTTGGTGGTTTTGTCCCAAAGAGAGAGAAATTCATTTAATCTACCTTTGGTATTTATTTCCTTTCTTCGGGAGTCCAAACTAAATTTAGATTCCAAATCTGTTTTTAATGGTGAATTTCTTTTTTCTAAGAAGAGTAAAATGTGTCAGAGGAAGACAGTCAATGGCACTTTAGGCCTCCACCCACACCAGACACATACACACATACATGAACACGTGGACACACAAATAACTGTGGGCCAAAAGCATTTTACTTCTTAAAAGTTCAGTCCCCCTGGTGCAGATATGTTAAAATTGTTCTGCAGGGGCAGTACCACCAGCATTTAAGGAAAGGGGAGTTCTGAGCTCCTGTGACACTTCTCTTCTACTTTTCAGAATTGTAAAACTATTTTTATATTTTGGTTGCTACAGAAAAATAGTTTAAATTAGTGACATAACTAAATTAGAAAATTTCTAGATCCAACTTTCTGGTTGATTCCTAGAGAATGAAGCCCTGCACGGTTTATTTTACTATTGATGACCTTTTAAAGACTTGATTTATGTAAATATGAATTGGGGGTAATCAGAAACATACTACCAGGCTCCACAAAGTCTTGTTACTTACTGTTTTTTACATATATAAATATACTGTTATGTGTAATATATATATATATATTACTTTGTAAAAATGTGAGTCCTAATAAAATGTTTTCTATGTAATTTTTATTTAATGTTGACAAGTTTCAGTGAGAAACAACTTAGAGTAATATTTCATATTTATTTCACTGCTTTCGCTTATCTCCCAGAGTCTCTCACTGAACCTGGAAACTGCCACCTGGAGCCTCCAAGATGAACACTAATCCCAGCCCAATAAATACTAGTCTAGTAAAGCTAATTGGTGAGTACCAAGTTCATCCGACAAAGACAAGAAATATTAGTTAAGAGTAGAGGCTATGGGCCTTGGATATGCCAGAAACACGGTTTATTTATCTAAACAAAGATGTTCCCAAACATTTTGGGAAAACTAAGACCTCTATTTTTACCATTAGCCATTCTTAGCCATTAGCTTCTGATAGCAATTTAATCCCACTACAAGCTACCAAAAGCAGTTTCTCCATAGATCAGGAAAACCTTTATGGCTGGAGGAATTATAAACAGAAATATCAACACACATATACACAGACAGACACACACACACAAAGCAAAGAGGAAGTAGTCCAGGCTGGGTATCACAGGCCTGTAAATGTCTCAAAATAAAAGGTAAAAACAGGGCTGATAATATAGCGAAGTAGAATATTTGCCTGCATTTGTGTGAAATCTCAGGTTCAACCATAGTTAAGACAGAGAGACATAGAGACATATTGGAGAGAAGAGGGTGGAGGGACTTATAATTTTTAAAAACAGAATAAATCTGAAACAGAAGAAACTGGTTTAGAAATACCATAAGCAAATCTTTTCTCTTCCCTCTATGTGTTTATGTGTGTTCACGGTGTACACGTTCACATGAATGTATGTGCATGTGTGCAGAGGTCAAAGCTTGACTTCAGGTATATCCCTTGACCATTCTCCACCTTATTTTTGACTCATTAACTCAACTAGAGTGGCTGGTCAATGTTTCAGGGACCTGCCTATCTCTGCCTCCCCAGCACTAGGGTTAAAATACATGTCAACAAACCTGGTCTTTTTTTTTTTTTTAATGTGGGAGCTGGAGGTCCTAACTCAGATCCTCTTGCATATACATTTTAATGATTGGGTCACCTCTCCTGCCCTAAATCTGTATTTTATATTTTTAAAATAATATATGCCATGTTTAGAACCCAATTATCACAGAAATTACTATAATCTCTAACATACTTATATCGTGTTTTATAAGTAAATATTTACAGATATTGCTCATCTGCCAGCGTATGTAATCCCTATCTTTAAATAAGAGACTGAAATTCTGAAAAGAAACAAAAACCTAAGAGAGTTAAGTAGTTGAATGCACCCACATGATTCTGTTACTGAGCTACATTAATGCAGCTCTTTAATCCAATAAGACTTTCAAAGCAGTCTCCAGAGAATCACTGCATAAATGTCCTACAATCATCTATTTCTTATGCAAAGTAAATTGGACAAATACTATCTGCTCACAGTATCCATTAATCTTAATCTCTTTCTTCCCTGCCCTTCAGTATCAGGCTTTAAAACACTCAAATATCCAACACCCTTGGCAAGCCTAGAGTATCAGGGAGCAAAGCTCTGGCCAGCAACAAAATACACAAGACTTTGCAAACTAAAGACGGGGCTGGGGTACCACTCAATGGTAGTGTTTATCTAATAGGGAGGCCACGGATGGAGGGCAGGGGGATTCATGAGAATATGGACAAAGACAAAACCTTCCCTTTCCCACTGGGTAGTACAATACAACCTTGAACCTGTGACTCTGAGGACTAAGTCAGCATGTAATCAGTCCTTAAGTACAGCCTGGCACTGCTGAGCTTCAGATTTCTTATTAAGCCACCAGCCACTGTATGTTCAGTGCTGGGTAAACAGAAGACTAATATAATTCTAATGCAATCACAAGGCTACATTCAAGTTTACCTAATCAACTTACGCTATAAACCACTCAGGAGAATAAACTACGAGATAAAATAATAATAGTAATAAAACAAATATTTTACAAATGCCACTCCAGAGACTGTTACTACACACTAACATATCTGATCTTCACAACAATCTGGAATTTGTAACATCACTATTTGTGCCCACTATAAATTTTTCACAACACCCTATTCTTACTCACATGCAACATACCACACACGTATGTATGATTAATTTAAAAACTAAAAGCAATTAATCTTCTAGAAATCTTTGGCAAAAACACAACTAGCAAAGTGAGACAAAGCTAACAATTTATTGAGGTTATTATCTTCTGCTTTTATAAAGTACGAAAGTAAAATGTTGTTCATTAGATGAACAATATTTATAAAGAATATTAAGCTTACACTTATTCTAACAAGCTTAGTTGGCAAGAGATACGTGTGGCAAGGTAATGTCAGGGCCACACTGTTTCAGGAGAATTTTAATCCCTGTGGTCCCAAAGCCTGAGCTTTACCAAAGCTAAGTAATTGGCTCAAGCCATTAAGCAGTGTATTGACAAGCCCAGTATCAAACTGCCCTATTACAGTTAGGCTACAACAAATTCCATGAACCAAATTAAAGATTTAAATTTATAATTACAGACAAAAACAAAGAGCCATACCAGTTCATAGTTAAGAGCAAGGACTTTTAAAGTGAAATGGCTTGATTACGATGCCAGTCAGTTTTCTTAACTGTGCTATAGATTTAAACCACACCAGAGAAAATGGAATCAAGACAGGAATCCCACCCATCCCAACTGAAGTCTCCAAGGAAGATTAGGGTTGGAGGTTCATATTAGGAATAAAAAAATCTTAGTTCTCAAACTACACTGGCTATGTCTAAAAGAAGTCTGTGGTATCCCAAGTCCAAGGAATAAGCATGCATGAGATGTTTGTCTCCAAAGCTAGACCATCAATTTCTTTCCGCTCCACAAAAAGTACTGTGGGGAATCAGATACCAGTAAATGGAAAGAAGGAGGCTGCCAATCTCCCTTACCTCAACTCTTGGTATTTTATAATACTATACTTTAATTTTACAACTCGACAGTTTTTAATACTTATTTCTATTTGTTTGGAAATGTACAAATATGATGGAGTAGTTTCTCAATACAATACCTAAAAAAATGTAATTAAGACTATCACTCAAATACTCTTTACGCACATTTCCTAATAAATGTGAATGTGTTTAAAAGAAAAAGTAACTGGGTATGGGAGTGCATGCCTGAAATTCAGAGCTGTGAGGTGGAGGCAAAATGATCATTTTGAGGGTCACTTCAGCTATGTAAACTACAAAGAACAAGATAAATTAGATAAAAAGAAGAAGCCCTTTTGCTCAATTCCCAATACTACTAACAGGGGTAACTTCTAACCACTACTGTAGTGAAATTCCAGCATTGTGGAGGTTGATTTGAGGATTACAAGTTCAAGGGCAGTCTGAGCTACATAGTAGGGCTGTACCTAAAACAAAGTTTGCAAACCTATGTAATGTAGCTTATTGAGAAAGGGGAGAGAGAACACCGCAAAAGTGTTTTGCTTGGCAGAATTCAAATAATGACTTATATTTTAAAAATCATATGCTAAATAGATTTGGTTCATAGCTCAGAGTTTATAATACAGCTTTTATTTTTTGTAAGATGTGAATCACTTCAAAACCTGGCCCAGTGGTTTTGGCACGTGCCTTTAATCCTAGCACTTGGGAGGCCAAGGAACTCGGTGAGTTCAAGACCAGCCTAGTCTATAAAGTGAGTTCCAGGACAGCCAGGACTGTTACACAGAGAAACCCTGTCCCAAAAACAAAGGCCTGAAATTTCCTTTTCAAGTGTTCTCTAAAGTGTAATTATTAAAACTCAAATGCCTAAAACTCATCCGCAACTCCAGTTCCAATCAATCAAACACTCTCTTCTGGCCTCCATGAGCATCAGGCGTGACATGCACATGCATACATACAGACAAAACACATATTAAAAATAATAATTAAAAAAAATCTGGAAACCAATGACAATAGATCTAACCAGTCATGCCTGGTGGCACTGGTTTATGAACACTCACTACTCCAGAAGCTGAGGCTGGAAGACCATACATGAAATATCTGCCCAGGGTGAACAGTGAATTCAAGGTCAGCCCAAACAACTAAGACAGACCCTGTTTCAAAAATACAAAATAAACAACAAGAAAACCACATAGAGGTGAGAGTCCACTGTATGGACAAGGTGCCACATTAGAAGAGCCAATTCCCAGAAATAGAAAGATAAAAATTTAGGTCAAAGATACTGGGCTCCTCATTAGGATTACATCACCAATCAAGATGAAGATTATTTGAAACTTGGTAGCTCCTCTCCAGAGTCAGAGAGGAGCTCCAAACATTATATATACATCCTCCTTTTAACTTTCAACTTTGAATTTTAGTCTAAAAAAGACATCTAAGGTCTAGAAAGATGGCAGGTGAGAACCTGAGTTCAAATCGCCAGAAGCCATGTAAAGTCATCAAGCCTATTATAATCTCAGTGCTTCTAGGGCAAGATGAGAGACGTAGACAGGAACCAGAAGCATGAGGTCTAGATCCTGCCTCAAACAAGGTGAGAGAGGACAGGCTATTCCAGAACACACACACACACACACACACACACAAGCACACACACACACACACACACACACACACACACACACACACACACAATTCTGTATAACAGTTCAGGGACACCATGCCCACCACACTAAAATCCCCTTAGGACAATGGTTCTCAAGCTGTAGGTCAAATATAAGATATTCTGCATATCAGATATTTATGTTATGATTCATAACAGTAGAAAGATTAAAGTTATAAAGAAGCAATGAGATAGTTCTAAGGATGGGGGTCACAATATGAGGAACTAACCATATTAAAGGGTTAATATACAACCAAGTCTGGAGCCCAGGGTGGCCAAAAGAGGGCCCTGGATCACCTGAAACTGTAGTTACAGATAGCCGTGGGCTTCCATTCCAGGTACTAGAAATTGAACTCTGGCCCTCTGCAAGAGCCGTAATTACTCTTAACTACTGAGCCATCTCTCCAGCCTCCTGAAATTGATTTTCTTCTTTAGGTTTTTTTTTTTTTTTTTGGGGGGGGGGGGTATCTTTACTCAGCAATCCTGGCTAGCTGTTTATTGTTAACAGGCTGGCATCAAACTTTGTGGGAATGCTCCAGCCTCCCTCAGCCTCTTCTAGGTCAGGAGTGTCCAATTCTTTGTCAAATTCCACTCATATTCTCCATCATCTTATCAGGAAACAAATGGCTTCTCAAGTCCGACTACCAGACGGAATCACATACAGTCACTATTTGCAAAGTCTACCTGTTCAGTAGCCTGCACCCATCTGAATTACCAGATCAACTGCAGAATTCAGTGTTTGTATTCAAAAAACTCTTATTTCAGGGGGACCATTGAAAAGGCAGTGAATTTGACTCTAAAAAACCTTATTTTACTTAATAGCACTCCCAAAGCACAAGAGTAGCCATGCCGACAATTTTATTACAGCATATTGCTATAACTGCTCTATTTTATTACTGGTTATCATTGTGAATCTCGTTCTGGATCTAATTTATAAATTAAGTTTTATTATAAGTGTGAATATATAGGGGAAATGTACCAAAAAAAATTGGCACTATCTGTAGTCTTAATCATCCTCTCAGGTCTTGGAACAGAAAAGTCAGGCCTACAGGATGTCCAAAGGACTTTCTTCTGATTGTTTTAAAGTCCAACTGATCTAATCAAGTGATTTCTTGAATGGAAGAGGGTAGTGACTAAGGCTACTACTGCTACTTGCCCTCTACAGCTATCCCACAGGCTCACATTATAACAACTACTGCTCACCCAAGACATGACCTTAGGTCTATGTGTCATGAACATTATATAATTCCCTCTTCGCCACCTCAATTTAAAGCCACCTGGCCAATCCCAGATATCACCGGTACTTTAGGCACTTAGGGCCAAATCATTAAGTGACAATGGTAGAAATTTGAAGTCAGTCCCAGAAAGTCCCACACTGAATAATTTCATCTATGTAATGTTTTGAAACAACAGAATTATAGGGGGAAAAAAAGCAGATTACTAGCTGCCAGAAGTAGGGACGGAAGCAGTTATTATAAACAGGAAGAAATCCCAGGATAGCAGAGCATGCCTGTAATATTAGTACTTCAAACTTGCCCTCGGCTATGAGGTGATTTTGAGATCAGCCTGGGCTGTCTTTAAAATAAAAAATTAAAGATTAAAAAAAAAATCAAACAAATGTCAAATGGATCATCCGTTTCCTCTGTTATGCAGCTACTGCTCTGTTCTGTCATTGCATCGATCCACAATCCTAGTGGTGACACTGTACTATAGCTTTACCAGATGCCACTTACAATCAGGTATCCAGCACTTCTACATTATACAACAGTCTCAAGTAAAAAGTTTAATACTAAAAAAAAAAAAAAAAAAAAAAAAAAAAAAAAAAAAAAAAAAAAAATGAAGCCAGACAACATGGCACATCCTTATAATCTTATAATGCCCACACCCAGAAGTGGAAGCATAAGTATCCAGAGTTATAGGCCAGTGCGGGTTACACGGTGAAACCCTGCCTCAAAAACAAAAAAACAAAACTCATGACTTAATAGAAAGAACTAACCTGCAGCCAACAAGCCACATGCATCCCAGGAGAGGTACGAATGCAACCCAAAACATTTATACATGACATAATGCTTCAGTGTCAAAACAATGACCTCCCAACTTGCCCCTCCACAAACCCTAGCCCACCAACACTGTACTAAACATAACTTTTCAAAGATTGGTGGAAAAAAACAGAAGCAAGCAGCACAGTTCATACAGTTCAGTAGATGGTTAAGTATCGTGTAAACTCAGAAGAAAAGGGTTTATTTTCCCCTCAGAAATATAAAAATCATTACAACTATCACGCCAGTTCTTCTTCCTTTCATCCACAAAAGGTGATGGATGTACAGACTAGCATATTTTGACTAGTTATGGCTCTCTAACCTCTAGCTATAACAAAGCAATCAAAGGGTGATCCACGTGCTACAAATCTCCCCTATTCCTCCTAATGCACCAAGATTAGCAAGCAAAACATGGCACCAAAGTAAAGCTATGGTTTGGATGCCAAATGGTCCTTCAAGGCCTACTGAAGGATGCCCCAGAAAAGCACTTTTGGAAGGTGGTAGAAGTTGCAGGAGGTGGAGGTCCAATGGGAGGTCTCCAAGGTCAAGCCCTCAAAAAGAGCTTCTAGGAGTCCGGCCCCTTCTTCCCTCATTGCTTCCTGACCAATGGACGGGGATTTGTTCCTGTACCCCCCACCATCTGGAAGCCCATCAGCATCCTAAAAAGTAGCAGGTCCACCTAACCATGTACTTCTACAGCTGAACCAAAACAAACCTGTTCTTTTTATAGATTACCTCAGGTGTCTGTCTCAAAAACACAAGGATGAATGAGGAAGAAGGTAACAACTGTTCTCAAATACTAGCTAAAATCATTATTGCACTGTATTACCAGCAGTAGAGGGTGTCCACATAATAAACTCCTTTTTGCCTGATAAACATCAGCACCCCCATCTCTCCCAACATCAAGAACTACTATTATATTTAGCATAACTATGATAAGTCAGATGCAGGCTCAATGGGATTTGTTTTGTTTTATTTTACTTAACAACTACAAAATGATGCAAGCATCCTGCTTGAGGTAGGTTCTGAATTTCTCCTGGACCGGTGGTATGTGTTATTCTTCCATCTGGGAAGCTCCTAGGCAACAACCATCATGAAGGTAAACTGAAGGTGCTCAGCAGCCCCTTGTTGTTAGGATGGGTATAGTTAATAAATTTTCAGTTGAGTAACTTTGGGAAGAAAAAAAAAAACCTGTCCTGTACTATGCTTCCTTTCTGAGCATAAGATTAGTCAAAATTAAATAAATAAATAAAAAGATTAGTCTAAAAAGAAAAAGTTTCATACTGAAAAATAAATATTACTAACTAGGAGATAGGATGAGAATTATTTTACACATACTATTTGAAATGAATATTTAAATACACCACAGAAGCAATTGTAAAGGGTCTGAACTCAACAAGTTAATAAAAATAATTTAACAAAAAAAATTATTGTATGATCCCTTGGGGTATAATGCTGTTTGTAATTTATTCACATCTTTTAAACTTCATTAAATTGCCTTGGTGACCACAATTCTCATTTAAGTGATTAAAGACGTCAACCCAAATCACTGAATGAAAGTTACCTAGCAATCCTGTTTTTCAACAGAGGTGCATTGAAAAATATCAATAGAATGTTTATTGCTCATTCTGTTCAAGGGAGTACATTACTTTAGAATACAGTGCCCCATTGAGCAGAAGGAGGACAAGGCTCCAGACACACAATACAGAGTAAACACTGGATTAAAGACCTTTCCTCTTCTCAGAATATCAGGTGAAATAGTGGAAGCCTCTTGGCCAGAGTCTCAGGTGATAATTTTTTCTTGTATTTCCCCTTGCCATCACCCCCTTTTCCAGCAGCATACCCAGAGTGGCTTGCCACTTCCCAGATACATAAAAAGAGTAAATTCTCAAGAGTCAAAATCCCTAAGACTCTCTAGCCCCAGATGTACTATTCACCAACTGCTTAGCTGCAGTGGTGGAGTTAACAAAATTACTTTAAGGCAACGGACTAACCTAAATACAGAACTTGTCTTTAGAGTCTGGTAAAGGGCTGCGGCTGGTGGGGAAGAGATGGAGAAACTGACTCCAATAATAGGTAAATAAATGTTTCCTTTCATTCTCTTCAAGCACCTTCTGCTTTCACCTGTCACCCTTTATCAAGTCTGTCCTCAGAAGAAACACAACACTCCACAGCAAAGTTTCCCTAATTTTTCCTCCAATTATATCAAGCTCTGCAACAATGTTGTTTTAATTATAAAAACAAGCATCTATGAGAATGTACTGCATATGGAAAACCTTCCATAGGTGCACCAACAGAGCATGTTTCCTACTCAAGGAGATCTCCAACTTCTAAAGGAATTATTTTTAACAACTTGGGTAAGGATGGGAAAACATTCATATTTCTAACTAATGTCTCTTTAAGATGATAAACAAAGGTGGGGGTTTGCACATCAAAGTTAACAGGCTGATACTTGAGAATGTTCACCACTGGCAGGTTTCTATGTTTGCTTCTCCTGAGGTCAGGTAGGGAAGTGACATGAGGAGTTTCCAGATTTTCAATGGAGCTTTCAGGGTCAGTAGTAGCCACCCAGCTTCTCACTGGGCCAGGAATCTCTGTTGAGTAGGTTTCTAGATTCCACACCACTGACACAAGAACAGGGAAACCTCACAACACTCCATTTACTTGGCCAAACCACCGGCTGTCAAAGTGGAGGTTTGCCTCTTCCAGACTTGTTTGGTAACACCCCCATGCCCCATCCCCCACCCCTACACATACATACACACACACACACACACACACACACACACACACACACCTGAGATGTTTGGTAACACCCCCATCCCCCCACCCTACACACACACACCTGAGATGTTTGGTAACACCCCCATCCTCCCACCCCTACACACATACACACACATCCCTGAGATGTTTGGTAACACCTCCATCCCCCCACCCCTACACACACACACACACACACACACACACACACATATACACACACCCCTGATAAGGTATCACTGTTATTCTTCTAACTAAATCAACCTAGCATACCACTTCACCCTGTCTAATTTCTACTTATAGGCTTGTGACATCACTCTCTGACCAGCCTTGCTAGGCTCTAACATCCTCTGCATGTGTAATTTCGCTTGGCACTTCAAACTCTGCTCTTGAAAGGAACTGAGAGACCTCATAAAGGTTACTTTGCCTGCACAATAAATGGTGCCTTTTCTAGAGCAGAAAACGAGTACAACTGATAGTTTTAACTGATGATGGAAGCAAACGAAGGGCAGCTGTGGGACAAGAAAAGGGACAAGCTCAAAGGAGGACATGCCCAGTTCCTGAGATGCCCTTTAGAATATGTACTTCTGGAGACACCTAAATGAACGTTCCTGAAAAATTACAGCCCATCTTCCATGGGTTTGGCAAATATGTGATCTATACACATTTCCCACATATGACAGCTCCATCAAGCCAAAAGAAAACCATCAAAAACAGTACCAGGTGCCATTCTTGGGGCTTATCCAAAGGCAGCCAATGGAAGATTCTACTTTATTCTATTCCCTCACCATTAAATAATCATCATCGGAGACGGGCAGAATTTGGATTTGGACGGACGGTATCCAACACCTGATAAGCAAAGGAACTTTTTTCAAGCATTTAATTCTCCCTGTGTTTGCTACTGGTCCCAAAGATCTATAGACCTTATTTGCCCACAGAGCTGGCAAGCAGAAACCCTCGTAGCCACCACCTCAACATTTAGAAATATACGTCATTATCCAGTAGGCAAAAGAAATCAAACCACATTTTTATGACACTTCTTTCTCGTTAATCCAACCTACGAAAATCAAATCCAACCCACCAGCAATCCTTCCATTTAAAAATAAAAGAGACCTGGGGATAAACAAATGTATAAAGGTTAACTTACTTATCTAATTTTGACAAGGTTGTGCAAACCCAAAGAATCTGCCCTGGGAGGAAGAGGGAATTGAAAACGCCTGTTCTGCAGTTATGTCTACAATTGGGATTAAAAGCGCTAGCCTAGCTGTCAACTTTTTCCCTTCAGTGGAAAGCAACATCCCTCTTTGAAAAAAGCAAAGTGTAAATAAAGACAGGCACCTCAGTGTTTCACTTTATAAGGCCCACAACGATGTCTTTTACACAACAGTTCCTTCTTGAAACATCCCTGAACTCTAAAGATGGGATACATGCAAGGGAGTAACTGAGCCAGCAGTCAGGGTGAGACCTAATCCCAAAACTCAGCGCCCCCCGGTGAGTGGGGCCGCAGAGAGACAAACCCTATAGACAGCACCTCGTCCCGTAAACCTACAGGCAAGGTCAGCCACAGGGAGCGCAACGTAAAGGACAGCAAAGGAGAGGGCAACAATTGCAGAGCGGTCTGGGGGGAAAAAAATGCCCTTGGAAGTTGGGGGAGAGGAAGTCCTGGATGGGGGAAATGGGCTGCTTCCCCAGCACAGGAGTACCGGGGCACGCCGGGGCACTGGAAGGGCGCGCAGTCTGCAGACACCAATCCCGGGCGGGCGACTAGCGTCGCGTCTCACCTGGGGGGTCCTCTCGGCGGGGTTCTTCATCACCGCTTGGCGGAAGCTATTATCCACGTAGGACGCCATCTCCCCCTGCGGGGCGCACCGGGACCGCTCCACACACTCGCCGGCCTCCCGGCCCAGCGCTACAGCCCGAGGTAAACCAGCCCAGGCGCGGGGCCGGGGAGCAGACAGCACGAGGATCCGTGCAGCCCCGAGCTGCTCTCCTCCCCGCGGCCCGCTGTCCGTAGACCCGGACTCGGCGACTGCCGGGCTTCGCTGGGGAACCGTCGCCGTTCGCGCTGGCCCTGGCGGGCCGAGTTATTTTTAGGGAGGTGCAAGCTACGGCGGGCGGGGCCTCTCCGGAGGGGCCCTGGCTCTCCGCGCTCCGGCCGCGCTCGCTCGGACGCGTCCCGGGTCTCGGGCACCGGTCGGGAGGGCCGCGCGCTGAGCCTCTGCTGAGCCCGGCTTCAGGTCTGGGCTCCACCGAGCCCGCTGGCCTCGGCCGCCGTGGCTAAGCCGCGCCTCCGTCTACTGTCGGCCGCGCCTCCCGACTGCTGCTGCATCCCCGCGGGCCGCGCAGCTCCGGCCGCCCACCTCCATCGGCGCCCGAGCGCGGCTGCTCCCCGCGCGGCCCCCGGCGCTCTTGGCAACTTTGTGCGTCGTCCGTGCACCGGGCGGGCACGGGGGCGGGCAGGGCTCGGGTCCTCGGCGGGCGGGAGGCCGAGAGCGGAGCGCGCAGCCCCGCCGAGCGTCTGCCGAGCCGCGACCGCCTCCTCTTCCCCGCCTCTTCCTTCTCCTGCGCCTCGGCGGCCGCCCGAACCGCTCTTCAGGGAGGAAGCGGCCTCCCGGGCTTGTTGCTTTGTGCTGCAACCATGGTGAGGAGTGAGTGACGGGCCGGAGGCCAGTCGGAGGCCGCCGCATCATCGGGGGCGGAGCGCCCCGTGGCGCCGGCCCGCCCCCTCGCTGGCCTGGCGGGGCCGCGCCCTCGCTACGAGCAGCGCTCTGCCGGGACCAGGTGCGACAGTCACCCGGGCAGTTGAGGCTGCTGCGACCGTGGATGCCATAGCTGAGCAGCTGCACCCCGCCACTCTGACCTGGATCCCACAGCCCAGGTCCCGCCGCACCCGGCCCGCCCTCTGCGTGGCCCCTCTCCCGCCCCGCTCGGGGCTGGAAGCTGACCCCACCCGGGAGAGGTTCCCGTGGCGACTCTGCTGCAGTGGCGGGTCTTGCGAAGCCTAGGACTGACTGGGATTTTTGCTTCGGTGGCGATAAAGCCTCCTTGGATTCTGTTTATTTGTTATGAATGCGAGGACAGTGTTGGCCTCCCGCCTTCCGCGCTCGTTGACACCTAAGCCCTTAAATGACCCCTGCGGCAGGCAGATGGAAATGCCGCTTTCCAAGCCCAGACCTGATACCACCTGGAACAGACAAACACCAGGTTAGCCCGTCATGAGCTGAGAAGCAACGACTGCAAATTCTCTCACATAATCAGGAACGTCTATTCCTCTTAGATTGGACTTTGCCTTCTGCTGGGCAGAGCACCTTCTCAGGATCCTGAGGTTCCAACTCAGACTTGCCCGGTACAAAGCCCATATTAGTGTGTTAAGATGTCTCTACTCTTGCAGCTCCATTCTTCCCTGACCAGGCCTGAGGTGTGCAGCGTCAGCTTCAAAGCAGATTGCTGTGTTTTTTTAATTTGCATGGAGACTAAAGACGATTGTTACTTTTACTTGGGAGCTACCATATTGAACTTTTTTTTAATTTTAAGCGTGCTTTTTCAACACCTAGTTTATTGTAACCAATTGCGACAGGCTATCAGCTAATATTAGGAGAATCCTTTAGTCACCTACACTGCCCTAAACGAGTTGCATAGCTTCTAAAAGAAAGGACCTGCCCCAGCCTTCCACATGTAGAGAACAGAGTCTAAGTTGCAAAATGTATCTAATAGATCCTTTTGTATTGCTTTTGCTGCAACTGTTTCCTACTTTATCTGTAGAGTATCAACAAGCATTCTCCAGAGTAGACGGCCACTCCAAAAGCAAAGAATCAGAAAAAGAGAATTCAAGCCCAATGACATCCCCACCTGGAGGCTAGTCGCCATTTCAGAGTGTGTGTGTGCAAATCTGGTTCCATGTCTCTTTCCCCAAATATTCCTCATTCATAGCCTTGGCCATCCCAACTAATAACACACTATTATCACAATCCAGGTGGGGGAGGGCAGTATCTCCTTAATTTCTTTCTCGTCTGTGTAACAAGGTTTGGTTAAACCTGCTAACTCAAGTTTCAAAGCGCTAACTAATGTGTATTCAAATCTCTACCGCCTTTTCTGCCATGATCCTGGCCCAGAGCAGTATTATCCTCTGATGGCACTTTACAATAGTCACATCCCTTCGAACAGCCCATTTTCAGCACAGCAGCCACAGTGATTGTACTCATACCACTTGAATCACCCCCAAAAGCCTAAGTCTCTGTGGGCCTGAGTGACCCCTGAACCTCATCCCCTGTCCTGACTTCCCTCTGAAGTCAAACATGTACTATGTTCCCTATTTATTTTCAGACACTTTACCTTCCCTGCTGTTTCTACAGAAATAAGCTAATTCTGGTCTCCTGGCCTTCGATCTATTGTTCCTTCTCTCTGCCTTTCCAATTCCACCCACACTACCAAAGAAGAAGAAAACACATGGAACCGTTGGAATGCTGTATCTCACCTCCTTTATTCTTCTCTCAAAGATCTTAATTCAAATATCATTTTCCCCACAGGTGGATAGCCTGTCTTCCTGGCTTAATTTACCATCTCACAACCTACATGTTATATTCTATTTATTTCATTTTTTCACTCCCTCCACTGTAATGTCAGCTTTAAAGGTCAATAATTTTCATTCATTTTGTTGACTGATATAACCTTACTATATCAACTAATATTATTGGATGGATAAATGGATTAGTAACTCCAGCATCTTATATTTATATGACATATATATGTACATATACATATGTATGTATGTGTATATATATACATATATTATTATTTCACATGTATGATGTGAAGTGGAAACTGCAAGAGGAAATAAGCCTCCTGAGACTGTTTTCTCTTCTACAAAAAAAAAAAAAATTTACATACCCTCAAGATTTACAAGTATCAACTATAAAGCATGCAGAGTATGTTGCATGCATAATGTTTGAGCCATAGTATGAACTCAACAGACAGTTGTTATTTTTAAGATCACTCTTGTCATCCCCACCCTTTGAGGTTTGTGGACAGTTATTATCATCCTGTTTACAGGTGGGGAAACTGGCAATAAAATGGGCTGTGTGATTTGCCCTAGTTCTGGCACGCCTTTAGCTTTGGAGTGATTTAGAGCATGCTAACAGGAGACCCCTGTTCCCTACTGTAAATACTGAAAGCTACTCTGAGCCAGGTCATCCTGGTGCAGGGAGTACTGACTACTGGCCTGCATGCTGTACTCCTTTTCATTCTACTGCATGTCATCCCTCACAAAGACTCACATTTGAGATCAGCCAAGTGGATAGTTAAACCATACCATACCACTCACAAAAGTCACCCACAGCCTCTCCCCAGGATACTATGTAGTTATGGTTGCTAAGGCCAGAAAGTAGCAAGTCAGGAAGGTCTGGAGTTGTGGAGTTCAGAGCTGATGAAATTTCTTGTCTCGGGAAAAGATAGAATTTGCAGAGGGAACAGCAAAGCATAAGTACTAGGCAGGAACATGCTCAGCTGTGTCTCAACCAGAAAACTGAATTCTAGCTTCAAACCTCTCTCCTTTCTTCCTCTCCTTTCCCCTCCCTTGCCTCTGTCCTCCCCCCCTTCCCTTCCCTTCCCTTCCCTTCCCTTCCCTTCCCTTTCTTTCTTTCCCCCTCCATTTCCCTCCCCTCCCTGCCCCTCCTGGTGCTCCACTGTGATGCTGAACTTTACCAATGACCTTAGGTAAAGCCTAATAATATGTCTTATACACCAACAAAATGACTAACTCAGGTTCAATTTCTAAGCTATCATTTAACATCAATTAAAGCTAATATACTCACTATTTATAATATACTTATCTACATATGTCAACAAAGCTATCACCACTCAGAATCCAGGACGCACAATACTTACCATGCAGTGCTATTAACATTTGAGCATCAGTGCTAACCTGGGTGTAACTAGACAGAATCAAACACAGGTGAGGCAAAATGCCAGCTTGTACTCCTATGCCAAACAACCCATAATCAAAGTAAGTTGTCTCTTACACTGCTGCAGATGGCAAGTGTTAAAGTGAGGGGCTTTCTGTCCTGTGTTTGTTCATCCATTTAGAAAAATTAAGGATGTATTTCAAGATCTGGCCCTAAGATAATTTCTATTTATATCTTTAAAGGCCTTTTTCTAATACATCCTTAAGCATGTTGAATAGACTAAGTGTTCTGAGTCATTTGGTTTTTTGTTGTTTTTTTTAAAACTCCTATGAGCCTGGATATATAGGACAGAAACTTTAGGAGAGATAGTCATTAAATTCTATTGGTACCTAGTGTTCAGTCCAATATTTATTGCCTATTTGCTACAGGCTGTACAGTGTTTCGTTCCTTCAAATAGACAGACAGATGAGTGGGTGCTTGTGTCATATGCCGGGAATTATTTTAAATATCTTGCCTTTCCATGGAGGAGGCAAGGGTGATAGAAAGGTCTGGGAAGCTTCCTTGCTCTGCTGAAATAGAGCTTCCTCTGCCATCTACCTTTCCCAGCTGCTTGAATGGCCAGATTTCTACCCAAAAGCTTCAAATTCCTCCAACTTTCTCCTTCCTCAGAAACATACATTATTTTTTCCAGTCCCTTCAAGTGAGTAAGAGTCCCAGGAGAGCTGAAGCTAATTTAGACCCTGAGTCATTCTCAGTGTGCTCTACCAGCCAACACTGAATTGGTGCAAACACCATCCCAGAGAGTTTCCACAGGGAATGCAGAGAAAGACAGACAGGGAAGTAAGACTGGTCTCAGGAAGAGCCCTTTAAAGATGCTGGTAACAGTATATCAAAACACAATTCATAATCAGAATATTGGGTTTGGTTTTAGAGGTATCATCAATTCAGAGTTGAGAATGACTGTCACAGGAATCAGAACATATCATATAGATACCATTTCCCCCTACGCATCAATGTTTTATCCTGGCTCTACCTGCTACACATAAAATTAATTAAAAATATAAATCAAACAATATACAAACTAGCAAAACTGCTCTACTCAATTAAAATCCCCACACTGACACAATCCATTTTCCTTCCTAGGTTTCTTTGTATTTGAAACATTGGGGTCCTGAGAAGTAAAGACACTCTTAATTTTCTCTCCTAGGGGAGAGCTGGGGCTAACATTCTGGAAGGTATAACATAGTAATGCTCCTGACCACTAGCACTGCCTTCTATTGCTAACCATGTGTTTACCATTGATTTTTATAAATTACACATGGAATTGTGGGTCAAAATCAGTCTTCTGGTCCTGGGACATGGCTTATTTGGTAGTGTTTGGCTAGTATCAGTGAAGCTGGGGGGTTGATCCTCAGGACTGCATAAACCAGCTGGATATCATATAGTATGACTTCCAGCACATGGATGTCACAAACAGGAAGATCAGAAGTCCACAGTGATCCTTGACTACATAAAACAAATGAGACCAACCTTGCCTACATATGACCCTGCCTCAAAAATGGAAAGGAAGTTCCCATTCTGGAATCTACAATGGAAGGAGAGAAAAGATTCTCTCAATTAGTTCTCTGACTTTCACCAGCTCTCTGTATCATACTCACACCTGCGCACACACAGGCACACACACACACAAAATGTTTAACAAAATTACTCTACCAACTTTAAGGGAGCTAATAAATAAATTGAGTTAAGATATACTAACAGAGCCAGGCATGGTGGTACATGCTTTTAATCTCAGCACTCTGGAGGCAAAGGCAGGTGGATCTCCATGAGTTCAAGGCCAGCCTGGTTTATAAAGCAAGTTCTAGGACATCCAGGACTGTTACAACCCTGTCATACAAAAGAAAAGATATACAAACTGAAGTCTTTTTAAGGCTGAAAGTAAGTAAAATTGGGACAGTGTTAACGCCTAACATGAACACCACAGATCAATCAAAGCAATGAGGGAATGCATCTAAATGTATTACATTACTTATTTATGTATTTATATTTTGCATATAGAGGTTAGAGGATGGCTTCTGGGGTTCTTCTCTCCCTTCCCCACATGGTACTCAGGCTGAACTCAAGTCAGGCTCTGCAGCAGATGCCCTTATCCACTCGGCCATCTTCACGGCCCTTTAAGTATAGTTTTGAAGCTCACAATAGAGAATGTGAGTGTACAGATTAGTAAATCAAGAAGAAAATTAACCCTTCCATTTTGTGTCATGCAAAGTTAGAAGCAATAATTTCATAATTAAACATTGTACAAGAGCATGTCTTGGCTCACAACTTACGTGATGGTGAGTAGACACAACAGAAATTGTGCAAACAGGGAAATGCAGGCCAAGGATCTGAATGAGCTCTAAAGAAGATCAGCTGCATTTGTTGCCAGCTCTGGTCTCCAGGTTCAAGGGTAAGTACAGTACACTGTAGTACATCTGTCTACCAAGAGTGGCTCAAAATTAAAGTCACTGAACAGTAACAATGACGACAAACAACGACATGTTATTCTTGGCCAGCTGTGATTTTTCCAACTGGCAATACTAATAATCATCCTGAAGTCAGGCTTATTTAATATTTGTTAAATCCGGGACTAGTGCAAGGCACCCTGTACATAAACAAAGACAAAGACCTATGCATTGAGCTTACAAATCTAAGTTAGGCAAAGGAAGTGGAGGGCAAACAAGGGCATGGGAAACAGCGCTGAGGGCCTGCTTAGAAAATGAGGCTATTTTATTTGTATTGCTATTTTAGTCTTAACTAACAGAAGATCCATTATGTTGCAACACAAAAATTTAAAAGAAGATAGTTGAAAGAGGAAAAAACTTTGCTGATGTGGGAACATCTTTCTGTATGCTGTGAATATCAATCTTTAAATAAAGGAGCTGTTTTGGCCCATGACAGGCACCATAGAAAAAGTAGGAGGAGGCATCAAAATAGGTAGGAGGAGCAGGGCAGTCAGAGAGACCAAGCCAGCTGCCCAAGAAGAAGCATGTAAGGAACACAGGTGAGCCACAGGCCACGTGGCAGTCAGATTAATGGAAATGGGTTGATTTAAGATGTAAGAGCTAGTTAGCAATGTGCCTGAGCCATAGGCCAAACAGCATGAACTTAATATAAGCATCTGAGTCATTTCTGGGAGCCTGAGCAGCGGTGAGCAGCTAAGGGGTCTGGGGCTGCAGGTCTGTGGGTCTGGACCTCAGGCAGCCTGGGGCCAAGAAACCACACTGTAACACTTTGCGTTTTTGGAAATTGAAAGAGGAAATCTTAAATGTCACTAGATAAAAGGAAGAAAACAGAAGCAAGTGGCAAGAAGTGAACAATTAAACAATGGGCAGATGTTCTGACTTCATTTCTGTTCCTGGGATAAAATACTTGACAAGAGCATTGTTAAGAGAAAAGGGGTCACATCCCAGGTTACAGAACTTGACACACCTGGTCACGTCGCAGCTAAGGGCAGAGGACAAATGAATGCCTCTGTGCTTGGTGTTCAGTCATCCTCTACACTTATACAATCCAGTTCCCAAACTCAGAAATGGTACCACACACTTTCAAGTTAATTCTATAACAATTAAGGCAATCAAGATAATCCCCCATAGACCTGCCCACAGGCCAATCTGATCCACAGACTCCTGATTTGTGACTCACTTCCCAGGCAATTCTACAATGTGTCAAGTAGTCAAGTAGCCCCCCACTCTCAAGGAGGAGACAATACCATAACTAAGTAAAGACAACACCCTAGACAGAATCAGAAGAAAACAGTTGTCTCAACTCTTCAGAGGCAGACATGAATGGTACTGACCTTCTTTGGGGTTTTTCATATACTGGCATGGTAATTATTACATAAAATAAATATGGTAAGTGCTGGTAGGACATTTGTAGCAGAGTTCAGTTTCACCTGATGCTTATCTCATCCAGAAGGAATGAGCCTGTGTCATCATAGACTTTCTATAAGAATCCAGAGATAATTAAACCAAATTACAGACCAATAAAAACTCACAGCACTCCACACCCAACTGGCCACATGCCCACTGATGGTTCTATTAACACAAAGGCAATAGTGTTGGAGTTACAGAGTTTTATCATCTTGCTACTGGAGGGCAAATCTATCAGTGGGGTTAACTCATCTTTCTATGAACATAGTCAAACACATGCTGATAAACTGGAGGTCTCTTGGACTGGAACACCAGACAGGTTTGAGTGAAGAAGTCCATTATTAACTCTGTAACTGAGCAAAGGAATAAAGTCTCTGAGCCTTGGTTTCCAAACCTTTGCAAATGTGACTGGCAGTATCATTGCTGCTAGATTACTATGTGCTGACTGGGTCTGGATTAACAACAGTGAGTACTCTTTCTCATCTCTGCCTTCTCCCCAAACAGGAGTTTTGTGAGTCATAGAGGATTATCGTAGCCCAATTCACCCAACCCTGAAAGTTTCTAGGAAAGATTTTAGGCTAAAAGTATTATCAGCCCATCTAATTAGCTTTACAGAACAGTGAATTTAGTGAACCAAAGCATGCAAGTTCATATATTGTAAATGACTCAGTCTCAAGTGTAGATAATTTTCTGTCTGGATCAGTAGTTCCAAACTCGTGTGATTTGTATTTCACAATGCTCAGTGCTATCACAGTGGGACAGAGCTGACCATCCTCAGAAAGCCACAGATGTCCCGCAGTCCAGATGGGAAGCTCTCCTATCGGAGGTCTGAAGGCGTCTCTGCCGTGTTGACAGCATTAAAATTTTTGTTTGAGTTCATGGAAGAAGGCAAAATACTGAATGAGAAAATGAATGAAGCTCATGTCTTTAAAATTAAAGGACTCATGTGACCCTTTTTCATGACTTTCTATAAAGTTACATTCATCAAAACAGTTTGATCTTGGAGAAAAAAAAAGGTAGACAAAATAGAAAGGCCATAAAAATATGTTCCGCTCTCCTTTTGGCCAAGCTGCTGTCTTCTAAAGATGGTCAAACTAACAAATAAATAAATAGATAGATAGATAGATAGATAGATAGATAGATAGATAGATAGATAGATGGATGGATGGATGGATGGATGGATGGATGGATGGATGGATGAATGAATGAATGAATGAATGAATGAATGAATGAATGAAAGTTCTCTCACCTTTTAGAAAACAGGGCATTCCTTTGGTCACATACATGCAAACCTATGTACATATGATACTGAAGAAATAAAGGTTCTGTTAAAAGAAGAAGAAATGTCCCATAAATGTTACCGTGACAAAAATGGAAGGTTCCAATGTCACTTAGCATGCTATTGGCATGGTTTGACAAGAAGCAGGTCAAGAGCAAAGTCCTTTCCTGAGAGGATTAAGCACCCTAGGAGCTGAGGTGGCTTCTGAAACAGGTGAAGAAAAAAAGGAAGCCAGACATAAAAAGAGCCTGAGTTTAACTGAAAGTCTGCCTTTGTCCTCTAGAGAAGCAC
Organism: Phyllotis vaccarum; assembly: GCA_033318265.1. Classification (NCBI taxonomy): domain Eukaryota; kingdom Metazoa; phylum Chordata; class Mammalia; order Rodentia; family Cricetidae; genus Phyllotis; species Phyllotis vaccarum. The sequence continues at coordinate 91,324,163 of JARWLC010000007.1, forward strand.
GCTGAGGGAAAAGTCCAGGGAAAAGAGCCTGAGCTGCTGGACCCAGTCTTTATAAAATCATGGCGTAATAGATGTCCCTGAAGAAGTATAAGACCCAGACTGTCGGGGGAAACAGCAGTTAACTGACTTTTGACAAAGGTGCCGTTGAATAAAGAACAATCTTTTCAACAAATGTCGCTATAAAAATCTTGATGTCAAGGTAAGTGGTTCACTCCTGGTGCACACCTGGTGGTGCAGGTGTTTAATCCCAGCACTCCTGAGGCAGAAGCAGGAAGATCTCTGTGAGGCCAGACTGTTCCCCAAATTCTGGAACAGCCTAGGCTTCATAGTAAAACCCAGTCTAAGAGGAAGGAGGGAGGGAGGGAGGGAGGGAGGGAGGGAGGAAGGGAGGGAGGGAGGAGCAAAGAGAGACACTGTCACCCATTCCTTTACTCCAGCTGAACTAGCCATCATCTCTGAATCATTTTCTTCCTTTCTGTCCTTGAGTTCAATCAGTTACCTTATGTGGATTCACATGGCCAGTCCTCCTCCAGCACCACCTCTCCTACCACTGACCTCATTCAACCTTCTTTCCTGGAGTTTTATTTCCTGTGTTCAGCCCACCCAAAGTAAACACCTGAGAAGTATGACCGGAAGCACCAGAGGAAACCATTTGTCTGGGTACCATTTGTAAACCTGGTATGTTTTCAGCATCCTTTAAAACATCTTGGCTTGATGGGGTTTGTGTTCATCATCGAAGGATGTGGTTACAATTATCCTGTCAAAAGGAGACCCATAAATTGTTTACAGAGCACAAATAAAAGGCAAGACCTTTTATTCTACCAGTTGCCCTGGGCCCAAATGTAGATGCCATCCCTGACTGGCCCTTGGCCATGGCTCTGCACTAGTCAGTATCTATCTGCTTTGGCACATACGATCTTGTTTGCATCTCTCTCTCTACAGAGGCCTCTTTCTAAACGGCAATTATAATTGTGTAATTCTAAAGCCGAAAGTCATTCAGTGGCTTCCCAACATTGACTCCAAGTAAATCCTTTTTTTTATAATATTCAAGAGACCTGTTTGCTGTAGGGACCCCCCTATCTAGGTTTCTCTCCCAGCAATTCCCACCCACATAATTTTTTACTCCAATTATTCCATGTAATTGGGCCTCTGAGGCTCTGCCAAGTTCTCCAACTCCTTAATGCCTTGCTGATGCATTTCGTGTCAATGTATTTCTCCTGGGTACAAGACACTCCTAATCAAAGGGGTCTCCTAAGAGGGTTTTCTATTTGTTTGGTTGGTTTTGATCATTAGTTTAGATATCATCGATTTATTATAAAAGGGAGGCAGACAAGGTATTTACATGATCAAACGTTAGAACATCAGCAGAATGGGAAGCTTCATGTGACACCATGAAGTGATTTCAACCACATGCTTCCAAAGAATAGTTCCATCTCTAAATAAGAACTAATCTTTGTTGCCTAGCATTACTTTGGTGCCTCTACACTTTGGAGGAAAAACTTGGTCCAACTTTCATACTCATTGATGAAATCTCTCCACCCATTCCTTTGGAGCTCAATCCTCCAATACAACTGTTACATATGCTATTGTTCCTTGAGAGTTTTCTGGAAGCATAATGCCACCTTTGGTTACAATTCCAGCTGCATTCTTCTCCACCAACTCTCTCGAACACCCAAAACAACTTTCTACATGTCTGTCCTGTCCTGAGTCTCCAGCTGCCTTTGAATTTTTGCAAGGGGAGACCTCTCCTCTAGATCTTTTCCCACATAGCAGCTGCGTGTCTAGAGGCAAATTACATACCTCCTGGGAGCCACTGAGCCACCTGTTAGGGGAAGAAGGGTGGGCTGAGACAGGGTCTTTCTATGTAGCCCAGATTGGCCTTAAATTCATGTCCTGTTTTGCAAGTACTGGGATTACAGGGTTTTGAGCCACCGTGCTAGAAAATAACTATTTTAAGAAGATTAAGATATTCCAAAGGAACGAAAGAAGCAAAAACAGGTGAAAGAGAATAGAATGTAAAAGAAGAAAAAGAGCATAGCACGCCAAAGAATACATTAAAAGATATGAGCAGTGGTGCCACAGGCCTTTAATCCCAGAAACTGGAAGGCAGCGGCAGGTGGATCTCTATGAGTTTGAGAGCAGCCTGGTCTATGGAGATAGTTTTAGGACGGCCAAGCCTACATAAAGAAACATTGTTTTTCCTGGCTGGTTTTGTGTGTCAACTTGACACAGCTGTAGTCATCAGAGGAAGGAGTCTTAGTTGAGGAAAGACCTCCAAGAGATCCTGCTTTGGGGCATTTTCTCATTTTAGTGATCAATGGGGGAGGGTCCAGCTCATGGTGGCTGGTACCATTCCTGAGATACCAGTCCCGGGTTCTATAAAAAAAAAAAAAAAAGGTGGGCTGAGCAAGCCTTGGGAAGCAAGTCAGTAAGCAGCATCCTCCAGGGCTTCTGCATCAAGGATCCTGACCTGGTTGAGTTCCTGTCTGTCCTGACTTCCTTCAATAATGAATAGCAATGCTGAAGTATAAGCCTAATAACCCTTTCCTCCCCAACCTGCTTTTTGGTCATGGCATTTCATGGCAGCAATAGAAATCCTGTCTTGGAAACACACACACACAGTAATCAGAAGCTGTTGGACTCTGCCTTACAAAGTAGTACTGTCTCAGTGAGAACTAAGTGTGGAATGTACTACTTTACTTCTTTTAGTATTTACAATTTCTTAGCCAGCAGTTAATGCTGGCAGTGGCAAGAACCTATGGAGAGACAACTTGCCGGAGATAATCCATAAAAGTAGATGGGGTTGTTGGCTATCAACTGTGATTGGAATCATGTTTTCCTTTTTGAGAACCATAATGGGAGAAAACCAGCAGCCATAAGGGTATGTAAATGTACACTTTTAAAAAGGGAAAACCTTCTGTTCCAAAACAATGTAATGTGGCTGGTGGGTGTGTCTAGCACATCCATGGTGACTGCAAGCCATGTCACCCAATGTCAAGGCATGTTCTCGTTCTATGATGCAAGAAGTTTAAGACAGAACTCTTGTGATCACTTTGCCTCACACGATCAAATCTAAATGACTGCACTATATGCAATCCGATAACTTGTATAATTATACCCCTCCTCTAACTATATTATACTTCCATATTTCATATAAGAGAACTCACTTTCATTTGTATTCTTATAGCATGCAGATAGGTAATAAATTCATTAAAACATAGTATTTCTGTTTTAGTCATGGTTTCGATTGCTTCAATAAAACACCATGACCAAAAACAAATTGGAAAGGGTTTACTTTGCTTAAACTTCCACATCATAGTCCATCAATGGATGTAGTCAGGACAGGAAATCAAACAGGGCAGGAACCTGGTGGCAGGAACTGATGCAGAGATCATGGAGGGATGCTGCTTACTGGTTTGCTCCCCATGGCTTGCTCAGCCTGCTTTCTTCTAGAACCCAGGACCACCAGCCTAGGGATGACCCCACCCACAATGGGCCAGGCTTTCCCCATAAGTCGCTAATTTAGAAAATTCCCTACAGGTTTTGTAGAGCCCCATCTTATGGAAGCAGTTTCTTGGGGTTCCCTTCTCTTAGATGACTTCAGCGTGTGTCATATTGACATCAAACTATCCAATGCAATTGCAAAGGACCCAATGCCTATGATTTCAACAGCAGCTTTAAATGATATTGACAATATTCTAAACCGCACAATATTTACTATAACCCCTTTGGATCCACGCAGTTAAACTGGGGAGTCCCTTGTGACTCCAGAAGCACCTTTAAAGTAATGGAAATTACAATGTGCTCTGGAGAGAGAATGAGGATTTAATTAACGTCAACGCGTCCTACTTTTGTGGTTTATTCAGAGCTAAGAAGGATATAGTAAGTACTGCAAAATTGACATATTTTCACAATATGACTGCTCCACTATAGTTTCAAAGACTAATGAATATTGAGAAAAGACAATTTTATCTCAAAAATTACGCAGTAATTTATACTTAGGATACACAGGGGACTCTGCTGCATTACTGAAATATGAAAGCAATAGGCAGTTTCTGCCAGAGAGAAATCAGCAGCATCTCATCCCCAAGACATGGCCTATCTGGTTTGACTTTGATGTGCACACATAGGATATGTTAGCGATGATGACTGCTAAGCACACAATTTAAGGAGAAAATTACACCATTGTGAATCCATCTCCCAAATGATTAATAAACATGAAAAGCTGCATTTAAAAAGAAATCTAATTTAAAATACCAGGAGCAAAAAATTAAGTTCCAATTATGCTGTCAGGCAGTCGAGCAAGCTCCAGGAGAATGAAGAAAGCCACAAGTTTAACTTCATATGTAATAAGTACTTTGCTCGTTCAATCAGTTCTTCATCTTCCAATATATAGCAAGGAGAGTTTCTGTAACTTTGTTCCCAATTATTGTCAGATTAATTACATTTTGAAAATGAAACGAGGCTGGGCTGGAGATGCTGCCAAGTTGGGAGTGTGTTTGCCTCCAATGCAGAAAGGCCTGGGTTGAATCTCCTGCACAGTAAACAGAGTACGATGATTCACAATGGCATTGTCGCCATTTGAGAGAGGCAGGAAACCACAAGCTCATCTTCAGCTACTTGTAGAATTTGAGAACAATCTGAGGTACAGCAGACCCTGCCTCATAATTTAACATGAAAAGAAAAGGTAATTAAGTCATTTTAAAAGTTGTCCAGATCGATGTGAAGCCACTACTTCAGTATGTCAGCAATGGCTTTTCTATCTGCGTACCTCTTGAATCCATCTTTGCTGAGCTCTGCTTTGGCGAGTCCTCATCCTAGAACACAGAGTAAGACGAAAGGAAGAGGATTCTTTGCTCGCCTCCACTTTTCCTCTGTGGCTTTAACTACTGTTTGAGCTAGAAGCCCAACTTTTAGAGTGTACTCCTGTGGACTTGGCTCAGTAGTAAATGACTGTTATCTTCTACTGGGACTGGATGAGAGAAGATGAAATTCCAAGCCTTTCTTGACTTACCATATACTTCTGTAAGTACTATACTTCTATAGTACACTGACTATAAGAGCTAACTGGAACACTATTTACAGACATATAAAAGTAGTAACGATCTAAACAATCAACAATAAATCCTACATGAGTAAATTATACTGCCAATGCGGTGCATTCCATTAATTTCAATACTTGGGAAGCCGGAGTAGGCAGATCTGTGAGTTCAAGACCAGGCAGAGCTACATAATGAGACCCTGTTTCCAAAACAACAAAATAAATAGATAAATAAATAATTCTAAAATGATAGGATACTATACAACAATCAAAATCACATTTTCAAGATCATTTAATAATAGCACAACCTGCTTACATTGTATTCAGCATAAAGGTGGGTGGGGCTCAAACCTGAATTTACAATGGTAAACACAGTAAAGGAGTGTAGGTCAGTGTTCTAGGGTTTGCCCAGCATTTGAAAGTGCTGGAGTTTAGTCCTAAACTGGGAGAAACAGGGAAAGAGGTGGGAGGGAAGGATGGGGGAAGAGAAGGAAAGAAGAGGGAGGGGCAAAGAGAGGGAAGGAAGTGAGGGAGAGAAATAGGCAGAGTAAAGACACTTAATATAAGTAAATATCAAAGCGTTAATAGGCAGTGGCTGCCTTTGCTTTGCGGATCTTGTTTGAAGTTTGCATGCACATATGTAACTCTGTGTGTGTGTGTGTGTGTGTGTGTGTGTGTGTGTGTGTGTGTGTGCTCGTGTGTTTATGGCTGTTTGAGCTGGTATTAATAGAATCTTGCCTACCCCAATCTCTAGTAACAGTCAATCTGTACGTTAGGATAGTTTACTGCTCATTTGAGAATTAGTTTGAGAAGTCAATTCTACTCAAGCTCTTCACATATCATACATATATAACAATATACAACTGATAGTTGCTACCTTGATAATTATGAGACATGGTGTTATGAACAAAGATTATTTTTGAGACTGTAGGCGGAATTTAAATGCTAAAAAAGGGCTATTTTTAAAACAGTGTCTTCTGAATTATGTCTAAATATCTAAGAACAAAGATAAAAACCAAACCAAAAAAAGTTTTTTTTAAAAAAGTGAGTATTAGTAATAAGAAATTTTATACCACCAATACAGACAGAGCCTAGCAGACCCATTGAGGCAGAAGTTCAAGTGAAACACCATTTTGAAATCTCTATTATTATAATTATATCATCTCTAGTCTGGTACAGCCATGAAAGTCCCATACCTCAAGCATGGCGGCAAGTACATATTTTCCAGGTAGTGGGAGGTAGAGACAGAAGGATCAAGAGTTTAAGGCAGATTTGAACTATGAAGTCAGTTCTAGGTCAGCCTAGGCATGTATACACGAGAAAGTCTAAAATCCAACTCCCATCACCCCCCAAAAAGAAGGCCTAGGCAGAAGACTCATTGGGTACAGTGTTTGCTGCACAAGAACTACTATTTGGATCCCTAGCGCCCATATAAGTAGGCAGGTATGGCAGCATGTACCTGTACCCCCAGTGCTAGGCACATGGGAGCTGCTCAGTAAGTCTAACCAAATGTTGAGTTTAGGGACACTGAAAGGCCCTGTCTCAACAGTATGTGAAAGAGAATGATTAAATAAAACACCAGACATACACCTCTGACCTTTGAAATTTTCTGTTTCTCTGCTAAAAAAAAAAACAAAAAAAAAAAACAAAAAAAAAAACCTAAAGTCTCCTTGAAAAGTATCTAATTTTTAAAAAATTATGTGTGTGCCTGTGATATGTATCTATCATGTTTCTGATGAGTGGACATGCATATGCACACATGGATATGGAAGCCAGAGGCCGCCATTGGGTGTCTAGCCCAATCATTCCATGTTATATACTGAGGCACCCAGAGGTCTCTAACTTGGCCTTACTCTGGGATCACCTATTTCCATTCTCCAGCACATACTGGGCTTGGGGGTCTCATGAGTTCAAGAGAAACAAGTGCTGACCAACTTAAAGATGTATTTCTCTGAAGAGCCTTTGCTTATTCCAGAGACTGAGCCCTGAAGTTCCCAGAAATTCTTCAGTTGAGGTACCTGCATTTGGGACACCTTTCCAAAGGTGCTAGGTATGCCTGGGGATCACACTGGTGTAAAATCCCGGCCATCTCTTCTCATTCTGGATTCTGATTGGCTGCTCAAGAGCTCATTTATCCTGTAGATGTTTATTTGCAGACCTGCCACAAGGCTAAGGATTGCTCTCAAATTTCAGCCTTACCTCCTGCTCTGGACTCCACAGGAATTGTGGAATAAACCATGGAATAAACAGAAAACTTTGTGTCAGAAAAACAGTTCATACTAGGTTTGCTCTAGGTCTTCTTCCCAATTTCTGTTTAATATTTAAATCAAAAACAAAAGTAAAAGGCAAAGGCAGTGTAATCTGGAAAACATCTGTCTAGCCACACCTCTGCTTCCTTCCACATCTACAGTGGATTTTTGGAGATACCTTGATTTGTTTTCTTTGTTTTTTGTGGATGGATTTGAGACTCCTCAAATACTTCACTTCTCAGTGAGTGAACTGAGTGAGACAGGCTTTTATGTCCATGTTCAGCCTTTATCCGGCAGGAGATGCTATGACGCACTCAGTGAGGTCACTTTCATTTCATTTTGTTCTGTATTGCTATGCTCCTCCCTGTAGTATCATCCAAGACATTCTTCCTAGGTAATTTGAGGTCTTCATCTTATGCTTGAACATAAAGGCTTCAATAGATTTATCAGACTCTGGCTGTCTGGACTATCGATAATAAGGTATTTATTTAATGGGAGGAAAAAATGGTACATTTTCTAGGCTGCCTATATTAGTCAATTGGTAGAGTATTTGCCTACCATGTCCAAAACCTTGTCTGATCCCCAGACCCACATGAACTGAATTTGATGGCACACATCTGTAATCCAGTACTAAACAGATGCAGTAGGGCCAGAAGTTCAAGACCATCCTCAGCTACATACATGGTGAGTTCCTTTAGCCAGAACCCCTTCAGAAACCAGCTGGCAAGTGGGAAAACGTGGCAGTCTAGCAAGTCTTGTATGCATGTGGACAAACAGAAACACACACATTCAGTATGCTAGAAACAACTAGCATGATCTGTAGGTGTATAGCTAGCTCACGGGTAGGGACTTGTCCAGCATGTACAAGGACCTGGGTTCCATCCCAGCGTTTGAAAAAAAAGAAAAGCAAAAGGAGAAGAAGGAAGGGAGAGAGAAAAGAAAGAAAAAGGTGAGGGAGTTAAGGAAAGAAGGGGGAGAGAGAGAAAAAGAGAGAGAAGTGAACTGATGTCTGACTGAAATCCCAGCTACTCAGGAAGCCATGTCCCCTCTCTCCCTGCACAGAACATTCTTTACATTGTGGTGCAGCAGATAGAGAGTAGGAAGGATGCCGTTTATGGCAGGTCTCTGAGACCACCATGGTCAGCCGAGAAACCATTCATGGGAGTCAGGAAGGTAGTTTCCTTCAACACAACGACATATCCACTGTTGCTTTAAAATTAGAGAGCCTGACCCAAACAGTTTATTTTAGGCATATTTAAGCACAGTACAACTTGGTGAAAATTTTCCTGGCAATGAATAATCCAATCCCATGTGCACAATAAAGCTTAAGATGTGACTATATTGAAGTTCTTTGTAAAGGACATGTGGCATCTCTATAAAGATTGGGTCTATAGATTGACTATATGTGACACCTTCCATAAAGAAAGGTTTTATAGACTGATAAGCTCATGATAAATGTCTCGGGGAGGATCCAGTGTGGTTTCATAGAGAGTGCAAAAGCCACCAGGCTCTTCACCATATCCACTCCCAGCTTTCTGGGTGGAGGTAGGGGAAGCAGGTTATACATCCCCCCCTTTGAATAGACAACCTTGTGTGCTTAACATTCCCGGTTCCCCTAGTGCTTATCTATGAGGACAAAACCTCTGTGCCTCTCACAACATCAAAGTGAGGGCCCTGAAGTCACTGTGTCCAGGCCCCTATTCTAAAGTTCCGGACTCCCAACCTTCAGCACTTTGAGAAATGAATTTCTACTTTTCAGAGATGTCAAGCACGTGACATCCTGTTACAGCAAGGGGCCAGACTAAGACAATTCAATTCCAGCTTAATGACTTGGAGTCTCCATCACAGACAGCTGACGTTCTGAATCAAATAATGGCAAAACAGCAAGCTAATATTTGTAATATTTAAATCCAAATCATTTGTAGAAATTCAACAGTTGAGTCTTAAATAGCTCAGGAAAGGCCCTTGGCCATAGGCAATGTGGGTTTTTTATTACCAGTGATTCTAAATACTCCAGCGAAATTTGGCTGGGGTGGGGGGCACATTTTGTACAGACTCCTAGCTCTGATTACCTGCTGGAGGAGAAAATGATAAGGTCAGCGGAAAACCATCTTCCTTTTTCCTCCTTTCCCAGTGTCTCCCCCTCCTCCCTTTCGGTTATTGGGGGTTTTTTTAGATAATATTTAATCATCTTACTATGTTGCCCAAGCTAGCTCCAAACTCCAGGGCTCCAAGTGATATTGTTACTAAAACTTCCTCACTTCTAGAGACTCATGCCACTGGACCCAGCTCTCTCTTTGGAGAGAGGAGTGGCTTTTTGAGAGGAGTCAGATAACCCAGGCTAACTTTGAATCCACTGTGGAGCCAAGGATGTAAATGACCTCCTGATCCTCCTGCCTTCAAATCCCAAGTCACTGTCATGCACCAACACACCCCATCTCTTTTCATTCTGAAGTAAAAAACATAATTCAATATCAAGTGGTCATCTGATTTTACTGTTCGCTATGGAATGTTATTTTATTTTTTGTAACCGTGGAATAAGTGTAAGTACAATAATAGTAGAAAATGTATTTTCCTTCAGCTTGGTGTGACATGATGCATAGACTCAAAACAAGTCAAACAGAGGCAGCACAGAAACAAGGGTGTCCTCTGTTACAGCAGTCTGTGTGTGTGTTCACTGGCAGCACCACTGTGAGTCTCATAAAGCCTTCAGAAAGATCAGACATAGCCCGTAAATATTAAAAGGAACTTACTTTTGTATATTTAAAAAGATTAAGCCAATACAACCCAACACGTTTGTGTACTTATCAATCAAAACCCATCTTTTCCAGTAAAAACCTCTTTCATTTTAGAGCATTTATATTCTTGCCTATAAGTTCTTTCTCTGAGTATCTTGGATACTGAGGAAATAATCACTGGGATTAGCAACAAGCATCATTACAACACTTTATCAAAAATAGTGGAGAAGTGGCTGCGTGCGGATTGCTGGTGGATTCATTCAGAACACAAAAGAATGTATTCTCGGGGAAATGGTTAAATGTAGTGGATAGATTTTTAGTAGGGTTTGTAAGCCAACTAACCTCTCATGACAGAACCGAAGAACTTCAGACACCTGAAGTTTATTCCAGTGTACTGGATTGACCTCCTGCATTCTGACACTCCCATCCCTCTGTAACTATTCCCTCTCCGGGGACAGGACTGGACTCCGCCTGCCACTTCCAATCCAATGAGAAAAAGAAGTCTACCCTCGGTGAAAAGAAAAAGGAAATCATACAAGAAGAAGATTTGGGGGTGACCAGTGTGAATGGAGTCACATAAATAAAAGGGGTGCTCTAGGTTACTTTCCAGGACATGGGGTGACCTAGTTCAAATCTTTCCGTTCTTTTCATTCCCAACGAATTTCTCATTGGTACCTTTGAGAGATTAATGCTAGGCAGGAAATGAAAAAGATGGCTACTGTTTGTAGTCATCCACTTCCCTGGACTACTTGTGACATGTGAATGTCCATGTCATCATCCTCTGGCACAAATATCATGAGCCATCGTCCATCAATAACATCTCCATGTTGGAGACCTCCTTAGGACAAATGTCCTTAGGGACATTTCCAAGGGTTCTCCATCCTTGAATATAAATAGCATGATGATCAGAAATCCCATTTGCCAGTGTCATCCATAGTCAGTGGTCAAGTAGAGGGCCACTGTTTCCTTTGTCTAGGCAAGGACAAGACCACTTCTACGTTAAAGAGGAAATCTGATTTTACAATCTAAAGACCTGTCTAAACCCAAAAGGTGAGAGGAATTAAGATGCAATTGAGGACAAGATAAGTATTCTCTTAACGAGGTAAGTATACACTCTCCCAATTTCTTTCCCTAGGGAGTGGCTCACAGACCCTCAAGGCTAAGCCAGCTTCAAACTCAGAAAGTGTAAATTTTACTCATTCCCCATTGCATTCCCAAAGCCCCAGCCGGCTTGCTCTGATATTCAGTACAGTCTCCTCTCCGGCAGCCTCCTCCCTCATGCAGCTGCTCACACCCCCATGATTGAGTCTTCCTATTCTTCTTGACTTCCGATTCAGAACACTGAACACCTTTCTCTCTTCTTCCCCTCTCCTTGCCTTTCCCTGGCAGCTAGTCAGCTCTCTAGCTTGGCTTCCCTGTTTTCCCCTCTTGTCAACTCCAATACATTGTTCTCAACTTGTTTTGTGTGTCTGTGTGTAAATTATCTTTTCTATGAGACCAAGAACTTCCAAGTCTCCCAATGACATCCTGGAGTGGCTTGAATAAGAATGGCCCCCCAGAGGCTCATGTGTCTGAATGCTTAGTTATCCTTATGGTGAGTGGTACTTGAGAAGGATTAAGAAGTGCGGCTTCGTTGTGGTAGGTGTGGCCTTGTTGGAGGAAGTATGTTGTTGGGGGTGAGAAGAGCTTTGAGATTTCAAAAGCCAAAGCCAGCCCAGTGTCACTCTCTCTTCCTGCTGCCTGCTGGCCCAGTTGTAGAATTCTCAGCTCCTTCTTCCAGCACTGTGCCTGCCTGAGTGCAGCCAAGCTCCCTGCCATGATGATAATGAACCAAACCTCGGAAACTATAAGCCAGCCCCAGTTAAATGTTTTCTTTTATAGGAGTTGCGCAGGACATGGAACACAGATTAAAACACACCCTGTGTTTGCTTTAGTGTTCCTCTTCTGTGAGGAGTGTTTTGAATCTGCTGTCTGTGGGAAGATAGTAGAATCTGTCCTTTGTCCTCAAATGCAGGTCCACTCTAAGTGACTCCAACTGCCACCTCAGCAACCATAGGCGGGTCCAGCAGCTGCACGGTCCCAGGACTGTAACTCCCAACAACCAAAGCTACAGAGAATGCTTTAACATATTTTTAAACAAGTTAAGCTTCTAAAGTTCTCTCCCTCCTCCCCTTCCTCCTCCCCCAAATCATTAGCATGCAGCTGAGTTAATAGTAACTAATGACTTTTTCTTTTGCTGCAAAATTATTAGCTAATTATCCCAATTACTGCATTCTTAGCCTATCAAACCATGCTTTGATCTTCCAAAGATGAAAATGTTCCCTGGAATCAATCCATAGGATAACAAACGACTGTTTGTTTAGATTGTTCCTCCTGAAAACCACAGTGCTGGTAGAATGTATCATCAGGGTTGGCCAGGGAGCCAAGACTTTTCCAAAGATGGGATTTTTCCTAGCAATCGTCCCCACCTAAAACATTCATAAAAATCAGTATTTGCCTCCTAAGTGTATATTCTCTGACACAATTACCATTCTTATCTCTCCATGTTTCGGAAATTCTGAGTATGTAGTAGCTATGTGGGTCTAGAATTTTTTAAATGGTTTAATTGAAGTTTTACTTTTATGTTTTATTCATTGGGGGAATGTACATTTTGCAGTGAATGTGTGAAGGTCAAAGGACAGCTTTCAGAAGTTAGGCCTCTGAATCAAACTCAGGTCACCAGGCTTGATGACAGGTACCTCTACAACCTGAGCCATCTCTCCACCCTCTGTTTAGATCTGTATATGCCAAATGAGTTATATAATGCCGAAACATAATCTAGTACAATCTGTATATTTACAGTTAGATAAGAGTAAGAAGTAGCCATATGTGTGTGTGTATCAGTAACACATTATACATTCAAAAAGCTACAAGAAAGTATTTTGTCTTTACCACAAAGAAATAACACTTGAGAAAAGTATGTTTAAATGTTACATAAAATGCATACATGTGCCAGAACATCACACGTTCTCCTTTTACTATATGTAGCCTTTTTTTTTTTTTTTACCAGTCAAATTTAGAAACTTTACACAAGAAGGTGAGAAATTTCTGCAAAATACTAAAGTCTTCACTGTATCTATGCATAGCCACGTGTGTACCTTTTCATTTGGCAATCTCTGGGGAAAAGATTAAAAAGAGAATCATTAAAGATTAACCATTAAGAAAAGTTTGCCACATGGGGGGGGTCAAAGTTCAGTGAACTTTAAAGCAATCGGTGAATTTCACAGTAGAGCTGCCAAGGTGATACTACACAATGTGACAGTGACACCGGTAAGTGCCTGTGGTGATACATTGTTTATAATCTAAGAAATAAAGCTTGCCTGAAGATCAGAGGACACAGTCAACCCGGTTAGCCATAGAGATCAGGTAGTGGTGACACACACCTTTAATCTTAGCACTAGGGAGGCAAAGGCAGAGATCTGTCTGGATCTCTTTGAATTCAAGGCCACACTGGGCTACATGAGATTACTCCAGTTCAGAAGAGAAACAGAGCCGGATAGTAGTGGCACATACCCTGGAATCCCCTATCTGTGCTCCCAGTACTTGGGAAGCATACACCCCTTTAATCCCAGCACTAGGAAAGTTGAAACAGGAAGTGACGTGGCTGGGCAGAGAAAGGAATATTCAGTGGAAGGAGACAAGATTCAGCCCCTTCCATTTCAGCATGCACTTGCCTTTGCTTCCCCTATTAACCTGAGAATTTCTGGAGACAGGATGTACCCCTTTTGGCCTGAGGAGTTGGCTGGGTGAAAAGTGGCTGTGGCTTGTTCCTTTGTCCTTCTGATCTTTTAGCATTTGCCCCAATATCTGGCTCCAGGTTTTTTTTTATAAGATCAATTAGGATTCATGCGATAAGTACCTTAAAATAACTATATTCAATGAAAGTCATTTGATAGGCTCGGTGCCACCTGTGAATCACTCACTTGGTGGCTAATCATTATTTTATTTAAAGTATTTTAATTTTTGAGAGATCTACGCAATTTGAGTATTTTCACCCTGTTCCTCCCCTTAGCTTCTCTCATATCCACCCCCAGTTCCCTGTTCACTCTACCTTACTAACTCGGCTTTACGTCTTTTTTTGGGTCCTCTAGTGTCTAATTTACGTTGCTTACTCTCCTGGGTGTGAGGATATCCCTGGAGTCTAGTTGACCTGCCAGTGGCACTACTCTTAAAGAAAACTAACTCTCCTTCCCCTTGTATGTGGATATTTATAAAATAGTAAGTTTTCATATCTGGCTTTTCCATACATCCTTGAAGTGAGTTATCCCTTTCTAGATTCTCCCCTGCCCACTCTTCCTTTCATCTCCCTACTTAATCCTTCCTCCTTATTATTCCCCTCCATATTACCTGTATTTTATGCCCCCTCCCTTAAGATCTTTCTTCCTCCTTCTCATCAACGGTCCTCTCTCGTTCCCTAAATCTACAGAAACTCCAAGTAAAACACAAAAATCTAGAGATTGGATGCTAAAGTCCGCATACAAGTAAGAATATGTGACATTTGTCTTTTGAGTTTGGGTCATTTCATGTTCATGTTCTGTATGTTTTCAAGTTCCATCCCTTGGTCTGAAAATTCACTTTTATTTACAGCTGAATAAAATTCCATTGTGTATATGTATCATTTTCATTATCTAGTCATCAGCTGATGGACATCCAGGCTGCTTCCAGGTCCTAGATGTGAACAGAGCACCGGGAACACGGGTGAACATGCATCTCTGTAGCAGAAGATAGAGTCCTTTGGGAATGTACCCAAGAGTGGTAGAGCTGAGTTAAATGGTTTGTACTCCCACCAGCCGTACACGAGAATCCTCCGTTCCCTCACCAGTGTTCTCTATCTTTTGTTTTCTCAATCCTAGCCATTCTAATTGGGGTAAGAGACAATCTCAAAAGAGTTTTAATTTGCATTTCCCTGGTGACTAAAGATAGTCAATGCTTTTTAAGATATTTCTTAGCCATTTATATTTCTGCTGAGAACCCTTTGCTTAGCTCCACAGTGGCTGTTGATTCTACTACACCCCCTTTACATCATTCACTGTATACTCACCATATTCATCATTACATTGTGATTTAAATTATTTGATGGCATAAAATAGTATGAATTTTTATCTTATGTCTTTTTGCTTCACTCACATTTGATACTGTGGTGATATATTTTATATTTAATAAAATCAGTCTGGAATATCAGAGAACAGGTCCACCCACAGCCAAGCCACCGAGGGTCAGCGAATGGTAACTCACGCCTTTTATCCCAGCACTCAGGAGACAGAGATCTCTCTGTGTTTCTGTGAGTTCAAGGCCTAATATCCTTTAATTCTAACTCTAGGATTATGATGCCGAGTTGAACTTGGAAGTGAAACAACTGGGTGAAAAAGATATTTAAGGCAGGCATGGGAAGACATTGTGAGATTCTGTAGAAGAGACGAGCCAGGCTGAGGGCTCATGAAGATAGTCTTTACCCTGAGAAGTTGGCTGTGTGAGAATGGACTGTGGTCTGTTTCCTTTCTCTGATATTCCAGCTTACCCCCGCCCCAAAAAAAGGCAGTGGTGGTGCATATTGTTAGTCCCAGTGCTTGGGAGGCAGAGACAGGAGGATTTCTGTGAGTTCAAGGCTAGCCTGGTCTGCCAAGCAAGTTCAGGACTTCTAGGACTGTTACACAGAAAACCTTGCCTCAAAAAACAAACAAGCAGAGAGGCTGGAGAGATGACTCTGTCCTCTGATATTTTGTTGATTTTATTAAATATAAAGGAATGGAAATTATAGTTAGAGATAGAATGTAGCTAGAGCTGTCTGTCCTTTTCCACATCTGGGTCCTTCTGTTATTGTTGCGCGCACGCACGCGCGCGCGCGCGCACACACACACACACACACACACACATCTAACATTTTCTTGCTGCTGCTCTATGAGAGTTATGAAAAACATACATTCTTGGAGCATTGCATGCTGAGTTCTCTGTAGCACTAAGTACACAGTCTCTTAGGGGTCTAAATTTCCGCAACAGGCTTTGTGACAGGTGGAAGCCATTCTTGTTCGGGTCTAAGTCCAATAGAATGAGGCTTCACTCAACTGGTTAGTCAAGAATGCTCCACTTTGCATTGAGTATCTCAAATGTCTGCATCTAAAGAAATTAAGAAAAAAAAACACATAAAAGGCCAACATATCACATTTGCATTGATTATAGCTTTCTGGTGTGTGAGGAAAATGCTGACATTTCAACCAGGTATATTACTTTTGGTCCGGTAGGAAGTAAGTTAAAAGCATAATTCTATTATCACAACTTGAAGAGAATTTCAGTATTCACTTCAGCAGCACAATACTAAACCAAAAGCATTGCAAGATAAAGTAAAAGGGGCCAGATTAGGAAAAAAAATTCTACAAGGAACTGATTTGGGGGGTGCACAGGAAATAAAAGGTCTTAGAGATAAAGCATATAAAGAGACAGCTCCCCAAATGATCTACTCTAGTCCAGTTGAGAATTCTTGGAGATGTTTACCTTGTCTGTACTCAGAGGAAGAGGCAAACCTGACAGAAGGTATTAGTTCTTTTTTTTTTTTTTTTATGACCAAGGACATTTAACCCAGTTAGGAAAATAAGATATAAAAACCAAGATTATTGTGTGAACAGATGGAGGTGGCCTCTAATGTTGTGACACAATTTTTTGTTTCCTTGCCTTGATCTACCAGTTTTCCCTTTATCTTCCTGCTGAATCTGTTCATCAAGGGCAGGTTTATATTTATGAAAAGGTAAAGTGTGTGTGTGTGTGAGGTATGTGACACAATACCCAGTTCTTATAAAGATCTTACTGTTTAAAAGTATCCATAAAATTATAAAATATTATAATTTTATATATATTATCTTGGTTTTACCGAAATCTAAAACAAGATTCAGTGCTAAAAAGAGACATGAAATGAGAATTAACTGGGGGAGAAAAGCAGAATGATCTCACATCAGATGTGGGGAAATGCAAAGTGGGTGCTGACGAATTTAGATATTAACAAACCACAAGTATACCTTCTTCCTGGCTGACAGTGTGGAGGATGGACCATGCCTGGAATTGCTATCAAAGAAATAAGCCAGAAATATGTGCCTGAGCTCAGAAGCCTTCTTAGACAGCCTTGTATGGTTGGGTATGGTGACTCACTCTCGAATTCTAGCACAGAGAAAACTCAGGGCCAGCCTGGGCTAATCAAAAGAGACCTTTGTGCTTGCTCCTGAGGCTAGGAGGATAGCTAGTAGTAGAGTATTCACATTTACTAGTCTACAATTCCACTAAGGCCAGTGCTTTGTTAGTCTGTGTTTTGTTTGGTTGACACAGGGTCTCACTAACCCAGCATGGCCTCAGACTCACCATACAGCCCTATCTTTCATTCTTCCGCCTCCAGCTACCCAGCCCTGACATAGGCTACTGTGTCTAGCATACCTGTTGCCTTTTAAAAATTCTAAATTCATGCACAGGGGTTGATTTGAGCTCATTGTCTTGTATAAAGCTTCACAACTTGGGAACACTTAAATCCATACACCTGCATTCTGGACTTCCTGCTGCACCAGCCCCCCTACACAGGACTCTAACCTATTACCCCAAGATGGATAACCCCACATTCCTGTCTCCTGAAGAGGACACATAGAATCAGATATGCATCAGTTATTTCCCCTGCATTTATAGGTATTTTGTAGCAAAATATTTTCAAGTTATGTAACATGCCATATTTCTGGAAATTGAACGTTATGTAAACTATAACCACAGTTTTGGAAGACTGAAAAATTTTCAATTTTGTAAAAACAATTTTAGAATTTTGAATAAGCCAATTTCTGTAGAACTATGAAGATAAAAGCTACATAGAAAAAATGGAATGGCAGTGGACTGTGAAGGTAGGAAAAACATGTGCATAGCCAGAAATGGTTGGTAGCCACAGAATGCAGAATATCCTGGTATCAGTCTTACCTCTATCTGAATCCTCACTAGGTAACTGTGTTTGTCTGATTCTCTTGCTAATAGCTTCCAGAGGTCAGGAAAGTTATAGAGAAAAGAGTTGTGTCTATTTTAGCTCACAGCCTTGCAGATTGAAGAGCAAGAGGTTTCATCTGGTAGCCTTACTGCTGGCAGCTGGGTTAGTGCAGATGGAAGTGTTTGCATGAGTCAGTGTCTCTCCTTATAAAACCTCAGTATTCAGTAGGGACTTCACACTGATGACTTCATCCAATCCCAATCCGCCCTAAAAGCCACCTTTAACCATCACGGTCAGAGTTTGCCTTCTTAACACCTCTCAGTGAGAATTCAATTTCAATGCATAAAGTAGTTGCCCCAGCCATTTGAAAAACCTACTGGGAGAATGTCTTGAGTGCAAGAGGTTCAGTGCCTGTGGACAGGGTAGTAATACCCCATCTCAAAATAAGGATAAAAATTTCCACACACACACCATGAAGGGATACATTCAAGCAACGCCCAAACCACATCAGTGGTCTTGAAATATCAGATAGCTTCTTGCAGGTATATCCTTGTCTGTGAGCCGAACAACATCTGACATACAGAGTAAAATCTCAATCTACGATCCTTGTCCTAGATTGCACACAGCTGTACACAGATGCAAGTAATGAACACTAGTTATGAAAGAGATATAAAGTTATTCTTTTATAGTTTTATTCTGTCATGCTTTTGTTTTTTGTTGGTGGCGGATAGTACGCAAGATATATTTATATTGAAAGTATAACCTTTAAAAATAAACCTTCACAGCTTCTTTTCCACACGCCTATTGTAACTGGATAGAAGTTTGTGGCATTGTATAGACTTTGGGACTGGTTATTTTCGGTTTATTCTGGTACTTTTTGTTTATCTGCAAGTGTTTTTTATAGTAAAGTTTATAAAATATTTTTAAAGTAATTACAGTAGATGTAAAATAATGTTTTCAGAATGGATCAGGGATTGATGGCACACTGTAAGCCCTGAACTTCAGGGACTGGGACAGGAAGACCGTGAGTTAGTGTCCAGCTGGGGCTATAAAATGTGAGGAAGGGAAGGTGGGAAGGTCAAGGAGAGAGATTGAAAATAAAGGGATGGATGAAGAGAGGGAGGGGAGAAGAAAGAGACAAAAAGAAATATATGCCCGAGTATTGCTCTTTCGGTCACCTCTCCTACTTTGAAGGAAGTAAAGCCCTGTGTTTAATATGAGGCACACGCAACAGCAAATATTTCTAGCCAAATTTAGCCAGTCATTGTTTCCATGGCAACTCCCTGCTCTGCGAAAAGAGACAAAAACATAAAGAGATTCTGTGTACAATTTCTGGTCACTTGTTTGAGATAGTCTGAGTAACTCTTGGGGTAACTCATAAGAGGAAAGGAGTCCGCTCCAACACAGAGGAGCCTATCAGATCGCTGCAAGGAGTTGATCTGCGGATGCTCATTAGGAAGATGTTAAAAAAAAAAAAAAAAAAAGCTAGAAAGTTGGGTGTGAGAGGTTGCCATTGGGAGAAGCAGACAGGATGTTGTGGGTGATACTCTTGGGTCCGTGCAGCCTCAAGGAAGCAACAGGCTGAAGCAGGTCCATAGGATATGCTGTCCTGATTACTCAGCCGTTAGAACCCTCTGACATCTTATCTACTCGAAAGGAACATTTTCTCCACACTGAAGAAGGAATCACTTGGGTCAGAGGGATGGCGCAGCTAGTTATTCCCAAACCTGACAACCTGAATTTCATCTCCAGAATCCACATGATGGAAGGAGAATGCACTTCAGAAGGTTGTTCTCTGTCTCGTGAGGCATGCATGGCACAGGAACCCTCACCCTAGGTATGTAGGGCTTCCTGTATACCATATATAACCAGTGATCCGATGGTTATATACATCTCAAAACCCGGTATTTTCAAGTGATTTTGTTTTTTTAAACAGTGTCAATATGTAGCTCTGGCTGTCCTGGAACTAAGTCACTATGGACACCAGACTGGTCTTGAACTCACTGAAGTTTCTGGGCTTCTGCCTCCTGAGCGCTGGAATCAAAGGCCAGTGCTACCTGGACGAGTTCAAACAATATTTTCTGCTAGAATATTTTATCATCTGATATGAAAGCCAGAAGACAGTACAAGTCTCCAGCAAGTTTTTGTTTCCCAGTGCTTCAAACACCTATTTTTTTATTTAATTATTTTAAAAATTCCTTTTACATACCCTCCACTGTTCCTCCTCCCTCCCCTTCTGCACCCCCCCAAAGCACACTTTTTTTTTTTTTTTTTTTTTTTTTTAATGCCATAGAGTTCTGGACCTGTTTTCAATTGAAACATTGAATTACAATGAATATACAAGTATAAGCCCTCTTTGGCTAAGAATTTACATTATTTCTAAACATATATCAAAGTGTCATAATTCATTTCAAGCAGATGAAAAGAAAAAGTGAAGCCGTATGGTGCCTGAATACTTTCTGTCTCTGAAGGACAAATACTCTCATATAAAACTCTCATTATAAAGCTTTTCTTTTAGGGGAAGAAAGATCTGGTTCAGCTCAAGATTTGGAGGTATGGTCCATCATGGTGGAGAAAGCTAGAGGCTGGAGATGGGGTGCTACACTGCTCGCCTGAGTTTTTGTGGATCAGCAAGCAGAGTAACAGCTCCCACACTGTATAGGGGGAAAAATGTCTTTTAAAAGTCAGCTAAATGAAGAAATGCTCTAACATCTCAATTGTACTTAGTAAACAGACTGATGAAAAGAATAGCACTTTTCCTCAGGGTCTGAGTCATGACTGCTTTTTTTTTTTTTTCTAGAAATATCCAGGGTACTTTTTTCCAAAGCAGATGCTATCATTACCAAATCAGTTTAATCACTTATAAAACAGTCACAGGGCTCGAGAGCTGGCCCGTTCAGCAAAGCCATTGTACAAGCAAGAGAACCTAAGCACCTACATAAAATAAATAAATGTGGAGGAGAGAACCAACTCACAAAAGCTGTCTTCTGACCTCCACACACATACCATGGACAGTCTATACACAAAATAAAACAATGATGATTAATAGAGGCCGATGATAGAGGGGGATGCCAGCTGTTGACTTCTGGCCTCTGTGTGCACATGCACCCACGTGCCAGCGCACACACACACACACACACACACACACTACCCAGCTATTAGAAAATTTATTTAGGAAGGTCCTGGAAAGGCCACTTTGACCAGGGGCCTTCCAAAATAAAAGTCCAGATTTATGTACAATATTGTGATTTGGAATTATGTGAAACACTGTGAAAAGCCCCCTCCTGAGAACCCTTCTACCCAGTAGTGCAAAATTCTGTTTGCAAATATGTGCATGTATTATTAATGCAAAGGCCTGGAAAGTAGAATCCCAAGGCTGTGTTATGTTAATGTGACTGGAGAGCTAATCAATGCCTCCTTTTAACATTTCAATGCACAAGTGTATCTTCTCCGAGAACTTGCTAAAAAAAAAAATCTATACAACTTCACAAGTGGAAGACAATTAGACTAAGACCTTTTAATGAAAATATACAATATATATATATATATGAATACTCTTAATATGAAATTATGTATATATAATATATAAATATCTATTGCAATTATTGTCAATTTGCGGTTATTCAATAGTTTTCAAATATTAAAATAGCAGAATTTAGGGGAAGAAACATCATATCATATTAGTGTTAGGAAAACATTAATATAAAAGCAAGTAATGTTTTTTAAAATAAACATTTCAACCCTCATATTTAAAAATAAGAAGAAATTATTTTTTTTCAGTGTTTCAAACAAGACACAATGAAGAATTCCAGTGAAACACTGTCTTAGGGTCTCTATTTGCTGTGTAGAATTACATGACCACAGTAATTCTTATAAAAGAAAAACATTTAATTGGGGTGGCGTACAGTTTCAGAGGTTTAGTTCATCATCATCATGGTGGGACATGATGCTATGAAGCAGGCATGGTGCTGGAGAAGGAACTCTGAATTCTACAACGTGATCTGCAGGCAACAGGAGGTGATCTGAGACACCAAGCACGGCTTGAGCATATATGAGACCTCAAAGCTCTCCTCCACAGTGACATACTTCCTATTAACAAGGCCTGATGCACTAATAGTGACACTCCCTTTGGGGACCAGTTTCTTTCAAATCACCACAATCACTAACACAAAAATGTGATTTTCCCAAGTAATCTCCTGAGTCAGGAAGGTTTTCATTACATCTAGCCTACTTGGCCTGCTATTTTTCTAATAAAAATACAAGTCATGGAAGAAATTGACGCACTTCTTTAAAACAATGACATGGGCATAGTTATGCTTCTAACACACCACCTTGGTTTCCTAACAGGTTTTTGCTGGTGGAGGCAGGATTTTGAATTTTGTTTTTGTTGTTTTCTTGAGATAAAATCTTGCTTTGTCACCTGGGTTGACCTGGAGCTTCCATGTCCTGCCTCAGTCACTTGAATGCTGGGGTTACAGTCATGTTCCACAATGCCAGACCGCCCACAAGTTTCTTAGAAATATTTATATGTTGTGAATAATTTAACTTATGTAACTTAAAGCTTCCTGATAGAGTATTCTAGTCTCATATGGTTCTTTTGCCCTTGTAATATACAAAAGCCCTTGATGCTTTGAGCATCAGCCATTGTTCTAACTCAGTGCTCAAAATAATTTGCTATTTCAAAACTTATTCATTGTTCATCTCGCTATTCATTTCTTATTTATCAACTCATTAATTACACATTGTGATGAATTACAGATATCAAAGCTAACATTGGCTATACTTAAATAAGCAGATGCAACCTAAGGCTTAAGGAACAAACTCCGATGGCAAAAGACAAGGAAAATATCACCCATAAAGACAGTTTGTTTATTTTTAGATTGCAACAAAACTAAGTAATCTCCTGAGTCAGGAAGGTTTTCATTACATCTTGTAAGCTTCCTATTTTTGCTCTGTATCATCCTTTTGTTGATGTCCAAAACGAAAGCATTGAAACTGGTATTACAAAGCCACCCTAACATCTCATTCTGTAATTATCCTTGTGGGCTGAGTCATAGAGTGAGCTAAACTTAAGCAGTCTTGATGCATTTTTACCAACGTTTTAAGGATACAGGCCATTTGAAAATGCAATTGTCCTGAATGAACAAATATAGAGAGAAGTCGCAAGTAGTCAATGAAACTAGTCATACAGGGTGACTAAGAGTGTAGAATGTATGGGCTTCTAAGAGGCCTGGAGATCAGCCCAGCCTCAGCCAGAACAAACTGGTGACAACTACTGCCTTAAAACATGTGCTCCTAAGCACTTCTGCATAAGTCAACCTGGGGTTTGCCTGGGGCTTTGAAGAGGGCAGTGTCAGATACAACATTCCTAAGCCAACAAGAGACTTCCAGAAGCCAAAAGATCGCTTGTGGAAGGCTCAGATGCCAGTAAATCAAAGCCCTTTCCCCTGGCAGGGGGAAGGTCTGGAAAAAAGTAATGTTTTCTCCCACCCATAATAAAATTGAACTTCCTTGTTTCAACCTGTTCCCAGAAGCTGAGTCATTGCTTCCATACCATCTGTCTCCCTCTTCCAAGAGGAAAAGCAGGACCTTGAGCATAAGGGAAACCCCAACTCCTGACCCCAAACCAGGAACCCCCAATATAAGAGTTGAGACACTTCACTTGACTCAACTTGGTAAATGGTAAAATGAACATGTGGAATGTGGGGAAAACTTGGGTTTTTAAATTAGGAACCCAACCTGAGTGAGTCTCTTGGAAAATCTTTCTGATGGTCAAATTCATTAACTGAACAAGGGAGGTGGCTATCTAGACCCTGTAAGTCAAGCTTCTGTCCCTTCATAATGGCTATCATATGATGGGAGTCTTAAAATAGTGACTCCAAGTACTAAGAAAGGAAAAACACTGAAATAATTGATATGGGAACTAAAGCCAATTATCTTAGTGTGAAATCTATGTCAGTGTTAACTTTCTAGGCCATAGGATTCTAGCAGAGGACAAAGCAGCAGTAACTATGGGGCAGGACTGGTTAATGGAAGGTGTATAGTACAAAGTCCTAGGTACTATCTCCAGCACCAAGGGAAGAGTTAACTAGTGATGTGCATATCAGTGACTTCTCCATCAGTGATAGTCTGTACATAGTGTGGTGGTTGAAAAATTCCTATCACCAATGACATCATAGTTGAGTCATAATATTATTGCAAAGTATTGCATGCATGATGCAAACAAATCTACAGTGCTTGCTGCTTATACTAGAATCCATACAATGATGTATAACACAGAATAGTTGGTAATGACACTATACACACATACACCATGTTTACGTATACTCATATGACACAATCAACTTACAAAGACAAACGTTTTAGTTTGGCTCTTAGCTGTGGAGGTTTCAGTCCGTGCTTAGTTGGGTCTATGCCAACGCAGCTTACCACTGAGGGAGTATCATGGCTTCTAAGAGGAGGTAACACCTCCCATCAAGCCTCACCTCAGGAAGTGTTCATCATCATGCCTCCCCCCCCCCATTACTTTTCTGTTGTGAAGACATCATGATCAAAAAAACTTATAGAGGAAAGAGTTTATTGAGGCTTATTACAGTGGGTGAGTCCATAACCATCATGGCAGGGAATATGGCGGCAGGCAGACAGGCATGGCGATGGTGTAGGAGTAATGAGCTTGTATCTTGATCCACAAACACAGGATAGAGGGCTAACTGGAAGCGGCTGACCTTTTAAAACCTCAAAGCCCACCCAGTGACACACCTTCTCCAACAAGGCCACACCTCTTAATTCTTCTTAAACAGTTCCATCAACCGGGCAACCAGGCATTCAAATATGTAAGCCAATGGGGGCATTTTAAATCACCTAATAGTGCCACACTAGAGAACGACCCTTTAACTGACCTAGGCCTCTAAGGGATTACCTGGTTTCAAATTATAGCACTGACTTCATTCCATTGTCTGGGAAAATAATAATTTTTTTCCTATTTGTTCTACAAGACTTGTCCCCTACCCAGTACCGATGGTAGAACCCAGGGCCCAGTACATGTTAGGCAAGGGCTGTACTACCGAGCTATAGGTTTAGCCCTTTGCTTCCAAGTTTTAAGCCTCCAACTTCTGGATCAGGTTCTCTTGAAAGCGGGTTACACCAGGAGTGGTGGGCTCACACCTTTGATACCAGGGAGGCAGATGAATCGCTGTGAGTTTGAGGCCAGCCTGGTCTACAGGATAAGTTCTAGGCTAGGCTATGGCTGTTAAGCCTATCTCAAAAAAAAAAAAAGTGGATTACATTGTTGGAACAACTGAGTCTATAGGGACACCCATATCTGAGCTGTATTTTAATTCCTCAGGTTTAGCAGCAAGGACAAACATTTTCACTAGACTTCAGTGTTAACTAGACTCATTAGACCAGCTGAAGAACAGTGTCTCTCTACAGTAAACTAGGGGCTCAGAATCTATGCTCTGCTTTGTCCCATCCTGACAGCTGAACCCCTCACTAAAGTTCCAATTCCTCAACACCCTTTCTTTCTTTGCCTCTCATTTTTCTGTTTGTTTTCTTTTGGGGTGGATTGAGTGTAGATATGCTATATAACCTAGGCTGACTTTGATCCTCACAAGCCTCCTGAGTAGCTGGGAGATAAACATCTCTATGCTCCACTCTGAGTCTATATCTGACCTAACTAATATATCAAACTGGAAATCTGTCTTGGTCCCTCTTCTGAAAAGGGCAAACATTACTACATTTCTAAAAAAGAAAAAGAAAAATAGCCTGCTTTCTTTCTTACAGTCAGACCTGGAGGAATCTGGAGACCATGTGAGACAGGGTTGATTTTGGCATGCTCTGGGCACCAGTGTGAAGCCCTCATACCTCATCTTGGGTCTCCACAGACTTCACTGTGACTACAACCACTGCCAAGCATGTTTCCTGTACATTCTCTGACTCCAGAGAGCCTCTAAAGCCAGCCCCTGGAGCCAAGCACCATCCCTCAAACAACTATGACCAACCAGAAAGAGATCTTATGAGTCTGGCTCTCATTCCATCCGCTAGGAGCCAGCCTGCTGGGTCCCATCCTTTAAACATGACAATTTTCCTCCCCTGCTCAGACAACATTCCTCTCAACAACACTAGGATAGTGCCACAAAAATACATCTCCACTTTAAAACAAGCTCCTGGGCTGGAGAAATGGCTCAGAGGTTAAGAGCACCGGCTGTTCCTCCAGAGGACCTGAGTTAAAGTCCCAGCCACCACATGGTGGATTATAACCATTTATAATGAAATCTGTTACCCTCTTATGGAATCCTTGCAGGCAGAACACTGTATACATAATAAATAAATAAATCTTTAAAACAAGCTCCTAATGAAAATTTTGGACTTGTATTTCACCACACCTAAATTCCTATTAGTATTTTAGGCTGCAAAACCTCAAGAATCTCACTTTCTGATGTCTGTGACAAAAGACCTGAGCTTTACTGATTTTAAAAAATAACCTCTCATGTCAAGGTGTATTATTCTGTAAAGTGGTTCCTCCAGCGACATTTGTGCTCAGATGTGTTTTTTAAAACTCTAAATCTTTGTAGTAATGATTATCTTAAAATAGAAGTGGAAAGGCAAATTAAAGGTATTATTAGCCATTTGCAGATCAGTATTTTACTTTGGGTAAGACTGTAGAGATAATGGGTAAGAAGGGCTTTATACAATGTTACTCAACTTATTATTTTAGTCATTCATGTGTTACTGCATTTTTCTAAATGTGCCGTGAAAATAAGGAAGGCATATTGTTCTCTATACTATAATTATGCTTTAACTGGAAATAAGCTCTTAACCATGCTTCCATAATTCCCTCCGTAGCTATTTATTTTCTTTATACTGGAATAGCTATGCATTTTTAAAATGATAGTCATAGAACTACACGCCAAAGAGAGAGAGAGAGAGGCTTAAGCTCTGATCACTCTAACCAGTTTTTTCACCATTTCCACCATTGCATGGAATTGTCCTTATCAAGCAGATAGCTATACATCATGGAAACATACAATGCAAACAGTTCCTGATCATAAATAAGACTTACATATTAAAAAGGAGGAGGAGAAGAAGACCCATGTTTCTCAGCTGTTTTGATAATACCATGCTGTGTGGTCAAGGGCAAACCGAGGCAGCACCACACAAAGGCTTCGTTTTTGAAGGTGTTTAATGGGACTGGACAGCACTGTTTTTACACTGAGTTCTCCAACACCTTTGTCCTGTTTGCTACTGCCTAATAATCACATTTAGAAATGTAAATGTTCAAAGCCTGGTGGAGGTAGGTCTGCCTGTAAAGTGCTTGCCTCGCAAGCAAGAAGACATGGGAACGAGCGTTCATCACCAGAACCCCTGTGAGAAAAAGCTGGGGATGGTGGGCTTGGGCTCACAAGGCCAATGTGTCAAGGAAGTGGAAGCACTAGGAGCCCTGGGACACACTAGTCAGTTAGCCTAGTCTATGCAGCCAGTCCCTGGCCTGGGACAAATCCTGGCTAAAACACAAACTTTCAGCAGCTGCCCTGGGTTTTCCTCTGGCCTCTATACGCACTGACACAGTTGCAAATGTAAATATATGCACACAAGAAATATTCGAACTCATTAACAAGAATTTCTTCAAAACAAAAGCAAATATAAAGGGCGAGAATGAAAAGTTCCAGTGTGCCACTGTGTAGTAGGGTATCTACAGATGATAGCAATGCCCTGCGCATCTCTGAAAGGGAGGAAAGACTCTGACAGTGACCACCACGAACAGACAAGAGGTCATGGATGCCTAACTCAGTCTAAACATCACACAATTGGCCCCTTTTCCTTTTTGATCACATTTTAAAATTGATCCTCTGGAAATTTCACATCATGCTCCCTAATCCCAGTCATTTCCCAGGCCCTCCATATCTATGTTTACCAAATTAAAACATGAAAAGAAATCATAAAAATAAAAATATTTTAAAAACAAAAAATCCCAAAATAAACAAACAAAATCAATCAATCAACGAACACCTCCATTTTGTTTCCTATCTTTCCCACCTCTCTTGGGCCTCTTTATTAGTCTGTCCTTGGGAGCTGCAGTGTGTCACACAGTAGACCCTTTTGTCCACACACCTTTACTTGCAATTGTTCATTTCAATGAATCTTTGGTTTGATTCAAGGCCTCTGGCTTCTGGTACACCACCAATGTTGTACTCTTACCAAATCTCCTCTTGGATATCCTGCTGTTATCCAGAGTCATGGGATCCTGCCACTATGGGGCAAGGCCAGTCCCTTCACATGCTCCAGCATGTCAAAGATGGGTAGATGTTGGGGAGTTCCAACTCAAAGCCCTGGACATGTGTCTGGGTGGTAGCTGAATTGGTCAGTCCGGGGTGCTGGGACCATAGAGGTGACAGTGGGGCCAGTTCTCCCATGCTTCTGTTGGGAGGTAGGGCCAGCTCTCCAATGATGGGTGAGGCCAGCTCAGTACAGCCTCTGTACTTTAACACATGATTTGAACAGGCCCCTATGGTAAGGCAACAAACAGACATCGACAGAGATACCAGCTGCATCAGGACCATGGACCCAGAAATGGCTATCAGTATCAGCTTGGTCTGGGTTGTCAACTATGGCCCTGCGTGGCAGCTCAGGCCTCTCAGATCAGAAGGGGCCCAACTGTAACAAGGTCCCCTGACCCCAATATGGCCACAGGTGAGGCCCAGATCATGGGCGTATCTGCACAGTCTTTAGTGAGTCACAGGCATCAATGCAGACACAGGCTTCAGTGGGACCTGAGACCCAAACATGGCTCTCTGCAGCAGCCCAGGCCGGGATGTCACCATGTCCCCAAGTGGCAAGCAGGTCTCCCATATCAGCCTGTTCCTCCCTACCTTTGCCTCTTCAGATCTGCCTCTCTCAACAGGATATGAGCCAATGTACTTCTTCTCTCTCCCAGACCACACTAAGGTTCGCTATAACAGCACCTGACCTCCTGGTGCTGCAAGTCACTGGATAGCTAGTGGTTTTTCCTCTGCTCCCAGGACAAGTGACCCCAGGCAGGAGTTTGTGTGTGTCCTTCATCCTCTGGTCTTAATCAATTTCTATGAACAACTTTTATTTTCCATCTTTTGTTTTTATAGTACTGGGGATTGAACCTATGATCTCATTAAGTGCTCTACCACTGAGTGATTTGAACAGCCCACTATGTACAATTTCTGTTTTAATGTGTCAATTAAAATATATATTTAACGAAAACGCAAGAATTCCTATGCTAACAAAATTGCCTGTTTCAGGTTCCTGCATTTACCAACACATAAAAAAAAAATAAGTCATTCTTAGCATTTTCATACATGATTACATTATAAATATTTCTCATTCTAGCAGGTTGCTAATGCTTATTTTAATAATTGACACTATTTTAAGAGGTGAATAACCCATTGTGATTTTTTTATAATTATGTAATGAGACAATAAACATTTTTGGAAACAGTTTTTCCTAACTGAAATAATGGCTCTCCTTGGAGGAAAAAAATTTTGTCTATGTATGTGAGCTCAAGTGAGTTTGCGTGCACCAAACCTGTGCAAGAATTAGAAGAGAACAGAAGAGGGTATCGGATTCCCTGGATCTGGAGTTACAGGTGGTCATGAGCCTGCAGGTGAGTGCTAGAAACCAGACCAGGTCCTCTGCAAGAGTAGCAAGTGCTCTTAAGCACTGAATCATTTCTTCAGACTCTGTTGCTGATTTCTGAGGCAGGGTCTTTGTCTAACTTTGCAAAAGTTAGGGTTAGAAGTATAGGCCAAACCATTCTTCTAGTTCTACTTTTCCATAAGCACCAGACACAAAAGACCTCAACTCTAAATATAAATATTTCAGTGACTATGTGTACTGGGTATTGAACCCAGGGCCTTCTATATGCTTAGCATGCACTCTGCCACTTAGTGTACCCCTAACTCCAGTGACTTTGATCTGTACTAATTATAGAATAGTTGTCTTTGGTAGAATTAATTGCTTAGGAAGCAAATAAAAGAAAAAGTCCCTTTAACTGTCGCACACATTAGATTACAAAAACCTCTGATTACTTTCAGGTAATGAGAGAATGCTCTAAGATCTCATATCAGGTCATAATTAACAGTTATATTAAAGGGCAGATAGGAAATGAAAATTATTGTCCCTGTCATACGTGACCCATCCTACTCTTTGTAAGAGGCTGCTTGATTGCTGTAAAAGCTACATAGTTTGAAGATGATTCTCTTCTCATTTGATTATATTTCTCCCCAATGAAAAAAAAAGTTTCCATGGTTACTATGGTCCATACACTGCAAATTCTAAGTCCTGGTTCAGAGACAATACAAAGGATGTATAGAGCAGCTGTTCTCAAGAAGGGCACCTGCCTCATATGTAGAAGACCTAGGCTCAAGCCTTTCTCAGTAGTAAAATTTTATCTTCCAACTCACTTCCTTTGTGTTATGAAATTTACAAGGCTGCCTGGTTGGCAGAGGATTCATTTGTAAAGTTTCCCGGCACACAGTGAGAAGCAGCCTTAGTGTGAATTCCTGTCTCCTAATCTGGACTTAACCCTTGCTGTCTGTCAGCAGTGAATTCCCTTGCCTATTCGATGCCCTTCTGCTCTGTGCCTTTAGGGCTGTTTTCTTCATCAAATCTCTTTCATAGCCCCCAAACCCATCCAAGAGCGAAGGAGAAGCATGTCTGGTCTGAACTCCCCAAAAGCAACAGACTTCTTTCTTGTCTTGGTCACCACACTTTCCCAGAAGGATCACAATTTACAGTATCCAGCAGCCATTCGTTTGGACACAGAGCCTGTGTCTCCAGGTTCTTTGTGTTCCTGTATCACCCTAGCAGAATACGTGACTTGAAGGAAGTGACTGGCTTTTGTTTAGTCCTGTGCTGATACTTTGACTTCTTTTACACCCCCCCCCCCACCTTTATCCTTCAGACTTGGTGCACAGGGACATTTCACACTGAACACAGCCATCGTGAGCACTGGAGATGGAAAGCTGTCAATATCTCATCACTTCCAAACAGGCACACAAAAGTCCCAGTGAGCAAGTGAAATGAGTTTCAGAGAAGGCAGGAGGGAAAGATAGCTTGTCAAAGGAGCAGCTTTTACATGTCTACATCTGCCTGCGTTGGGAAGTAAGCCAAAGTCAGGGGTCCGGGACTATTCCGATTCTATTGCATTCCATTTATTATTTATATAGTGCTTATTGCTGTAGTCACAGAGCGCTTTCCAGTGAAATACAACATGCCGTTGGGAGCAAAGAAGGAAATGAGGAATGGGGAAGGGGGGAGGTGCTGTGGCATTGGTTATCATGTGAGATGCTGGAGCCTGGGCTGAGCCGGGAGGCGCCGCCCCTGACTGACACAGGTGTGAATAATGCATTGTTCAGTATCAGCAGCAGAAACATTGTAAGCAGGAAGCCAAGCTTTGTATGCAAAGTATTTCTCCTCTAATCAAAGTTCTCTTGGCCCTACACAGTGGGGGAAGGGAGAAACGGGTCCCTAGTTCTCTTGTGTCCACCCTGAAATTCAAAGCCTGCTTGGAACAGAAAGGTTACCCACACCCAGCATATATCCTCACCCTTCAAGTTTCAGGGTTTGTGTGTGTGTTTTCGTTTAGCTTTGGTTTCTGTGGTAACAGAAGAGAAAGCAAGCACTACAATTTCTGGAACCTAAGGTTCCTTCATATGGATAACATTTGGACATTTTCAAAAGGGGGGAAGGAAGGGAGAATCAGGTGATGATATCAGAACATCATCACTGTGTGGGTAGGTGTTCAGTGCATACCTTACTTCAGATGGTTCTTCACACAGCTCCTGAGGAGAGCCCTCTGAAAATATAAAAGTCGTCCAAGCTCTTGACACCAGGTAGAGGATGGCATCAAAGGCTATCCTTGAGTAAAGTTTCTCTTCCTAGGTAAGCAGGGACTTCATAAAGCTCAAAAAGTCATGGAAATGTCTTCGCAGAAATTTTGTGCCGATGAATAAGTTAAATACAGCTGCTTTAGCCTGCAGTGTTCAACATTGTCCTCAATGATTAAAAAGGCTGACTCCGGTGGGAGCAGAGTCCATGCTGAAGAGATTATTATGTTTTGAAGCATTTTCCGTAGGAGGAATGGGGTGGGGGTGGGTGACAAGAAAGATGTGGGTTTCCATAATCAGCTGCCAGCCTCAGGATGACCTTCACAGCCTTGGTTTGCTTCTTTTCTTTTGTCTATACAGGAACTCACGCTACAGTCCAAGATGACCTCAGACTTGTGATAATCTTACTGCCTCAGCCTCCCAAGTACAGAGATTACAGGTGTGATGGATGTGGCTCAGGAATTGTAATTAAAAATCTTAACTGTTCAGGGATTTTCATTATGTCCATAACGTCCATCTGTAATCTCCTACCCTTCAGTAAACGCCAGATGGATGTGGTGAGTCAGGCCTGCAATCCCAGTTGTTTAGAAGGTTGAGGTGGGAAGTTCACAGGTTCCAGGTCAGACTGGATCACACAAGGAGACTTTGTCTCTAAATAAATAGGTAAACAACATTTAAAGGAATGTTAAGTATAGGAAAGTCTCTTAGTAGTGTGGGAAAGGAGCCAGCAGAAGCATGAGCCTATGCTGGGGGCAAGGTGTGGGGAACAGGCAGATGTTAGGACAAAGGTGACTCAGGAAAGGCCTGAAGCATCACGTTTTACAGTTCTAGCCACAATGGTCTTGCAGAACACGTGAATATGATCCCAGCTTTGTGCAGAAGCACCAGGATTTAGGCTGTGTTTGCTGCACACACGTCAAATAGGACAAGTTAGGAATGGAGGGAAGGTTACGGCAGAGTGCCTTTTAAAGGAAAGATTGAGTAAAAAACGGAAGGTTGCTGGTGTTGCTGGGATTTGGGGGGATCCCTTCATGGCTGCCAGATGATGCTGGGGAAATTGCACCCCTTTCTTGGGGTTCTTAATCTTGTTAATAAAATAAGAACAGACGTAAGCAGAAGCTCAAGAACACTTCATTAGAGTTTAGAAGAAAAGCACCTCGTGGCAGGCAAAGTGGATTCCAGCAGCCTCCTAGAAGAATAAGAGAGGCATGGAGATCAGACCCCTGCAGACAAGCAGCCCCATGATGTGAGTGGAGATTTCCAAAAAAGAGTAAAGAAATTTAAAGGAAAAAAAAAAAACACACGTACTTGGAGTCCAGCCAGCATCTGAAATCAAGACACAGAAAGAATGGAAAAGGAAAAGCTTCCCCTTCCAGAAAGGTGGTCAGACCCAACCAAAGGTCATGGCTGCTCAGCTTGTAGGGGTTTGCGGGAGTGGGGGTTGGGAAGGTGGAATTCTGGGAAGAAAATCTGTGATATCTCATCAGGAAATAATTCCCCCCCCCCCATCTCTTTGGTATGAAAGAAGGTGAGCCCGCTCTCTTAGGGTGGTCCTTAGGCCAGGCTGTTAAACTGGCTCAACTGGAATATCAGGTCTACCCAGAGATTCTAGTCTCTTGACCAGAAGGAGTTTTCCTTTGATGAATCTTTACTGGGTCTCTGACACTTGGAACAAGAACCACAGAACTGTGAATGGATTTCTAATTGGAGGAAAGAAGGAAAAGAACCGCTGTGGGTCCACTGCAGTGCCCTTCATGAGTCCTATCTGCTTGGAACAGATCCTGAGGATGGAGCAAAGAAGCCATGTCTACCAGAAGTGCCATTAAATGATGGTGTGGGTGAAGAGAAGCCAGAAAAAGAACACACTTTGAGTGTCTAGAACACGAATGTGTTAGTCAGAGGGATCCCCAGACTGGAAATGCTAAGTTTCCTGGCTAGGGTACCTCTAATTCATTGACAACTGTTTTTGGATTCTCAAAGACATTACTTTTAGGTAACTTTTCCCGGGACATGTGAACAAATATCTCCTCGCCCCAGATAGGGCACCAATGACAGACTGAAGTAAGCTTCCTCTTAATTATAACTTGATGAAGTTTATTTGACTTACGTAGAAGAGCCTGGCTCAAGGGTTACAAACAAAATATGTGTGACCCCATGATTGTACAAGGAAAAGTCCAACCCCAGCATATTGACAAGTTCCTAAAATCAGCACAGATAGGGAAGGGGTGACTAGAATCTCGGATGGGTCTAATTACCTTCCTCATTCCCTTGTTCTATGAAAGGACGGCACTAACAGACTTGGTAGCATGAGGGCCTCGGGAATATAATCACAGGTTCTCTAATTTCAAAAATGTGGTGGTCAAGCCAGGTCCAGAGGACAACATTCCACACCACACATTGCTTAATATATTAACTACCTATACCTGGTTGTATTTTAAAAGAAGGCACATCCAATAGATAATACCTAACCCAAAAGAAAGACCAGAGGAAGCTGACAGCTATTTCTTTAGTGTCATTTCACACTTTTGCTCCAATCTTTAAAAAATGTTTGCATTCCCATGACCATCCCATGAAGGCAGCAGCATCAGTGAGCCATCCTAAACCATCTGCAGAAGAAAGATACTGACTCACATCTAGATGAGAAAATGTGTTTATGAAGGGAAAAGGCAAGTTTCAAATCACAAGCTTTCACCCTCTTCAGATCTCCTGACCCTATACAACAAGCTAGTTGAAGCCAATGGCAAACAGTTGGATAGTTCTGAGTGTGGCAGGGCTCTCAGATTACATGCTATGGGAACCTCTGTTCAGCCCTGCTAATGGCTTTTTATGTGCAAATACGAACCTAGATCTTCTGATTTTGCCAGAGAAGCTGGACATTTATATGTGAAGTCTGATATGTTAATGCTGATGCATTTGAAAATTAAAATAAACAAACCTTATGTGATTTGAGCACACATACCCAGCCTGGAAAGGAAGACGTCTACTTTGCTCCAGTCCCCTGTGCACTTGGCTTCCTCTGGGATCGTTTCCAGAAAGAGCACAGAGCCAATGTCCCTGATGTCTGTACTCCAGACTCCCTCTTCCTCTGCACCAAGCTCCTATTTGCTCTCAAGGGCAGCCACTCAGTTCCTTAGCTCTTCCCCCATTTGTCTCTATTGACTCAGTTTTACTTCTTGGAGAGGAAAATTGTAACAGGGAAACTTGGTTTCTTTCTTTCTTTTTTTTGTGGTTGTTTCGAATTCGGCACAGTGCTGAGCTATACTCTGCACGGGTGGGAGTGAAGACCGGGTGAGGAGCCAACAGGGATGGAAGGGAACCGCATAGGAAGAAGAGGAAGTGGAAGCACTGAGTTCACTATAGAGAAATGGAGTAGTAATCTACCAAGACAACGCCATACACATGCCAGGCCTTGACCACATTTCAGTCCGCACACAGGCACTAGAACTTACTGTTCCCCTGTGGTCAGAGCAAGCAACAACAACAAACACAAAACCAAGAGTAACATCAAAGACAACCTTGTTGGCTCTTAAGGAAACAAAAAAGTCAGACATAGGATAACAGAGAAAAAGAAAGGAATTTTATTGTTTCAAATAGATATCTTAACTCTAGGCAGAAGGATTCCATTTATTGGCAGTAAATAATTTTGAAAATACGCCTAGTACAAATGGACCCTTCTCTACATTTGGTAATAAAAGTGCTTTGTATGTGATATTTTAGTAATTCAGACATACTATTTTTTTTTTTTTAATTACAAAAAGTATCTATTTGTTGGGTGGGCACTCATGGTGAGCAGCGACAGCTAGAAGGGGTTGGTTTGTGCGACATTGATCCAGAGGAGCAAATTAAGGTTGGTAGGCTTGCAGGTGCCATTACCCACTGAGCCACCTCACTGGCCCTAGACACAGCATTTCTTAGCTACTGCTGTGCACAAGGTGCAGGCCACTGATAGGAGAGGAATGGTAAAAGGCTGGCTGGATTTTCTTCAGAGCAGCTCACAGTGATAGATTTTCAAGGGAGACAACGCTCCCCACAAAGCCCATGTCAAATCTTAAACAGTCCCAAGCAATGAAAAAACTCCACACCAGACACCAGGCCCAGAAACATCGTTTCACATTCATGTGAACATAATTCAAAACACATTTGCTTCACTACAGCCCTCTTGGTTTTTGTTTCTCTAAAGAAAAGTGCAAAATTGCACTTTTCTTGAGAGCTCCTTTAAAATCTTAAACAGTAAATGGTGCTAATATTTAAGCAATATTGAATTTTGAGCCAATTTTGAGTAGAGCTGGAGGTTTCAATTACTATATATAGTGGATTTTTCTGTTTCGGCCTCCCTCATTTCCCAACCTCCATATTACATTTTCTTTTTATACCATCAGGAATTTCATGTTCATTTGTAGAAAACGCTGTCAAGCCCTCTCTCCACATAGACTAAAGCTGGGGAGTAACACTTATCTCTCTGTTCTGAAAGCTGACAAGAATTATCAGTATACCCACAGAGGCAATAAAATAACAAAATAAAATAAAATGGAGCAGTCTGATGGTTCTGTCACCTAATAAGAAGAATGAATTCCAGACGCTGCCAAAATAAGGTTTGCCTAGTATCGTTGTTCACTTTATTTGGATGCTTCTCCAGCAGCGTCAAGAGAAGCCACTTAGTACCAAAGAAGAGTGTAGGCCCAGAGGACATCAGTTAATAATGAAGGTACTCATTTAAAATTTTTTTTTTTGGTCAAGTGATGGTTATTTGGCATGTTATCAAGAGATTGTCTTAAATTGGCTTAAATTCCCTCTCCCTGATAATCAACAGTATGGCGTGACTTATGTCTTCTGTGGCAGCTACAACCTCAGTGTTGTGGAGCCACACACACTTGGACCCTGTGACGTGGATGGAAGTTGGACCTGTCTTCCAGACAGGAATAAAATTTATGTGGTTTCTAATTTATTTTTAAGTAGATCCTTACCCAGTATACAAAATTGAGAACAGGTGACCAATGTTTCCCAAAGAATGATAAAAATTCAAGGCATTTTAAAAAAAGAAATACCTCCAGGAAATGTTAACTGAAAACCCTAAACTGAGACCCAGTAAGTGGCTGTGCTTAAAATCACCTGAGTAAGGGCCGGGGTAAAGTTCAGGGATGGAGGGCATTTTAGTATGAGCAATGGTCTGCGTTTCGTCCTCAGGACTGAAAAATAATAAAATGAGATTGCAAAATTAATAAAATGAAGTTGAGCTTTAAAACCATATGGTTCTCATCCCATTCAACACTGTTAAACCTCCATATCGATGCTTTAAACTTTTTATTCACATCCTCTCAACCGGTTCTAAAGCCCTGCCCAGCAGGAAAAGGACTTGCCACCAAGCCTCACAGCTTGAATTATATTCCTAGGACTCATATGGTAGAAGGGAAGAACTGACTCTTAAAACTTGCTCTCTAACCTCCACATGCATATATAAATAACAGTAAAAACAAAACAGTCTGAAGCTAGTTTAGTAATATTAGGCAGTCAATAAAAACGTCTTAGAGTTTTGAGTGTAGTGAAGGAATAGACAAATTGGTCCAATTCTTGATTACTTACATTTTTTTCAAAAGGGACTCATCAGTGTTGAATGTACATAGCCCTTTGAAATGGGACAGTGCCTCTATAAACTTAAATCTCTTCTCAAGTAACTTTTCAGAAGCCTTTATTAGTTGGTAATAAATGTATAACAGAAAATTATTTTGTGGCAGTGTCTAGTACTTTTTTGCAAAACAGAGACCAAAGCCAATCACACATGAGTAACCCTCCCCACCCCCAAGAGCTTGGAGGATGTGATGTAGATCTATATATTCACTGGCACACAAAGTGAACTTAAATGGCTGTGTTGCAAAAAGGACTTCTGATGAAAACCCAGCAGCGAGAGAGGGCAGATGCTCGATAGCCTCTTCCATCCCATTACTCAGCTGACTCTCGAAGGAAGAACTTGAACCTGAGCTATGACGCAATTGCATGCATGTCTTCAGGGAAAAGACTCTGGCTGGGAGTCTAGCGCGTGTAATTACTAGCTTGTTTACGCACGAGCCTCTGTTCCTGTTCATTTCTACTGAATCCAAACAAAACTGTGTGATCTGCAGCTACTTCTACGCACCCAGCTTTCAGCCCATGGGTTATGACAGCAGATTTCTCTCTCCATAGCTATATCAATAGAGGTGATTTATTATTTGTTTAATCCAATATAAAAATCGACATGCATTCATTCATTTTATTCACCTGTGCTACCCATCTTAGCCAGTGTATGCTGGACAAGAATTCTACCACTGAACTATGTACCCAATCCCAGCATCTGTAACTTTAAGTCAGTTAAATTACATTTTGCCAATTAAAACTCTATGTCATTTATATATATATATTTTTCTTCAGTGTGGGGATTAAACCCAGGACCTGGAGCAAGCTAGGTAATACATCTCCTATTCTGATTTAAAATAACTTTTAAAACCCTGCTATTTGGTAAATTATCTCAATTAAAAATGTTGTTAGTTATTATTGTAAACATGTTTCTTTGGCAGTATCTTTTAAGCCAAGCAGCGTCAGTGGCCTGGCTTGGCTACCCTGGGCTTGCGGCCACGTGGCTCAGGACCAAGAGAGATTCCTAAAGAAAGAAAAGCCTTTGCAAACATGCTGGCTGCATTGTGCAAGATGAAGAGACAAAGCTGCATACAGAGAAACTTCTACCAAAATGCTTTAGGTAACTGCATTTTGAACAGTCTAGAGGGAATGCAACCCTGGGACCAGGCTAGATGATGAACTTCCACTGTGATGTCCCAAGTGTTCTGTGGTGCGGGTGCAGAACAGTGATGAAGGAAGCCTGCTCAGGAATGTGTTTCTGAGTCCTCTCTGTAGAGATAAAATGCCAATCTCTTTTAGCTGGTCTCAGATGAGATGTTTTGGAGAAGGCGTAAGAAGGTGGAGAAGGCTCACACCTATTGCCAGTGAGCACAGGCCGCTCAGAGAAAGGCAGAGCAACACTGACATAAATGATAGGCATCACCAGAATGAGCCAGCATCTCTTAAAAGGAGTAAACTTGAGCTCTGCTTCTTTTTCTATTTGCTTTTCCATAGGACATGCTTGTTCTGTGACAGCAGGTATCACACCAAGGGCTTC
This sequence comes from Phyllotis vaccarum, assembly GCA_033318265.1. Lineage (NCBI taxonomy): Eukaryota > Metazoa > Chordata > Mammalia > Rodentia > Cricetidae > Phyllotis > Phyllotis vaccarum. The sequence goes on from JARWLC010000007.1 coordinate 91,363,172, forward strand.
AGAACACCAATCTCCACCTACTGGGATGTGGAGCCCTGGGGCAAAGTAGACTGGCAGCCTAGCCACAAGAACCCACTGTGGTCTGCTTGGTTTTCTTCAGAATCTTTTCAAAAGCATGCTGGGAATTCTCCCTTGCTGGGGTTTCATTTATCTAAGAGCATCTTGGCATTTTTCCGATTACTGAGAATCTATTGTGATGTGATGGTGACACAGTGGATAAGGAGATTGCCACTGATTACTCCTACAGACTGTTTCCTGGTAGGTGATAAGTGTTAGTAGATAAAAATGTAACCAATAGGGTCCTTAAGGAACCGGAAGAGTGCTTCTCATTCAAAGTCCGGTGTAAATTCAGCCCTGAAGAAAATCAGAGAAAATGTGAAGAGTCTGAGGAAAATTTAAAACCTCAGAATTGAGTGTTGCTTGGTTGCCCGGAGATGTAGCTGAGTGGTAGAGCTTTAGCCTAGCCATGCGAGGTCCTGGGTTTCATCCCTAGCACTGTTTTGTTTTTTTTTTTTAAAAAAATGGATTTTTGAAATGGTGAATGTAGATATAAGCAAATCTATGTGTGTACAAATGCAGTTTGTTCTTTCTTCTCTAAACAATCCATTTTATTAAAAGTATTCACAAATTTCATTAAAAGTATTTTGGATCATATTCCCCTCCCCTCCCTCAGCTCCTCCCGGATCCACGCCTATTAACGTACCCACACAACTTTGCGGTCACCCATCACTCCCCCTCCCACTTTTGAAAACCATTTGTGTCCAATTTGTGCCTCCCAAGTACCCTTGGGCATGACATCATCTGCTAGAGTATGGGCAAGCTACCTGGGGCCTCACACGGAGAGAAAATTGACTTGCCTTACCCCAGCTGCTATCAGTTGCCAATGGCCCCTCAGCTAGCACCGAGAATTGAAGCCCACGTCTCATTTCAGTGCTGGGGTTTGGACTGGCTTGACCTTGCACAGGTCCTGTGCAGGCTGTCACAATCACTGTGAGTTCATAGGTGAAATTTCCCTCCTATATCCAAAAAGCACCAATTTGGTCTAGTTATCCACACAAGCTCTGGCTCTTAGCGTCTCTACATCTCCTATTCCACAATGATACCTGAGCCTTGGAAGAAGGGGGTGTGAGGTAGGTGCTCCGCATGAGGCTGAGCCTCTCTGCACCTTGACCAATTGTTAAAGAAGGTTCTCAGACAAGGGTTGAGAGACTCATTAGTCTACAGTGGGGACAAGCATATACATTCCCATGTAAAGAAGCTGTAAAGGCATCATTATAAAGAACAGTATCAATTCAGCTTCCAATTCCGAGACAAAAATTTAGAATTTATGGCTCAGTAGGATAATGCACCTTCAGCGGTGACAAAATAAAAACACTAGAACTCATGAATTTATGCCTAGTGACCACCACAAGCAGAGTCATTTTCTCATACATAGTAATAAATATTTATCTCGTCAAGGCAAATAGACATACACCCTGGCTCCAAATACCAGGTTTTTAATCTCAATGGTATTGATTCTAAATAGCAGAAATGTCAAAGGAACTTCACCATTCATTTCCTGTGCCAGCAGTCCACATAGAGTTTATATTGCATAAAACAGCACTTTCTGGCCACATTGTGTATGTTGAACTTACACATGCTTAACTCTGCAATCTTATAATAATACGCAGAGTTTGAATACACAGCTGCATGTGTTTTTCTTTTTTTCCACAGATGTAAGGCAATCAGACCTTTTTAAATAGTTGCTTATATAGTGGAAACTTTAAAGACTTGAACATATATTTAAATAAACCTTGACTTTGACAAGAAACTCAAAATCTCAACTAAATCAGCAGAAAACAAGCGATTGGCATACTAAATATGAAATCTTGGTAAGAGGTAGGGAAAGGTGGAACTCTGTGAGTTCCAGGACAGCCTGGCCTATATAGGAAGTTTTGGCCACCCAGAGATATACAATGAGATCCTGACTCCCATTAGGTGCTCCCCTTCCCCCTCCCCAACCAAACCAAACCAAACCAAACCAAACCAAACCAAACCAAACCAAACCAAACCAAACAAATCCAGACTCAAACCATTCCACCAGGAAAGGAGTTCAGAATTAACCTTTCAACTAGTCAATATTTGAACTGGCTGAGGTAGCTTTGTTTTTTCCATTCAGTCTCAAATGCTATAGTTTAAGTAAATCATTAGATTTTAGCTAGATTTTCAGAGGGGGGGGGGGGGAGAACAGGCAATACATACTTATTTAATACAGAAATCATGCCCCAATATCTACATCTATTCGTCTACGGACCCCAAATCAGCCATGTCTAGAAGAGTAATTTTGGTTTGCAATAAGTTCAACAAAGAAATCAAATACGGAAGCACCCAAAGTTTTGCCATGTATTATTTTCAGGAACTCTATGATTAAATAAGCCATGCTCCCATGGTGTCTTAGAGACTACAAACTTACAGAAGACAAACCAGATAGGGTTCGCCAAAGGGGGACCAAGATAGTATACACTTAATTTTTTTCATGGTTATATAAATATCTCTTTTTAGAATATCTCCTTTTAAAACTGGAGCCATTATTATAGTTTTGGCCTGCAATTTTTTCTGAAAGCCCTGTAAGAAAATGTCTCATAGAAGAAGAGATATGTTTCCTTTCTTCCTGTGACAAAGCCTGAGTTGAAATGGTAGTCTGCAAGGCAGCATAGTAGCCAGGGTCTTGGCAGCCATTGAGAGAGCTGAGGTCTAAGTATTAGCAGAATTTTACTCTGCCCACTGGTCAGTCTACACAGGTTCCCCACCAGCATTAGCAAGACGTGTCGAAGCAGCAGCCAAGTTAAAATTGAAACACAGAGGATGGGGCATATCTCAGTGGCCGGGTGCATGTGCCAACCCTGTGCAAGGCCTTGGGTTTACAATGCAAAACAAAAGAATGTAGAAGACAAAGGCTTACAGTGCAGAGAAGGAAGTAAGACATTTGTGATCCTCAGAGATTCATGTTGATAGATGGAGACAGACCAACAGCTTGGAAAGGAGTTGATTTTCCAACTGTGGCAGGGGTGAAGATGGAAGGTTACTGGACTCACTGGAGTGCACAAGCTTGGAAGTGTCTAATTATCCCCTCTTTAGAGAGGAAATTCCCTGTGAGATAATTTCCATTATATATATATATATATTAAAAAATGGCATCTTGAAGACCATAACTCTTGAAGATTAAAATTATATTTCAAACACCCCAAAAACAAAGCCGGAAACAATTGTCTTGGAGATCAGCCTTCTCTGTTATGAGCATATAAAGGACATGTTGACACTAAGCCTTGGGGCTCACTCATCAGTAGAGCAGGGTGATAAGGCTACATCACATCATTGTGTACAGACGCTAAGAGAGGTTCAGGAAAGCAACTGGGACAGCTACCATATTTGGCACATAGCAGTGGCAGTTGTAGTCTTAAAGTTCTGTCCCGACCAGAAACTCTCAAATGCCCACCAACTACTTCCCAAATAGTTGACTTGGAGACTTAATACTATAGTAACTGCTGGGCCAGTAGCTCAAGCATATTACTGTCTAGCTCTTATACTTAAATTAACTCATAATTCTCATAGGGAAAAGAAACCCACCTTGGTTCTAAAACCAGAGCCAGTGAAAGAAACCGATCTTGGATTTGAGACCCAAGCCAGTGAAAGAAACACTTTATTCCTGAACCGAGAACCAAAGAAATGTACCCTAACTCTGAAACCAACACCAAAGGAACTTACTTGGTCCCTAGAATCAGCACCAGTGAAAGAAATATGCCCTGGCCCTGAAACCGGAACCAAATCAGGGGATTAAAAATCTGACCAATCCCCACCCTGGAGGTCTTCTCTCTAGAAAGCTCCGCCCCCAAGACACCCTGGGCATATAAACCCTGCACCTGCTGCCCTTTCCCTGCTGTCTTTTCCCATTCTGGCTGTGATTGAAGCAGCCACTCTCCTGGACCCTTCCCTCTCAATAGATCTCTTGAATGAGGTTTTGGGTGACACCTTTTTCTTTCACGGAAACAGCCATGGAGCCTGGACAGAAAGCAGCTGAGGGGAGAAAAGCTCTAACACTCTCACTGCCCAGGGAACCTTCCCTAGTGGAGCACAATTGTTACACTTCCTAGACAGTGAGCAGATGAGGGAAGTGACGTTGTTACACACTGGGAAACCGGAGCAAGACTGTAACAACTTCACTGGGGAAGCCTCTCCTGCTGGAGCAGAGCTGTTACACTGGGGAAGCCTTTCCCTGAAGCAGGGCGTTAAGCGGCCACGTAGGCTTACCTGTGGCCAGTGGTGTTTGTTAGCTTCCAACTACCCGAATACCTTTCCATTCAAGCTACAGCACTCATTGGCAGCTATCTAAACTGCACAAACACCTATAGTTCTTATCTATGTTTAGCCATGTGGCTTGGTACCTTTGCTCAGGCTAGCATTCTCATTTTGCTTTCCCAGCATGTGGCTGGCATCTCCTCTCTGCTTTTCCTCTTCCCAGAATTCTCCTAATCTGGTAGCCCCACCTCTAATTCCTGCCTGACTACTGGCCAATCACTGTTTAATTAAGCCAGTAAGAATAGCAAATCTTTACAGTGTGCAAGACCATATTTCTTTATGGATGTGTGAAAGGGCCTCACCAGAAAATATAACCTGTATCAGTAGAAAGACACATTAAATATCACAGTAAATGCCAAGATCCTTTATATCACCTTACCATGAATGAGAAAGACCTGGCCGACTGTCTTGAAAAGAGAAGCAGAGAGGGAAGCACCCTGTCCTAAGGCGGAGCCACAGTAAGCTCTCAGTCCCAGCTCTGTTTATCTCCCAGGAAGTCTGTAAGGAACTCAGCTGGCCTCCAAGGATCCAGGGGCTCATGGGATAAATGAGCACTCAAGTCTCCATCCTGGCTGAGGCCATACTAACAGTGAAAACACACCGTTGTAAGTATGCAGCACGTGACTTGCGTGTTTCCTTATACTTGTTCTATCTTTTGTTTTTTTTAACATACAGTATAGCAATTTGGTGTTAGCAGTGAAAATGCTTTATGATTTTAATTTAACTGTCTTTTAATGTGGAAGTTGGGCTGCATAGACTGAAAGGGATTACCAATCTAATACAATGGTGCTGGTTTACCCAAATTAGAACCAAATTGGGGGGGTGGGGGGTGTGACTACAGACTCTCTATGAGTCAGTCTTGCAGACCTAAAAATGAAGAAATGTAAGCCATGGCCACAGTTTACATTTGTATTTGTATTCATATTTTTTCAGGGAAGTATAGGTAGTAGTAGAAGACACAATTAGACCAATAACAGGGCTAAAAACGTTAAGTATATACCATATATCCAGAATAATGTTAACCATTTACATATATCTCACTTATTCTACAAATTGAAAAATAAAATAAAATAACTACTTACCAATATTATACAAAAGACATTTTTGAATTATTTTCTAAATCAGGAACACTTGTAAGAGGTGTTCCTCTTTTGATAATAAAAGTTATAAAGAAATTTCTGACATAGTGACATACACCTGTACTCCCAGCACTTGGAAGGCAGAGAGAAGAAACTTTGGACTTGAAAGCCCATCTCTGATATATAGAGAGTCTGAGGATAGACTAAGTTACAAGGAGACATTGTGTCAAGTACTTAAAGGGTATATAGAAAGCAATAGATGTGTGGTTTAAAGGCTGGAGCACTTACAGGGTATATTCAAGGCCTTTGGTTTCATTTCTGCTATATATTAGAAATTATGTGCAGGTAAAAAGTAGCTGACATGAATTACCCTTATAATGAGATTTACTAAGAGAGTGTGATTTATAGCCATGGGGCTATCTGTGATAAGATCTTGAAGTGAGAGAGCATTAGAAGAAATAGCACCAGACCACAGGTAATACAATGAGGCTGCAAAGGGAGAGGAACTTTCTCTGCTGATCCCAAAGATCAGCTCCATTAGGAGAGACAATATTCTGAGGCCCTGAAGGAAAGAGCCTCATATCCCTAACCAAAGGGATTTCTTATTTTTAAGGGGTAGCAGAAAGTTACATATCATATTACAACCTATAACAGGAGAAAGGTACTAGGTAGGACTGTAGTTCAAAGTTTCCTTGGTCCTTTTTGGTAGTTTGAATGCAATTGGCCCCATAATCCCAAAGTGAGTGCCACTATTAGGAGGTGTGGCCTTGTTGAAGTGGGTGTGGCTTTACTGGAGGAAGTATGTCACTGTGGAGGTGGGCTTTGAGGTCTGTTGCTGAAACTTCCATAAGCGTGACACTCAGATCATTTCTTGTTGCCCTGCAAGATGTAGGATTCTCAGCTACTTCTCCAGCACCATGTCTGCCTGGATGCCACCATGTCCCACCACGATGATAATAGACTGAACTTCTTAAACTGTAAACGAGCCACCTCAATTAAATGTTTTACTCATAAGACTTGCCATGGTCATGGTGTCTCTTTACAGCAAGAGAAAACCCTAATTAAGACGGTTGTGATCAGCAAGTGGAGTCAGGGGAAGAAGGCGCTTGCTTTCCCCACTGAAGAAGTCGCAGCAGCAGCAGGCACCTGTCTTTATCCTAAGGGACAGACTGCAGGCTTGTATGACCTGATTTTTAGCAGGGGGTGTGTCTGTGATCTAATGCTACCCAGAAAAGATATAAAGAACCTTTGAGACATGAGTCACAAAGCTCCTCAGTTTGCAAAATGTACTGAACAACTCTTTCCCACTCCCCAGCCCCTCTGCAGGCCCTCTCCCCAGCCCCTCTGCAGGCCCCTCTCCCCAGCCCCTCTGCAGGCCCTCTCCCCAGCCCCTCTGCAGGCCCTCTCCCCAGCCCCTCTGCAGGCCCCTCTCCCCTCTTCTCCTCTGCAGGCCCCTCTCCCCTCTTCTCCTCTGCAGGCCCCTCTCCCCAGCCCCTCTGCAGGCCCCTCTCCCCAGCCCCTCTGCAGGCCCTCTCCCCTCTTCTCCTCTGCAGGCCCCTCTCCCCAGCCCCTCTGCAGGCCCCTCTCCCCAGCCCCTCTGCAGGCCCCTCTCCCCTCTTCTCCCCTGCAGGCCCCTCTCCCCAGCCCCTCTGCAGGTCCCTCTCCCCTCTTCTCCTCTGCAGGCCCCTCTCCCCAGCCCCTCTGCAGGCCCCTCTCCCCTCTTCTCCTCTGCAGGCCCCTCTCCCCTCTTCTCCTCTGCAGGCCCCTCTCCCCTCTTCTCCTCTGCAGGCCCCTCTCCCCAGCCCCTCTGCAGGCCCCTCTCCCCTCTTCTCCTCTGCAGGCCCCTCTCCCCTCTTCTCCTCTGCAGGCCCCTCTCCCCAGCCCCTCTGCAGGCCCCTCTCCCCAGCGCCTCTGCAGGCCCCTCCCCCCAGCCCCTCTGCAGGCCCCTCCCCCCAGCCCCTCTGCAGGCCCCTCTCCCCAGCCCCTCTGCAGGCCCCTCCCCCCAGCCCCTCTGCAGGCCCCTCTCCCCAGCCCCTCTGCAGGCCCCTCTCCCCAGCCCCTCTGCAGGCCCCTCTCCCCAGCCCCTCTGCAGGCCCCTCTCCCCAGCCCCTCTGCAGGCCCCTCCCCCCAGCCCCTCTGCAGGCCCCTCTCCCCAGGCCTCTGCAGGCCCCTCTCCCCTCTTCTCTTGTCCGTTTTTCTCTCCTTCGCTTTGTTCTTCTTTCCATTTCCCTACCCTCTTTTCCATCCCTTTGACCCTATTTTCCCTTTGACCCTTGCCCTGCCTTTCCTCCTCCCCTTTCATTCCCTCTTCTTTCCTGTTAATGCTGGAGATCAGATCTAGAGACCTTTATGCTGAGTACATACAAAGACCCCATCTTAGCTTCTTTTCTCGTTGCTGTAATAAAATACTCTGACAAAAGCAACTTACAGAAGGAAGGTTTATATGGCTCAATTTCAACTCTAGTCCATCAGTGAGAGGAAGTGAAGACAGGAGAGACTTGAAGCAACACTTACATCATCCCCATAGTCAAGAGTAGAGAGCAAGGAATTCATGCAAATCCTCTCCCTAGGGGATAGTGCCACCCACAGTGGGCAGGTCTTCTACCTCAACTAATGGAATAAAAATAATCCCCCACAGACATATTCACAGGCCAATATAATTAGATAGCCTATCATTGAAACTGTCTTCCCCCCCAAAAAAACCTGTCTTCCCATGTAATTCTAGATGTGTTTGAGTTGACAAAGTATCCCTAACCATCACAATCCCCATAATTAAGATATTTGATTATTATGAAATTATAGCAAATTTGGCTTACATTCTATTTCTTATTGCTATTGTCCTAAATTTTCAGATTATAAAAATGTATAATGAGTCTTTTCTGTAAATCAGAATGTGATGCTTTTCCAGGGCCACCATGTTGGCCTCTACAGTTGTAGCTGTTAAAATGATCATGATCTCTGAGATAACTATTAAATTACCAAACAAGAGAGTGAAAAGATTTCATTCACACTGTGCATCAAATCCGAGTTTGCATTGACTCATTGACCACAGTGATTTCTTAAATAGAAATGAACTGAGAAGCCCAAGAATTCATCCTTGGTTTCCTACAGTGAGTTCAGTAGCTATCATAATATTTTATAATATGTTAGGTCTAAATTTTTAAAAGCTCTATTACCCTGTTGTACGGTGCTGTGGCGTTGGAAATGCATTGCCTCTCTGTTTTGATCTCATTCCTCACATACAGATTCCAGGCAGGGGTGGTCATTTAGGGGAAGAGAGGCAATTCCTTCAGGAATTCCTAGCTTCTGGTAAGGACAGACCTATTGACAATACCAAGAGCATTTCCAGCTTCTGTCCAAATATGAGTCAAAACTGTAGTCAGAGGTCCTCTTGCCTAAATACCTGTACTCATCAAAGTCAATACCTACCTGTGGTGCTGGGACTCCAGACCTTCCTTATAGAGCCTGCATTCCGGGCAAGTGATTCTAACTTCAACCCAAGATAGACCTGGCCCATTATCTCAAGCAGATGCCTTCCATGGGTGCCCCTAACTACAGGGGGTTGTGGGGTTTAGAGTCTATCCCGCCTCACCACCCTGACTCTGTGCTATAGTGTGGATGTTTTTCTATGTGCTAAAGTCTTAACTGACAAGACTGCCAGCTACTGGGAAGTGCCGGAAATCTTGATAAGTAGAACCTATTGGAAGAGACGTCACTGGGGACATGTCTTTGGAGAGATCCGTAGGACCTGGCCCCTCTTCTTCTTTTGCTTCTTGACTGCTATGAGGTAAGCAGCTTTGTGTCATGGTGAACATGCTCCCTGTGATGATGTGCTGCCTCACTATAAGCCCCAAAGTCACAGAACTTGCAAAGTATGGAACAAACCTCTGAAACAAACATTCCTCATAAGTTAATCCTCACAGGTATAGACAGAAAGAGGACCAATATGATTATAACAATATGGAACTTGTATTTTTGCTGTGCACTGTACTGTTGACCATGTCTCTTCCCTACTCTTTGGTTCATGTTATCCCCTAAGTGACCTACTAATCGCATCTTTTCCTGGCTTCTAGTTATTCTTCAAAGCAGTTCAGATATCACCTATTCAAAGAAACCCTTCCTTTCTACATGTAGGCCTCATGCACCACCTTACTCTGGATAAAGGTACACTCCTGGTCCCCTGACTCAGAGAGCAAAATTAGAAGTTTATTTATGTATTACTGTTAACCACCATCGCCGTTATTATGTTTTATAGTCATTTTTGGATGAATATTTCATTATTCATATTTTATTATTAATTTTAGTCAGTGATTTAGTCTTTAAGATTTTAGGTTAGCATTCAAAGCACTGGGTTTTGTAATGACATATGTGCCCTTATGTTTTGTTCTCATATATTGCCCTCCCCACTGCTCCCCCCAAACTTGTGTCTCTTTAGAATATTAGCTCATTCGTTTAAAAAGTAGGATATAAAAAATTTGACCTGAATGAAAATACAAGAGGTCTAATGGTTAATAGACAGTAATGGGGTGGAGGTGTAGTTCAATAATAGAGTACTTAACTACCATGCGCAAGGCCCTGGGCTCAGTTTCCAGTGTGCATATGAAAGGATTGTCAAATCACACAAGCAACAAAAGAAACACAAACTGTCACTATGTCTTTTTATCTGTCACTTGAATAAAACCCAAAAGTGAACAACACATTCTGTGAGCAGGTGATATGAATAGCCGATAGGTATTCTCAGTAGTTGTAGGTGGAGATTAAAAAAATCATATAACCATTATGGGATAGGGCAGTAAAGGTCTGTCTGCTTTTCCCCTTAGAGCAGCCATATCACTTCCAGGAGTCTAGCTAAATATGCTGTCAAAACAGCTGCAGATGTATGCAGGAAGTGCTGTGGAATAATCCTTTTGTACACTGTGAAGATTTGTCATTCAGACTGGCTTAATAAAAAGCTGAATGGCCATTAGCTAGGCAGGATTTGGGGGGGCAGAGAGGATGCTGAGAAAAACAAGAGTGGAGACAGGATTACCAGCCAGACACAGAGAAAGCTGGAGATGAACATGCGGTGCTGAAAATGGGTGCTAGCATATGATAACGCATAGATGAGTATTATGGGTTAGTTTAAGTTTTAAGAGCTTAGTAAACAAGCCTAAGCTAATGGCCAAGCATTTATAATGAATATGAAGTCTCTGTGTGGTTATTTGGGAGCAAGCTAGTGGGACAGAAAACCATACCTACATTATAGCACTGTGTGTATAAGAAAAACAAAACAAAAAAGTTTGAACTATCATTAATAATGCATTAATGGAATGAATTATAATTATAATGTACATAATCCTAAAGAGACATATTCACTGCATCCTCTCCTCTATTTCCTTCCCTTTAGCATTTTGTTGTGAGAGTTGCTAGCACTAAATCTCAAAAAATTAGCAGGAGTCTTAGAGTCAGTACAGAAGCCTTCTTCTTTAACTGAAGGTACTCAGGCAAAAGCCACAATCTCTTTTATTTTATTATTATTTTTTTGGTTTAAGTTACAAACAAGCACTTTTTTAAAAATTCATTTATTTTATGTGTATCAGTGTTTGGTCTGCATGTAAGTCTGTGTACTATGTGTATGCCTTGTGCCTAAGAGGCCAGATCAGGCCACCTGGGATTGGAGTTACAGACACCAATTGTGAGCTGCCATGTGGGTGCTAGGAATTGAACCTGAGTCCTCTGGAAGAGCAGCCAGTACTCCTTACTCCTAATTCATCTCACCAGTTTCATAATTACTTTTCTTAATTTAGGTTTCTACATCTTTTTCTCTCTGTGGAATTATTAAAACCCTAAGTGAGAAATACACATCTAGAGTCCCAGTGACTTGGGATACTGAGGCGAGAAGATCCTTTGAGTCCAGGAGTTCAAGAAAGCCTGAGCAATACACCAAAAAAATGCAAGGGTACACCCAAATGGGCTGGTCCCTGTAGTCTTCCCTCCAATAACTGTTTGTTTTTAAGACAGGGTTCTATGAATCCTAAGCTAGCCTTGGACTTACTATGTAGCCAAAGATGATCATGGACTTCTCATCCCCTGCATCCACTTCTTAAATGCTGTGATTACAGACGTGTGTCACCACACATGGATCTTAAGCCTTTGTCTGTCAGAACACAGTCCAAGAATAGAATCCTGTAAGGAAAATTCTGAGTGCTTGTGAGAAAACACAAGTCTTATGATCTCAGTTTATTTGGAACATGGAATTGTTCTTGGAATATGTTTTTATTCTCTTCCCAGGAGTAGTAGCTAGAAATAAGTTTACTTCAAATTGCTCATTACAACTGGTTATTGTTGTTTGTTTATATGTTTACATGCCTCTATGGAAAAACATGTTGTCTTGTTGTTGCTTGTGGTTATGATTATACACTTTACTCTGGTGACACTTCCTAACCCTCAGAGTATAAATTATCTGATGCTCTGAATAAAGTTGATTATTCCATGAGACTTTAGTCTGCCTTCTTCATCAACTTTTTTCTCCCAGGTTCCACTGCCTCTAGAAGAAAGACACCTGTCTTATACTAAGAGATTTCCACCTTGGATACCTCAGACAATAGTTCTTTTGAGGACAGAGTCTTTTCAAAGAGAGATGCATTGCGATGACCCAGTCCCTTTAAACACAGTAACGAGGACTGAATAGCCCCCAAGAGAGTAGAGAAGATTCTGTAAGAGTACAATGCAGGTCCAAGTCAAGGGAAACACATAGAAGGCCAGAAAGACAAGAAATATTTGACTCAAGTTATCCACACTGGGAAACGGAATAAGTTCTGTTTGGAAGCACTGAATCATGAAAATGGGAGGAAGTACTCCCCGGGATTGTTCTGGTGCATGTATGCCTGTAGAGCTCTGACAGGGCATGCACACTCTATCTCTTCTGGAGGATGTTTTTCAGATGTATTTAACTGTGTTTTATATTTCTCTTTCTTTCTCTCCTGCCCATCCCCAATTTTTCCCTGTAGAACATTCTTCAGAAATGCTGAAAGACACTGGAGATAAAGCCCACAGGGCATTCTAAGACTTCCTGGACAAGATTCTTCTGGTTGGAGATGGGCAGATAGGGACAGTGGTGGTGGGGTGTAGCTCTTGGGCATACTCTCTGCTCTTAGATGCTGGAATACAGAGCTCTGGCTCCTCCTGTCATAAAGCTTCCTTAGCAACCACTCAGTCTAGGTCAGAGACAGGGAGAGCAGAGACCCAGTCCTTGATGCTTGCTGGCGCACTCACTGTTTGGAGGGTTTTGGGGCAGTAATTGCAGTGAAGACTTCGAAAGTTCAGCATCCTCAGCATGTCTGTATCATACCGGGAGCCGCTCTCTGAGAGTGTGGGAAAGCGCATGGTCGTCACAGGTGAGCAGAGCATGGGTTCACTTTCTCAGTGACCTAAGCCATATTCATCCTCACATGAAATAATTACAGAACTGTTGTCTTATACACTGGACCTGTCATGGACACCTCCTTAGCTATCAGCAGGTCTTTATAACTGCTGTCCATCTAGAAAAGCTCACTTTGACAAAGGAAGGTGTTCACTAGCATAAATTCATGATTAGTGTCAGGAGAACTGTTTGATGTTAATAAAAGTATTTTGGTCACATTTTTGACTACTTGGTGATTTAGATTTCTTGCGTCTTTTAAAACTGGACATGTTTCATGGGTAAGAAATTGAGCAAAATCAGGCTGCTTTTAAAAATAAATGCCTTAAAATTCTACACATTATTCTACATTTTCTGTGGTTTCATTTTTTGAAACAGAGTCTCACTATGTAGTCTATTTTTTTTTTTTTTAAAGAAGATGTGTTTTTAACCTCATAAAATAGTTGGATTGCATTTTGTTATTTCAGTGATTTGGGCAGTGTGTGTGTGTGTGTGTGTGTGTGTGTGTGTATGTGTGTATGTGTGTGTGTGGTGTACAGTTACAAACAAATCTAAAGAATAAAACATGATGAATTGGGTCAAGTCTTTAGAACATAAAGCAAATTTCTCTCATTTCCTTTATTCTTTTTCCAAATTATAAGCATCTCCAACAACCTTGCAGAAAGCAGTTTACTGTCTGTTTATAGTGAGCATTTATCTTTATCATCGGTCCCATCCACCTCTGTCTTGTATGTCTTTTGGAGCCAACACCCCATTTCCCAGTCTAAGAATTTTTGTAAAAGATTGTTTCCTTCACTCTCGGCTTGCTTCACACCAGGTGGAGCACAATGACCAGATTTAGCTAATAGTGCTTCAACCCCCTCCACAGAACAGCTGGCTCAAGGTGGGTGTGTGACCCACATATTTCCAAGGTAAACCCGGAAGTGACAGGACCAAGCTGAAAGACAAGCCCTGTGCAAATAAACTCTTGACTGCTTTGGCCATGACTCTGAAGTAGTCAAGAATCCACATGGAGGCTGGGGGCTATCGAACCCCAGTCAGAAGCCCTGGGAAAGAAGTGGGTTGAGGAATGGTTCTGGGTGTCCTCTTCTGCTGCTGAGTCTTTTATTGGTCTTTCAAAGGGGGTGGTGGTGGTAGTGGTGTCTATGTTTTCATAGGAAATTTATGAAGTACAGAACAGGACACCAAGACTTCAGTTGTTCTACTATCTGCTGCCGAGGGTTAAATTCAGGGCCTTGTGAATGCTCAGCTCTCCTCAGTTAAGGACTTCTTGTTAGCAGGGTAACTTGTTACAATTCGCAATACAATGACATTATTATTAGTTCATTAACAATGCATTATTATTAGGTAAAATATTAGTTAAAATGCCCCTTTTATTCAGATTTCCTAGTGTTACCTAATGTCCTCTTCTCTTCCAGAAGTCTACCACATTAACTGTCCCTCCTGTCAGGAGCCAATGGGCTGTGATAATTTATGAATATCTTCTTGCTTTTAGATCTTGTCAGTTTAAAAGAATGCATACAGATCTCTGTGTGTGTGTGTGTGTGTGTGTGTGTGTGTGTGTGTGTGTGTGTGTGTGTGTCTGAGATGTAGGCCATCTCTTAATCTGGAATTGTTTGAAAGTTTCTGTGTGTGGTTAAATTATAGCATTGAGCAGGGAAACCACACAGGTAAAGTGACATTTGCCTCCTGTTGCTGTAGTAAACTATCAGCATGGCTTATACTGGGGATACAGACCATAGCTACCTGGCTGAAGTGGAAGTTGGTAGGTGTCTCCGTTGTGATATTTTTCTGTCCTTCCACTTCTGTTCAGCCTCTATTTTTTCCTTGAGGCTGAAATATCTACATGTATCATCTGAGACATCTCTGCATAGAGAGGTATCTTTTCTTCAGCATCTTTTCACTTACCCATTTATATTAGTATAAACTCATGAATATTTATTTTATCCCTTGGGCTATGCTCCATTGCTAATCAATTGATGATGGTGTAAGTTTTTCCTGCTTTAGCCACTGTGCTCTTTCTGCTGACTGCTGTGCTTGCCTTGGAATATGTCAACGTGGTTGCGGTTGAATGACACTTCCTTTCCCTCCCACTCCACTCCTAGACTGACTGTTCTCTAAGGAGCCTTGGTTTCTTTTATCAGATGCCAGGCGTAACCATTGTTGTTGGAAGGTAGGTTCCTTTATACAATTTCGACAAAAAAAGAAATGTGTGTACATATGCTTGCATAGCATGTATCTGTAGATAATCCTATGGATAGCTGACAAAGTATGACTATATCAAGCTCAGGATAAGTGTGTTTGAGACAGGTTTTTACTATATATAGTCCAGGCTGTCCTTGAACTCACAATCCTGACTTGTTTAGCCTTCTTAGAATTTATAACTGCTTCCCAGGCCCATGCCTTACTGTGGGTTCATAGCTGGCTAAATCGGGGTCTTTGATTTTGTGACTATTCTCTCTTCTCAGGTCACCATGTCAGCTCAGTTTTAAACATTGTTCCCTTCCAACATAGTGCCCACCGAGTGCCCTCTGAGTTCTATAGAGGGACAAAATGGAACTTCTCCCACTGATGATCCACCCCAGAGGGGTCACTGTGAAGCCAGATGTTTTCTGACCCATTCAGACCCAAGATTCAGACAAATATCTCCCACCTTTGGTTCCTCTGTGGTCTATAAAATATTTGTTCCCAGACTCACATTAGTTACAGTCTGTTTGGTGTATGGCTCAGGCCCATTACCAGCTAGCTCTTTTAGCTTAACTTATTTCTATTAACCTATATATTGCCACATGTTTTATGGCTTTACCTGTGTTCCATTACATTTTGCAAGCTGGGTGGCAGCTTGCAGCATCTCCCTGACTCTGTCCATCTCCTCCTTTATCTCTGCTTGGATTTCCCACCTGCCTCTAAGCTGTCTTGCCATAGGCCAAAATGCCTCTTTATTAACCAATGGTAATAAAGCATATTCACAGCATACAGAAAGATACCACACATTATCACTGTCTTAGCAAATCCTGCAAAAGAATTTGAGGCCTGTGAGGGCTTATGGGAAGAACTGCCAATTTCTTTCCACCAGGGCCACCTGGCTTATCTTTCTCATGAAAGATAGAGGCTTCTGTCTGCCTCTACTGGCAGATGCTCAGGTAGGCTGGCTTATTTTTACTGCATCTCCCTTTTTCTCTGCCCCTCCCACTGTCCTGTCATTACCTTGTGAAGTTTTGCAACCTATATTTTTCTTTAACACCATTTCTACTAACACTTTAAGAGTTCTGTACAATGCATTTTGAACATAATCATCCCCCCGCAGTTCCATTCTTTAGCCTCTAATTTCTTCCCACCCAGCTACGGCATTTCTTTCTTTGTATTTTCCTTTCTCCAAAGTGTCCACTTTGTATAGCCCAGCTAGTTTTAGGAGTAGGTTCTGTCCTGGCATGTGGCTGACCTTCCAGGGTTCATATCACTTAAAAAAAAAAAAAAAAGTAACAAAACCAAAAATCTCTCTCCTGGCAGCTGCCAAATAGTCTGCAGCTAGTTGAGGGATTTTGTGCCCACCTTCCTTCCTTTATGCTGGATAACTAACACAGAGACCCTCACCCTGTCAACGCTAAAAGAGGAGACTACGGAGTGTTCATCCCCAAAGGAAGCTTCTTTTTTCTTACCCTAACTCTTCTTCCCTGAGTCACATGGGAGCTGTCTCTTGTCCTCAAGATGAGTTTTAATCTCGTGTCTGTTTGCAGACCTCCTCCCCCGGGTCAGGGCCTCTTGCTTTTGCTTATCTCTGAGCCTCAACACCAGCGTGAGGAATGATTCCCTCACCACTTCCATTTGATTCAAGCTCAGGATGCAATGTCAGTTATTAACCTAGAGTCCTGTGACCAAAGCGTCACCAACCGAGTGTGCTTCATCCCATCCTTGTAGCCCCTTGAGGCTCTGTTCTTTTCTCATTCCTAGTGACTAAAGTCAGCCCCTTTATTCTCCAGCCCCTTTGATGAAGTTTTCCCCTACATTTTTGTCACTGAATACTACCTACGATCTTCCTCCTCACACTTACTAAGTATTTTTTTAAATTGTCATACATTATAGTGTCGCTTTGTGTTATAAATTCTTAAGGACACATCCACTGCATAGAAAGAACCACACAGAGCGGTTTCAATCCTCTAAAAAAATATCCCACTGCCTCACTTACTGATTTTGTCTCCTCTTCTCCTACATTCCTGGGAGCTACTGTTATTTCCACTCTATAGTCTTGATACTAAGCCAGAGTTAAGTAAGGGAAGAGACCACCCTGTCCATTTATATAGTTAATGACAAAATAAGAGACCCTGCCTGAAAAACCAAACAAAATGTCAAATAAACTATCAAACAAGCAGCACCCAGAAACATGTATTAGAGCCTTGCCCCTGTAATGTCCCAGAGCCAGAATCACACCATATGTGTTCTTGCTAGATTGGTGGCTATTTTTTTATTACACAAATGAATGGGCTTTCGTGGCATTATAGTTGATTTTTATTATTGCTGAAATGATATGACATTGTATGGTGTGATACATACAATCTTGGTTATCAACTATATCTGGAATAAACTGCAGTCTAGAAATGGAGGGCACATTTGCAATCTGACTCTTAAAGCAGGAAGACAACATGCCTTTGATACTGATCTTGAGGCGAGAAGACACACCTTTAATTTAGGTCACACCTTCTGCTGGAATCCTGCATAAGGACAATGGAGGAAAGAAGGCTTCATTCATTATTGCTCTCACCTTGCTAGAACATCCATTCCGTCACTGACATCGAAGCCTACTTCTTCGGGATTCTAGCATATATAGAAGACCAGCTGAGACATGCAGCCTTTTGGGACTAACAAACTACTAGATTCATGGACTTTCTACTCAGAGCTAGTTATTGTTGGATTCGACTGCAGTCTGCAATTCATCCCAATAGGTTCCCTTTATATATATATAAATATATAAATATATATTATATATATATTCATTCCATAAATTTCATAAATTCTATGACTCTAGAGAACCCTGACTAATACATGTTGCAGCTTCCTTTTGCTAATCCATTCACCTTTTGAAGGCTCTGTTACAGATTGGGGCCATTGAGAAAGGAGCCTTTATAAACATTTGTATTCATGCTTTTGGAGAGATATTTTACAATCAATTTGATAAATATCTAGGCATGCGGTTGGTGGGTCAGATGCTTAGCTTCTATTCTAATTTGCTTTGCACTGTTGTTATAAACACTGTGACCAAAAGCACCATGGGGGAGGGAAATGGTTTATTTGACCTACACATTCCAGGTCATAGTCTATCACTGAGGGGAAGATGGGACAAGAACTCTAGACAGGATGTTGGAGACCAGAACTGAAGCAGAGACCATGGAGGAGCACTGCTTACTGAATTGCTCCCCATGGCTTGCTCAGCCTGCTTCCTTACGCAAAAGATGGCCACCTGTCTATCAGTAGTACCTCCTACCATCATCCAGACCCTCACACATCAATCAAGAAAATGCCCCACAGATTTGACTAATGAAAGCCAATCTGATGAAGAAATTTTTTTTTAACTGAGGTTCCCTTTTCCTAGCTAACATATACACACACCAAGGGGGAAAAAAATAACAAAATCCAACCAGTAAGTATTATAAGAAGCAGCAGTCTAACTATCTTCTAAATTAACTCTAGCATTTTATATTCTCAGTGGGAATCCATGCTGCTCTGTACCCTCAGCAGCATGTGGGAATCTGGATTTATGTTGCTGTTTTTACTTTTAACTCTCCTAATAGATGTGTAGTCACTGTGTGAATTCTTAACTCCCTCCCAGTCAGCAGTGTTCGGCATGTTTCCACACACTTATTTGCTGATTTGCTGTCTCTGTCTCTGTTGGTGTCCCAGATTCCAGATTGGTCACTTTAAAGTGAGCGGGATGGTTTTGGTTTCTTAAGGCTGAATCTTAAGAATTCTCTTATGTGTCTTGGATAAAAGTTCTTTATATAAGACCAATAAAAATAAGAATTCTGTCTAGTCCCCATGGGACATGTCTTTTAATGTTTGTGCTGTTAATTTGCAACCAGACCCAGGAGTACCATCAGGGCTGGAGAAACTGATTAAGAAAATGAGCAGTTTGCTCTGGTTGGAAAAGGACCACTGTGGAAGCAGGTGGAGATGCTAGAGAAGTACCATAGCAAAAAATACTAGTTAAAATAAGACCTAGATATAACCAAAAATTTTCTGACCCATCCAGGCCTGCTGTTCAAAGGAATCTCTCCCACCCATGGTCTAGCAGCCATTTGTAAAATAATTATTCAGAGGCTTATATTAATTACAGTCTGTCTGGCCTATGGCTCAGGTTTACTATCAACTAGCTCTTATAACATAACACACTTCTATTAATCTATGTTTTGCCACATGGCTAGTGGCTACTTGTACTTCCACATCTTGCTTCTTTGGGCAGCAGCTTGCATTTTCTCCTTGACTCAGCCTTCCCTCTCCTTGATCCCTGCTTGGATTTCCCACCTGCCTCCAAGTTGCCTCGCCATAGGCCAAAACAGCCTCTTTATCAACAAATGGTAATCAAGTATATTCACAGCATATAGAAAGATACCTCCCATCACCTAGATAATTTTTCTTTCTAGTAAGAGCCTGTTGTATTTTTAAAGAAAACCTTAGATGACTATACCATGTACCATTGAGGTGTACAGGAACCATGTCTAAGGAAGAAAAAGCTTTGGTGAGCAGAGGCTCTTATTACACAAAGAGAACACAACTGATAAAGGTAATAGGGGGGGTCCCACACTCTCTTGAACTGAGGGTCTTCTAGTCAGTAACTGTCTTGACCGGCGAGACTAGTTATTCCTGGTCTTCGAAGAGGTGCCACCTGAAATACCAATGGAGGTGAGAGAGAAAGGAGACCAAGCGCACAAAGAAAGACAGAGTCCGTCTAGATCATGTCAAGGTCTCCTTTATTGAACAAAAGGCAGCACCATTTATACTCCAAAGGGGGCACACTCATGCAAATTAGGTGTATGTGTGCACGGACCAATAAGGGCCTAGGGGACAGATCCCCCCGTGGGGAGGGGTCAGAGGGAAGGCAGGAACCTGTCTTGTTCTCAACTCGGTCCAGTGGTCCAGCGCTATTTTTTGAATTTCGTGCGCTTACTATTGCTAGCCAGGAAGGAGCGGGGAGTGGTTAGTTGCAGGGAGGGGTGAGTGACTTGCTATTTTTGGCCACTGTGTTTAACAATACCAGGAAATAACCTAAAAAGGACATCTTGTGGTTCTTTAGAGAACTGCCTTTAGCAAAACCAGGAAAGAATCTCTTGCCAGCAGCGTAATGTGCTTTAAAACCATGAAAAGGTCACTGCTTTATACAATGCCTCCAACAAGTAACATATATGGAGGGTAAACACAGGTACTGAGTCCCATAGATGACTACGTTCGTTGTCTAGGGCTCTGGCTAACAGCCCAAGGTCTTATTAAGCCTTTTCTCCTGTAGGCAATGTAATAAAACATGGCCAATGAGGGATCCTCAGAAGTTACCTTCATCAGGACCAGGTAGATGCCTCCAGGACAAGTTGACCAGCACCTCAGGTTGTCCCTTCAGAAGCACAAGAGTTCTTTAGAATTGCGGACTTCACCACTCAAGGGGGAACTCTATTCTAAAACTAGGGAGCTGGAATTTCATTACATACTGGGAATTGTCCTTCCAAAGAGATAACCTGTGGGAGATTAGAGACTGAAAAACTCAAATGATGAATGAATTATTGATGTCTGAAAAACTAGACATAAGACCACTCTCAGATCCAAAGTCACAGGCATTATAGGTCATTCAGATGAGAAGGACACATCTGTATTGACTCTGCCATGGCAACAAATAGGAATGGCCGGTGATATTCTGGTTAGAGCGAGAACAGGGCACCTGGAAGACCAGTTATACTAGGTTGATATTTTTAACTTATGTTATGTGTTTAATAGCCAGATATTTTTAATATCCAGATATTTTAAACTTTGACACACATTTTAGCCAGTATTTGTAATTGCTGATTATATGTCTTAGAAACTTTAATGTCATGTATATTATCTTTAAGTCTCTTCCTTTATACAGCGTAAGTGGCTCAGACCTTTACAACTAGTAAAATATTTCTGTTTTTTAATTCTGTAACATATATACATTTTTTAATCTTTATATATAAATGATTTTTCATTAAAATATTTTAACTTTTTATCCTTATAGTATTTTTCATTTAAAAAAATTTATTTATTCATGTATTTTATGTATATGAGTGCTTTGTCTGCTTGAACATCACAAGAGAGGATTAAATTCCATTACAGGTGATTGGGAGTCACTATGTGGTTCTGGGAATTTAACTCAAGGACCTCTGGAAGAGCACTAAAGTGCTCTTAGCTGCTGAGCCACCTAACATTTTATTTTTTTTAATATCATGAGATTTTTATAGTCATATAAAAAGATTTCCTTTAATTTTTTTATATAAAATTGGCTGGGGCGGCCTGTTTATCTCTTCTTTTTGTGAAAGGGTATTAACATTACTTTAACAAATTTTGTTGTGATTGTCTAGGTCGGCATAGTTGAAGGTAGGAAGATACGAGTTATTTAACATAGAAGATGGAGTGGAAGCCCTGAACTGGATCTTTAAAAATTCATTTGTGTATTTATTTGGTTGTTTGTAAAGAGACTGTACATTTTTTAAAATTTTTATTGATTCTTTGTAAATTTTCCATCATACATTCTGATCCCACTTATCACCCCATCTCCTGGCATCTGCCCTCTGCCCTTGTAAACTCCCTTCAAAAAAAACCAACCAAATTTATTAGAAAAACCAAAACAGGAACAAAAAGAAAACAAACGGGGTGGGTAAGATAAGAATCTTGTCCTGGAAGCTGTAGTGTGGCCCCGTGAGTCACACAGTTTATCCTTATCATTATCTTTACTTGTAAGTGTTCGTTGCCATGAGTCATTGATCTTGCTCAAGCCACTGGCTTTCTGCTGTGCCACTGATAATGGGCTCTCACTGGGGCTTCTCTTGGTTATCCTGTTGTCCTGTGCCATGGAGATTCTGCTGTTTTGGATCTATCGGGTTTGTTCCCTTTATGGTCCAACAGCTCATAGATGGGATGGATAATGGGGTGGAGTGACTCATAGCCCTGGTTCTGCGCCTGGATAGTAGCTAGGTTGATCAATTCACTAGGGTCCTCTCATTAACACTACCCAGGTGAACTCTCAAGCACTGCCCTGGCTGCATTAGGTGAGCTAACCAGATTTCCCACACTCACATAACAAGAGTAGTCTTTTCCCCAGGCAAGGTGCAGAGCCTTCTCTCCTGATTACTATAGGGGGATTACTAGGGGTTTGCGAGGCCAAGCTTTCCTGCTCTCTGCCCAGGTTGGCTCACCTGCATCCCTGACCACAGGGGTCAATTCTAGTTTGCTACCCAGGTGAGGTGCGCGCCTGTGGTGAGGGGTGTGGTCATTTTTCCCAAGTGCAGGGACAAGCTATTCCCAGAGGAGTAGGGTCAGCCTCTGTAGTATCCAGAGAGGGGTGGGGCCAGCTATGCCAGAGCCAGTGAAGGGTGGAGTTGGCTAAGCAGAGCATGATTCCAATGACCCCTCTACTAACGAGGGTCATGGACATCATCACAGACCCCAGCTGCTGCAGGGCCACAGACACAGACATGGCCCAAAGTAGGTAGGTAGGTAGGTAGGTAGGCCCATGTCTGGATGACTCTATGACTCCAGGTAGCAACACCAGCCACCTAGATCAGTAAGGCCCTGGAAGTGGCATGATCCTTAGACACTGACATGGTCCGAGGTGGGTGAACAGACCCCAGACATCTACATGGCCCTCGGTGGTAACAGGAACCGCAAATATCAACCCAGACCCTGGCTACTGTATGACCATGGACCCAAACATGGCCCTCAGCAGCAGTCCTGGCCCAGATGACAACTTGACTCCAGATAGACTGTAGATTTTTAAATCTTTATGGTTATATTTATATATACATGTGAATGCACACACATATGATATTTAAAGATACAGATATGAGTTATTCTTATCTAAAGGGAGGACAGTTGTCCAATAGGAAAAATTTGTTCTGGAGTAAGTAGGAGCAATTGACTCTTTGGTCATTAAGACCCAACTGAGCCTACCTGTTGTATGATATTTAATTTGGTGCCTGACAAATAAGCTTGCCTAGAGAACAGAGGGCAGAGCTAGCCACTAGTTAGCCATAGAGGTCAGGCAGTGGTAGCTCACACCTTTTATCAGCACTTAGGAGAAGGAAGCAAGAAAATCAGGAGTTCAAGGCCACTCTGAGCTACACAAGATTGAATGATTCTAACAGAGCCTGGTGGTGGTGCACGCCTTTAATCCCAGAACTAGGGAGATGGAGACAGGAATATAAGGACCTCAGCCCCTCATTTAATCTGAGATTTTGTATAGGTAAGAAGCCTCTAGTTGCTAGCTGATCTGCTTCTCTGATCTTTCAGCTTTCACCCTTGATATCTGACTTCAGATTTCAATTGTTAAGACTAATTTGGATCAGCTCTTCAGTGGTGGCAGCTGTAGAATTATCCTTTGATTTTCTGAAATCTCTCAGACTTGAAGTGTTAGCTCTCTTTGTTAGGATGTTAGTGTAATGTATAGTGTAAAAATTCTGTCAAAATTAAAACAAAACATAATATCAAAATCGCAAAATAACCTTTTTTTTAGCTCAAAGAAGCTGAACCCATAGGTAAACAAATAAGCAACAGCAACAAAAAAAAAAGCTGCTCTTAAAGTGAATGTGGGTTCAGTTCCAGCATCCACAAGGCATTTCACAGGCATCTGTAACTCCAGTTCTGACATTCTCATCTAGCTCCACTGGCCTTGAAGGAACTTTGTGCACACACATATATGCAAGGAAAACATAGTCTTTGGGACAGGAGAGATGGTTCAGTGGTTAAGAGCACCGGCCGCTCTTTCAGAGAACACAGTTCAATTCTCAGCACTCAATGGAGGCTTAAAAACACCTGTAACTCTAGTTCCAGATGATTTGATGCCTTCTTCTGGCCTCTGGGGACACCAGGCATATTTATGATACATGGACATACATGCAGGCAAAAAACCACATAAATGTAAAATTATAAATAAATCTTTTTTAAAAATAAAAAGATTACTGTATTTCCTAAGAAATTTGCAATTTTGTATTTTCTTCTAGGTCTGGCTGAGTGTGAAGCCATTTTTGTGCCTATTACACATTGTATTTCCATCAGCCAATCCAGAGCTTCCTTTCCTAAAGCCATTTTTAGTCACTTCTAACCATGTAAGAATCTTATTGGTCACTTAAGATTTCTTCAAATTTGTCAGTGTATATTTAGCTTCATATAATTATGTATTTCAACTTTTCACCAGTATTGATAAGATTTATGTTTTTGCATCATGTTGAAATAATCATCTTTGTATTTGCCTATATTTTATATTTAAATTAGAAATGTTTAATCTTTTAAAAACATGTGAATTTTTTTGTTTCCAAGTTTTGTGATTCTGGGAATTGAACCCAAGGCCTCACACGTGTTCACACGTGCTCTAACACTGAGATGGATTCCCAGAACTCTGGAATACTTCGCTTCATTATTTTTTTCTTTTCTGAATTCTTTTATGCATGTAAATGCTTGTGTGTGTGCAACATGCATGTGCATATACTCAAGTGTGGACATATGGATATGCAAGTGTATATGCACATATTCATGTGGAGGCCAGAGGTTAACAACCTGTATCTTCCTCAATTTTTCTCCACTCTACATTTTGAGACAGAGTTTCTCACTTAGGCTTGTTGATTCAGCTAGACTCCCTGGCCAGAGAGCTCCTGGACCCTTCAGCCTCTTCCTCAGCTTTCTAACTCCATGGTTACAGCCATGTGCTGCCATGCCCAGATTTCCTCAGCTTTTTAACTCCGTGGTTACAGGAATGTGCGGCAATGCCCAGATTTTTATATGAGCTCTTGGGGATTAAACTCAGGTCCTTATGCTTATATGGCAATCACTTTACTGACTGAGCCAGCCCCTAAACTCCTCTTTCTAATATTGTCTTATATTTATGAAGATTAGAATTATCAAATGAAATACAAACAGATTCATAACTCTTATTAATGTTATGAGTTTTAGGGAATTATGTCTAATATGATGAATAATATATTTAGGCTCACCAATATTAAAAAATCAATTTTAGTTATTTTGAAAAGATGTATAAATCTTTCACTTTAGCTTTTGGAATTTTTATTATGCACAAAACATAAGCCAATGGACTCTTACCTATCACTCTTGTCAATGGCTATCAAAATCTTACCATAATTAATCAATGCATTGGTTTCTTCTACAAACTATTGTAGAGCAAAATGCATATATATCACTTGCATATATCATATTTTCTCTCTAAAAATTATCAAATTATTCTTAAATAACCACAGATTAGTTGTATCACCTAATTCAATTAACAGTTATCCCTTGACATTGTATAATAACTACTCTGTAGTAGTGAGGTTTCTTGGTCCCGGACGGCCAGAAGCTCAGAGCCACAGACCTGCTGTGCCAGACCCTTTAGCCGCCCAGCCGCCCACCGCTCAGGCCCCCAGAAATGACTCAGATGCTTATATTAACTTTATGCTGTTTGGCCTATGGCTCAGACACATTGCTAGCTTGCTCTTACATCTTAAATCAACCCATTTCTATTCATCTGTCTGCCACATGGCCCGTGGCTCACCTGTGTTCCTTACATGTTGCTCCTTGGGCGGCTTCAGCTTGATCTGCCTGACTCCGCCCTGCTTCTCCTACCTATGTTCTGATTTCTCCTCCTACTTCTTCTACGGTGCCTGTCATGGCCCCAAACAGCTCCTTGATTTAAAGATTGAGATTCACAGCATACAGAAAGGCATTCCCACATCACTACTCCATAATTAAATTTTTCTAGTTGTCACTAATTGTATTTTTAGGTGCTGGAAAGAGGGCTCAGTGGATCAAGTGCTTGCTGAGCAAGCTTGAGGACCTGAGTTCAGATCCCCAGCACCCAAGCTTGGGTTGGCCATATATAACCTCAGCACCAGTGGAGGGATTGGGTAGAGACACATAGATCTTTGGAGCTCTCGGGGCAATTAGTCAAGACAATCAGTACACTCCAGATTCAAGAGAGGCTCTATTTCAAAAAATAAGGCAGGGCTGAGAAGATGGCTTAGTGCTTGAAAGTGCTGGCTGTGCCAGTATGAGGATCTGAATTTCAATTCCCAGAGCCCATGCAAAAGCGTCATTGATGTGAAGAGATACCATGACCACAGAAACTCTTATAAAGGAAAACACTTCATTGGGACTGGCTTACAGTTTCAGTTCAGTCCATTATTGACATGGTGGCATGCAGGCACACATGGTGTTAGAGAAGGAGCTGAGAGTTATACATTTTGTTCCACAGGTGGCAGGAAGTGAACTGAATCATGCTTCCTCCAACAATGCCACACCTACTCGAACCAGACCACACCTTCTAATAGTTCCATTCCCTACGAGCCTATGGTGGCCAATTACATCCAATCTACCACAATAGTTACTTAAGCATCTTTAACAGCAGGATCCTTATGGGGATCCTGCAATGGGGAGTGGAGCCAGGAAAATCCTGGAAGCCAGAAGGCCAGCTAGTGTAGTGGGCCAACTAACCTGTGCATCAGAAACCAACAAAGACAGGATCCAAAGAGTGTACAGGCAAGACCAGCACCACCACTCACTGACTGTGTGTACCATGGCATGTATGCACCCACATTTACATAAACACTTGAATACACGGAGAGAAAGACATAGATACACACACACACACACACACAGAGAGAGAGAGAGAGAAAGAGAGGTAGAGAGAAATAGAGGAAGGCACTTCATGTGGATCTCTGACCTCCACATGCATGTCACACACTGTGCCTATGCACAAACACATGACACAAATACATTTTCACAGCTGATTATGAGAATGTAAGAAAGCCTGCACATGGTGCGCAGCTCACCCTCGTCACCTCTATGTCTTTTTTTTGTACTGTAAGTTTTCTCTCCTTTTTCTTACTACTTAGTTGTTGCAGAAATGGGTTGGCTATCCATTACGTTGCACGTTCTTGTCAGCCACTCCCTTGTTATGGCATTGAACTTGACACTTTATCCTGCAGAAACTGAGTTTGGGTCTAGAACCCCAGTTATAACCAGCTTCCACTCCTGCAGAGTATTAACATTATGCTGTCATTTGAATCTTGAATATCCCTCAAATGTCCAAGTGAGGAACCTAGTTCATAAGATTGGTACAGTTTGGAGGCAATGGGACTTTTAAGGGGTAGGGTTTAAATACTTGATATCAAATTTTATTTCATAGCCATAGTAATTAAAAATTTGACAAAGCAATAGAACAAAATAAAAAAAAAAACCCTAGATGTAAGCTCACATATGTACAAAAATGCATGTTTGGCAAAGACTGTGTAAATGACATGCAATGGAGAAAAGACAACTACTTCAACAATAATGCTGGGGAAAGTAGATATTTACAGACAAAAGAATAAACTAGAATTTGCAGCATATTAAATCAAACTAAAAGAGATCAAAAATATCAGATTTTGAAACTGCTAGCACATACACAAAATTCTTGACGATATAGGCAAGAAATTTCTGGAAAGAACTCCAATAGCACAAGGAAATAATTATAAGAACCTCACAGAATCGCATGCTATTGAAGAGCTTCTCTACAATGACACACACACACACATATTATAAATTTTAGACACTCACAATTCAAATCATTTGATCAATAAATAGCCTAAAGAACAAAACGGGAAATTCTCAGAAGGAGGAATATAAATGACCAGTAAACACTTCAACACCCTTAGCCATTGGAAAAATGCAAAACATTACATTCTCTGGTGGGATGAGAGAACCCACAGGGATGCTAAATGGCTCAGAGGACAACTTGCCAAAGTTGGATTTTTCCTTCCAACATGTGAGTCCTAGGGATTGAACTCAGGTCACTGGGCTTGACAGCAAGTGCCTTTCCCACTGAGCCATCTTACTCAACCAAGTCTTTGGATATTGAAACAGGATCTCCCTATGTCGCCCAGGTTAATGTGAAATCCACTATGCACTCTAGGCTGGCCTTGACTTTGCAAACTTCCTGTGCTCCGTCACTGACACTTTCTGCCTCAGCCTCTTATGCTGAGATCACAGACATATCCTATCATGACTACCTTACAAATTACTTCTGATTTTTTTTTCCTCATAAATTTCCACTTGGCACAAAATAAACAAGTTGTTGACCAGTGAATCTAGGACATTGAAAAAGTAACAAGTGTATGTTGTGGCTGTACCTAAAGTCTCAGCTACACCAGAGGCTGTAGAAACAGGGACAAGAAGATTGCTTGAGCCCAGGGTTTTAAAAACAGCCTGCATGCACAGCATGCAAAGACCCACTCTAAAAATTAACATTACACACAAGAGCACAATAACACATCATCTAGCTTCACCTAACATTTTTCATAAAGCCACTTGTATTCAGAATTCAGAACTGTTGAGTTGTTTACCCAGCCTGGTTCAGAGGGATCGGAATCCTCTGCCTGGCCTCTGTGCATCTGCGTCTGTGTGCGTGATATTCTAGTCAGCCATAGTATGTGTACCAGAAAACCAGTGCGTGGAAGCCAGGAATGCTGTGGCACGCCCCCTTCTCAAGGGGTGGTCGTTGCAAAAGACTTCTGTTAGAAGCAAATAAGCAGCAGAAATCTCTCTAGGCAAAGAAGCCACAATGATGGATAACACCGGAAGTGATAGAGGAGGAACAGAATGTATGTGTGATTTTCAGAAGTTTCGCTCGACTAGGCAAGGCTTCACTCCAATTTGTTCATCTCTTTTGCCCCGTGAAATTGTCACACTAATAGTTATGTCTCAAATCCAATTATTTTAAAAATAGAACATGACTTCACACTGAATTGCCGGTGGTTTCCTGTTTGAGGAAAGAACGAGACAGCTCTCCTGCTGCACATTTTGGCTTAAGTCTCAGGACTCGCGAAGGATATAGCTCAGATTTTCAGAAAGGGATTCACAGCAAAAGCTCATAAACATTACCGATGCTGAAACACCCGACTGGCAAAGCTGTTTTATTGGCTGATATTTTATTTATCTTACACTGCATCCATCCTGTTGTTATGGTGTGTAGTTTGCCTTGAGTAATCATTTGCTCTGTCACTGGAATCCATATTGTGCACAGTATTCTGCTTCTTACCATAAATCTTTGACCTGGGACAACTCAGTAAAATAAAAATAGGCACGTAAGAGGCTGGGGCTGTAGCTCCGTGGTAGAACGCTTGCCTAGCAAGAGCGAGAATTTGAGCTCCAGCAGAGAAATGGAAAGAAGAGGCGGAGGAGGAGACCATAAATTTACAACTTAGTTGGAAATGATCTTCTGATGGAAAACGAGAAGCCATTTGTTTGTAGCAAGCATCTGGCTATTCAAAATGCCCACTGAGTTATTTATTTTCTATCAAGGACACAAACTGTGATACCAAGAGTGGTAAGCTTATGAATTCACTGTTTTCCTCCCCCCAAAAAATTGTTTGTTGTTACACATTATTATTTTTACAAAACCCGAAGTGCCACACTGAAAAATCCTTATCAGTTGGTGCCTGCCATTCTGAATCAATCATAAATTGTTGACCTAACCATCACTAATGTGATTTGTTGCCATGAGAAAAACATTGACCCAACCCTTTAGGAGAAGATATCTATGAACAATAAGCTTGTTTACTTTTGTTTTCTAAGAACAATTTCTTATAAAAGCTGAAATATGGAAGAAGAATTCATCTGTCTTTCTGGGCTTTGTCTTAATTTTCCAAAGTGGCTACCTTGTACATTGTTTGTTGTTTTAAGATTTATTTATTTTATCTGTGTGAAAGTTTCGTCTGTATGTATGGCTGTGTATGCACCTGGTACTCTTGGAGGCTAGAAGAGCCAGTCAATTCCCTGGACCCAGAGTTACAAATGGTGGTTACAGCTGCCATGTGGATGCTGGGATCAAATCTAGATCTTTTGCAAGAGCACCAAGTATTCTTAACCACTGAATCACCTCTCTGTCTCTTCTAACCTTTGTAAGCTTTGTAAAAACATGGTCTAAAACCATGGAGAAATGCTTGTGATTAGTTTTTAAAAAATGAAACATTCTGTGATTGATCTCTGTGCACTGAAAACTGTGTTAGGAAGTAGGGGTGGAAACGTGAAGTATCTGCTAAAAGGAGTGAGAACTAATAATTAGTGATTTGGGTCTCCTCCTAACCTTCCTGAAAACAACAATTCTTATCAATATACAGTCACAGCACATACACACTGCAGTCTCCTGCCTACCGCCTAGCCTAGCCCAAGGTTCGGACCTGCAACCTTATTTGGTTGCAAATAATCATAAAAAGGCTTATATTAATTCTGTACTGTTTGACCTATGGCTCAAGCTTATTGCTAGCTAGCTCTTTCATCTTAATTCAACTCATTTCTATTAATCTATCTTGCCACGTGGCTAGTAGCTTACCTGTAAGTTTACATCTTGGTTTCTCAGTGGCAGCATACAGTGTCTCTGTCTAACTCTGTCCCCCTTCCCTTTTGTCTATGTTTGGATTTCCTACCTGGATTTCCTGCCTGCTTCTAACATGGCTTGCCGTAGGTCAAAACAGTTCCTTTATTATCCAATGATAATTCACAATTTACTGAAAGACATACCACATCATAGTGAATAGCTGATTTTTAATTGGTGTTTGTTAACAGAGGCATTACAAAATTTCAGGTGGAATCACCATTGTAGGGATCCCATTATCCTTTTAGAGACTTCAGAAATTACATTAAGTCAGATTATTCCTTTGCTTGGTAATTTTTTGCAGGTAGTTCTGCCTTCTTTGGATGCTTATTTGTCCAAAGATTTTTAAATTCCTCAAGATTTTTTTTTAATTTTTTTTTAGAAATAAAAAACAAAGCCTGTCTCAACCCTAATCTGGGGAGTTTCCCTATTGGCAAGTTATACCTGACCAAATAAAAAGCACTTGCTAGTCATATAAGTTAGTTTAGATTGAATAATCATGTTGGTTAATGGACTATCATTACTTATAATCAAGAGATCTCTTTTGTTCAGATCTAATCATTATGAATTTTGATTTATAGTTTCTTCTGAAAATTTTGTTTTATCTTCTAATGCTGTTCTATTATCCACTGCCTCTCTGTGTTGCAGAGGTCCTTCAGCGTTGGTTCTGCAGGTCAGGTTCCCTCATATACTCCAGCAGATAATAGATGGGGTAGATGTTGGGGCAGGTCAAATCATAATCCTGGGTCTGAGCCTGGGCTGATGTAAGGTTGATCTGTCAGATGGAAACTGGGGAAAGCTGTCCCATGCTTACAATTCTTGATGGATCACACCTTTGATCACAGGTTTGGATCTGTTGTGCTGCCCTGATGGGGTGCAGGGCCTGCTTTCCTGAGTGTTGCAGCTGGTGGGGATCAGGGACAGCTTTCCTGCTATTATGACCAGCAAGGAGGGAGGGCATCATTCCCCTACCCATGCCACCACAAGATAGATCAGAAATGAGTCTGATCTCTTGTTCTCACATCTTCGGGCTCATCCATACCTATGCTAACAGGGTTGGCTCTATTGGGCTGCTCTGCTGAGGTGCAGGGCCTGCTCTCCCAAGTGTTGCAGCTGGTGGCGGTCATGGATGGCTCTCCCACTCTTAAGACCATGGGGTCATCTCTTCTACTTTTTTTTTCTAGTCATATTTGGTTCGATCCTAGTTTTCTGAGTTATCCAGCCTCTAGGACCTGAAGAATCTTGAGTGATGGAAATTCCACGATCCTTTAGTCAGAAAGAATACAAAGATCTCTTTTGGGTGTTTAGAGTGAGACATTTTCGCCTACAGGCAGCAGAGTGTCTACCACTCTTATTCAGCTTCTCTTCTCTTCCCTTCCCTTCTTCTCTTCCAGTGGGAAAACATGAAAAGCATACAGAACACAAGCAAGGAGGCATTTTCCTCTGATACATGCTGCCTGTGATCCCAGTCAGCTTCATTCACAGTGAGAAGTAAGAGATAAAATGCCTCCATGTTTTACTTGCCCCAATTGCCAGCAACTATGTCAGGAAAGGTAATCCTTTCCCAAAACCTATTAAAAGTGTTAAAAAGGCCTCTTGGACCATAGCCATTGCCTTCTAGAGATACATACCCCAGGGATCACCTGTGATAAATAGATTACCCACATTTTCAAGAATATTGGCGTCATCCAGGTGGTTAGATCGTTTATTTGGGGTAAGATTTTCCAAAATAAAAGAGACAATTTTGGGAAAAAAATATATAGTTTCAATAAAAGAGACAATTTTGAGGAAAGTATATAGTTTCAGGTGATAAAATATCAATGCATCATGATATTTTTACCCTTGGTCATGAGGACCAAGGGTAAAAGACTACAGCAATATCTGATATATCTGATAGGAATGGCAAGAAGTCACAAAGCCAGCACAGCTGCTTGACAAAGATCCAGCAAAGCTGAGTCACATGACGGCCGCTGTGCCACCTTTGGTTTTAATCCCTACCTGTTGCATACACGGGGGACTTTTAATATTTGAACAACTTAGGGATATTGGATTGATGAAAAATTTCTTATGAAGCTTTCATGCTTTATCCCAGGAGTACTACTTTTAAGCTTCCCCAGAAAAGTCCTGAGCATACTACCCCTCCTGCTTTTAGGGAGATATTCTTATCTACGAAGGTCATCCTTATGCCTTTGAGGTTATGGCACACATAAAGAATCCAGAAGTCTTTTTATGAGTTTATGAGATATTCCTGTATTTACTTAGAAACAAGATGATCAAAACAAAGTTATAAAGGTCAACAAGATTCAGTGGGCTAGAGGAGCTGGCCATAGATCAGATTGCAGTCTCTTTCCACTATACACCCAGGCACATATAGCAACAAAGTTAGATTATCTGGATTTTCTCTGACCTACACAGAAACTTACTCATAAACAAACAAACAAAAAAAGGTGTAAAAAGATGATATGAGGATGAGATGTCCTGAACTCCCTTTCTTAGAAGTTAGCACAGGCAGAGCCACTGTGGTGTCATATAACTAAGGGAAAAAAAGAATGTCAGGATTAGACATAAACAAGTTTTATATAGATATAAAATATAAACATGTCAGAATTTGAATAATAACTACAGTATCTTTGGCCTAATAATTTTTCTTGAGCACTCTGACTGTTAAGAGTTAAAAAAAAATGGCCATCTGCCTGGGCTGCCTTGGAAATTTTGTTTGGATCTACTATCCCTGAAGCAACCAGAGCTACCAGCCTGAGAACAGAGTATCATATGCCTCTAAATTCTTAAAAATTGAATAATTAGGTTAATGAGTAAAAAATGATATCTATTTATTAATGATGTCCAAATTTGAGGAAAAATGATTGGAGAAGGTAACTCTGCTCTGTCATAGTTAATCAATGATGACTAAAAATATGCAAAAGGAAATGAAACACATGTCCAAAACCAAAGATTATATAATCTATGTTTTGGAACAACATGAATGTATCCCTGCTTACTGAATTCTGTATAAACAGTCTGGCTGCTAGATTCTCCAGACTCATCCCTTCCCCCACAACTTCTTACCTCCTCTCCAGGACCTGTTCACTATCAGGGATGGTCATGGCAAAAGACCTTTATTGTTTTCTCAGTGTGACTGCAATCTTATAATAATCTCTTAAGATATAAATTTAAAGTCAAAATACAGATATTGGCCCAGTGGGAGTAGTTCACTTCAAGCCTGAGGACCTGAGTTCCATTCTAGGAACACAAGTGATAGAAAAGAGAACCTAGTCCCACAAGTTGTCCTCTGACCTCCCTGTACAGACATTATATATGTAATAAAATTAGAAGAAGTTATTAATTCCCTGTGAGTTGGTGTAGAAAGAATTTACTTGACTCCTGAAGCTATGGTTTTACCTTATTAGCCTGTAATCTGGTCCAGTTCACCATAGGAACCAGTTATCTAATTTCATTTACTAAAAGAAAAAAGTGTATGTGTGTGTATGAGAGAGAGAGAGAGAGGGGGGGGGGGGAGAGAGAGAGAGAGGGGGGGGGGGAGAGAGAGAGAGAGAGAGAGAGAGGAGAGGAGAGGAACACATATGTTTTAAAAGTGATCAAAATTGGAGGCTGGAGAAATGGATCAGCAGTTTGTGCAAGGGACCAGGATTTGGTTCCAGCACCCACATGGAGGCTTACAACTATCTGACACTCCAGTTTCAGGGGATCTGGAGCCCTCTTCTGGCTTTCATTGGGCACCAGGCACATACACACAGCAATATGTACCTTCAGGCAAAATACACATAAAACGAAAATAAATAAACAATTAAAAGAAAATACTGAAATTGAGCCAGGCGGTGGTGTCACATGTCTTTAATGCCAGCACTCAGGAGGCAGAGACTGGAAGATCTCTGTAAATTCAAGGGTCAGACTAGTTTACAGGTTGAGTTCCAGGACAGCCAGAGCAATACAGAGAAACCCTGTCTAGAGACTGCCCTTTTCCTAAGGGCCACTTTCCCCATTCATGTTAATGAATCCCACTCTGCTCTACAGTGACTCATCCTGAAATACTTTGTACAAAAGTCTCCTGAGTGTGGGTCTCTGGAAGAACTCCTCAGGCTCCCTGCTCAGGGCGGCAGTACAGAGCTCTTCTACTCCTGTCGACAAACAGGATATATGTGTAGATAAAAACGTTCCTTGAGAGGGGTTGGCTCATGAGATTGCAGAAGCTAAGAAGTCTTGTGACCTGTAATCTGCTGGCAGAAGAACCAAGAAAGCCAATATTGAGTCCCAACTAGAAATGCAACTGGTGGTGGGCTCCAGCAGAGAGCAAGCACCCCTGGGCACAACCTTGGCCTATTGGGGCCTTTAACAGATTGGATGATGTCTACTCATACTGGACGGTGCCTTCTTTGTTCAGCCTCCCGATTCAAGTGTTAATCTCTTTTTCAGACACTCTCACAGACCTGCCAAGGAATAATGATTATCCGTGATTGGAGCATTCCCCTTCATCAAGATAACACATCAAATAAGGGCTCCTCATACTCTCCTCCTTGAAGGGCACACACATGTGCTAACTCTATTGCTCCCTGAACTTTGACTTATCTCTAGCCAGAAGACTAGAAGGGCTTGACTACCCTATAAGTCCCCTCACCCTCTTTTTAAGATAAGGTGTTGCCAATTTTCTCAGTTGATCCTGAACTCCTGGGCTCAAGTGATTCTCCCATCTTAGCCTCCTGAATTACTGGAATCACAGACAAGGCTCCATTGCATGTGGTTCTCAACAGTCAATTTCAAAAGTAATTTAAAATTCCGCGATCCCTTTTTATAAAGAAAGAACTGGGAACATTTTGGTGTGATTCAAATTAGTGTTCATTATACTATTCTGGAAATGATTCCACCAAAATGAAATCTGCTCCCCAGCCCAATGAAGGAAGACACGGATAACAGGATAAATAGGAACCGACGTTGTCAAAACTTAGGCAAACAAAGCTAAGGAAGAGAAGAAAGATTAGTGAGTAACGCTGAAGGCGTTCCTGCATGATAAATTCTTTGTTCCTGGAAAGGAAATCATTATACCCACATTTCTTTTTGTTGAAATTTCTAGGTTCTCAAGAGTTCAACTTACAAGCTAAGTAGCTCTCAATGCCATGTTTATGTACTCACACACACACACACACACACACACCCCAAATGGAAATAGAAGAAAGTAGACATGCTAACCACGTGAGCTAAATTGAAAAAGAAAAAAAAAACAAACCCCCAAACAGGTGAGCCCATGATGTGGTCCATCCCATTCTCTTCCTTTTCTGAGGAGCTGGTCGCCATATGGAGCACAGACTTTATCAATGACTTTACCCTTCCTATCAAGACAGTGTGGCCGTGTGCCCGCACAGGATGAGAGGCTCTTGTGACTAGTAGATAGCTGCCCTATCTTGTTTGCCTGGAAACAAAACAAACAGCTGCCAAGCAAAATGCAGAGGTTGCCTTTTCTCATTTCCTCTGAAGAAGAGGAGTATCCTAGACTCCCTGGGGTGGACCCAGAAGAAATGTTAGCTTATCACTGCTGCACTCGGGCATCGAAGATAAAGATTGGAGTAAGTTTGTGGGAAACTTAGAAAATCTGAGAACTCTTTCTCCTCCTTGGGGGAGTTGAGACTCCTTGGAACTGTGGTGTGTATGTGTGTGTTGCTTTATTTCAGTGGTCTTGACCCTTTCACAGAGGTTGCATATCACATAACCTGTATCGGATGAATCAGTATGATTCATAGCAGTAGCAAAGTTACACTTATGAAATAACGATGAAAATAATGTTATAGTTGGGGATCGTCACAACATGAGGGGCTCCCTAGATCAGTGCTTCCACTGGAAACCACTAAGGTGAGCCCAATTAGGATGGCTGTGGTGGACATTCTTAGTTGTCAACTTGACTAATCTGGAATTAACTAAAAATCCAAGTCACTGAGCACACCTGTGAGAGGTTTTTAGTTAATTGGATCCTTTGGTATTGGAAGACCCACCCTAAGTCTGGGCCACACCTTTTCGTGGCAGCCTGTCTACAAAGGACAATTTGCCTGCTTGCCCTTACTCTCTCTTCACTGGCCTTAGAGCCCATTTCTTCCAGATCCCAATACAGACTGAAGACCAGCTGAGACATCCAGCCTTGTGGACTGAACTGAATGGTTGGACCAGCTGGACTACAGCCTGTAAAGCACTCTAATAAAGCCCATTGTGTGTGTGTGTGTGTGTGTGTGTGTGTGTGTGTGTGTGTGTGTGTGTGTGTGTGTGTGTGTGTGTGTGTGTGTGTGTTGATATTTTTATATGTAATAAATCAGCCTGGGATATCAGAACAGAATCACCCGCAGTCAAGCCATAAGGGTCAGAGAGTGACGACTCATGCTTTGAATCCCATAATTTAGGAGACAGAGAGCTTTCTGTGTTTCTGTGAGTTCAAGGCCTAACAACTGCAGTAGCTCACACCTTTAATCCTAACTCTAGGATTATGATGCAGAGTTAACCTGGAAGTGAAACAACTGAGTGGTGAAGATATTTCAGTCAGGAGGAGGCAGCCATCCAGGCATTCTGTAGGAGTGACCAGCCAGGCAGAGGACTCTTGAAGATAGCATTTATCCTGTTGAGTCTGAGAAGATGGCTGGGTGAGAACTGACTTGGTCTGTTCCCTCTCTCTGATAGTACAGCTTTCCCTCAATATCTGGTTCTGGGTTTTCATTAAATACCAAGTAGAATTCATGCAATGTGTGTGTGTGTGTGTGTGTGTGTGTGTGTGTGTGTGTGTGTGTGTGTGTGTGTGTGTATGCTCCGTTTCTCTAGAGAAATCTGACTGATACAGGAGTGTTTATAATTATCAGAGTCCTACCTAAGACCTTCTCCTATATGGATGATTACTGATATGTCTCCTTTATAATCAAAGAAAAATAAAAGGTCTCAGGCTATTCACTGATGTCGTAGATATGCACTTCTCATGAGGGATGCTTTTCTCTTCTCCTTCCCCAAACCTCTATTCTTCCTCTCCGTTCACTCCTGCCTCAGGCTTCAGGCTAGGTGGAAATACCCAGATGAAATCTTGCCAATTACAGACAGGTAATAGCCTTTGCTTCACTCGTTTGGAGCTGCCAGCCCCCTTGATTGAAGGCAATGTATGTCAGCCCATCTATCCTTTCCACTGTAACACAAAGGAGAAAGCTGAACTTACCCAAACCATGTGCAGCAATGTAAGCATATCCTCGGTGTTTCCAAGGGCATCAAGAACAGTCAAACTTGCTCAGAGACATTTTTGGATTTATTTTTTCTTTCTGTTCAATGACAAACTGATTATGTGTTTGTCTAGTTTCTATCACTAATGAATACAACACCTAAAAATAAAGTCTGATTCTGATTGCTTAGCTAAAAGTCATAACATTTCACAGGAGAGAGAGCTTCACCATGACTTAAATCAGGGAGGCATGGCCTACGATGTGGGGTAGGACCGAACTGTATTTGTCAGATTTCTCTTCTCTGAATAGCACTGGGGAGTCTGGGATACTTCATGGGCTTCGGAGCAGGGTGGAGCAGCATACTTACTCTCCTGTGTTTAGAGGACTGGTGCTGGCTAGCCCTGGCTAGCCCTGTGCAACGCTCTCCTTCTGCCCCTGACTGCTGCCCCCAGCCTCATGGACTTCTAGGCCAGTGGTCCTGGTGTTCATACATCTTAAATCATCAGATCTGGAGGCGTGGAGTGTAAGGAAACTTACGTTGGTCCGGCTACCCTGTGAACTCCAGTTTCTGATAACACACACACACACACCCCTAGATTCTGAATATGAGAGTCTACATTTTTTTGTCTTGTTGAGTCTGTTTTAATTTGCTTTACAGTGTGATCTCCACTTCCATTAATTATACAAGTGACAGGAACTCATGTTTCTTTAAGACTGAATACAGTTCCACTGTGTGTGTTCCCCATGTTTTCGTTAATCATCCCTGTCTTGATGAGCATAGCCGTTTTTTGGCTATTGTGCTTACAATGTAAACACAGGCATCTCTGTGGATGCTAGCTTTGATTCCTGCAGGTATTCTCTGAGGTCAAACAATGCTTCTAGTGTATGTTCTGAAGAGCTCCTGTACTGATTTCCACAGTGACTGCACCAGGCTGCATTTCTACCAGCCTTTCCCCATCCTCACTAGAACTTTCTCTCTCTCTCTCTCTCTCTCTCTCTCTCTCTCTCTCTCTCTCTCTCTCTCTCTCTCTCCTTCCTTCCTTCCTTCCTTCCTTTTCTTTTTTACACATAAGCCATTCTGGTTGGAATGGAAACTCAGTTTAGTTATAAGGTGCGTTTTCCTGATGCTAAGAGTGCCTGGTCATATTCTTATTAACTCTTTGTATTTCTTCTTTTAAAAACCATCTCTTCAGTTCATTTGTCTATTGGTTAGGTGATTTGGAGGGATTATTTAAGTTTTTAAATTCTCTACAAATTCTGGGTATTAATCTTCTGGTGTATAGTTGGAAAAGATTCTCTCCCAGACTCTTTGTTCTGATTATTTCCTCTGCTGCATAGAAGTTTTACAATTTCACATAATCCACTTTTCGGTTCCCAAGATTATTGTATTACCCATCCTGCTGGAATTCTTGCAGACAGTCCCTGCCTACCTGTATCTTGGAGTGGCCTGTCTTTGTTTTGCTCTGTCATTTTCATTTCTGGTTGTGATTAGGTCCCCAGAAGATGAGTCACATCTGGCCCTCTCCTACTCTCTCCATCAAACAATGTAATGTTGTATATATAAAAAACACCTCATTTAACATTTAAATATCCTATGGTTCTGGTGCTTTTTGAGATGGGATATTGTGAGACCCACCAGGCTGGCTTTGAACTTGTGTATAATTCAGGCTGGCCTTGAGCTTCTGACCCAGTCAGTTGTACAACCATTGAACAGCTCTTGCTTATTAGCTGCTCATTTCATATATTAACTGCTCAAAATTCTAAGTTTTTTGACCTTCCCTTAGTTCTTCTTTTTGGAATGCATTATTCTTATTCACTTATAAGCCACAATGCAAAGCACCGAAAAAGCTAAATTTCATGGTTCCAGTCCTCGCTTTTTCTAACAAGATGAACCAACTTCATTCTAGTCAATGGGTCTCAACCTTCCTTATGCCGTGAGTCTTTAACACAGTTCCTCACGTTGTGCTGACCTCCAACCATAAAATGATTTCCATTGCTACTTTAAACTGTAACTTTTGCAACCACTGTGAATTGTAATGCAAATGTCTGATATGGAATTCTGTGGAGGTTACTACAGACAGGTTGAGAACCATTGTTCTAGCAGGTTTTTAAATTTTGTCCACGGGAAGTGTTTAGACAGATGTGCAGAAGTCACACCTGGTTCCTTTTCCCTACTTTGCAAAGGCACTAAATGGTATTGAGCTAAATTTCATTTCCAAATGTTCTGCTACACTTGAAAAATGATGCTGCCTAAATGAAAGCTGCATTTAAAAAGAGAATTATCCCTGCAATAATGTCAAGCTCTCAAAAAATGTGTTGCCTACAGATCTGCCTGGCAGTGGTTTGCCTGAGACTCTGGGATCCTCCCGTCCTTCACTACAGCAAATCTTTCTGTGATGTGCTCATGCACACATGGATTCATTTATTCACAGGCATTTATTGTGCTGGGACCAAGGCATTCACTGCATTTGAATATCAGTCAGGGAAAGCAAAGAAATAGGAGACACACTCACTTGGGGACTTTCCTGTTCTGTTATTTTAGCATCAATTCAAATTTGACAATATTCTTCAATTATTTACATTCTTTCAAAACTTGGAAGTCCCCAGACTGATTTTTCCCATAACCTAGTAAATACATAATTTAATTATCATTGTGATGATAATACATGCAAAGGAAACATTGAAAATGTAGATTTTACAGAAAGGTACTTTTTAATTTATTTTTGTAGAAAAATAAATTTCCTTATATGGTTGGGGGAAAAAAACATGTTCAAGCACACACACACACACACACACACACACACACGCACACGCACACGCACACGCACGCACGCATGCATGCATGCATGCATTTGTGCACAAGGCATGTGCTTACATATGCTCACACACACAAATACTAAAATCACTGGCCAATAAGTGACAGGGTAGAAGCACACCACAGTGACAGGCAAGAGGACATGTTCACATTTATTTGGAGCAGCAGATTCGGCAGGAGTGAGTGACAGAAGTAGACATGCTTTAAGCTGAGCGCTTTGTTCGGTCACATTCTTTTGTTACAGAATCATGGTGAGCAGCATGAGGAAGTTTATAGCCCCTACCATTTTTATGCTGGCAGACCCAGCATTGAGCACATTTCACACTGTTCTGAAGCCATCACCACCATCCATCTCCATGACACTTTCACTGTGAAAAACTGAAACTCGGCACCGTTCAGCACTAACTCATCATTACTTTCCCACAAGCTCTGGCAGCTGGCTCTCTACTTTCTATCTTAATTTAGTTACTCTAAAAACTTCATGTTACTGGAATCCTGCATTGGTGTCCTTTGTGACTGGCTTATTTTATTTAGTGTATGTCCCCAAAGGTTACCTATATCACACATCATGTTTAGAATTTTCTTTTTGCGTGTGGTGGTAGAGTGTACATACGTATACATGCTAGAGTGTATTTGGGGGGGGGGGTCGTCTGTGTGTAGAGGTCAGAGGTCACCGTCAGATGTCTCCCTCTTTTTCCACCTTGTTTTCTGAGATACGGTCTGTCACCGAACTCAGAGCTCACTGATTTGGCTAGGCTGGTCAGTCAGTGAGCCTCAAGGGTCCTTCTACCTCTGACTCCCCAGGAATGGGATATCAGAAACACACTGCCATGCTTGGCTCTCTCCATGGTTGATGGAGATTTAAACTCAGGTCTTCATGCTTGAACAGGAAGCACTTTACCAACTGAACCTTTTCACTGGGACAGAAAATTCCTACCTTTTTAAGGCTGAATTGTATGTTGTTATGGACTCAGTTGTTTAACTCAACTCAATTTTTATGTTCAGACCCCAACTGAGATATCTGTATTTGGGCCTTTGTGCTGTAATTCAGGTTAAGTGAAGTCACAAAGATGGAGCACTAATCTGACAGAACTGGGGTCCAGAAGATGATGAACACACCCAGGCTTTCTCTATCTACATGAGCACAGAGAAAGATCACATGAACACACAGCAAAAGGGTGTCATCTATACACCAAGAAGAGGCCCTCGCCACACAATGTCCCTGACAGCATCTTGGTCTTCAACTTCTTTTTCCCAAATTGTGAGAGAGCACTTTTATATTGTAAAGCTACCTCTTTTGTTATAGCATCAGAGACTAATACATACAAACTTATGGCTATTGTAAAAAATACTGTTGTATTCTTGGGCATGCAAATTTCTGTTTATGTCCTTGCTTTTACTTTGGAAGTCTATCCAGAAGTGGAATTAACGGAACTTACAGTATGTTTTCTTAGAGCAATTTACCATCCTAATATCTTACCAGCAATGTCTCAGGTTGCAGGTTGCCATCCACTGCCTAACTCAATACCCCTTCTCAGAAATTTTCTTCCCAATCCTGTGTCTACTCCTCCTCCTTCTCTCTTTCCTCCTCCTTTTATAGCCTACTGTGTCCAGCTAGTGCTCCCCATATGCACATGGGTGTGGGGCCATCCACTGGAGCATGGGCAACCTCTCAGTGGCCACACAGCACAAAGAAAGATGACTCTTCCTCCTCCCTCAGAAGACATCAAATACCTCCTCAGAATATAGCTCCTCAGCAATATGAAAACCTTTTAGAACCTTGGGCTAGAAAAGCCATTGAACACTGTGGACAGGGCTTAATGACCTGCTCTTCTCTTATAGAAGCTTGGAGGATTGGGATTGTTGGCAGTGAAGGCTCAGACCAAGTTTCATAAGGGAATGAGGGTTTTGTTGTCAACAGGACTAGGGAATACTCATGTGCTATTTTGGCTTAGAGATCTGTTATTTGCTCATTATGCTGGAGGTGATTGTCAAAGATATCAATGTCACTGAAATTCAGCTTCCATGATTCATCTGGACAAGAGGAAAGTGTTTCCTCAGGATAGGCACACAGAAGCTGTTACACAGTGTCCAAGGAGACCAGACCAGCAGAGCTTAACATAACAGCCATCTAAGCAATACTTGTTTTAAATACAAGAAGAGTACAAGGTTGAAGGGTCATAGAGAGTAGCTGAGGCTGCCTCCTTGTATGGTTGAAGTCCCTGCAAAGAGGCACTGGAGACCGCAGGGTGGTGAAGAAGCCAGGACTGTGGGTCATCTACCAAGGAGAGCTGTAGATATAAAATGGACACTGATCTAAGAGGGAAACTGTGTATTACTGAGAGCAGAGAGGGAAAGGTGGGGCTACCCAAGCCTTTGTGTCTCAGAAGATGGGCTTTGAATCACAGGATTTGGTGTTTACACTGTTGGATTTTGGATTTGATTAATTGTGATAGTTTATGTGCTATGCTCCCTTCTCTCCCCCCCCTCCTCTTCCTCCTCCTTCTTTGGAATAGGTATGTAATTTTAATTTGTTTTATTTTACAAGTGCTCACAATTAAAAGACTTTAGACTTTAAAAGTGTTATAAAATTAACA
The DNA here is from genome assembly GCA_033318265.1 of Phyllotis vaccarum. NCBI lineage: Eukaryota > Metazoa > Chordata > Mammalia > Rodentia > Cricetidae > Phyllotis > Phyllotis vaccarum. Next base: position 91,406,201 of record JARWLC010000007.1, read on the forward strand.
TGAGATCTTGAAGACAAGGGTGGGAAATTACAACTTAAAGTGATGTGTTTGTGTGTTGAGTTGCCAAGAGGTGTATTATGCTATGTATTTATTTTAAACCCTTAACTTAAAACACCCTAGAAAAACCTGGAAAGAGATACTCAGCTGAGGAATTATCTGAATTAGGTTGGTTTATGTGTGTGTCTTTGGGGATTGTCTTGATTGGATTGATGTATAAGGGCCTAGCCCACTGTGGGCAGCACAATTCTCTTAGCTGGACTTTGGAGAAAGCTAGTTGAAAGAATGATTTCATTTGTATCTCTCTGCTTGTGACTACGAATATGGCATGACCAGGCTCCTGCCTCTATGACTGACATCTAATGGTTGACTTGCAACCTGGAATTGTGATGTAAACAACCATTTCCTCCCCAAAGTGCTTTTCAACAAGGTATTTTATCACAGCAATAAAACTATTATGTCCTGTTTAGGGTTGAGCACCCTCAATCACTTATTCTAACTGCTGTGAACACTTGATTTGTTTTTTTAACCATAGTCTTCTACAAAAAAAAAAAAAAACCCATATTCCTTGGCCAATATTGAAAGCAGAACAAAGCTCTAGCTAGCTATGAAAAATACTTACAAAGCTATTTGACATCATGTCTATTTAAAAAAAAAAAACAATAATTTATCTCATGTTGGTTTAATTTTTATAGGTAATATGTATCTAGAAAGAAATTTATTTTATATTTTCTAATGTAGTAAATACGTTTTTTGTTTTGTTTTGTTTTTCAGGTAAGCTTTATTTTTCTGATTTTCATTGGTATATATTGCAATGGCTGCTATTTGCCTCGCCTCGAATTTTATTAATTTGGGCCTGCTGTCTCTTGCTGTTGGTTAGTTTAGCTAAGGGTTTTTCTATCACATTTAACTTTGCAGAGAATCAACTTTTTTTTTTTTTTTTATTGATTTTGGAGCTTGTAGTTTTCTATTTTTATCAATGTCACCAATGTAGCCCCTGATCTTCATGATTTCTTTCCTGCGTTGATTTGGGATTTGGCCTGTTTCTTTTCCAGATCTTTAAGGTGTATCATTATGTGGGATTTCTCTGGCCTAAGCAGGCACTTAGAGCTATAAACTTCCCTCTAGGACTTCCATTGTATCCCGAGAGTTCGGTTTATTGTGTTTTTGTTTTCATTTGATGCTAGGGATTTTTTTAAATCTCTTTGATGTTCTCACAGATCATTCATTGTTCAAGCGTGTGTTATTTAGTCTTTTCAAGTTTGTGTCCTCTCTGGGCTTCTCTTTTTGAATGTTAGTCTTATTTCATTGTGATTAGTTTACATTGTGTCCTCAGACATGGTCTACTTAGGAGAAAGGTCTATGGGCTGCTGAGAAGAATGTATATTCTGCAGGGTTTGAATGAATCGCTCTGTTAGGTTATATCTATGATATTAAATAAATTAAAGTCTTTGGGGTTTTCTTTTCATTTTTAAAATTATTATTGTTGTTGTTAGGATGGCCTGTCAACTGGGGAGAGTGGAGTATTGAAGTCATCCACTACTTTTGTGCTAGGGTTAACCTGACTTTGCATCTAAAGTCTTTTGTTATCGTAAATCAGATGCTTCTGTGTTCAAGGCATACATGTTTGGAGTTCTAACATCCTCTCTGTGAGTCCCTTAGTCAGTGGGAAATGACCTTCCTTATCTTTTCTCATGAGTTTTAATTTGAAACCTATTCTTTGATATATAAAACAGTGACACCTGCTTGGGACACCTTTTCACCTTAAGGCACTCCTTTGTCTTCTGTGGTAGAAGCTGAGTCTCCCAGGAATGGTATATAGATGCTGCCTGCTTTTGGAACCTAATCTCCTAGTCTGTGCCTTTTGACTGGAGAATTGAAACCATTAAGTCAATTATTACTGAAAGATGTATATTGATTTCTTCCTTCCTGTACTTTTGCAGTATATTTTCCCACCTTTTTCTTGTTTAATTATTGTTCTAGTATGGTTTACTCCTCTCTGGGACCTTATATGAATTTATTTTTCTCTTTAGTGTCAAGGTTTCTTTAACTACTATAGTTGGCTTAGTGGTCATAAAGTCCTTTAATCTATCTTATCATGAAAAGTTTTTATTTTTCCTTTAATGATAACAATTTTTTTTTTCTGGGCATAGTCGTTCTGGACTGGCAGCTGTCTTCCAGATGCCCTCCTATATTTTAAACTCTTAGTTGACAGATCTGCTGTTATTCTGATGGCTCTACCTTTGTGAATGACCTGGTGTTTCTATCTTGATGCTTTCGGTATACTGTCTTTGTTAAAAGTTATTTCAGAGTCTGGGAACACAGGTCAGTGGCAGAGTCCTTACCTAGAACACACGAGACCAGAAATTCTATCCCCAGCTCTGAAACAGTCCAGAATCCTAGGGTATTTGGTTTAATCTCCATATTGTTCCCTGAGTAGTATATTAGCTGGGAGAGCAACCAGAGCTGAGCTGATATACCACCGTGCAAACCCAGACTAGCCAGTTAGTGACAGTGACCCTTTGACGTCAATAACCATTTCAGGATAAACAATCAAAGATAGTTTAGCACAGATTAAGATTTTAGTTATTACTATTGGGAGGAGGAGGGAAGTATGGAGCATGAAGATAAAAATTAAGTATTAGATCAACATGGAAGTTTTTTTAAAATGTGGATAAAATATCCAGGAGGGGAAGGTTGGGATAATGTTAGGGTCTGAAATTTTAGAGACTACTGAATCTGTGGAAGTTTATGATTAAGCTAAAAGGAAGAGAAGACAGAATGATATAAAGAAGAGCTGTAACGATGAGGGAGCGTCCATAAGATGTGGAGTACAGGGAAGTGCCTATAGTGAGCCTTTCAAATATCTAAAATGCCAGAGAGGGGGGGGGGGGAAGAGAGGGCAGAATGGGAGAGGACAAAATGTTCTCACTGGAAATCAGGCCAAACTGTGGCCATTGTAGAAAAGCATATCTCTCTTAGCCTGACACATTGAAGAAAAAATAAATGTTCCACAAACAGAAAATGCTTCTGTTATCGAAAATATCATCATAGTTGGATGAATGTGTGCTGGGAACAAGACCCCCACCAGAGTCCTGACTTCCTCACCAAAAAGCTCTCACAGAATGCTAGGAAATGTATACTTCTCTGCCAATAGCTGTGTGGTATAATTGAATGAGGGCTCCATTAATGTAATTCCCAATCAAACAAACAACAACAAACCAAGAAGATTCATAAGGTCACCAAAACATCAGGCATCTGTCTATTTTAACCCAGCAACTGTGCCCATGGTCATTATTCCAGAAGTAGAAGAAATCGTAGTAGGTTCCCAACTCCCCCTTCCCAGGGCTTCTCCCAGCAAATAAAGCCTGTAAACACTGGAGGAAATATTTACCTTCCCACTCCTAAGATCAGTGGCTTGGTACCCTTTCCTCTATCTATTCTAAGTTAAGTCTATTTTTGACACTAATATTATCCATTTGTTCACAACAGAGGATGTAAGAACACAATAGTCACTCTCTAAAGCCATAAGAAAATCTTACCGTTTTCTCTGCTCTCTCATCTTTCCATCTCTAGCTCTGATTGAAATTCAGAATTCCATCCCTGGTAAAATGTCTTTCCAATAATTCACAATTTTCTATTGTAAATTGTTCTTTACAGTGTTTAGAATAGTAAAGTAATTTTAAATGAAAAAAAAAATATGGTATACTTACCTGTAACTCAAATTTGTAACTTCAAAAGAAATAGCAACATGATAGAGTAAGAGATTGATTTAAGTGTGAATTCTACCCATCGTCTTCAAGGCTGAAGGACCAAAGGAATTGGGGGAAAACCATTTGAAACAAACTGCCAGAAACATCTCTGGTCTAGACGTCTGTGAAGCCTCCTGCCACGTCTCCTCTTTCCCTTGTGTAGACATTGAACAAAACAACTGTCCACACTGATGGACTGTCCTATCAGATCTTGACCATTGAATCCCTCCATGGCCCGGCCTCTTTGTGTTTTACTCTTCAAGTGCCCTGTATGCCTGTAGATGCTTTTTATTTTCCCACATTCATTGAATTTGTCATGAATGTCTTCTTTAGTGGCTTCCTCATGGATTCCAGTGACAAAGAATCCAGTCTTCTACAGAGCTTTGAGGTCCAGGGTCACCTCACCGGTTCACTGGTTCTCCTACTCCACACTGTCACAATCCTTCTGAATCCTATGTTGGTATCCCTCTGAAGAGCCAAAGCCTAGATATTCCATTTCTTTACCTTTTCTTTCATTTTGTAGATGTTTTATTCCCATCCTCATCCATGCCAACATCCTCTTCATGGCCTTGTGGAGTGAGTACCTACCACTTTGCCTTCCCGGGAGCTCTTGCCTATCAATTAAATCCATTTTTAACAGAGACATAGAAACAAAGAACCTTACATAATAATGTAAAACAAATGACATTTCAACACACATATACATAGCAAGGTGTTTAAATCAGTTTAAACACATCAGTTTTCCCATGTACTCTTTCTTTATAGTAAAATATTAAGAAATCTTTCTTTTCGCTTTTTGAAATGTGCAGTGTATTAAATGCATATACATACATACACACACACAAGTATATATTCACCCTCTTGCTGTGAACTGCAACTTGTACCAGTGGATTAACCTCTTGCCATTGCTCTGCCTCTACTACTCTCTCCAGCCTGTGGTAACCACCATTCTACTTTCAACTTCCACAGGATCAAATATTTTGGATTCTGCATATAAGCAACATGATGGTATTTTGTTGTGTCTGGCTTAATTTATGTCGCATATATAAACTCCAGTTCCTTCTACGATGCTGCACATGACAAGATTCTGTCTTTTTGCAGCTGAATCATGCCTCATTCCCTTTATTCATCAGATGATGGACACTCACTTTGCTTTCATTTCTTCGGCTATTGCGCATGTGCTAAGGTGAACCAGGGAGCACAGACATCACTTTGATTCTGGAAATGTAGGAGCTACAATGTTAAAATCTGTAATTAGAAATCTGAATCAGGAAAACAACACTAGTGTTGGTGTGCTAATTAACACAATAAAAAGCTCCTTGGGACTTCTGTTTCTTCAGATATAACTGCAATGGTGGCCAGCAGTGATTCTCAAAATAGCATCAGTATCCCTTTGGGGGATGGTGAGTTTCACACTGATGAGAAAAAAGAATTTGCCTTCTTAATCAGTTCTTAGATGATGCTTATGTGTTTGGTCGGGAGACCACAGTTTGAGAACCATTAGTGAAGTGAACAAGTCAACCCAGTGCTACCTAAGACACCGTGGACACTGTCGTGTACTGAATGAGCAGTGAGTGAGAGGCAGCTTATTCCTGCCTCCACTTTAGGAAGCCAATTATCACCAGTTTTCCTTATGACTCGATATTAAGTGACATCACATTAATAATTTGAAATTGACTAGAGTCAGATATTTTTCCCCAAATATCTGATTTTAGGGTGCTTCGTCTAGATGCTTTGATTCAGTTTTGTTTTTCTCCAAGTGGCATCTTGATCCAGACAAGGTGTCATACTCCTTTAATCCCAGTACTCAGAGGCAAAGATAAGCAGATCGCTGTGAGTTCTAGGCAAGTCTGGCCAACATGGTGAGTTGCAGGCCACCTGGGGCTCCACTGTAAAATCCTGTTTTTAAAAAAGTGGTGATAGTGTAATAACATGCCTGGGTAACATGCCTGGGGGCTCTTTCCCAGGCTAGCCCATGGACTCTTTCTTTTCAACTGCTGCAAAAGCTTCATCAGATGTAGTATACTATATTTTATTTTCTGTTTTTATCCTCATAAATTAATTGCAATAATTAACAAATATTTATAGCATACTTTGATCATATTCCCTGTCATCCTCTCTTGACCCCCTCTTTAACACCCCCAACAGCTCCTCCACTTCTCTAAGTGTTAAGCGGTGCTGGTTTTAAACCACTTCTGTAGACTCAGAACAAAAAGAACATGCTAGATATCTGATGTCAAACACAAGGGTTCTCTAATCCACTTCATTCATGTTTAATGGAAACATATAGAGCCCTGGCCTATAACCACGGTAATACTTTTTCTATTACAATGTGTTGAAAAGAGTGAAATTTGTGAAATAAAGTATATTCTTGGATTAAAGGAGATCATGAACTATGATTTCACATACAAAATGTCTGAACTAAGAAACAGCCAACATTTTATAAATGTGCATTAAAATTACACATGAAAATGAGCACAGACCAGTGAGCCCTCAATGAATGTCCCAGTTCACCTTCACCTTCCACACTGTGTAACAATATTGGCTGCTTCTATTCTTAATTCTTTCCATGAGTTATTTCATTTAGAGCCGGCAAAATTCTGTAGGATGGGCATTTTTTAATGTCCATTTTATAGATAAAAACACTGAGTCGCAGTAACAGTTATCCGACTTTCAGTATCCGTATGGGTGTAGAACATCAGGTGGTCCTGTGCTGAATGACCTCACTCAAGTCCCGAAACTTCAGTCGGCTTTCTTAAGTCCACGTGCTGATAACACTTGCGTTACTAGTAAGTAGTCATTATATGTTAAGTAAAAGCTAAGGGACAACACGGATGGCATCAGCACATTCCTGGAAGGGGACTAGGTCAGCACTGGTGTTTGGGGAAATGTTAAGCACTAGGTTAGCTGCAGTAAGCCATGCTGAGCTGACCAGTGCTAACACTTGTGTCCAGAGCTGCAATCCCCCACATACTCCTTCAGTGTAGGTGGCCACTGCCAGCGTTTGTCTCTCTGACCTCCATTTCTATACATTCATGAGGCATATATATTGACATATTTTTCACTTATCTGCTAATTATACTGGCAGTATGATGGCTCTAGCATTAAAACTTCTTTCTCTCAATTAGCGTCTAGAAATGATGGACTTCATCACAATATTTCACATACATACATCATTGTACTTTGCTCTTAATCACCTCCTCCATTTCCATCATACCCCTCTACTTCCTATCCCTCAAATCAAAAAAATCCCATTCTGCTTTTGTGTATATATATAAATCCAGATTCTATATTGAATCTAGATTCTATGTATGACAGAAAATGTGATATTTGTCTTTGAGTGTTGCTTATTTTAATTAGCATGATGACCTCTGTAGTAAGTGGTTTCTGGCCCAGACTTTCCGGCCTAACCTCAAAGTTTAGGTCCGCAGACCCGCAGTCCCACAGAGACACACAGAGGCTTTCATTAGTTTTTGTCTGATCAGCCTCAGGCCCAGGCATATCACTTGCTAGCCATGCGGCTCGGTACCTTTTTAGAGCAGCATAGTTGTCTTCAGCTTCCTCTGGCTTCTCTCTGGTGCTCTGTTCTCAGAGATTTTAGTCTGGTAGCCCCACCCACACTTCCTGCCTGCCTTTGGCCAATCAGCTCTTTTTATTAAACCAGTGGGTGGGACAATTATTTACCATGAAACAACACAATACCCCTACAGACCTCCACCCATCTTCCTGCAAAGGACATCATTTCATTCTTATGTACAGCTGAAGAAAACTTCACTGTGTATTTTCGTGTTTTCCTGTGTCCATTTTGTGAGTGTACACCTAGGCTGATTCTGTAACTTAGCTCTTATGAGTAGAACTCCAGTAACATCCTTGTGGTGTGCAGACTTAGAATCCTTCAGCTGTATTTATTCCAAGGAGTGGTACATTGGGGTATTCTATTGTCTATATGGTAGTTTCATTTTAATTTTTTGAAGGCCAACCATTATGGTTTTCATAATAGAAAAGGTTTCTGTCTTTGAGTGGGTTTTTTTTTTGTATACCCATATTTTATCATAACTAGAAAAAACCCTAACAATCCTACTTATCACCTCATAGCATTGTTCATAACTCACCGTTCAAGGCCAAGACAGAAGTAAAAATGGGTATTAGGTTGAGTGAAAAACTAGAAACTCTCAAAAAGTCAGCATGTGCAACACATCTTGGACAGAGTGTAATCTCATAAAAGGGATCCAACTGTGAGCAATTAGTGGCAGAACCCTGGGGGGCAGGCTTCAGGGAAGCGTAACAAGCTGAACGGAAGGTCATCTTGGCAGGGTGTGGCATATGTGTCCCTAGCTTAAGTCACTATCTTTTACTCAGAAATGTGGGGGGTTCACATCATTTTATGTCTTGGGAAGGAACCTTCTGGACCTCCCTGTGTGATTGCTTAGGCAACCACATGTGCACCAGACATTTCTATCTCACTAAGGACATAACAACATGTTTGCTAAATTCTAATAAATTCTAGATTGCCACAGTTATAATTATCCACCAGCTTTATGTACCACAGTATTTCACACATTTTTAAACTGCAGACTAGTACTGTTCAATAGAAATAGAGTGGGAACCACATGCAGACAATAAAAAAATAATAATGAACCACATTTTAAAAGTTATTTGTGTATTTTTATGTGTAATATATGTGTGCCCGCATGTATGCCTGTATACTGCGTGCATGCCTGGTGCCCATGAAGGCCACAAGAAGCAGTTGGATCTCCTGGGATTGGAGTTAAAGAGGGTCATGAGCTGCCATCTGGATGCTGGGGATCAAACCCAGTGTTCTAGGAATCAAAAAGCCACCACATCATCTCTTTAACTCTGTGACCTAAATTAAAAAAGAAAAGAAAAGAAAAGAAAATCAGTTGAGAATTAGTATAATGTATTTAATCCAGTATTTCCAAAACATTATCATTTCACTAATTGTGACTCTAGTAACGGACACTGTAAAGTCTTTCTTTGGGGCTCCTTAAAATGAGACCCTTTTGCTTTCAGTTTTTATCTGTCACACATAACAAGTCTCACGTGGCTAGAGGCTCCTTCATTGGCAAGTTGTAGCTAAACATTTGTTAAATAAGGTTTGGGTTAATGCTAGCTTGGAGCATCCAAAGATCAAAACAACCCAGTTGATGGGTTTTAAAGTAAATTTCTAGAAGCTGTAATTAAACATTCTTGACCTGGTACCTTCAATTAGTTATGATAGAGTGCCTAGAAGCTTTTCAAGTTTTTTTTCTTTGTGCTGTACTGGCTATAAAACTAGGCCCTTGTGCATGCTGGGCAGGAACTCTACCAGTGAAGTATATCACCAGCTCTCTTTCCCCTTTTTATCTTGAGACAGTCACTAAATTTCCCAGGCTGGTCTTGTGTGCACTCTGAATCTTTATCAGACATACCACCTGGTCTTCCTACCTCACTCTCCTGAATATCTGGGATTACAAACTTAATCTACTAGGCCTGTCTTAGAAGTTTGTTGTGGAGGAAGAAAAAAAAATTGGCTGGGAAATATATATATATATATATATATATATATATATATATATATATATATATATATTAGGGATGAAGCACTTGCATAGCACGTGGAAATCTTTGGGTTCAACCCCCAGAACTGCAAAACAAAACATATTATTAAAGTTGTAATATAGGGGGCTGGAGAGATGGCTCAGAAGTTAGGAACACTGACTGCTCTTTCAGAGGTCCTGAGTTCAATTCCCAGCAACCATATGGTGGCTCCCAACCATCTATAGGGAGACCTGGTGCCCTCTTCCAGAGTGCAAGCATACACGGAGGCAGAACACTGTATACATAATACATACATCTTTTTTTTTTCTTTTAAAAATTGTGATGTAGCAACAGAACTGCAGCTAGAAGTTAATGGCTAGAATTTCAATGATGGAAATTTTGGTTAGGCTTGCCGGGCTAGGAATATTGGGACTCAGAATATAGCTAGCTCTTGGTTATTTCCGTACTTTATGGATTAAAAGCAAAGCAAATCTAGAGTAAATTCAGATAATCTCTGAATCCCCTTTTGCTACCCAACATCTTTCATTTTATTCTAAGATAAAATATTTCTGCGCTATCTGATAGTTAGTTTTTGGCTAGCAGGTCCTGGGGAAGGTGCATTAGACTACAGCTGTGACTGCTCAGGTTTGGTGGCTAGCGTTTCTCATAGCTACATACTATTTAGAGTGGTTGGAAGATACATAATAACGGCATTAGGCATCCACGATATGCCAAGGATAGGAGCAGACAAAGTACACATATTAGCAATGATATCTTGTTTAATGTTGACAACAAACACAAAATGTTGTTAGTATAGTTTTGTTTTTGGATGCGGAGACCAAGCCCCAGCAAGCATTTGAAACAACTTCTAAAGACTATTGTGAAGTAGAGTTCAGATGAGCCGTGGTCCACTGTTCTCCACATCATGATGCCATCAATGAACCAAGACAAATGAAAAGAGAAATGGTTTGCTGCAAACCATGAGACACACTGTGAAAGGGCAGAGTCTGAATTACATATTGAGGGTGATATAAATGCAGGTGGAAAGAAAATGCCTCCCAATTCCCTTCTAGCAGAGAAAGGGGAAAATTGAAGAACCATCAAAGGCAATGGTCCCCTGCAGTGACCATAAATATGTGATTCTGCACAAGGTACAATTTTAAAGGAAGAGTGGAAATTGACAAAAATGGGAAAGAGCAAATGTAGAGATGTGACATATGAGAATGATGGAGAACAGAGGACAAGGACATTACAGTAATAGTCAGAAACACCATACAGGGTCCAGCCAGTGTGTGTGTGTGTGTGTGTGTGTGTGTGTGTGTGTGTGTGTGTGTGTGTGTGTGTGTGTGTGTGTGTGTGTGTGTATGTGTGTGTGTGTGCGCGCGCGCCAATATGTATTGCTGAAGCAAATATACAATATTTTGTGGAGAAAGTAGAGTCTTTTACAAATGATGGTAAACTTATATACAAATAAAAAATTAATTTAAATCTGAGCCTTTCATTATATGTAAAAAAAAATTACTTGGAATCTGTCATATGCAAAAAAAAAAAAAAATGACTTGTGTATTGACCTACCTAAAACTTTCAACTAAGGCCATGTATGGTAACATGTCTACAATTCCAGCACTCTGGAAGTCAAGGCAAGAGAAAGGCAACTTACGTTGGAAGCCAGCCTGGGCTTCATAGCCAGCCTGGGCTACCTCAAAAACTCAAAAACCACAACAAACATTAAACTCTAACACTGTGAAATTTCTAGGAGGAAATCTCTGTAACCTTGGGTTAGCAAAGATTTTAAAGATGTAGCATCTAATATAATTTATTAAACAAATATTGATACATTAGACTTGATAAAAATAAAAACTCCTTTTCTTCAGGAGAGAAAATTAAAAGGAAGAAAATAAAAGTGCAGAACAGAAGAAATCACTTTGAAAGCACTTGTTCAAGGACTAGCATTCTGGGTCTGTTAGAAGCTCTCAACACTCTTGGTGGAAGTGCTGTAACAGTGGAACCCACCTTGTGGCAAACATGGGGCTGCCCCACCTCAGGCTTCTCATTGCCTCCAAAAGCTCAGCCAGAATCCATCTGCTGCACCCAGAGGTGAAGGTGTCACAAAGGGACAATAGAGAGACCAGCCCTATGAAGTCCGGCTCACTTTCTTTCTGCTGTTAGCTGCTTCTCGGTAACACAAACAACGGGTCTGCCTGTTTTTATTCTAGGGTATTTTTGGCCATTGACTTTGTTTATTCCATAATTCAAAATGCCACTTACTGTCTAAATTACCCGCTCTGATTGAAGTCACTCACTGCCATTTAGAAACTGACAAGCCTTTCTTTCTACAGGCATTGTTCATTGTGGGTCTCAAAGAGAGAATTGTCATATTTTTTTCTCAGACATATTTTTTTTAAGGGCCGTTTTAATAAATTATATTTTTAGCTTGCCAGTGATCCTCTTTAGGGCAATGCCTACATTTACAGTGGTAGATTTCTTTTTTCTTCTTGAAGCCAAGCTCATTTTAGGTCATCAATTCTCTCTCTGTTCCAGTAGCTCTGAGTGCAGAGCCTCGGAGGCCTTTTGCATACACACAGTCTGAGCTGTCTTCTCTTTGGGTGTAATTACAGGTTCCTACTCTGAGCATGAAGGAGCATCACACACCCACTGTCTCCATGGTTTCCGGTTTTTACCTGATGGGATTATTTCCAATGGACAGTTTGTCACACACACCCTTTTCTTTTTCTTTTATTTCAAATTTGCATTTTCTCATTGGGCATAGTAATAAGATGTTTCTGATCTGGACTGGCCCCAAGATCTGGACCTGCCCATAGCTGTTTAACTCTGTATAACTTTGAAGTCTGGACCAGCAGTCCCAAAGTCTTCCCCTATGACCACCAAAAAAAAACAAAAACAAAAAAACCCCACACACAGAAGCTTATATTAATTTATAATTTTAGCTCTTTTATCTTAACTCAATCTATTTTTTAAATCTGTTTAGCCATGTTGCTTGGTCCTTTTCTTTAGAGCAGCATGGCTGTCTTCTTTCCTCTACATCTGCTGGTGTCTCAGCTCTTGTCTGTTTTGTTTTTTCTGTTCCCAGAGTTTTCTTAGTCTGAAAGCTCCACCCACACTTCTTGTCTGCCTTCTGGCCAATTAGCTCTTTATTAGACTAGTAGGAGGGACAAATATTTACAATGTACCAGAACATAATCTCACAACAGTCATATACACAACTCTAATAAGATAATTAAAAGTAATTATCACAGAGTCACATGAAGATTGGAGAGATGGCTCAGCAGTTAGGAGCATGCACTGCTCTTGCAGAGGGCCCTAATTCATTTCCCTATATCAGCTGGCTCATAAACTCTTGTAAATCCAGCTGCCTGGGATCTGATGCCCTCTTCTGTCCTCCAAGGGTACCAACACTCACGCGCACATGCCCATATGCAGACACACATATGCTAAAAATAAAAAATAAAACAAATCTGCTAGACACTGTGGTATGCATCTTTAATCCTAGAGCTCAGATGGTAGATACAGGTAGGTCTCTGTGAGTTCAAGGCCAGCCTGAGCTGCATAATGAGCACCAGGCCTCCCTCAAAAATAACCAAATACAAACAAACAATCAATCAAAAAGATAATACATCTAAAACAAAAGAACAAAAACCTCCCAAAAATCAAATGAGATGGGTCCACTTGGACTCCTTATCCTCATTATTGGTTTATTGGTTAAAGCATAGTCTTCAGCTAGATGTGAAGCTCACAGAAGAATGACCTCTTAGTGTTATGCCTGAGGTTCAGTCTTCCTAACAATGAACAGGAAAAATGATTTAAAAGTACAAATTTGTAGCTCTGCATTCAAGTGAAATACCTATTTTTTGCAGTGATAGAATTGGCTAATCTTGCTAACCAAATTGGGTCGAGCTCCCAGTCCAGTCAAAGAGAGGGAGGAGGGATTATATGAGCAAAGGGAGCAAGATCATGGTGAGGAGACCCACAGAGACAGCTGGCCAGAGTTAGTGGGAGCTCACTAACTCTGAAATGACAGCTGGGGCCCCTGCATGGGACTGAGCTAAGCCCTCTGAATGTGTACGACAGTTGAATGGCCTGGATAGTTTATGAGGCCTCTGGCAGTAAGACCAGAATTTATATCTAGTGCCTGAACTGACTTCTTGGAGCCCATTCCCTATAGAGGGACACCTTGCTCAGCCTTGATACTAGTGGGGAGGAGCTTGGTCCTACCTCAGCTGGATACACCAGACTGCATTGACTCGCTGGGAGTCCTCACCCTCTCTGAGAAATGGATGGGGGGATGGGGTTGGGGAAGCTGGTGGATGACTGAGAAGAGGGGAGGAAGGGGGAATGTTATGGGTATGTTAAACAATTTTTTAAATAAGAAATATAATGATAAAATAATCAGTCTGCATAAAAAAGTAAATAAAAATCTTGCTAACTAAAATAGGCACAGAGGGAACAGGAAATAAACGTAAACTTGATGAGTCCTGTAGATCAGAGGTTAGTAAATGATGCCTGGAACTGACATCAGCTTTGGTTACCTGCACAAGACCTGAAGAATATTGGGTCCATCGATAACCTGTCATGGCGACAGAGGAATTCATGAAGCTCCGCCCCTCCTTGAAGATGTATATGTAACTGATAGTTGATAGGAAAAAAGAGGCTTTTTTTTCAATTGTGTGGCCTCTGATAAGGTGTCTCTGCTCCTTAAACAACTCCTTCTACATACAAGGGTAAGCACCCAAGTAGAACTCATTGGGTCGATCCCACCCTCCCCAAAAGGGGTAGTTTAGAAGATGAAGGTGGTTAGTGGGAGTGAAAGAACAATGAGGGACAGAAAGAATGAATATGATCCACATTCATTATGTTTCTATAAAATGGCATAATGAAACCCATATAATTGTCTTAGTTTGGGTGACTATTGCTATGATGAAACACCATAACCAAAGAAACTTCGGGAGGAAAGGGTTTATTTGGCTTATGCTTCCACATCATTGCTGATCATTGAAGGAAGAATAGAACAGAAACCTGGAGGCAGGAGCTGAGGCAGAGACCATGTAGGGGAGCTGCTTACCGTCTTCCTTCCCATGGCTTGCTTCATCTGATTTCTTATAGCACCCAGGACCACCAGCCCAGGGGATGGCACCACCCACAATGGGCAGGGCTCTCCCCATCAATCACTAATTAAGAAAATGCCCTACAGACTTGCCTACAGCCTGATCTAATGGAAATGTTTCCTTATTGAGGTTCCCTCTTCTCATATGATTAGCTCCTGTCGAGTTGACATAATATTATCCAGCATAATGATGCGTAATTGATATGTACTAATACAAACATTTTAACATTAGTCTGAGAGCCCATGACTCCAGCCTTGGCAGCTACTGTTGCTCCTCCAAACCTCAACCTTGGTCAGAGAAGCTTCTGTTTGCAATGTAAACTGAAAGCAAGTGATGGTCCAGGGCTTAACCCTAAATGTGACACATATATGACCTCCTCTAAGGGCCAGGGAACCCTGAGAAAGAGGTGAGAAGAACACTGTAAGGATGAATGCTGGGGAACACTGTCTTCCAGACGCAACATGGACACTACATGTACGATTCACAGAAACTATGACTACCTCACAAGATCTGCACAAGATTCGGCATTCCATCAAGGATGGGGGAGGGTCTTCTGAGGCTCCACACCTTCCTAAGGGCAGGCTGTTGATTGTTGGGGGAGGGAAAACATTTTTTCAGTGGTGTAGCTGTGTCAATGTTCCAGTAAATGCCTATGCTCACGTGCGCAGTATAACTAACTCAGCAGATCTCTCTCTCTCTCTCTCTCACTCACTCACACACACACACACACACACACACACACACACACACACACACATACATACACGATTGGAAAGGAGACTGGCTAGTTGGGAAAAAGGAAGAGGTTAAGAAAAATGAATTGGGGACAGCAGAAAGTGATTTGATACAATCAAATAGAATAGACTGTACATGAATAAAATTTCGGACGAATGCTCTCACTTTGTGACTGATTTGAAAAACAAAAGAATAATACTTGGTGATACGTAAAAGAAGATCTATGATACCTAGAGACAATTCTGATTCGGGGCTGAGGTGTGGTTAAGAGGCAGAGGCTAGGCCAGAGATGTGTGTGAAGCCCTGACTTCCATCTCCAGCCTCAGTGTGTAAGTGTTCTGATCACTTTGTCATGCATGACTATTCTGGACCTATAGTTGCATAGGAGTGGTCTGATCTGCAAGCCTGAAATGGGTCCTCTCTATGCCTTACAGCAGAGTATGGATCTCAGAGATCCACTGTGCCCATTAAGGAATTCTAGCTCTCTCTCTTGTATTTTTGTGAAGAGGGTCCTTCATATTCTTTCAGTATAAAGCTATGTATAATAGTACAACCAGCAACCTAATTACAACATACCAACAAAAAAACGCAAAGGGGTGTGGTACTGATGTCATCCAACTTTGTGTATTTGTAGAAGGTGACGGTAAAGGAGACAGCAGAGTCTGCTTATGTGCGTCAGGAGTGTTTTTCTCTAGTCTTATAGTTGACAGTCTAGAGGCCAGTGCCCTCTCTCCCACTGTTAGATAAGCTCATTGTAGTTGAGTGTCTGTCTTTAACCTCACAGGCCTCAGGGTTAATCCTGAGTCACACCAGGTCTGTC
Organism: Phyllotis vaccarum; assembly: GCA_033318265.1. NCBI lineage: Eukaryota > Metazoa > Chordata > Mammalia > Rodentia > Cricetidae > Phyllotis > Phyllotis vaccarum. Next base: position 91,422,166 of record JARWLC010000007.1, read on the forward strand.
ATCAAGATTCACATGCTCTTGCCTGTGCTTGATTTAGAAAGAAATGAATAACCCAGCCTTGGAGAAGAAAACAGAGAGGAATTTGTCTGGAATTTTCTAGAAAGGATGTCCTTGCTGATTAATAACAGACACATAGGACTAGGGTGTGGCTCAGGGATAGCAGTTTCATAATAAAGAACTAGCCTACCTCCATCTTAGGTTTAAAAGCCATCTTAAAGTAAAGACAAACTAGGCTTATCCCTATTGACGATTAAACCTCTGTTTCTCAAGGAGTGGGCTATGCTTAACTACAAATGGTTCTGTACTGCCTTCTAAGAATCGCAATCATGTCTTTGTTTCTAAAAGTTATTTGTAACCATCTTGCAACCTTACCTTTGTTTCAAGAGGTGAGATGAGCAACTCTGACTACCTTGTTATGGCCATGATTACATTACTATACACACCTCAAAGCCATGTCATTGGGTCCAACTTGTTTTGCTTCTGTAGCCCTACCTATCTGTCCACTAAATCTCCCATTTGGAAATCCTCTCCCCCTGAACTATAAAAGCATTGTCTTCTTCACACCCAATGCTGACCTCTCAAACTCCACCTCAGGGGGAGACAGCCCATGAACAAGAATAAAAATGCTTGCTTTAATTGATTGCTTGTTTTAATTAATTTGGCCATGATGATTTGGGCCAGTGGTCTTTCTCCTCCCATCTCTAGGCTTAACAATATGTAATGTCCTTGTGATAGTGAGAGACTCTGCCCTGAATGTAGCCTGCTATCAAGGCTACTTTCATCTGTTCTGAAGCGCAGAAAACATGTCCAACAAGATGTAACATGGTCTTTTAATGGAAAGCCAGAAAAACAGTTGTACTATATCAAATTTTGCTCACATTGACCTAGACCAGCCACATGGTAAGTAAGACATTCTCAGTGCTACTTGAAAGAGGCAAGCGTCACGTGGCATCTCTGATGCATTGTACTGAGTTCCAACCTACAATTCTGTTTATTACATTGGCTCTCCTGTTAGCACATGAAATTACCAAAGCTCTTTGACCACTAGCTGCTTAGTCTAAGGATGCTCAAGAAGGTTCATCATTTGAGAAAACTCCAGTGCTGCACAGCAAAATGTTTCTGCCTAGTGTTTGCTTGTCTGGTTTGATGAGCTAGTCATTCCTTAGCATGCATGCATCATTGTGTTCATTAGGGTCCATTTCCTAGTCCACCACCACTTTCTGCCCTGTGCTCTGGCCAGATACACATCTGTAATTCCAATTTATGTTCACATTGTCATTTGATTATCACAAAACTTTTCAGAATTCTCATTTCTACATTCCTCTTCATTTCTTTTCATTTATTTCTGTAGCATGTTTCATGTTGGTCCTGAAGTAAAATACTGACCTCCTGAGGCAATGATGCAATGACAGGCCTTTCCCATTAGCTCTTGTCTTTTCCTTTTTTTCTAAAAACAAAAACAAAAAACCCCCAAAGGGGGGGGGGCAGGGGGGACGGGACACAACGACGGGGACCGGTGTCTTCTTTGATGCCACAAATTTTTTTTAGAACACTTTCTTTCTGTTTCAGGACTTAAAATAACCAGTCTTTAGGAAGGTGGCTGCTACAAAAAAATACTTTCATCTAGCTTTTCTTTTTATCTGAAAATACCTTTCATTTTCCTTAATCTGTCAAAAAAAAAAAAAAAAAAACAGTATAGCTGGGTATAAAATAAATCTTTCCTTGAAAGAATAAAAATTAGAAAAAAAAAGTTCCACTTCCTCCTGGCTTGTGGATGCAGATGAGAATCTTGTCATTTGAACTGCAGTTCCTCACATAAACAACAGAATTGGAATATAGGATTTCCAACCTCTGCAGGGAGTCCCCCAACACTTTGGAAGAGCAATCCTGGGCTAATGGGGGATGCTGCCTGCCTCCCTAAGTGTAGCTTAGATACAGAGAAGAACTTTAAGTCACCTCTAGAACTCTATTGTTAACAACTAAGAAGGAGGCTATTACATAAATGCATCCTGATTTGTCTCCTTTGTGAAAGAAAGAGCAGCCTCCTCTTATAGACCTCAAGTGGAGCTGCAGAAGAACTGGGACTTGGAGCCAAGGCACTCAGAAAAGGGGGGGGGGCAGGGATGACATGGCTCAAGGATAGGTGGATTTCATAGCAGGGAAATGTTCAGGACATAGGTAGTCCAGGAATGTAGATAAAATGCTTACTAGGGAAAACAAAACAAAACAAAAAAACCTACATCCATTTCTAATAGTTACTATTAACTATGATTTTCTTGAATACCAGCAACTTACCTTTGTTTCAAGAAACACCTCCACATTTAATATTTATATTTAAATATTAACACCTTAGAAACACCTCCACATTTAATATTTCTGAAGAAACTTCAAGGACATTTCTGGTTGTGTGTGCCTCCCCCCACCCCATGTGTGTGTGTGTGTGTGTGTGTGTGTGTGTGTGTGTGTGAGAGAGAGAGAGAGAGAGAGAGAGAGAGAGAGAGAGAGAGAGAGAGAGAGAGAGAGAGGAGATACTTTTAGGTCTGAAGCCAGAGACTGATACAGACTAGATAAAGATTCTATCTCTGAGCTACGTTTCTACAGGTGTTGATTTTACACTTAACAGCCTAACCTTGGACTTGTTAGAACTGGTTGGATTACATTCTTTGCCTTTCTGACTCCAAAGCCAGTTCTCTGGATGCATTTAATGCTGTGGCACTGCAATCCTCAACCAGTTGTGGTAGAAATATTTCTAACAAATCTCTCCTTGGCTAGCACCTTGTGCTGCCTCCTCCATTAGTTTCAGTGGGAGTTCTCAGCCATGAAGGCTGCCACTTGGGGCCAGCTGCTTTTGTGATGGGAGCCCATGCACTGTAGCACATTTTGCAGACTCCTAGTCTCTACCCAGTGGACCACAGCAGCATCCCTGACTCAGTTGTAACAGCTCTAAAATGTCTCCAAATGTTATTGGGGTCCCTTAAAGGACTGATTCACTCGATAATCCTTAATCTAGAGTTATGGAAACCATGTGTTACATATTTTAAAAAGAAAAGGTTGTAGAATAACTTAAGATTGTAACATTTTCAAAATAAACTTTTGGCATCTAGGGAACAGTCTCTGGTAGTTAGTCAAGTCTGAGGTTGGTGCAAGCAGTCTCTCTGGAAGGCATGTACCACCACTGCGTTCTAGGAGTTACTTGGCAGAGTGGCATTCCCATAGTGTACATAGGCTGACAGGCGCTTGTATTATTAATTCAACCATACTAAATGAGATTCATTGCATATAACTTGTTTTTCAAACATTTCAAAACAATTTCAATATCTAAATCTATGTGAGCTAGGCCTGGTCACTCATTTCTTTAATCCCAGTATTTGAGAGGCAGAGGTAGGCAGACTTCTGTGAGTTCAATACCAGCCTGGTCTATATAGGAGTTCCAGGTTAGCAAAAACTACACAATAAAATCCTGTCTCGATTAAAAACAGGAGAGAGGAAGAAGGTTTTGTATTTTTAAAAGGTGGATAATTCACAATGTATGATGTTATCTCATAAAAGCTATGATTATGAATAAGTGAATACATGAGTCATGTAATTAAAAATATTCTTTTGGTTTTACCCTTTGGTTCCTTACCATGAGTCTGGAATAGGAAAGCTTAAGGCTCTTCTTGAATCTAGATTATCCATTATACACTTAAAGGAGTGCTTATTTCCTTCTGAAATGAGTTTATGTCTTGTCTCTATGGAATTCTAAACACCATGCTGGCCATTAAGAACAATCAGAGATACAGCTGGGCATGATAACCTGCTTATGGTTCCAGTTAAGAGGCTGAAGCCCGCTAGTCACATGACCCAAGAGTTTGAAGCCAGCCTGGGAACATAGCAAGACCCTGACTTCAGGGGGAAGAAATTAACCGAGATAGAAAAGATGTGGCTGTTACCTCTAGGTGCTTATGCATAAAGATCGTCTGCTGAATCCAACTTGTTCTTTGGAAGGCTGGAAACCTTTTACAGAAAAAAAGGTTTCTGTCACTATCATAAATAATCAAGACAAGTCAGCTTAAAGATTAGAAAGGAAATTGTGTTTCAAAGGCTGAGATGGGAGAGTTGTGAGTTCAAGGTCAGCCTGGGCTATATAGTGAGACAGGGCACTGGAAAGAGGGATAGAGGAACCTTGCTTTGGCTCTGAGCCTGCTGCGTCATAGTCACTCATGGCAGAAGTGTCTACCAGAGCAGGATGCTCACATCTTCCTGGCTCCAAAGCAAAGAAAGTCCAGGAAACACAATCCTCAGGGACCTAACTTCCTCCCACAAGGCTCTGTTTTCCTTCCTCCTTCCCATCCTTCCTTTCCCCCTCTTCTCTCTCTCTCTCTCTCTTTAACATAAAGTAAAACCACTTCTGAAATGTGGCAAAAGAACAAAAGGACACCAGAAGAGGCAAAAAACAGAAAAAATTAGGAGGCAGTGGTAGTTTCCTTTTGAGACCTTGAAAATTGGAAATTTGTAGGTGTTTGAACTGACGGCATCTGTCTTTCCTAGGATTAATGCCAAGCCTGGACTGGACAAGTATCAGTTGGCTGTCAGAGTCTTCTTCCCTATATGATCTCCCTTCTTTGTGTATCAGGAACCCCTGCTGACCAGTTATTTCTAGAGCCTTTGGGCTAGGCAGTTTCTCCCACCCTCCTGAGCCTCATAATTGAAGCCTCTGGGGTAGTGAATGTTCCAGTAAGAGGATGTCTCTCACATAGATTGGAAGTGAGGGAAGCAACCAGCATAGTGGGGTTTATACATGTACTCCTGTCTTCACATCTTCAGAGCCTAAGCCTCAGGCACTCCACCGCAGGAAATGATGGGCAGTGGTACAGACCGGAGGCTGCAGACATTGGTCCACTGGCTGACATCAAGCTCAGGCAGACATGGTTCTGGGGAAAGAGCTGAGAATTATACATCTTGAACCACAAGCAGCCGTAGGAGACTGTGTGTCACAGTGGACATAGCTTGAGCATATAAGACTTCAACGTTCACCTTCACTGAGACACACCTATTCCAACAAGGCCACACCTCCTAATAGTGCCACTCCCAGTGGGCCAAGAATTCAAACACTTAGACTATGGGGGTCATGCATATTCAAATCACTGCAATTTGTAACTGGAACTGAGGCTGAGGGAAGCCAGGAGCTTGTCTTCTGGATAGAAAAACCAGGCTCTTTTTACCAGTCATCCAGTTTATCTGCTGCTGCTTTTCCTGCTGGGTGCCTCTATATGAGTAGGCTTTTTATATCAAAAAATTTCTTCTGAACTTTATATCCAAAAGATCTTCAGCAGTTAAAAGTATTTGCTGCCCTTACAGAGTAGCTGGATTCAGTTCCCCAAACCCACATAATTCACAATCATCTCTGTAACCCCAGTTCCAGGGCATCTTTCTTCTGGCCTCCCAGAGCATCCAGCATGCACACAATGCACACATATACATGCAGGTAAGACCCTTAGACATATGCAATAAAAATAATAAAACTTTAGAAATAAAAAAGAAAAAAACTTTGACCTCCGAAAACAAAAGGTCCTAAATAATTTTAAGATTCATGCAGCTAAAAACAAAGAAACAAAACCCAACAATATACCTTCTAAAATAGTGGATTTGCAAAATAATGCAGAAGAGTACAGGTGCAATATAAATATATGTTCATTGAGAAAAAAACTCAGAAACATAACCCTTTATGAAACACTATAAAAATATCTTTACTTAATTTACCTTTGGCTATTTCATAAATGTCATGAGAGAAATTATACACTTTGTAAATTTTTTTTTTTTAAAGAAAATAAGAAAAGGCTGGCTCAATTGTTCAGAGAGTTTGCTACTCTCCCAGAGGATCTGAGTTTGGTTCCCAGCACCCACCCCTGTAACTCCAGCACTAAGGGATCCAACATCCTCTTCAGGACTCCATGAGCACCTGAACGTGGATGGCACACACACATAAATAAAATAAATAATACAATGCATAATATGGCATCACTGTGAATTCAGAATAAATGCAAATGTATTAAAGACATAAAGATAAGAAAAATAATAAAAGAATATAAGCGTATTTCCTTTTGGATTCTCTTCAACACTTGCGTTGACCTCCTGGAATTTAGGTTGGGTGAGTGGATTCTGATTGGACTCTCCAGGTAAGAGGCCCTGGAAGGGACACTGTCCTATCAATGATTCTGTGACTCTGTTACTGGGGACTGCCCTCAGCTGTTCCTGTTTCACAGGCGTGTTGGTGGAATAGATGACTTGTAAGCTGCGAAGTCTCCCTGCAGGTACACTAGGCAGGCGCACTGCTAAGGGCATCATGAACAAAGCAAGGATTTTCTTATTAAAATACTGTCATGAGTAGGAATCCAGAGCCAGCCAGGTTGCTCATACTTCAGCAAGTTTTTTTGCATTGCTGTCTCGACCACTTTTCGCCACAATCCATTTAGCATGGATGGATGAACAGGTATAGCTCTGCTCATCTCCAGATTCTACAGTGAAAGCTAAGAGCACCACAAAGTGTGTGTGTGTGGGGGGGGGTGTCCTTTCTCATGTAGTCCAAGCTAACATCCAATTCCCTATATAGTCAAAGATGACTTTGAACTTCAGTCGCGCCTACCTCCACTTCTGGTAGCTGGGATTTTATGTGTATTTTCCCTCACACCCTGGTTTTGAAGTGCTAACTGTGGAACCCAGGCTGCATGCATGATAGACACACACTCCACCAACTGGGCTGGTCCTCGGCAGCAAGTCAAGTCCAGATGTTTCCATGGTCCTGGGTGGCAGCTCAGGCCGGCCCTTGGACACCAACATAGTCACAGACGGTGCCTCAGACTCTCAACATTCTCATAGTGTTTGGTGGTAACAGGATCCACAGACCTCAATACAGACTGTAATTGTGACAGGGCCATGGCCCAGATAGGCCCTTGGCAGCAGCCCAAGGCCTAGACATCACCAAGGTACCGGGTGACAAGCAGGCTTCACACATCAGCCCATTCCTCACAGCCTTTGACTTCAAATCTGCCTCTCTTCACAGGACCTGAACCATTCCGCCTCTCTCCCATACCCCACCAAATATTTGCTCATCATAATGGTGTCTGGCTCTGGGTGAGCTGAGGTTTCTTCTTTCTACCTAGGGCAAAGGGCCTGAGGCAGTGGGATGTGTGTGTGTGTGTGTGTGTATGTGTGTGTGTGTGTGTCCCCGTCTCTGCTGTAACTGTCCTGTCTCATCATTTTCTCAATTTTCTAATTGTTTCTAACACATTTGGGGATTTTTCCCTCCTGTGTAAAGAAGTCATCTACCTAAAGCAAACCCCACTACCTGAAGGTTAGCCCTTGCCAAAGTCCAAAGTGGTGTGCATGAGGAACTTTAGAATTGAAATGTGTCTGTCTTACACTAATTACAAACAAAGCAGCTTAGTGGGGCCATTGAGAGGCCAGCTTTGATGGCAGTCTGGCCAGTATGGAGAGGTTGTTTGCTTTGACTCTGAGCAAAGAATCATCTTTATATGCCTCCTCCTTCCCCCATCTTAAACTGGGGGAGTAGGGAGGAGGCTAGAGCCTATCTCTTATAGCTTTTATAATGAATTCATTGAATTAAGTGAATTAACCCATTGTATTCATTTAAGTCTTATAATCATACTTAGAAATATTAAGAAGTGCCATATTATTGATTCCAGTATTGAAGTAAAGGCATCTTAGAAAAGAATGTGAGGGGGTTCAATCACCAATACCTTTTAAACTGGGCTGAGACATCCCTTCCCCCAACACACAAGGGGGGGGGGGGGAGAGACAGAGACAGAGATAGAGAGATGAGAGAAAATAACTCAAAGAAGGTTTTAAACGTATTTTCCTTTCTGTCTCTTTAAGGTCCAGACTACATAAAAGATCACTTGGCTAAAGTCCACCAGCACGTCGCCTATATAGGAGAGAAGCGTCCAGTATTAGAGAAAACTGGAGATCTCAAATATTTATGGAGATCTGCCCGAAACCGAAGCCTGCCAGCAAAATATAAACATGAGTACATTGGTGGAATTGGATGGGGGATACTAGATTACAGTTTCATCAACAGATCAAGATTGGAGAGTGGCTTTCAAATCCAGGTACTGCTCTGACTTATAAGATTTTCTTTTTTCTTTCTTTCTTCTTTTTTTTTAAACTTCATGCTGTTTGGCCTATGGCTCAGGCACATCGCTAGCTAGCTCCTTCATCTTAGTTCAACCCATATCCATTAATCTGTCCTGCCATGTGGTCTGTGGCTCACCTGTGTTCCCTACATGTTGCTTCTTTCGAGTTTCAAGCTTTTCATAGGCTCCTGGTTCTGTTTTGAATTCATTGTGAGTTTGTATTGTAGACAATGTCAGGTCCTTAGTCGCGCTGAGATGTAATAGCATCTAAGTTTTGCAGAAAGGTAACTGCTGGCAATAGTCGTACTTATTAGCAACACACTTTTAGCCCTTTCAAGAGAGGGATGGCACAAAGAATATGTAACCAACATAGTGAAGTTCTGTGTCAGGATAGGGAATATACCGAGAGTCATATGAATGTAGGGGCATTTGCACATGTTCCTCGTGCTCTATGAGTAGGCTGGTCAGGGAAGAAGGTGCTAAATTTCAATCTGCAAAGCAAAAAACCCACTGAATGTCAGATCTCAAATGCCACCGTGTTGTGCACACTGTGTCAGTGATCAGGGCCCTATAGTCCTGAACCCTTGTCGTTTACTTTAGTGGTAGGGACCGAGGCAGATGGCCACACAATCATGTCAAAACCAGAAAGAAGTAGAAGTAATTTTAGAAGCAGTGTCTAAGAATGCCAATGTATTTACAGACAGGCTTTAGCGGCCTCTATACACTGATGATATATATCATTATATATCATATATATCATTACACAGTGGCTGAATTTCCAGATTTCCTCAAATAGTTTTTTGAAGTGTGTGTGTACGTGTGTGTGTGAATGGATGCATGATGTGTGGTGTGCATGATGTGTGTGTATGAATGTGTGATGTGTATGTGTCTGTTGGGTGTATGTGTGGTATGTGTGGGGTGTGTGTGATGTGTGTTTATGGGTGCCTGGGGTGTGTGTGTATTGCACAGAGACTGGTCTTGCTTGGCAGAGGCTTTAAGCCATGACACTTTCTATTGACTTCTTGGTCCTGCATCTTAACAATACTTCTTTTTATAAATCCACCTGTCTCATAACAATCTTAGACAGCTCCTTTTTGTAACTTTTCATGTTTTGTCCTTATATTTTATTTTTTTTAAAAGGCTGGGAGACCAGTAGTTAATACAATTCTTAAGTGAGTGAGCGAGTGTGCCTTAGGTATAAACCAACCCAGCTGTGCAGTGGGAGATAAGGAAAGCAGAGCAGGCCCAGGAATCCACCGAGATCACCGAGATGTTACTAAGGCTGTCAAGAAATTATAAAACAAACAAACCCACCAACATTGAAACAATCCAACTTAAATAAAACATTCTTATAATGACACATTAGATAAATAATTGCCAAATACATTATCAGGCCCGGGTGAATGCTAACAAAATACATTGTGACTGACAGGATGCTGCAGCCTCAGAAAGCAACCTATCTAAAAGAGTCCTGCTGTTGCTGACCAACTGTCCCCACTGAGCTACAGCTGGATTCCAGAAAGGACTGTTTTCTGAGGCAGGCAGTTTCCCAAGTTAGCCTCTTTTGCTTGGGCATACAGCTCCAGCATAAGGGAGCAGTACATTCCTGAAAAACGTTTTGCCCTCCAAGTACCCTCCACAGCTGGATCAGCTTCCCCATACCCAAGGCCCCTGCCCAGTCCTGTAGGAGCCCTGACCAGCTGCCTCCCCTTCACACACTTCCAGCCCAAAGGAAGACTGATGTCTCTCACTGCTGGGCTATAAACAGTCTAGACAGTTGGGGTCAGGCTCTGTCTTCTCTTGCCTTTTGTCTTCCTACGGTGTGCTCAGACATCCAACCATAACTCTAAAAGAAAGAGGTAAAGACCCAACATAAGGAATGGATAAAAATGATAAAGCAAATATTTAAAGAGAATTGGCTCCCCACACGTTCTCTTAGAACTGCTAACTAGAAAACAACAATAATTTTAAAACAGTTTATTTTTACGTGGTTTCTGTCAAAGTTTTTTCTTTTAATTAAAATATAGCACATTTCTCCCTTCCCCTCCTCCATCTAACTCCTTTCACATACCCACCCCTAGCCCATCCTCAAATCCCTGGCCTCCTTCTCATTAATCTCAGACGACACTTCCTCAAAGGAGTCACATTTAAAGCTCCCCGGTAAGAAAAGCTCCTGAGAAAGATGGCATGCCAGAACTGTAAAGGATTGCACCTATCAGCTAGAAACCTCCTGCAGCTGACCTATTCACTAAATTCTTTGCTGGGCTGCTTATCTTCCCCTCTGATACCAGCCTTGATTTCTTGTGCCTCCACAGTAAAACTCTAAGTCTAGACTCAGGTTCCAGTTCCTTGTTAACCCACGTACTTTCATCCACTCAGATCCAGGTCATGAATTTGCATTTGGAGATACACAGACCACACAAACCTACACAAACCCATTTCAAAGTGCAAGGTAGAAGGAATCAGATCCAATGATACAGGCCTGTATCCCCTGGGCTTGGGAGGCTAAAGCAGGGGAATCTCAAGTTTAAGACTGACCTGAGCCACATAGAGAGAGACTTTGTTTCAAGGGGGGGGGGGCGGAGATAAAGAGGGAATTAAGAGAGAGAGAGGCAATGAAGAGAGGAGAGAAGGAGGGAAGAGGAAAAGGAGAGAAAGATGTAGTCGAGGTGGGGGGAGATAGAAAGTGAGAAGAGAAGAGAGTGGTGTAGTCTGAAGTTTCTGTCTGGATTGAAACTCAAATACCCAGCAGCTGCTTCCCAAATAATTGACTTGGAGGCTTACTATTATAGAAATTGCTGGGCTAGTATGTAGCTCAAGTATATTACTAACTAGTTCTTACACACATAATTAACTCATAATTCTTATCTTTGTTTAGCCATGTGGCTTGGTAACTTTTCTCTGTCCAGACTTCTCAATCTGCTTTCTCTGTGTCTGGCTGGCAACTGCATCTCTGCCTTTCCTCCTCCCAGAATTCTCCTCGTCTGGTTGCCCTGCCTACACTTCCTGCCTGACTACAGGCCAATCAGTGTTTTATTAAAACTAAAACAAGTGACAAATCTTTACAGTGCACAAAAAACATTGTCCCACGGAAGGTGTCACTTAGGTGGTGCCTATCTACTGCCTGTTATTTCTCCAGTTCCTTCTTCCTTGTCTGTAACCATTCCTTTCCCATTCTATTCTGCACCAAAATGGGCACTTTTCATTTCTGACTGCAAACACTCCTTCAAGTGTAGTATGTGATAACTCAGAGTTGCAGTTTTAACATAGATCTTTGCTGGTTGTTTATGGCTCCAATAGCTGTGCTTCCTAATATAAGTTCCAGGTCAGTCTGAGACCAGGACACTCAGACACTGCAAAGAGATTCCTGCAAAAGTCCCTGGGGCAGCTGCCTTCTATCTGGAACCTTTTATTGAGAGCAGAAGGAGGGATCCTCAGATCATGAGATAAATTATCCCGCTTGGGCAGTGAGATAATAACCTCCATGCCAAATGACAACCTGAACACTTAAACTGCACATTGTAGAGGCCAGTCAAATAAACTCATAGGAACCCTCCTTTATTCCTCTCTTTCTGTCTCCCTATTTCTTCCCCTGCCCTGTGTGTGTGTTTGTGTGCGCATGAGTGTGCACGCATATGCACATGTGTTACCATACCGTGGTGATATATGTATATATCAACCAGGAAAGCCCATTACTTTTGCTATTATCTCAGATTTAAGAGTAGTACATTCTTCTTGTTTAAATGGATTTGGCCTCTGCCAAAGTATATACATCATTTCTACAAGAATATATGGAGCCAAATGAGTCAATGCCTGTGGCATTCCAACTGCTCTCCAGTGGTCTGCCTTCTCACCTCTGGCCTTGCTTTAACTTAGACCTCAGCAGGTCAGCTGGCTTCCTGATGCCCTTTCTCTGCTCCTGCACTCTGGCCTCACAGCAGGTTGATTTAAGTCAGTTGCTTTCCTCACAGAAATGATGTCATACTGGACTTGCTCAGCCATTCTTCATTGGTATGCTCTCCAAGACATTAAACAAATCCACCAAAATCTGTATCACAACCATTGTGTTTTACAGTATAGAAATCCCCCTATATACACATATATGAGGTGGTCAATAAAACCTTTTTCCAGGCTTTGATAATTCTGCCACAGTTTGAACCACCATAAATTTTATCAACTTGCTGTAGGTGAGGCTTCTTTAAACAGTTTAATGACATTTGAACAAATTTCTCATAAGATACTCAAGTCCTTCATGGCTAATGGGTTCAGTTTATCCTAAATTGGTTGGTCACTAGTGAATAATTTAGGGAAGATAAATAGGAAGCTAAATAGCTAAAATTCAGTGGACAGTTTAATGAGATCACACTGTGATCTTCTCCATTAATATTTGACAGATAAGGTGACTGTGGTATGTGAACTCTTTACCTGAGGTCACAGGTACTAATGGATGGAGTCAGGATTTCAATCGAGGCATGTCAAGCACACAGTGAAAGAATAAGAGGTAGGAAATGAAAGGCCGGGCTTCGCTGCCTGTCATGTGCACCTCCCTGTGGCCAGTGTTCTGCCTGGTCAGCTCCAGATCCCCCTTAGCTAAAGCATATAGCTTTTTCATCATAATTCTGTACATGTTCTTCCAACTCCCACCCAGCACCATTTACACGCCTCATCTGAGTTCATAGGGACTAGGCAAATAGTGGATGGGATAATAATTTGGTCATGCTTACCTTTGAAATTTTAATTTAAGAGGCATTTTACAGCCCTTCAAAACAAATCAAATATTATCAGTAGTATTATAGTGACTAGAAAGACAGCCTCTCAGCAGACAATGCCATTGTCCCATGTCATAAAACATCATTCTCAAATCCAACTACAAACAACGTTGCCAGTGTGGAGCTGCTAAATATATAGAACACCAGAACACGTATTTTGGAATTTGGGGGGTATTCTCCTTTCTAAAAATTCTTATTTATTTTGGGGTTCATTTAGAATAATTGTTAAAGCAGTAACTAGTCTGGAGTTTCATTGCTGATACTGAGAACTGAACGTAGGGCTTCATGCATGCTAGGCAAGTTGGAGACTTTTAAAGCATGATAAAGCTTCTTCCCCTTTCAACCAAGTTATAAAAGAAAAAAAATTTTAATTTCAGTTAAAACAAAATGCAACCAACAGTTTAAAAGAGTAGTTCATTTGGAAACAAGTATGGCTCTCTGGGTATCTTAGCAGCCTGTGTCCTGGTCTCTCAGCCAAATGCTACCTTTCCTCACTTGATGATGTGATTTGAAGTCAGTTGTTGGTCAATTGAGAAATAAATACATCCCTGTTTTCTGTAAATTTTTATTATGATGGACATATAGGGAAAAGGAAAGGAGAACAGCCCTGAACCACACGAGCCTGTAAGGAGATTGTATCCCTTAGTTATCGGGGCAGCTTAAAGTATCTGGACTATGTCAGGCCTGAGATAAAATCTCCAGTATATTTCTGACGTAAGCATTGATTTTTCCATCAACCAATAAAATTAAGCTTCTTAAAGTCAGAAACTAAGCGTATCCTATAGCCTTTCAGCTACTATTATTAGATAATCACAATGGTACAGGAAGCTAAGAACTTACGCGATAGTAAAAGTAGTCTGACTCACAGCTAAGTTTTTAAAGTTTATTGTTGAAGAATCCTGCAATTTGTACATGATCTAATATCACAAGCCCAGATGGATGAAATACCAGGACATCTGTTTTCTAAATCTGGCTTTGATCCTCTCTTCCTAAGGTCGCAGGAGGGAAATCCTTAAAGCATTATAAATTTGCCACGATTGTTTCCTCTGTATTTATACACAGTGCTTGCAGAGTACCTCAGCTATGCTGACAAAAATGCATAGAATGTGGAGTAAATGAGACCAGACACGTGGCGTTCTCTATGCTTTCCCACTATTGAATCTTGCAAGCCAAGGAATCTCAGCCGAGCAGGTTAGAAAGAACTAAGTAGAAAGAGCGCCTTACACATGTGGCCCCAGATCTGTGTTTGGGCACAAAGAAAATAGTACTGCACATGAATGTTTCACAACCTCCCTCAAGTAAGGGAGGATTCATGGGAGGGAGGGGCTTTGCTTTGTGATGTTGTGTGAGAGCCAAAGTTATGTTTTAGTTACCGTGCTTTAGAGGTAAATGAAACAAAAATGCCCCTAACCTGTAAGCCTTTGTCTAAGGGCAGATACTTTCTGAAGTGCTATTCTTTATATTTTCATTCCCCTAAAACACGTTTGTTGGACCCAGCTGAACCAGATGTGTTTGATCACATGTGGACAGGAGGCACACAGGTAGGAAATAAGCCAGGATGTACACTTGCCCCTGATTGGATGTAGGTGGGAGGTATGCAGATAGGAAGTATGGCAGGATGTATGCTTGCCCCTGATTGGACCTGATGGGAAATACAGAAGCCTTATAGATGTGCCTCTATAAACCTCTGCAAAGTGTGACTTGTCACCATTTCCTGGGAATACTGGAATGGTCCTGGTCATCATCCTGACTAGTATTTACTTAAACTTTGCTTCAAATTTGGCTCATAAATTGTGGAACTGGTCTTTCTCTTATAAATCTCAGATCTAACAGTTCTTATTGTTGAAGTTTATAAAGTAAATTATTGCCAGACAATGTGGTCCCAAGCCACACTCCAAAGGGCTTTCTGTAGCTTCTTTGGATTTGACTTTCTACTGACAATATCAATGCCACTCACTTCTCCATCTTTATACTTAGCATAGGGTAGATGCTGATCCAGAAATGATAAGACATGAAAGCTGAAATTGCCTTTGTTCTCATGCAGTCTTTGCTATTCACAGAAAGAAAAGAATTTTTAAGTGTTCATTAGATTAATATTAATTCTACTCTCAGCTAATTGAATACAATTGTTTGAATTTTTTAAACTTTTTTCCTTCCCTGGAAAATACTTTTCACAATGAGGGAGGCCCTGCTCCTAGCTTTAGAGCTTCTTAGACAATTCACTGGGAAAAACTCACTTTTAACTTCAGAATCAACAGGCATAGCAAATACATTACGCAAATCCAAGAGTGAATACAATTGTAAGTGAGGCACTTGGTTATATTTTAGAAACTACAGTGATTGCTCATGGAGATTTGGGGAGCTTCTAGTAGTTTTAAGAGTAGTCTGCTTAGGCTCAGGCCCTAACGGAAATCACCAGTGGGCTAGGGTACAGGCTCATACTAAGAGACAAGTTATCAGAACCATTCTAAAAAATATGAGTCTGGTCATTCTCTAGATAAAAGTTCTAGTGTATTTAATAGAGGTACCCTATAACAGGGAAGGGGAACAATATCTCATCTAGACAGCAAAGGCTAGTAGTAAATATAAAGCCCAGGCCAGGAATGGGTTGTCTCTTTTGGAGTTGCTTATTAAAAATCAAAACTTTACAGGCTATTGCCATTGGACTTGGTTACCCTCCAGAGCTTGACAAGAAGAGTCTATTGCTAAAGGCAACATATACTTGAGTCATAGAGCATGAAGAAATCAACCTGGTACTGAAAAGGAAGCTTCATACCAACAGGATAGTTTTCATAGTGCTGGAAGGTGCTGTACATGCTACTGGACGAGAAAAGGAACCATCAGTCTTACCCATTTGTAAACCCTGTTAGCTACAGTAACAACCAACTTGGCAAGATATGCTGCTGGTGAAATAGTGGCATTTATGTTATAAAGAGTAATCAACCAGATTTATTTATGAGTAGTTTCATAATACCTTAATTTTCTCATCTATAAAATGGATATTATATTGGTTGTCTTTTGCTACACAGCAAATATTTACAGATTCAGAAATTTAATGGTGCACCATGTATCTGCTTACAGTCTGAAGTCTGGGGTTAGCAATGGCTACCTGCTGTTCAGGTCTCCCAAAGTTAACATAAAACTACCTCTGTCCTTTCTTTCAAGTTCCCATGGTTTGGCGGACTGTTCTTTGTGGTTGTAGGGATGGGTGTTAGCCAGAAGCTGCCATCAACTGGAGAGGCCCAAACTCCTAACCATTTGATTCTCGCCCTCAAAGCTACTAAGAAAATCTTCCATAGATCAAATGCCCCTCAGCGTTGCAGCCCCTTTGTCAAGAACTTAAGGGTCTTCTAAGAGCTCAGTCGATTAGGTTAGGCTCAGTGAAACGTAATATCTCCCCTCCTCCATCCCTCCCTCGTTTCCCCTTGTGGTGATATATTCAATAAAAATAGCCTGAAACATCAGAAGACAAAGCCAAGATAGGTCAGAGAGTGGTGACTCAAATCTTTAATCTCAGCTCTTGGGAAGCAGACATCCTCTGGATCTCTGTGAGTTTAAGGCCAAACAGAGCCAGGTGACAGTGGTGCCCAATGTGAGACTCAAACCCATAACCCTAAAATGAAGAGTCACATGCTCTGTGGACTGAGCTAGCAGGCCTTCTGCTTTTTCTTCCTTATCTTTGTTATCTTACTTCCTGGTTCAGTTTCCTAGAGCTAGGATTGAAGGTGTGTGCTACCACTGCCTGGCTGTTGGGCCTTGAACTCACAGAGAACCAGATGGATTTCTGTTCCTTGGGATTAAATGGATCACCACTCCCTGACTCTCATGGCTTGGCTGTGGGTGACTCTGTCCTCTGATATTCTAGGCTATTTTTATTAAATATACAATAAAGCACCATACCCATCCTCTGCTCTATGTAGTACTTGGAGATTAAACCTACAGCCTTATGCATGATGCAAGTGCTTCATAACACAGCTACATTTCAGTCTCTTTCCAAATTTTTGTTTGGAGACGGGGTTTCACTAACTTGTTTAGATTCTCCTTGTTGTATAGGTCACCCTAAAACCTAAGCAGAAGTAGAAATTATGATTCTCCTGCCTCAACCTCCCAAGTAACTGGGATTTATGCCACCACACTGGGCAAATCTCCTATTCTTAAATTCAAAGGATTTAAGGTCTTGATTATAGCTACAAAAATCCCTCAACAGTGACAACTTGGGTAAGTATCTGATTAAATATCTGGAAGAAAATGTCTTTACCAGGAAATTAAAATTTGGGGACCATGAAACTCTGCCTACCACAGGGTTAATAACAACCCCTCAGAGCATTGTCCTCTGGATTAAGTGAGATATGTCTGCTTGGCGCGGCCATAGTGCCTAACTCAGTAGGGCTCAACAAATGGCATCTAAGGTCATTAAAGTTTCTATCTGCCCACCGTTTAAAACTGTAGCATTATAAGCACTGTAGAACCTTGAGAGAATTTGCACACCACTTGAATACATAACAGGATGTAACAATCTGGCTCTATCCTTAAAAAACTGCAAAACCCACTGTTTACCTCTTGCTTAAAGTTGATTAATTAGTTCAAATTAATTGCAGTCAAACTACAATGAGAAAAACATTCATGTCAGAACTCATGCTCATCTGTAAGGGGCATAAAATAAAATGTGGGTCTCTGCATTGCTTTTTTTTTTTGACCAAAAAAAAAAAAAAAAAAACAAAAAAAAACAAAAAAAAACAAACCATGAATCACAGAATCTAAGTCTTAAACACTGGCATTTTCCAGAAAGAACTGTTTTGTTTCAACCCTTGCCCTGAATATAAAATGAATACTTCAGATGCCCCATTCTTGCAAAGACCTTTATGCCTTTCTTGATTCAATAATTCCAGTCTGAAATAGGCAACATTATGCAGTGTAGTAGCTCACAACAATGCTGGTGCTTATCCCTGGCTGTGAGAAGAAAGATGCCTAAGGGGTTAACAGTAATATTTTGCAAATTGAAGCAAGTAGAGAACAAACACATTAGCATAACAAAAGGTAGCCCGAGGGGATTTTTTCCACTCCACCGTTTTGGTTCTGAGAGCCCAGTGTTACCAAGGAAGGAGGCTGGAAAAGAAAACCTTATTGTGCATGCATTCTTGAAATACATCACATTGTATCTGTTCTACTGATTTAAAAAAAAAAAAAAAAAAAAAAAAAAAGCCTGTAGTTGCAAAAATAGATAACATGGTCCTTTCCAATAAGAAAAGCTAAATTAGATACCCTCGAAAAAGCATTGTAGAATATTCTAACAAAGCAAGAATTCCTCTTAATAAAAAGGTTCACCTGAGTACCGCAGGGCTATACTTGAGGTGGGTTGAAAATAAAAGGGGAACTTGTAAACAATGGCTTTTTAATAGCACTAGCCCCAGATGTATGAAATTAGTTTAATTCAAATTTAGTAGATTTATTTCTTCAGAAAATATGTCTAGCTTGAAATGGCTAGCTATTATTAGCAGGCATTTCTCCTTTACTAATACCTAGACGTATTTAAATGTGGTTTCTTAGCACATGTTTAATTTGGACCTATAACTTGTTAATTGAAAATTTTCAGAGAACATATAAACATTTCACTAATTTCTTTAAAATATTATTTACTAGTGGACTGTATAAAAGTTAGATTCTTGTTTATTTATCTGTAGTTCTGAAATGAAATATAGGCCCTTGTACTTTTGAGGAAGTGCTCTACCCCTGAGTAACATCCCCAGCTTAACTAACTAATCTGTAGATCAATATTTTCCTTATTATGAATAATGGACCAATGTAAATGTTTTATGTGATTGTGAATTCATTAGGTTTAACACCTTGGTGAACATGGCTACTCAAATAAATCACAATGTGTTTTGCTAATAAATTAAAATACAAAAGGGTGAGTGTATTTAAGGTAACATAAGGTTTTTTATATTAGTACTTGGAGCTCTAAGGAAAGCCAAGATACTGTCTTAGTATTTCCTAAGAAGATGTGATGTTTTGTTATTAAACATCGAGCAGCCAAAGATCAACGAAGATCATCCAAAGAAGATAATAAAATTACTTATGAATTAGTGTGTCAATTTGGTTTTCAGGGAATTGTATGCTAGGAATCAACAGATACCAACGACCTTTCCATTGTTTGCAAATCACTATCTCCACATTGTCTGTTGACTAATAGGCAGTTCTGCATTACACTCTTATCTGACTCCTTCCTTTGTACACTTGCGTTCTGTGTAGGGGTCAAGGCTGCCATTTTGGGTCACCTGAGTAAACAGGCATGTTACGGAAATAAAGTACAAACAACTACTAGGTGAGCAGACAGCAAAGTCATTCCAAGCCAAAGCTGGGCAAGAGGAAGAGAGGAAATGATGTGAGAACATCTCCGGATGCCAGTTGCTGCTGAAGCTTTATGATTATTGCTACTTTTTGAGCTGTTATGAATCTGGCATCTCCTGTCAATATAAATTTTTAAAGTGCATTCCAAAGTAGAAGTAAAATACTTTTGATATTTCATGTTGTAGTTTTTCAACCACAGTACAGGAAACTAAGACATGATTGTAGCCTTCTGAATATGAACATGACACCCTTGTTGCCTAGCTTCTTTACTAGAACATAGAGATCATTCATTCAGGAATAATACATTATTCAAGCGTACACGGAAGGGTATGGGATTTCATACTTTTTTTTTAAATGTGAAATTGATATTTAGCTACCTAATTGTTTCTCAACTATCTGAGAGTTTTCAGATTTGCTCCAGGCACCTAATGCTAGCTCTTTCCGACTGTACTGTCCTGTTTGCTAACTCTCAAGAGCCTTCAACTGAGCACTTAAATGATGACTGGCAGGCCACAGTGCTGCTTCCTTGTGGAGTCAGAAAACCATAGGAACAGTCAGGGACTCTGGCCAGTCCCCCAGCCCTTTGATAGCCCTTTCCATTTACACAGAGAGAGTGGAGCTCAGTGACAGCCTCCCTTTAGGTCAGGAAGCAACAGTGATCATCTCCACTGATTTTCTTTTTTTTAAATAAACATTTTTTTTTTAATTCTTTGGGAATTTCACATCATGTCCTTTGAGAATTTTCACATCAAATCCTACTCATTTCCCAGTCCCTCTGTATCTGCTCTTAGAGCACCCTCCCCCTCCACCCCAGCATCAAGGAAAACTTAAAAATAAATAATAAAAATAAAAAGTACAAATTGAAATAAAAACATCATACAAACAAAAAACAAGTCAGCAAACAAAAATCCCTTTGCTCCCCACCTTCCCTGTCTCTCTATCTCCTTTTTGTTCACCTTAGTAGCATTGGGAGCTGCTGTGTATCTGTGTAACTGTTGTCCAAACAGCTTTACTTGCAAATGTTCATTGTATAATGTGTTACTCCTCTGGTTCAAGTCCTTTGGCTTCTGGTACACCAACAATATTAGACCCTCATTGAATCTCCCCAGATATCTGGCTGTTGTCCCAGTCATGGAGATCCTGCAGCCACGGTTCCATAGGACCAGTTACTTTGTGTGGTCCAGCAGGTCATAGATAGGGTCGATGTTGGGGAGTGCCAACTCGAAGCCCTGAATGTGTGTCCCGATGGAAGTTGAGTTGGTCAGTCAGGGGTGTTAGGAGCAAACCCCTCAGCTGAGGAGTAGAGCCAGCTCTCTCATGTCCATGGTAGGAGGTGGGGCCAGCTCAGCATGGCCCTAGTACTTCAACACATTGTTCAACATTTGGTTTGCATGGACCCCCGTGGCAACATGGACAACAGACATCAAAACAGACCCCAGTTGCAGCAGGACCACAGACTTAAATGTGATCAGCAGCAGCAGCTTAGGCCCAATTGTTTTCATGGCCCTGGGTGGCAACTCAGGCCTCTGAAATCCAAATGGGCTCTGCAGCAACATGGTCCCTGGACTCCAACATGACCCCCAAACCCTGGGTAGCCACACAGCCCTCATTGGCGACAGAAGCAGAGCCATAGACATCAATATAGACTCTGGCTATGGCAGGATCACAGATCCAGACAGGAACACCTCTCCAAGCCCCCACCCCCCATCTCCCACCCCAGCAGCTTGGACTCTGATGTCACTAATGGTCCCAGGTGGCAATGCAGGTCACCCTGATCTGTATGCACAGCCTGACTGACAAGTACCAACATGGCCTCAGGTGTTAGCCCAGACCCTGGGTGTCTGAACAGCCTTTGGTGGTAACAGGAGCCATGGACATCAACTCATACCCTGGCTGCGGTAGGACCCATGGACCCATGGTCCTTTGCTGCAGCTCAGGCCCAAACACCTCCATGGCCCTGGGTGGCAGCACAGGCCACTTAGATCAACGTGACCTTGCTGTAGCACGTCCCTCGGACCTCAACATGGTCAGGTGGCAATCCAGACTCCAGCATCCTTGTGGCCTTTGGTGGCAACAAAAACTCCAGCTATAGAAGGACTACAAACTGAGACATGGCCCTTGGCAGCAGTCCAGGCCTGGAAGTCACCATGGCCCAGAGTGACAAGCAGGCCTATCACATTAGCCCATTCCTCACCTCCTTCACCTCTTCAGATCTGCCTCTCTCCACAGGGCATGAGCCATTCTGCCCCTCTCTCTTCCATACCTCACCATGTATTGGCTCATCATAATGGCACCCACCAGGCTCCTCAGTCTAGAGCAAGCAACCCCAGGAGAGTGGTATTCACTGATTTTCTTTTAGCTGAATTTTGATGTGGGGATGCCTTTCTGTGTGCTGTGAATAGCAATCTTTAAATAAAGGAGCTGTTTTGGGCCATGACAGGCACCATAGAAGAAGTAGGAGGAGAAATCAGAGCATAGGTAGGAGAAGCAGGGCAGAGTGAGGCAGATCGAACAAGCCACTCAAGGAGCAACATGTAAGGAGCACAGGTGGGCCACAGGCCACATGGCAAACAGATTAATAGAAATGGGTTGATTTAAGATGTAAGAGCTAACTAGTAATATGTCTGAGCCATAGGCCAAACAGCATGAAGTTAATATAAGTGTCTGAATCATTTCTGGGGGCTTGATCAGTTGGGGCAGGTGGCTAGTCTAGCGCAGCAGGTCTGTGAGTCTAGACTTCTGGCCGCCCAGGACCAAGAAACTACGTTGCAGCAGAATTTAGCATTTGTACTCCATTTTCCAATCTGACTTCCTTTTGAAGAAGAATAGAGGTGTTTAGGCTTCAGACACGTGAGTCCCTATCTACAACTCTAAATTAGTTTTTCTCCTTTTACAGAATGGAGAACTAAGTCTTTGGCAGATTGACAAACTAACCCACCGTTATCAAAACCCATGGTAAGTACATGTGAATGTATCTTAAATTAGTTAATTTAACTAAGTCCCACTTTAGAGATGGTTTATTTTCCAGTTTTGAAAATCATACATACTATCATTTTATTTTTATTGTTTCATATAGATTTCTGTGGGACATAAAATCACAATCTTTTATTTCTAATGAAAAGAATAGATTTTATTTTCTGCCAGTCTCATTAGGGGAAGGGAAGAGCAAAGCAGCATAGTAAAGAATGTGCTAGATTACAATATGGGAAAGGAACGCCAACCTGCAGCCACTAAGACTGGACGCTGATGAGCAGATACACTTTAGTTTTGTAAGTATGCTTTCTGTGAGGAAATATATATACATACATATTAGTTTAAAAGATGTCATTTCATGCTGTTGGCCTAGAAACCACAATAATATATAGCCTTGGCTAATAAACATAATGTTACTGTAGTCACATAACGGCTTGAATTCATGTTGTCTTAAAATGACTGCTAACAAAAATTAAATGTGTAACTCCGGGAGTCTCATCTAAATAGAACACAATCCAGATGCCCAAAAGAGAAGGTCAGACTGGAGACGTAATAGTGTCATCTCTATGGATTTGTGGGAATGGAACTTGGGGAAGGGGGCGCTGCTTTTCTCCAGTTTTCATTCTTGAAGGATACATCTATTAGCACATACAAAAACATTAGATTTTGTTTCTTTTACTAACATAAAATATATCACATAGAAAGAGACATCAAGCCTCCTTGTCAAAAGCCTGCTGGATGGCAGCTGGAAAGGCGGCTTTGTAGTTATGAGTACTTCCTGCACTTGTAGGAGACCTGGGTTTGGTTCCCAGCACCGATTTAGTGAGTCACAACCATCCATAATTCCAGTTCCAGAAGACCTGAGGCCTTCTTCTGATCTCCACAGGCACCAAGTATAAACATGCTTCTCACACATATGTGCAGGCGAAGCAATCATTTACATAAAATAGAATCAAATAAATATTTTTAAAAAGCCTATCAAGTGCTGCCCAGAAGATTTCACTGGGCAATATCTGTGACTGCTAGGCATATCACTGCTCCTATGTAAAGCCACGTAGAAAAAGTTACACTTCACTGCATGAAAACCACTTGTTCTATGTGAAAGATTTCTTTGTTTGAACAGTATTACTTAAAGCTATTGTAAATGCTTTGTCAACTATTTCTCAGCAGAGAAAACTACCAGAGAGAGGCTATCGGAAATTAAGGACACCTTTAACAACTCTTGGTGATAAAAGTGTGAATGTGCTACACTCTTTAAATATAAACACCTTTTTGGAAAGTATCTCAGAAACATTGAAGCTGTGAACATTTTTCCTAGAGAGAAAATGTTACCTTTATTTCTAGAGATTAGTCTATGGGTAGTACCAAGTCATAAGGATGCAAAATGTTTATGAAAAAAATTATTGCACTTAAGGGACTGTGAATTAAGTTGGGAAACTGAGCATAAACTCCAAAAGTTTCAGAGATATAAGGGGGATCTAGCCAGTCAGTCTAGGAGGATTAGAGAGTGGGGATTCATACCTTTAATCCCAGCACAGGGAGTATCCCAGAAGTGGTGACTTAATCCAAACTGTGTTTGAGGTCATTTTAGTTTATAGAAGGAGTTCTAGGCTTTCAGGCAGGCAGTGGTGGGGCCACACCTTAACTGAGCGAAGAAGTAAGTATTTAAGGCAAGTGTAGAAAGACAGAGAGCAAGAGAAGAAGCCAGGCTGAGGAAGCTGGAAGACAGCTGGGTAAGATCTGACTGTAGTGTTTACTCTCTCTAATATCTCTGAGTTTCTCAGAGATCTATCCCTGAGTTTCCTTTATTCGTGCAACAGTAGTCCAGGTTCTTGCTCAAAGGTCCTCATACATACTTTTTGTAGTGAGCTTTCGTTTCACAAACTGGGATTATAATGCTTTTTGAGACAGGTTGTCCTGTTACCCCAAATTAGCTTCAAACTAGCTACCTTGACCTCCTGATTGTCCCTCTGCTTCTCAGATGCTAGAATAACAGACATGCCCTGCCATTCCTGGTAACTTTTTCTCCCCCTAACCTATTTGGCTTTTTTAAAAACTGTCTTACTACACAGCTTTGATTGCCTTGGTACTCACTAGACAGCTCAAACTGGAAGTTTGTTAGTTTGAAACTTTTGGAGCTTTTACTAAATCCCCCAGACTACTGAATGCATTGGCACAGGAGACCATTTCCTGAATAGAACACCAGTAACATAGACACTAAGATTGACAATGAATAAATAAGGACCTCCTGAAACTGAAAAGCTTCTGTAAAGCAAAGAACACCATCAGTAAGTCAAACAGCAGCCTACAGAGTGGGAAAAGATCTTCACCAACCTTACAACCAACAGAAGGCTGATCTTCAAAATTTATAAAGAACTCAAGAAACTAGACATCAGAATACCAAATAATCCAATTTAAAAATGGTGTACAGACCTAAATGGAGATTCTTCTCAACAGAATCTCAAATGGCAGAGAAACACTTAAAGAAATGTTCATCATCCTTAACCATCATGGAAACGAAAAGCAAAACAATCCTGAGGTTCCATCTTACACCTGTCAGAATGGCTAA
Organism: Phyllotis vaccarum; assembly: GCA_033318265.1. Lineage (NCBI taxonomy): Eukaryota > Metazoa > Chordata > Mammalia > Rodentia > Cricetidae > Phyllotis > Phyllotis vaccarum. The sequence continues at coordinate 91,446,957 of JARWLC010000007.1, forward strand.
GATTAAAACCACAAAAGACAGTTTATGCTGAAGAGGATGTGGAGCAAGGGGAACACTCCTACATTGCTGGTGGAAGTGCAAACTTGTACAGCTATTTTGGAAATCAATATGGTAGTTTCTCAAAAAGTTAGGGATCAATCTACCTCAAGACTTAGTGATTCCACTCTTGGGCATATACTCAAAGGATGCTCAATCATACCACAAGGATACTTGCTCAACTGTGTTCACGGAAGTGTAATTCTTAATAGAACCTTGGAACAACCTATAAGCTCCTTAATAACAGAATGAATAAAGAAAATGTGGCACAATGGAATATTACTCCACTGTTAAAAACAATGACATCAGGAGATTTGAAGGCAAATTAATGGAATGAGAAAAGATTATCCTGAGTGAAATAACCCAGGTCCAGAAAGACAAATATGATATATACTTAATCATAAGTAGATATTAACTGTAAAGGGTAAACATGCTACAATTCACAGACTCAGAAAGGCTAGGTAAACAAGAAGGGTCCAAGGTGGGATGCATGGATCTCACTGGGAAGGGGAAATAGAGGAGATTTCCTGGGTGGACCGAGGGCCTGTGGTCATGAGAACTTGAAGGATCAGGTTGAAGTGGGTAGAGGGGAGAATGTTGAAAGAGATGACTGGAAATGGGGGAGGGTTAGAGGTCAAATAGAAGCCTGATGCAAGGAAAACTCCCATGATCTATAAGGATGGCTCTAGCTAAGACTCCTGGCAGTGGTGGATGCATAGCCTGAACTGGCCATTCCCTGGGATCAGATTGGTGTCTACTGTGGTTGTCATCAGAGAGCCTTCATCCAGTGACTGATGGAGGTAGATTCAGAAACCCACGGACAAACACTGAGCCAAAGCTCAGGGAATCCTGAGGAAAGGAAAAAGGGATTGTAGAAGCCAGGGGATCAGGGATATCACAGGAAAACCCACAGAAATGAATAGCTTGTCTCCTTGGAACTCACAGAGTCTGAACCAAGAACCAGGGAGCCTGCATGAGACCAAACTAGGCCTTTCACATATATGTGACAGATGTGTTACTCGGTCTATTTGTAGGACTCCTGGCAATGGGAGAAGGGGCTATCCCTGATTGTTGGCTGGCTTCTGGGAACCTATTTCTCATGCTGGATTGCCTTGTCCAGCCTGAAAAGAGAAGGAGGTACTGAGTCTTATGGTAGCTTGAGATGCCATACTTTGCTGAAGCCCATGGGAAATATGCCCGTTTCTGAGCAGATACAGAGGAGGGGTAGATTGGGGGAGAGGCAGAGGTAAAGAAGAAGGGGGAAGGGAGGAGGGAGGGGAGGCTTCAGTCGGGATGTAAAATAAATTAATTAAATTAAAAATTTAAAGAATCTGGGCTAAGGGTCAAAGGATTGAAGGGTTTCTGAGGAAGCAGACTGATACTGCTTTGGATAAAGTCCACGTTGTTTAACCTAGGAATGCTTATCTTGTTACACCTTATCTCCTCTCGTTAAAAGTCTTTGGACAATTATGAATCTAGTCTGTTATCAAGGTGACATTGAAAGGGCTAGTATGAGTCCATCCTGGCACCAGGGGCCACCTGAGCATATCAAACTACCATCCACACCTGAATCACGGGATGTTCCAGGAGAATGGAAAGGCATGGGATAGACTTGTCGGAAACTTGTGGACTTCTTTGGAGAATCTGGATTTTAAATCTGAGAACAAAGAGAGCTCACTGGGAGAGTTTAAGTCAGAAAGAACATGTTCCATATCCTTTTGCTAAGCTCGCACTTAGAAAGTTGGAATGCTATGTGGAGAATGGGTGGGAGGTAACAGAAGAGTTGTGACAGGATCAGCTAGGTGACATTTCACTTATACAGACTCATCTTGGGTCTTCAGACAAGGCAAAATAAAGTGTGGTTATTGAGAGTTGAGACTCAATTGAGCTTTTAAAGAAGGTAGACTATATAAATGAAGAGAGGCAACAATATCTTCCATAATGATGGGTAAGCACATTCATCCCATAGTTTCATAAGTCATAGTTACTGTTACCAGAAAAAGGATGGTGAAGAAACTGAATCACCAAGATAATATTTCAGTCTAAGTTGACTGATTCCATTGATTTGGGCCAGGATCCAGGCCTAGGTGTCTTAAATAGATCTTTCTTCCTGCCCGTGTTGAACAGCCAGAACTAAGAATTCTAAGATTAGACAGGAGAGAAGGGACTAAGCCTTGTGAGCAGGGTTTCTCACACAAGGGCCAGGCACATTCACTGAAGCAAGCAAGGAAGCCTTACAGCAGGTCCCTTGAGACCATGGAAGGTGAAAGAAAACAGAGGAAGTAAGGAAAACAGCAGCAGATAAACATTTGAATACCAGTGGCCTCAGAAAAGACCGTGTGGGTGGTAGGATGATTTGAGTCTGTTTTCGGTATCAAATGTTTACCTATTGGCAAAGTGGAGGCCAAAGTCTGCTCTGTTTCTAAGATGGACTCAGCTTTGTTGTGTGTTCAGTCTCCCTCTAAACATAGAAGTGCTTTGGTTTTTCAGTACTTCCCTTACATTTAAACAGTTCTTGGTATATATACTGTGACATTTCAGATAAGTTATGTAAGGCCTCCCTTTCCCAGTGTTCAAAGTGATGGTAACAGAATCTCCTATGCAGGGTTATGAAACTGCAGTGTTATAAGTATAGCTTTTGGGTCAATGTTTCATATACTTAAAAAAAAACAAAAAACAAAACTCCATGGATAGTACAACCATAAATGTGTCATCTAAAACAAATGTGAAGGTATAAGACGAAGCCAATGAATGGGTCTGTTGGATAACAAACTGGAACTATGATTAGCAAATCAGGCACTTGATTCATAAGTATCATGTCTCAGTTAATGAAGTGCTTTGAATAGTAAATGAAATGCATTTATTAAAGTCCCCATTGTGGGATACTGGCCCCAGATGCTTCCTCAAATAATACAGGCTATTGCCATTGCTCTTTGTCCACCATTACCAAATATCTAGACTCTGATTTCATTGCTAAAGATACAATACATTTTTGATGCATGACAGAAATTAAGTTGAAACCTCAAAAATTTCTGCCTTCTGGTTAGCTTTGATAATGTTAGAAAGTATTATACAGTGGTTGGTATGTAAAATGAGAAAAAATTACATAAAATAAGAAAAAAGTATTATTCAGGTGTTGGGCATTGGGGAGGGGTAAGAGGTGCATACTGTACAACAGTAACATAAAGTTTGTGTTAAAGAAACTACCTACTTTCTTATTGGAATTCATACCTGGTACTGTAAACCTGGATAAAAGATTAAGGCTTAGGATGTCATAGGTCTTGGGGTGGGGCAAACCTACATCTGTTGCTATTTGGACATGCTGCCAATCTGCCTTCTAAATATTATTACCCCCAGATTAGTGACACTCTCAACCTTGGTCAGAGAATGCCTTTCTGTAGTGGGCAGCAGTGAATGCAGAAACTCACAGCTGGTCAAAGGACTGGGAATATGTAAGAGCTGCATGCTCTTAGCCCTTCATAGGACATCCATATCAACTCTCTCCAAAGGATGAGGCATTTCGGTGAAGCAGGGGCATAAAGAATGTAAAAGAAGGAAATGGGTAGGGGTGCTGTGAAATTCTATCTGCTGGGCATGACATGGCTTTGAACTCATGAACTTACTGGAACTATGGTTGTCTTGGTAAAAGCAAGAAATCAGCATTTTAGCTGGCAGCACTGGTTGGATTTGGTGAGTTCCAAAAGAACTGGATGGGAAGGGGGTGTTTGGGGATCTGGAGGAAGTGAGAGAGGAGATGAGGAGGATGGGAAGAAAATATATTGCATGCATGTTAAATTGTTAATGTATAAATGCTATTTTAAAATTCATATAATCAGATGAAAAAAATCAGTATAAAGGTTAGATGTAGAATAAAAATTCACGCTATGCAGCTAGCTGAGTTGATTTCCCCCAAAAGGCACCCCAGAAAGCCCTCCAAGGCATGAAGGAGAAATGAGGAAAACAATGGACATTAAGGTTTCTAATAGTTGATGACTAAAAGACCCAGAAAGAGATCAGGGGAACAGAAATGAGAAAAATGGTAATTCAAGAAAATGCCCCACAAGGGAATGACATGCTTTCCAGATTGAATCCATTCATCAAGTGTGGCTAAAAACAAACACATGGCGTGGAGGGGTCACTGAGAAACATCCAGAGGAAAGAGGTGTGTTCAGGGGGCCAGGGGCCAATAGCAGTACGCTAGCCATCCCAGTGCGGCCTCTACGGGTGACAAAACCAGTTCCGCCAGTGATCACGTGAGGAGAGAGAAAATGGGCATTTTCACAATTGTAAAACTAAAAGCTGTACCTTCAAGCACTTTCCCTCGGAAAGTGAGGGGAGAATATTATCTAGCCAAAGAGAGACATGAGGACTCAAGTTGGGAGGTGAGGGACCAACTAATGTGACAGGCAAAGTGTTTCCTCAGATGACGTTAAGGAAAAGGAGCCTGGACCAAGGCCAGCCTGGGGCCTAGAGAAGCAGAGTAGAAGGGTGGTGCAGACAAGGGGCTCATAGCAGCCTCGGAGGGAATGATTCTGGGAAGGACAGCAGGGAAACGACAGAGGTGTTTTAGTACTACTTAAATGCATTCTGTACTTAAGTTCCTTTAGGGAAAAAATGATTAAAAAAAAAAAAAAAAGCACCATTTTAAGTACATGTACAAATATTTTTGCTTAGCAAAAAAATAATAATTAATTATAGATGGGAAAACAGCAGTAGAACTGTAATCATTGGGACTCCTAAATTGAAGAAAAAATTCCAGTCAACGCCAGGACTTTGGGTGCCAAGGAAACGTTCTCAGGCCTGAATAAGGAAGACTGTTTCTTCAGACAGGTGTACTATATCCCTTTATTTAGCACGAGCTGGGTGCCGTGTAGAAAAGTGCCTCTTTTTCTTAAGAATTCCTGCCAAAACCAGTTGGTAAGCTAGCAGACTTAATGACAGCCACGATTTAAAAATGTATTGGTAGATAAATATGTGCTTGTTTCTTGGAGTTATTTTCCTCAAAACATCCATAAATTTTGACAGTTTTCTATTTTTAAGGCTGTCAGTGTCTGGAGCACTGGAGAGATTTTCAGAAACATCAAGTTGCAAAATTCTACCATTTTTTCCTTATATAACAAGGTATTTCCTTTTTTTCTTTTAAAATTTTGCTCTTTGGAGAATTTCGTACATGTATTCAATGAAATACGATCGTTCTCAACTCTGAATTTTCACCCTCAAGCGCTGCTTCTCCACACAGCCCTTCTCAACTTCGTCTTTTCTCTTCTTTTTCTTTCTTTTTTTAAAATAACCCACCGAATCCAGTGCTGCTTAGATGTGCCTGGGTGTGGGGCCATCCACTGCAGCATGGAAGCCTCCAGGTGGGAACACCCTCCCAACAGAATGGACCTCCCCTAGCAGCTGTCTCCTGTCTGTAGCTCCTCAGTGGTGGGGGGGCTGGAGCTCATCTACCCCATCTGGGATTTAGACTGGCTTGATCTGTGTCAGTAACCCCAGCTTCTGTGAGTTCCTGATTGCAATAGCCATGTCCAGAAGACAGCACCCAACACTTCCTCCTTTTCTGTGAAGTATGTGCCCTGAGCTTTGATGGTGCTAGTGGTGGTGGTGGGGAGGGGGGGGGGGGTGTTAACGTAGGAAATAGATGTCCCTATCAGGGCTGAGCTTTGAAGTCGTTTCCTCTCAGTATCGTGACCTGTCAGTCCTGCATCCCTCCCCTACTGCTGCCCACTGCCAAGAGGCTTCCCTGAACAGTGTTGCGAGCCGTCAGGAGGCCCGTGGGTGTAGATGTAAATATCTAGAAGGCGCGTTGACAGCATGTCAATTTACTAAAATAAGTTCTGCAACTGTTTTTGAGGACACCATCATCCATTCTTTCTTTGGCCCTTTGGGTCTCTCACCTAAAAGCTTTCTGCCTATTGTTCTGAGCCTCCTTCGCCCATTTTTGCATCTGTCCAGGGAAGTGTGGGGAATGTTTTCCCTAGAGTCTTATCTTGGTAGCAGACCCATCCCAGTCTCCTGTGGAAGGAAGTTCTCCTTGTGAAGCCACACAGATCACCGGTGCTGATTATACGATCAAAAACAGGCCAAGGGGCCAGCAACATGAGAAAAGGTGCTTGCAACCAACCCTCAGGAATCGGCTTCAATCTCTGGGACCCACAGAGTAGGAGAGGACTCCCCCCCCCCCCCCCCCCCGCAACCCCATTGCTGTTCTCTTATCTCCACACATGAGCCATGTCATGTAATTTCACACACATATTTGACACATGCACCACACACTTAAATGTAGTGATTTTCAAAAACCTTAGCATTAAAACAACAAAAAACAATAGCTACGTGTTGCGTAAGGCACCAGGCACCCGCCAGACCTTAGGACTCAGGAGACAACCATGACTTTCACCTTCCCATATTTCACAGGACAGGAGCAATCAGTTACGTGACTGATGATTTTAATTGCAATCCTAGGGCATGCCATGATGGGTAACCAGTGAAGGATGATGGATGTGTGGGTTTGTTGAATGAATGAATATCCTCCTCCTCATAGAACATTTAGAGAAAAAAAAAAAAAAAAAAAAGCCTGACTTTGAAGTAACTCATTGGAAATCAAGACAGCTAAGGAGGAAGGCAGTGCTACTCTTAAGAAAATTTACTGCCTATTAGTGGTCGCCTAAATGAGGAAAAATCCAGTTCATTTTAGAGCACGGTCTTCCCCTGCCAGTTCCTGGTAGCACAGACAGTGGTACTTAAACCCTATCTGTTCTAGGTGTTAAGAAAGAGGGACCATCTGTTCCCTGGCCTGTCATCTACGTCCTGCTGCATCCCAAACACCACAACTGTTTCACTTAGATCTTTTGCAGGACTGCCCAGGGAGCAGGTGCAAGGATGTTACAAAACGGTTTGTGGCAATCAAAGCATCGAGTTCAATCTATAAATAAACTAAAATGTTAGTCCCAGCCAAACATATTATGACAAAAAGGAGCTCAGAGAAAGAAAGAGAAGGTATGATATGGGTGCATTCGAATTTCTGTTGCTGTTATAAGCACTGACCAAAAGCAACTTACGGCAGGAAAGGACTTATTTGGCTTATACTCCCAGGCATTGTCAGGGGGAATCAAGGCAGAAACCCACGAGAACCTGAAGCAGAAACCATGGAGGACTGTTCCTTGCTGGCTCAGCCATTCACGTCTGTGCCTTCTTAGACAGCCCAGGACCACCTGCCCAGGGAATGGTGCCACCCATGGCAAATTTGGCCCTTCTGTATCAATGAACAGTCAAGACGGTCTTCCATAGACATCCCCACAGGCTAGTCTGATTGAGGACCCCCTCCTCAGGTGATTCTAGGCTGAGCTGACAGTTAACGCTAACTAGGACAGGGTTTCAGGCTTTCATTTCATCACCAAAATCCATCCAGTTTGTAAAGGCCAGGAACATGGCATGGCCACAGGTGGCTTACAGCTTCTGGTGACTCTAGTTCCGGGGAATTCAACACCTTTTGGCCTCCATGGGCACAGCATACATGTGGTACATTATACAGGTAAGTAGGTACACACATATACACAAAATTAAAAAATAAAGGCAACAGAAGAAAGCAGCAAACGAAATAAAATTAGCAGGAGTTTAGTATTAGGGATTGGAGGGATGGCTCAGGGGATAATAGCACTGGCTACTCTTCCAGAGGTCTTGGGTTCAATTCCCAGCAACCACATAGTGGCTCACAACCATCTACAATGAGATCTGGTGCCCTCTTCTGGCCTGCAGGCATATGTGCATGTATACCAGAACATGTATACATAATAAATAAATTTTTTTTTTTTAAGAATTCAATATTAAATATAGGTGACAAAGGCAAAGTCAGGCAATGAAAACCCTACTGTACTTTAAATGACTGGGCAGTTGTATCAGCTGAGGCTGAAGACAGGGGCATCTCCTTCCTGGAGGAAGGCCATGAGATAGTGAGTTCAGGTGTGTCTGAGCATCTATTGTGTGTCCAGGTGATGTGAAGCTCCATGCTTGTCAGATTGAGTCACATTAAAAAATATGTGAGAAGGTCAGAGGAAAAGAAAGCATGTTTGTAGTAAATTAAAACTCTGGCTCACATGAAAAAGGAGAGAAGTATAAAAAAGAAAGACAAAGAGAAATCTGGAAAACCATCTCCACATGATTGTAAGCTACGAACTGAACAGTGTCCACTCAAGGAAGTAAAAAGGAAGTTGAAAATGATTTAAGCAAGAATAGAACAATTTGGGGGAAGGAGATGTGGAGGGGCAGAAACACAGGAGGGAGCTGGGGCCGTGGAAGGTAAATGGAACTCTCTCTCTCTCTCTTTCTCCCTCTCCCTGTCCCCCTACTCCCCTCTCTCCCCCTCCCCCCCCCACCCCATTGATTTTGAAATTCTGGATGGGAGAGGGAAGAACATGAAATAGCTAACGGACCATAGCTGCTTGGGGGTGTGAGGTGTTTTATCAGAGCTGAAGGCTGTGGGGGGATGCTTTGAGGAAGGGAGGTATGCATTTGCACATTCAAGAACACAGGTGAAGATGGCTTTGGATAGAAGACAGTGTCCTTGTTCTCAGGATCCTGTGTGCTGGTACACGTGTGAGGTGGGGATTTATGGCCCTTAGGTCTTGGTGCTCTCCATAAAGTCCTGTGTGTGTGTTTGTGAATGTGTGGCTTTGTTTTTCTTTTTAAGTGTTGGTAAAATAGATATAAGATAAAATTCAGGCTTTTAATAATTCCTAGGAGAACAATGCAACAGTCAGTGAAGTCTTGGGACTCCGTCCTATCAAGGACTGTAGAGAATATTGGCAATCTAAAGGGAGAAGGTGTCTTGAAGATTCTCAGAAAGTCTGAGATAGCTGCTAAAGACAGTGTGACCAGTCAGAGGCCTACTGTTCTGTCTTTCTCCCAAAGGACTGCTGGAGGCCAGAGACCAGAGGCTAGAAGCTAGAGGCTGAAGGCTGGATTCCAGAGGGAGGCTAGAGGCTAGAGGCTGGAGGCTGGAGGCTGGAGGTCAGAGGCCTTATGTTCACATAGATGAGGTTTTCCACTTGCTCTAAGTAAAGATGTGCTGCCTTGATAGAGGACCCCCAAAAATCTGAACTGGGAACCATGAGGTCAAATCTTTTAGTAAATGTAATATTACAGCTACTCCTCACAGAGTCCAAAAAACTCCAGCTGGCCTAAACAGTAAACAGCTTCCAAAGTAAGATTAATACAATACATATACAAACGTTTATAGAGTCCGAGGAGGTGACTGTGCCCTGCAGTCTTAGTGTGAGGGTTTGCAGGCCATTCAGCACCCTGTCATTAAATGTCAGCTCTTGTGCACGTGTGATCCTCAACAGCATCTGTGTTCATCCACTACAGTCCAGATTCAATTTTGTCCAGCATTACTTGTATTTTTTATTCCATCTGGAGTATGAACACACAGGGAGCCAAGGGAATATGATGCACTTATGCCTTTGAAGAGCTTATTATCTAGCAGGGGACTGGTTAGGGACAGGGGAACAGACACAGATGAAATGACACTACAGTTGATGGATATTCAACCAACCAGTATTTATGGACAGATAGCATATTTGGTACTGGTTCAGATAGTAACAACCTAACAGTTCCGTATCAGTTACGGCAGGACTTTTAAAGACAGTGGAAATCCATATCTGAAAGTTTAACTCTGGGCAGGAATCAGGGAGCCTAGATACATCTCCCAGAACTGAAGGATAGATAGGGTCAGCCTTGAGAGCAGCTGGATTGAGAGTCCAAAGTGCTGCTATTTACAAAAGCATTTTTCACGTTCAAATTCCCTTTGAGCATTATTATCAAGAATCTGACAACAAAAACAGTTTCTAGTCTCAGAGACAAGTGCGGAGCCGCAGGGTTGATGTAGGATGCTGTGGCTGGTTTTCTGACTAGCAGCCCAAAGGCTAACTCATTAAAATGCAAGGATGGATTACATGGTGGGTGGCAGAACAAATGTCTTCTTCACCCAGCCGAGCTGAGGCCTTGGAGACATTTCTCCCAAAAGCTAAGTTGCTCTTTGCAGCTGCTCAGTAAGATACTGCCGAGGTGGAGCCACCCCCTCAGATCCACCTCAACACATATGGTCGAGACGACTTCAAGAACAGGAAGTCCTTATGGCTTGGGGCCATGGTTATATCATCCCTTACTTCAAAATAAGTCATTTTAAATATGAAAAATTTTAAACCTCAGCATATTTCCAGCTTATGGTTTAACCCAAGGACAAGAATTATTCCAAAGGATTGCATTTGCAGCGCTGAGGATCAACCCAAGGCCACATGTCTTCTAGGTAAGTGCTCGTAAGTGCTCCCCATTTCTCCAGAGGATTTAAAGCACTGCCAGGGCATCAGAACATCTGGATTGGACTTACAGATGTTTTTCTAATCTCTATTGGGTTGTATAGACTATTAGAACAAAAAGACCATTACAAAGCTTGGTGAAATCCATGGTATTTTCATTCTAGTCCTGTAGTAGATGTTTTATGGGTTAGGGCAAGTGCACAACAATGAGAGATTCTCACCCAATCATTCCTGTTTTGAATGGATTCCAGAATTCTTAGAGGAGGGGGCATCACAGATGGAAAAAGAGATGAAAATCCCTGAATTTCATTAAAACATTGCCCAGCATATGTGCATATGACAGTATGCATATTCACATGCACACACACTACTACTACATAGATTGTGTCTGTTTATATTCTCCCATACTCTCCTCACTGTAAGAACTAGGTATAGGGTGCCAATTAAGCAGCTGTGAGATCCCTTAGTACTCTAAATTTTTTCAGTTTGTTTGGGGAGCTGGATACACTATGTAGCTCAGATTAGCCATGACGGTACTATGTACTCCAGGTTGGCCTCAAACCTGAAATGCTCTTCCCTCAGTCCCCTGAGTGCTGAGCTAAGAAGCAGATGCCCTCCACCTATCTTAGTCATTAGATTCTTTAAATACTTTCACACCAAAAAGAATTAGGGCATTTTGAAGGAATGGCTAACTGTAGCTCTGGAGAAGGAGATAAAGAAGATAAGTGGGATGCATCTCAACAGGCCATAGAAGCAAGACCCAAGAGCAGGAAAATTGTCCAAAGCCCCTAGAGCTAGAGAGATGGCCCAGGAGTGTTTGCGGAGGAAGCTCCCTTACCCAAGTTGACTCTTCAATCCCACACAAAGATGGAAGTTGTTGCCCATGCAAAGTTGCTCCTGACCTCTGAAAAGGTGTCCCACATCTATACATCACCCTCCTCAAAAAAACAAAACAAAACCCCTGAAGTCTAAAGGGACTGGAGAAGCCATATTTGAAGAGATTTTTATGGGCCAGGGATAGTGCACTTGCCTAGCAACCAGGAGTTGCTTGCTTGGGTTCCATCTCTAACACTATAAAAAATAAATGAAACAGTATAGAGGCTCCTTTGAAGCAGTCCAATGAACCAACTTTAAAAATGGGAAAGAATAGGAAATAATTAAATATGAATTTCACCTTTGCAATAAAAGCACACCATCATCTAACCACATAGAAATATGAGGTGACTTTTAAAAAGGAAACTTAGATTATCCAGCTAATGAATAAGAAATGAACAAAGAAGTGAAGCCACCGCCACCTTGCAAAGCCTAAAAAGTTACTGCATGTACGCACTCATGCTCAGAGGCCGCCAGAAGCAAGTGGGTGAGTAGACCACATGGGCACCTTATTACAGTGTGATGCCTCATGAGGGGAGAAGCCAGTACCTCTCTAGGTTTCTTGTAATGGCTCTGAGGGTAGAATCTGGGCCTTCATGCAAGCCAAGCATGCTCTCCATCACTCAACTCCCCCCCACCATTCTTCTTTTCAGATTTATGCAGTGAAGAAATTACTCCAGTACCTCAGAATGTGACTGTGTAGGGGGCCAGACACTCAAATAATGTCATGAGAGTCCTAACTCCATCATATTAGTGGGATTTCAAAAAGTCATTCTTCCTCCCCCCCCCCCCCCCCCCCCCGTCCCCCGTCCCCTAAGGAGATGGGTGGAGGTTGATGACAGCCTTTGATGAAACCTGAACTAACTGTTTCAGCTGGGTTGCCTGGGATCTTCCCCCTTTCCTCCTAGTACCAAGGTTGCAGACATGCACCACCATGTCCAGCTCTTATGTTCATGCTGGGCATCTAAACTCAGGTCTTCATGCTTGCCCAGCAAGCACTTTACTCTCTAAGCCATCTACCCAACCAATAATGATGAGGTTTTAGGAAGAAATTAGGGTTGGGGTATTGTTCAGTGGTAAAGTCCTCACCTAGCATGCATGAAACTCTGGACTCAGCTTCTAGTATCACAAGACAAAAATAATGCACAGAAAAGGAAATGGGAGTGGCCCTCTTTATAAGAAGAGGTCGTTGGAACACAGGTCCAGGAGAACCACATGAGGCACATGGAAAGGCACAGCTGCCTTGTTGATGTTTAGGTCACCAGCTTGTGGTGCTTTGTTATGGCAGCCTTAGCAGAGCCACAAAGTAGCCTTAGCACAGAATCCAGAGTGACTCAGGTCAGGCTCCAACTCCCACTGACAATGGATAGAAATAAGACAACAATGCTGAGAAATGTCAAACAGCACCAGAAAAGAGAATCCGAAGATGTATTATGGGAGTTTGTAGAACAAACAACCCAGTTTATTTTTTAAAGATTTATTTATTTTATGTGCATTGGTGTTTTGTCTATGTGTCTATGTAAGGGTGTCAGATCCTCTGGCACTGGAGTTACAGACAGTTATGAGATGCCATGTGGTGGCTGGGAGTTAAACCCAGGTCCTCTGGAAGAACAACCATTGCTCTTAATCACAGAGCCATCTTTCCAGCCCACAATCCAGTTTCTTTAGTGAAAGACAAAATAAGAATTCATTAAAAAAAAAAAAAAGCTTCCAATATTCGTCAAAGAGGTGTGAAACAAATTTGGATTTCCTGACAGTTTAAAAGTTATGAGACATCTAGACTTTTGGAGGGTGACTATTTGGTGAAATTATTTATATGGGGAAATACTAGCAGTGGGGTTATGTATAAAAATACACAGTGAGATAGTGTCCTGGGGGGTTAGTTATGAAGAGAGAGATAAAATTAGATCATCTGTCAATTGGCGCTTGCTGAATTGGATGATGAGCGCTGTCTACTATCATTTTGTCCATGGTGTGCACTTCTGTTTTACAAACAAGTAAAACAAATCGCACCACCTTTCACTGCAGCTAATGAAGGTGAAGATTTCCTATCTGGATAGAGAACCATGCTCCAAACTGACACAAAGCAGCTACAGCAAACATGCCTTTTCTTTCTTTGCTGCTCACAAAGAAGCAAGGGATGTCCAGGAAGCATGAGCATAAATAGATGAAGCCTGGGCTGCTAAAATTGGCAGAAGCTACTGGATGTCTCATGTGCCAATGGCAGAAGTGACATTGCATTCTTAATAGAAGACCCCAGACTATCTAATATGTTGAATCTTATTAGGTATTTGGACACCTGTTCTGAGGCCACGTGCATGAGAATACTTGATGCAATGGTCACTTCATAGAAGTCACTTTAAATACTGAATGAAAAGCAACCAACACTTCTGTGTATTTCTGCACTGCAAGCAAGTTCTTGGCAGTGGGAGTTTTTGCAGTATGTTGTTGTTTTGTGGAAAGGACTGGTTGCAGTAGATTGCATAGCCTGCGTAGGGGAAGCCCAGCTGGAGTCCAGAAGGGCAACCAGCAATGTGCTGGTGACATCATTAGTCACATTCTGGAGCTCAGGGAAGGAAGCCAATCTGGTAAATTAATGAAGACGTGTTCACTCAGGGCACAGACACATATTCTTGTTTCAAATTCTTTACTTCAGTCTAGTGATGCAATGTTTAACAGGCCTCTAAAATAAAGTGGTCATGTTTCCTGGGAAATAAAAGCTATAAATCAGACTCAAATGATCACAGCACTAGATTTGATGCATGCTTACATGCTCAGGATTGAACAATCTCTCTAAACAAGCAGAGTCCAAGAGAGTGGGTGTTTTGTTCTTACGTGGAAAATGAAGTTTCGACAACCACTGCTCCTTTCTGTCTCTTAAGAGTAGTACTGAGACATTCCAATGTCTGAGTAGTCAGACTGGTAACTTGTGGAACCTTCTTGTACTTTCCCAAATGTGTACTTTGGGAGAAACCACTTGATTTCTTATCTTTTTAACATGATAGATTTCATGCTATATGAAATTACTCAATTTTGTTTATGTCTTATGTTTTCAAGATAATTTCTGTCATGTATGAGCCGTTTCATAAATCTGTTTTTTGAACTATTAATGATATGGAATCAATAATATGAGAACTGTATACATTTTTTATGTGGGGTGGAGAAAACTTTTAAGAAAGGACAAAAGAGTCAAGCAAGAGTTAAAATGAACTTCCAGGATGAGAAGATGGGTCAGTAAACAACATATTTGCTGAGAAAACGTGAGACCTGAGCTGAGTGGAGATGCCAGCACCCACATACAAGTCAGAAGTGGCAGTGCACACCTGCAACCATAGCACAGGGTAGGGTAGGAGATAGAGATGATCAAAATAAGATCAGACACAGTAGGATCCCCAGGGCTCACTAGCTAGTCTCTAAGTTCAGTTAGAGACACTGTCTAAAAAAATTAAAGTGCAGAGCATCTGAGATTGTTCCACACTGACCTCTGGTCTCCGAATAACAAATGCACACACACAAACATACATGCATAATATAAACACAGATCTTCCATGCTTCATGATGAATGATTGTACTTGAAGGTTTATCATTCACACAATTCCTTAGTGCCCATTTCACTTGCTTCTAGGTACAGCAGTTTAAAATAAATGCTTATTCATATCTCCTCGTGTGTCTTTGTGTACATGACACGGACATCTGGTAAGTCCCTAAGCACATACTGGATATATGCTCATACTGTAAAATATGGCTAAGACATCTATTATTTAATGACAGAAACAACAAAGCATTGCTGACACGGCGAAAAGCACGAACATCAGAACAAAACCTGAGGGAACAGCTTGCCAGAAAGCAGGGAGTCATACCCAAGGGTCACCCTTTGCACCAGCTACATATAGCTGATAAGCAGCTTCTGGATCAATGGAGTCATCAGTTGTCTTGTCTTCCAGGTCCTTGGGAATATCAATTGGCTCATCTTGCCTTAATTTTGATTCAACATTACTTTTTGGCCTTATATTAAATAGGTTGTTAAATTCAAAGATAGATCCTTGTTTTTTTTTTTTCCAAAATCCTGAAGCCAACCATAAAACAAGTATGGCACATGCCTTCTAGAGAACTCTGTAAGCCACCCAGGATTTTGCTTCTTGGCATGGTGGGATAGCAGGGCTGGAAATATTGCTCAGCTGTTAAAAGCATTTCCTACATCTACAGAGGACCCATATGGGTGCTCTCACAATCCGCTTTAACTCCAGTTCCAGGGAATCTGACACCCAATTCTGGCTCCTTGTGTACACACATGGTAGATTTAGGTAAACCATGCACACATATAGAAGAAAAAGGAGGAGGAGGGAGAAAGAAGAGCTTCTTGGGTCTGGAGAGATAGTTTCCCAAATAAATGACATGGAGACTGAATATAAATTATAAATAAATGCTTGGCTACTAGCTCAGGCTTGCTACTAACTAGCTTTTACAACTTAACCCATTTCTATTAATCTATCTGCTGAGGCTCATGGATTTTACCTCTACCCCATTTTGTGTGTCTGACTCATTCTCCATCTGGCTGGCAACTCCTCTAACTCGACCCTTTCTCCTCACAGCATTCTCTCTGTCTCAGGCTGTCTCGCCCAATCTCTTCCACTCCAGCTATTGGCCAATCAGCTTTTTATTAACAATGAGACCAATAATACTCACAGTGTTCAAAGATTGTTCCACAACTGTCGCGCGCACCCTCACCCGCAAGGACGACGCGACACCAGGCTCTTCTTTCGTGGTTTATTCAGGACCTTGAAACTTCTTCTGCCTCTTCTCTGCCTCTCCTTCTGCCTCTTCTACTGGGGAAAACCCGCTCCCAGCTATATACCCTCTGGACTGCTAGTCACGGGGCGTCACGTGGGCCATGCCAATAGATCCAGGTGCACGGAAGCAAGCCACACCTAGAAGCAAGCCACGAGCTTAGCCTTAGCCAAATAAGGAGTTGTTTATCTCAGAGAGGTCTCAATGTAGGGAAGGTGGAAGGCGGAAGCCAGCACCATCTTTAAGGTGTGGCCACGCGGCTCTCTACACACAACAACACATAGACACCTAAATTAAAAAAAAATAAAATAAATCACCTTTCAAAAGAGGACAGCTTCTTTCTAAACCCTTTTCTTTTTCCTCTGGGCAATGTTTATCCTCCGATAACCCTTTGCACGTAAAAGTTTCCCTACCAGTAACTGTCAAATATGTATATTCTTTTGGTCTCGTGTGTGTGTGTGTGTGTGTGTGTGTGTGTGTGTGTGTGTGTGTGTGTGTGTGTGTGTGTGTATACACACATATATATATATACATACATATATAAAACTTTTCATATTTTAAATGATATCTATGATAAGATGTTGATTAAAGACCAAATAAGCATTATCCCAGGAAGAAAAGATGAAATATTTACAGAGTAGTGCATAGCATAATCATAAATGATTTCAGGGTGGTGACTCAAGATGGAAAGTCAACTAAAATAAAAAAGTAGGACTCAACTCTCTTATAATATATGTGGCACTAATCTGAAATATTCTGAAATCCTGTTCCACCCTTTAAAATCCCCTGCTTCTGTGAAGGGCTGAGTGGTGGTGCCTGGCTATATTCAACCCTAGTGTGGTTTCTGGTGGTGGGATTAATAGCATCTACACTAAGGGTAGGGATCTGCAGACAGCATCTCTGAAATCTTACCCCATCTGTTGCTGTTCATCGTGGCACCACCCCCTAGCCCCATCCACCTATGCAGAAGGCCAAGCTGGAAAAGGAAGATAAAAAACAAGCAAACTTATCGTAAAGCCCTCCCTGAGGGGACCTGATGGTAAATGTGGACTACATAGATACAAAAAGATCCTTGGAAATAAAGGTCTCCTTCTAAGTGTTCCAAGCAGAGAGCAGAGGGAAGAGAGCTTTTTACTACGTCCAGAAGTAGGAAGTGCAAGAATTGATGACTTCTTGAGGAAGCAACCACTGAAGGAGCCAGGTCCTTAGGGTCCTCAGCAACAGCTAGAGATTCCCGGACTCACGAGTTCCTCACTTCATGATGCCTGTGAAAAAGCCCAGAAGGGGCGTTTCTCTATTTGAAACTCAAGTGAGTAACTGACTGTGCCATGATTAGGTGGGAGGCTGACCTACTGGAACTTAAAACAGTCACTTGTTAAATTTAACCTCAGAATCTAAAAGACAGACATTTAACCACCTAATAGAAGTATTTTTAGTTTTCCAGACAGCACTCACAAGATGTGGGTCAGGACACCAGGCAGGAGAAAAATTGTGACTTTAGTCACCATGGGCGCTGGGCACTCAGTCCTCCAGAATAACTAGTTCTTTTAATCAGCTTACAAAAACATCCATTCAAGGTAGTCATTTCACTCACATAGCAAGAGGTCACTGGATTGTTTGGTCATGAATCAAAGCAGCCACTGAATCCACAGTGGTTCCACCTCGTCACAGAACATGTCCACATGAAAACCTAGCTTGTCTGTCATTTTTAGACACTTACCTAAGCAAGGTCCAGCCAGTCTTTCCTGGGCACTGGAGACTATTTTCTCTTCTCAGCCTATTTCCCGACTTTCAGGCTACGAGGGAAAAGTTGGTCATCTCTGAACTGGCAGGTGTGTAGGAAAATTTAAACAATGTTGTGTCATAAAAAATAATTTAAATAGTAAAAGAAACAGTCAATTTAAAAATCAGTTCTACGTTTTAGCTAAAACCTTCACTGTGTACAACATTACAAGCTCTCACTGGAGAGAGAAAAAAAAAAAAACCTTTTCTCTATTTTTTTTGCATTTTTATTGATAGAAGCAAAATAAACTGTAAATGAGTTCTATGTCATAAACCACTGAAGACACAGATGACTATGAAGACACTAAAGACACAGAAATATAAGAAGTGGACTGTGGCTTAGTGGTAGAAAGGTTGTCAAATAGGGATAAATCTCTTGGTTCAATCTGCAGACACAGACACACACAGACACACACAGACACACACAGATACACACACACGAGAGATGGGAGGCAGGAGAGAGATGGAGAGAGAGAGATGGGGGAGAGAGATGCCCACAGAGACACACATAGGCAGAGTCATTTACTCAATGTCATGAGGCAGGAGCATCCTCATGACAGAACCAGGTATAATGGGCACATAGGTGGTCACAGTATTCTGTGGGAGAGGAAAGAGTAGGTAGCTGTGGGCATACACAGAGAGTTGCTTTCTAGTAGAAACAGTACTGTACTTACAACCTTTGCAAAGCCCCATGGGAGACCAAAAGGAGCCCATACAGGTAGAAAGAAGGGAATTCTAGACATAAGGATCACAGAGGAAAAGGGTGGGGGTGTGAAAGCCTTGGGATCTGCTGAGGAGTGACTGGTTTCCAGTATGACTAGATTGTTTCATAATGAAAGCCTTGTACTTAATTCTAGTAGACAATAAACTCTTGTTTTAAAATTTGAAAGTAAGGAATTGAGGGCTAGTGAGGTGGTTCAGCAGGATTAGGTGTTTGCCTCTGAGCCTGACAATCTGAGTTGGATCCATTGAATCCACATAGCAGAGAAAAGCAACTCCTAAGTCTTTCCCAATCTACCTCTATGTGTGCAAAATGACACACATTCTCTCTCTCTCTCCTCTCTCTCCTCTCTTTCTCCTCTCTCTCTCTCTCTCTCTCTCTCTCTCTGTGTGTGTGTGTGTGTGTGTGTGTGTGAAAGAGAGAGAGAGAGAGAGAGAGAGAGAGAGAGAGAGAGAGAGAGAGAGAGAGAGAGAGTATGACAGTGATATCAAATCCAGAAGGCATTGCAACAGGCCAGGACTATGATGGAAGCCTGATATGAAGCAATGGAAGACAGCAGCTAGGTGTGGAGGGATGGAGAAGAAATAAGAGCAAAATGTAATTCTGATGATTTGAGGCATGGGGTTGTGTCATTCATCAAAACAGCCATCACAGGAAAGAGGGTGGGTGGTGGGGAGAAAAATGAGTATTGATAGTAAGATGAATTGTGAAGCAGCTGTGGTGAGATTCAGGTGTCGGCTGGTAAGGTTGGAAGACACTTATCCAGGTTCCCAGGCTCCTAAAGGGGGTGTGGCCAGCCCACATTGGGCGCCATCTGTTATAAATAGGTTTTTTGGTCTAGGGTGACTAGAGGTTTGGATTTTAGACTTGTGGCTTTAGGTCGCTTGTTGCTGTTTAGGCCTTTAAAAATGATTTAGACATTTATATTAATTTTATGTTGTTTGGTTTATGGCTTACGTATATTGTTAGTTTGTTTTTTAAAATTTAACTTATTATTAATTTGTCTGTCATGTTGGGTTTTTTTTTTGTTTTTTGGGGTTTTTTTGGGGAGGCTGGCTTGGTCTGTCTTGTTTTTTTTTATGTTGTGATTTAAAAAAAAAATTTTATGGTGCCTGTTATGGGCCAAAACAGCTCTTTTATTTAAAGATTGATATTCACAGCATACAGAAAGACATTCCCACATCAAGCAGCATTCTATTATAATTGTATAAGTTCTTAAGCTAATGCTAACAATTTTTTACTATAGGCTAGAAACTGTTTAAGTGTTAAGTAGCAACTCATTTAGTGCTTATCAAGAATAAGTGTCATATACAACTACATCTGTTTTTATGAATGATTGCATGGCTTGGAGTGACAGCTCTAAGTTCCAGCTTTTCTATATTTATAGTTTGCTTTAGGATCTTTGAAAAGTAAGGAGGAATGCCTTTGATATTGAATTACTGTGTAAAGTGAGAAAATCATGGCTGTGATATTAGTGATGACAGGTATAAGCTATCACAGTGTCTGGATACTCACATATCTCAACAAATGCCAGAAAGTATTGACTATTATCTTTGAAATATGCTAACATCAAGAAGCTGGAATTTGTGTCTGCATTATAGACTGCAAAACACATATTTTTCATATTAGTATATTGATTTTCATAAGATATTATAGTCAAATATACTATTTCCTGGTTAGGAGGTGGGTGATAAGCATATGAAAATATGAGACCTGAGTTCTCAAGATTTCCCAATGAGTAAAGTGCCTGCCATGTAAGTATGAGGTCCTTGAGTTCAGTTACCAGGACCCATGTTAAACTAGATGTGGTGTGCTTCTGTAATTTCAGTGCTCCTATTGTGAGGTGTGGGAGGGAGAGACAGGATAACTCCTGGAGCTAAGGCCAGTTAGCCTGGCACTTATAGAAGCAAATAGTAAGAAACTGTTAAGGTACAATAGGACCAATACCAAAGTGGAGTCAGACATTTTTCTCCCATCCACCAGTTCCCAAGTAACCAACAGAGAGGGTTAGTATTATTTAAAAATGCTTGACCGATAGCTCAGGCTTGTTACTAGCTAATTCTTATACTTAGATAAACCCATAATTTTTATCTGTGTCTAGCTTGGTACCTTTTCTAAGTACACCATTCTCATCTTGCTTCTCTGTGTTTGTCAGAGACTTTCTGACTCTTCTCTTCCTCCCAGCATTTTTCTAGTCTGGCTTTTCCTGCCTAACTTTATCCTGTTTAAATATTGGCTTGCCCATTTGTTAATTAAACCAATCACAGTGACAAGTCTTCACAGTGTACAAAGGGTTTATTCTACAGCATTTCCCCATATTTGTTTAATTTAAAATATTTTAATCTTAAATAGTAAAATATAACAGTTATCAAGTAAGAATTATAGTTACAATATCTAGTCTATTTGCATTTGGCAAAATTAGAGAAACTCTTATCTATCTTATCTTGGTGACTCTAAAGTTTTATACCTAATTTGCCCTTTATTATAACTAAGGAAAGCTTTAAGTATGATTATCTAGTCTTCAACTCTGTCAAAGACCCAGAAGGGTAAAATATTATCTAATGACAGGAATGTCTCACTGCCTAGACAGTTACCCATAGTTCTTCTATAACATTGGGGCATCCAACTCTGGACTATAGGCCTAGCATATTTGACAGACTTTCCTGTGAAGAAAGGAATTTTGAAAAACTATCCTACTTTGTCTTGGCAAAGGTTGGCAGTCACCTTCTTTTGTGTTCTGCTGGTCCAGTTTGGACAGTATTATCAGCAATTGAGGCAAGGGAAGTTTCTTTGCCCACATGAATATCTTTTGCCATAAAGAAAATAAACTTCATATGGAGTTTCTTTGAAAACTATCATCTTATCTGAAATAGTGGTGCTGCCAGGAGTGATGTGTCTCACTCTCATAAAAAGTCCTAGGTTATTAGACATATTAAATGTCATATTCTGTAGTCTTTGAAGTGTTTGAAGACCACCTATCAATCCAAATTTATTTATGTATGACTTTGAAAACATAACTAACATGGCTCTAAGTCTGACTATTAAGATGGCCATTGATATATATTTTTAATTATGCATTACATTTTAAATGAGTTATCTAAACACAATACCCCAAACAAAACTAGAAACATACATACAGTCTAACAGAAATAACTTTTAAATCAATAAAACAAAATCCATACCAATGTAAAATATCCTGAGATTAATAGCTTTTTTGGATTAAAGTAGATTAAATAATATACCCTTTTAGTCTATCATTTTTATATCATCTCTCTTTTTTAGAAAGAGGTCTTTGGATTTAATATTTTTTTGTGACCAATAACAACTTGTAACCAACTCCCCCTTAAATGATAATAAACATCCATAATTCATTTTTGGGGAATGTGGGCATAGTTCTCTAGACTATTTATTGGTGATTAGAGGTGCTGGTAATCTTTAAGGGACTCTAAGAAATTTTAGGATTATGGTCAACTAACTTCTGACTAGAGTATTCTTTGATGCTGGATCAGTTTCCCTGATGCTGTTCTGGATGCATAACTCAGAGGAAACTGTCTCAGATGTGCTCTGAGATGTTGGATGATCTGGGCCACTCACTCCCACCAAAGAGATTTCAGGGGGCTTTCCTTGATCAAACCCAATTTTTCTTAACCTGGAGTGAATCCATAGCCTCTCATTTTCTGTGGGAACAAAAGCATAACGTCTCTCTCCCCCAAAACCGTATCTTTTGACTTAAATTTTAAAGTCAAGACATTTAAAAAATATATATATAGTTTGGTTTAATCTATCAGTTTTCATAATCCTGTGTCTTTTAACAACAACTATTATTTGTTCATTAACAGTTAAAAAAATCTAAAGACAACACAACATATAGGTTCCAGACTCTGTGTATTTCTCATCTTTACATGGCTTTTCATATATATTTTTATTATTCTATTTCTTTTTTAAGAACCTTATATTTTAAAACTAGCTCTTTAAATCAAAGATTGTATATATTTCCTTTCTTCTCTCTCTCAAACCTATGTAATTTTTTAAAAACACTATAATCTATTTAGAGGATTTTTTTCATCTGACTCTATCTTTATAGTATGTATATATATACATACATGCATACATATACTATATACATATATATGTGTATATTTTATCACAAAAGACTTTAAACTGATAAACAGAGTAGCTGAGACCAAAGCAGAGGCTTTAGAGGTGGCTCTGCCCTGCTTGGTAAGAGCCTAGCTTCACAGAGAGGAGGTGGTACCAGTGAGAGTCATGCTTACCACCCCAACTCTGGGAAGCTGTTGGGTCTGTGCTGCCACTGAGTAGAGTGTTGCCCACCCCGTTTTTGGTTTTTTTTTTTTTTTTTTTTTTTTTTTTTGCAACTAACACTGAGTCAGGAAACCATCTCTTAATGGAGCCGCACTTCTGTTCACTGCCAGCAAACAGAGCCTATTGGAAAAAAGACAGTTATCAAGAAGCTATGTTTGACTCTATTTTTTTGTGTGTAGAATCCTTTTTAAAGCTTTTTTAGGCCTAATATGGAAATGTCTGCCCTGCGATGGGCTGCCATTTGTAGACAGTAGTTTCCCTGTCCCACAGCCACTCTCAAATACTCAGAGACTTACATAAATTATAAATGTCAAGCTTATTATTAACTAGCTCTTAGAACTTAACCCATTTCTATTAATCCATGTACTGCCCTGAGGCTTGTGGCTTTTTCTCTATCCCATTTTGTATGTCCGACTCTGGTGGTATAGTCTCCATCTGGCTGGAGACTCCCCTGACTCCGCCCTTCCTCACCCCATCATTCTGTTTGGCTTTCCCCGCCTAACTTTATCTTGTTTAGCTATTGACCAGTCAGCTTGTTTATTAAAACAATCACATGTACACAGGATTTTCAACTGCACCCAAGGCTGTCCTCTGACTGACACACCAATGACAAGACACATGCATGCTGGCACACACACACACACATACACACAAATACAGACTTGAAATGCAGCTCAGCAATTAAGAGCACTTGGCGCTTTTGCAAAGGACCTGGGTTTGGTTCTCAGACCTACAGGATACCCCAGAACCATCTGTAACTCCAATCACAAAAAAAATCTGATGCTCTTTTCTGACTTCCTGGGTTCTGCAGTTCCTGCATACATGTATAGGTAAGACACTCAAACATGCAAAATTTTTAAGCTTAAAAAGAAAAAAAAAAAAACATGAGAATTAGGTAAAATTTAAGGTAGTACCACTGTCAACAGGGCAAAAAGAATTGAAAAAATAAGTAATTCCAAAAGAACGTAAGTGAAGCTGAGGCTCATCAGCTAAGGCATTTGCTGCCAAGCCTGATGGCCTGAGAGTGATCTCTGGGACTCACATAGCACAAGAAAAGAACAGGCTTTTTCAAGCTGTCCATGCACCATGGCACACAGGTGCACACAAAGAAATAAGTGTACTTGAAAAAGAAAGAAGCGTAAATGAAATGATCTGAGAAGTTAGAACCTCTGAGAAGACTGGCCACACAAACTGCAAGGAGTCCCCGAGGAGGATGAGGCTCATCATTGGAGTGCTGCTGGAGAGGAATCCGTCCGGCAGACAGGAGGTGATGCTAAGAGCCACCCCAGTGCAGTAATGGAAACTCAAGGCTGGGGGCAACGTGTGGAGGAGGGACAGGGAAGAGACAGATAACCTCCTTTAAATGAGTCTCCATTTCACTGAGACTTCAGGGAAGAGACAGATAACCCCCTTTAAATGAGTCTCCATTTCACTGAGACTTCAGAGACACTTTAGAAATGGCCGAGGAGGGACACATATGCTTGTGCAAAACAAATATCAAACAAAAGGACACCAGCAAAGACAACAACAAAACAGTCACCCACCAGGCAAAATCAAACCATAAAAACGATCGTTTTAAAAAACATATAAAAGGAATCATCACAGCAATTCGCAGTGCATTCAGGAAAATGCTGTGCCTGTGATCCTCAAGATGTGTGAGCCTGAGCTGCCCAGCCTTTTTCTTCATGCCTCCAAGCAGGCTTGAAAACCAACTGCCTTAAAAGACAATAGCCATGGGAAACAGCTGCCCACCAATCACCGGAGGTGGAACACAGGTCTGAAGACCTTGGGAAAGCCACACACACAGGGAAATGTCATGGGTAACCTGTTTTGAAATCCCAGGCAAAGCTCCTTTCTCAAAATTTTTAATTCTTTGAGCTGACTTTGCATATAAGCAGCTCTGTCTCATGGGAATTTGTCAAAAGTAAATCTGCAGCAGTTACCCAATATTATGGTTATTGGTAGGGTGAGAAGTTGGTGCAAACAGCAGCTGACAAAAAAAATATATATTAAAAGGAGAGACAAGAGAATGCGGTGGGCCTAGAGCATGTGTGAGAAGTGTCAACATGTCTCTTGAAATCTAGAAGGCTGTATGCCTGTGAAGGATGGTGTATAGGTCAGCAAGGCCCGAGATCATCCCGGGCTCTCACTTAAAGCACTATTCAGAGTAAGCAAAGGCTTTCATTGTAACCTGTCTGCATAGACATGGACATAGACCTTGACCCATAAAAAGAGCAGAAGCCCAGTGATTCAAGGCATTTCAGAACTCCCTGACCATCATTGGCTGGCCATTGAACAACTGAGCAGAAACTTCAGGGGATACATATGGCATGTTTAAGACAAATCAGAATCATCAACGAATAACAACATTGACACTGTCAGAAACAGTAAATGTTCAGGAAGCTCAGTGAAATCCAGAATGGTAAACCAATCCATAGCTATAAAACTTAAATGTCAAAAGCAAGGATAGAATACAGAAACCAGCTAAAGGATGGTGACATAATGTATAGAGACTCAAAAACTGACTTCAGGAAAAACTATGGAGACTAAGGCCACAACCTTCTTTGTTGTTTTTTGTTTGTTGGAGGTCCCAGAGACACCCAAAAGCACACGGCTACAGGCCAATGCTCTCGGTTGTCCACCAGAACTAGATAATACCCTGTTTCTGAAGATACCATGTCATTTGGTTGCAGGACACAGAGAAATCAAGCTGCCACTAAACCAGTATTTCTTCCCTGCTGGCTAGGCTTCAAGTACTGGAAGGCACTATGTAGGACGCTGGGGGAAATGAGCCATCAATAATCTATCCAGCTGTAGAAGCTATAAGCTATGCAACCAGCCTCCAAGCAAGATGTGCCACTGACCCTAAAGTATGGCTGTTATGGAGATAACCAACCATCTCCTGACTGGATTGAAGCCCACTCTGCAGGAGGAATTTGAGGCTGATACTGTAAACCTGACTCAAAGCCCAGGGTTAGGAGATTTCTTCCTAAAGCATCTAAAGTGAGACTTTATAGAGATGCACTTTCTGGATGTCCATGAAACTGTAAAATCAGCAGTCTTGTGCCCAACAGTCTCACTAAATCTTGGTTTCCTTCTGCTTTCACTTGTGGCTCTAACTGGGGCTCTAGAGGCAATGGAGATATGGATGTGTTCATGACTTCTATCAGGTGTCCATGAGGTGGGAAGTTCCTAGTATGTCCAGCAGCTGGCCGTCTGGAGACGCAGAGTAGGGAAACACACAGACACACAGAACCTTCTCATCGGGAGGCACGCAGGCCTGGTTTTCAGATCTGTTTGGCTCCATGCCTAAAAATTACCTCAAACAGTGAGAAACTAATGCCGCCCACTGGAGACTGGCAGCTGTTTCTAGATCTTTTCCTGTAAGACCTAAACTTGTTTCCGTTGCAGGCAACCGAGGCCTTCAGTCCTGGACAAGCAAAGGGGATACAGTCGTGGTTTTCTTGCCTGGAATATGAGTGACTACGAAGACAGCCAACAGAGAAACTCCAAAAGGGCTATTCTCCTTAAACAGAGTAAATCACCAAAGACCATTCTGCCCTCCAGGCTGCCCAAGCTGCCAAGGAAAGAAGAGAAGGTAAGTTGCTGTTTTTTCTGAATTATCCTTAGAAAAGTTACGCTGTAGACTAGAGTCATTTGATTCTAATAGTCCCATAGTACCCTGGAACCTCTCAAATCAGACTGTAATCTCGATTGGATTACTCCTGTAAGTGTCCACTGAGTTGGGGAGCTGGGGTATGAGGCTCATAGCATAAGAGAACAGGAGGGTGTGCGCTCCCATTCCTAGAAATGTTTATCTACCACATGGCTTGACCTAGAGAGTATGGTCAGGCCCCTAATTTCCACAAGCTGAGAAAACAGCCTGTACAGTAGAGGTAAACTTTTAACTCCCCTGAAAATCCTCCACAAGATCAGAACATTAAGAATATACCAGTTCCCTCTCCTACATTTCCCCTTAGTATCTTCAGAATCTTAGCAAGTTGTGTAATTTTCTTACATGCTTTTAAGAATAAATAAGATGGAGACAGCATGTACTTTCCTGAAAAATCTGGAGCATGAACAATGAGAATCAAGTAAAGAATGCATAAGCACACATCCCACTGCCATTTTTCAGAGGGCTGTGCACAAACCAGTCTCCTGTCTTGGCCTTCTGCATGATCCCACAGCACAGTGCATTTTGTCTTGTCATTGTCCAGTGTTTAATACAGAATTTGACAGAAAGTGTCTATACAGAAAGGAGACTAGCTCACATCCATCCATCCAGATGCCTGCTTTGTACACAGGGTCTTTATAATGCACTAGCACAGAACTTACCCTGTGTCCAGAGACCCACTTATCAGCCATCAGCCTTTGAAGCTTTCTGTGAGGGAGCTGAGTTTGTCCTCTGGGAAGGTCCTGGCGCCAGGGACACTGTTAAAAATGGGAGCAGTTCAGGTGTAAACCTACAGTACCCCTGTAGGTTGACTTCTGGGAAGGCATTGATTGAGGTAATGTCTGACATCTGTGTAAAGGAGAGCTGGTTAGTTATATTATTGAACTCCTTGTATGATCACACATTAGTTCCAAATGCATCCTATCACCACCAAATCTAAACAGAGCTTTTATGCTTTGCATTAAAATTTTTGCTTAAAAATTATTATTTTTACTTTTAAATGATTTAAAATTTACAGAGGAAATTTTCCAAGAACAGCACAAAGGCCTCCTTGTATGCTCTTCACCCAGACCCATCAACTAATTTTACTTGGTTTGATGCATTTCCCCCCTCACTTTGAATGTTTATATGTGTATATACCCCACCCCACCCATGCACTATTTGAAGGCAATTGCAGACACAATACCATTTTATTTCTAAACACTCCTAAGAACAAAGATGTTCCTCATATCATCATGGTTACAGTTTTAAGATTTTGGTCTACAATTCATAATCAAATTTACTGAGCCAAGACTTATACTAGGGTCATGCATCCCAACTAGTTCCTCTCCATTTCTCTCTTCATCTTTGGGATGCCCTTATCTTTGAAGGCTGTAGGAAAACTCAGAATGTTTTTTCCAGGTGGGTTTGTCTGCTGTGTCTATGCAGGCTGACTCAGATTGTGTGGTATGCATAGGAAACCCTGACAAATGTTGGGCCACCAGATGTGGGTTTAACTCATCCCCAGTGAACACAGTCACATCCCTTCTTTAAAAATAAAAAAATAATAATAAAAATACAATACTGTATCATTCAAAATAAACTTTGCATCAGGCAGCCTTTCTCTTAAAATTTCAGACTACAGTAGAAATTCATTATCCCCATTTGTGTTTTTAGAGCACCTCAGAGTTGGGGATTTTGAGAAAACGCCCATTTCTGTGTAACTCTTCCTGATGGATCTAACTTCAGGAATTGTTCTTATATATTCAAAAGCCAGAAACGCATCTGTACATGTTGACTCTCACTCCAGCAATGGTGAATGCTGGCAACCATTACTGTTCTGAAGAGGCTGGAGCCTGCAGTGTCTCCCAGGCTGGCCTCAAACTCACGATATAGTTTAGGATGACCTTGAGCTCCTGATTCCCCTGGTCATCTTCAGAGTGATGGAATTACAGCATGTACCTCCATGCTGGCTTTATTTCCCATTCTTAGCTATAAGAATCATAATTGTATTAAGAGCCACTAAGAAGTAAAAGAACTGTCTGCGTCACAGTATTATATATATATCTCACCTGGAGGGAGTTGGAAATGGGATGTTTATTTTGTGCTATTGGATGTATTTCTCTACTTACAAACTTGAGGTCTTAATTATATTATTTGTAAAAAGTGCAATTTAGGGTATGAAGCATTCTTGTACACATTCACCTAGAATGCACTAGCAAATATTTTTGGAATTCAATTGGGCAAATGTGCTTCTCGTGTTAAAATTCCTTTAAAAAAAAAAAAAAAACAGTACAAACATCTCTGGAGTTCTATCTTCCCTTCCATTTGTTATTCTTCCAGCTTGCTTTTTTCTTCTTCTCAATAAGTAGGAGTGACCTAAATGCAGAACTTATGAGCATAGACCATTTTTAATACCATTCATTTCTACTTCATTCTTAGCTTCCCAGTATTCTCTAGGCCCTCTAAATTCCAACACACCAATGTAACTTCAGTGGCGAATGTATTTTTTCCTCCAAGACTCATTTCTTATACTTGATGCATTCTGTCACTCCCTGCCTTTGAGCTCAAGAACAGATTCTCAGATGTTAATGTGCACACAAACGCTGTGGTGACTGAATTCAGATGCAGATTACAGGTCAGCAGGTCTGCCGTGGGTTTGCCATTCTGCATTTCTGTCCAGTTCCCAGGCAACACTAGTTGTTGATGGTCTGGGGACCTTGAGTATCAGGGTGCCAAAGATTTGACCATGAATTGAGTTTAGAGACAGAACAGAAAGGAATTGGTTGCATGAGGGAAAGAGACTAGGAGTCTTCAGGAGGATAAGAGCTTCAGCATGGCTGTATAACTGAGTGAAAAGAAGCTGCACACTGTGGCGTGAACTGTGGTCTGAACTATTCAGGAGGTGGAGCTGGGAGAATCACTTTAGCCTAAGACACTGGGACCAGCTTTGTCGACACAGTGAGATCCTCTCCTATGGTGAAGGGTTGGAAATCTCAGTTACTGGAAAGCTGGAGGCAGGAGCCTGCCAGGATTACACTGAGCTCAAGACCAGTCTGGGAAACTTGGTAAAACCCTTTTTCAAAATAAAAAAATGAGGCTGTCGATATAGTTTAGTAGTGCCCAGCATGGTTGATGACCCAGGTTCAGTCCCCAGTAACAGGGTGTGTATACACACGTACAGAGAGTAACTTGTGCTGATACTGAGGATCAGCATCAGCTAACTCATTTGAGTCCAGAATTCTAAAGCCCTTAGGGTTTACTGGCTGCTGTTTTAAACAGAGAGGGACAGGATTAAAGCATTTTAGAAAGTTTTGAAAATCAGCAGACAAGAATTGATTAGAACTCTTCTGTATGAAATGGAGTTTGGAAAGCACAATAGTACTCAACTAAAAACAGAAGGAAAATTACTGAGACACAATCAAACCAACATAGAGGTGTGGGAAAATATCCAGGCTGTTATAGGACTGATGAGGTGTGGGCTGCACCCTTAGAGCTCAGTGGGAGAGGTTTGGAGGGGCCAGGTAGCAGAACAGAGAATTTCACAGTATTATGGAGTAGAGGAAATTCCACAGTTAATTATGCTATTTATTATGTTAAGGCTATTTGAAAGTCTAATTCTAAACCAGGCCTGGGGATTCATGCTTGTAATCCAAGCATTTGGGAGGTCGGAGACAGTATGCTACTTTAGTCTATACAGTTAATTCTAGGCCAGCAGGGACTACACAGTCAGATTATCAGGAAGAGAGAGGGATTAGGAGAGAGAAGAGGCTATTTCCTATAAATTGGCATTACGGTATCTGGCTCCCACCGACGTCCATTTTAATTATAAGTACCACTGGACTGATCTCTTCCATACCTGTATCAGTCAGGCAACCTGTTATGCACAGTTGGACAGAAGACAGAGGAGTTCATCATAAGGAACTAGTTTGCATGATGGTAGGTACTAGAAAATGCAGTTTATAGGACTGGCTGGCAAGCTGGGGCAAGCCAAAGACTGATGCTACAACTCAATCTGGAGGCCATCTGGGTGTGCATTCCTTTTCCTAGACGTTAGGGAGGGGAGGGGGGGTCTCTTCTTCAAGCCCCTCAACTGACTGAATGAGGTTCACCCACTTACAGCAGGTAATCTGCTTTACTTTATCTACTGATTTAAATATTAGCCTCATCTCCCAGTAGGACCTATAACGGTGTTTGACCAAGTGTCTGAGTAACTGGCCTAGGCAATGACACATCATCTTCACCATCATGGTACTCATCTCAGCCAGTTGTGAGAATTAAATGATACATAATAATAATAACAATAATTAATAATAAACAAAACTGTAAATCATCCAACAGAAGAGTCCAGGCAGTAGGAAATCAAAGGGAATATATGCTGTGCTGAGTGTATAATTGCCCTTTTTAAATGACAGGTTTTAAAGCAGCTTCAAGGGGGGGGGGGAGACGCTGCAGCCAAGAGAGCTGGGGCCCCATGTATAGCTACAAGGAGAATGATAGTGTTATAAAATACAAGAAGGGGAAGCCCTTTCCTGGAAGAAGGAATCAGCAGACACTTCTAATCTGCCCCATGTGCAAGGAAGTGCTCAGCTACTGAAAAGACTTATGAAAAAGGTTCTTCCTCCTGCCTCAAAACCATCAGAAGATGACAAGCATGCTGGTGCTCAGGTGGATAGGCATCATAGAATTGCCTGGGTACCATCCTACTGAAGATGTGCCATGGAGTTATCAAGCTGTGGCAAAAAATCCCATCAGTGTGTGAGAAAGTTAACTTTTTTATTCCACCACCATGTGGGTCATGGGCTCCACCTCTGATCATAAGGCTTGGCAGCAAACATCCTCACCTGCTGAGCCATCTCCTGGCCCCTGGATATGCTATTTAAACACACAAATTTTGGAGCAGGAGCTTAGGTTTAAAGAGATGTCTATGTGTATTAGAAGTGTTCCATGTAGTCAGGAGCTACAGCTGCAGGCTGACAGATATACACTGTATTGGAGTCCCGATCTTATGAGAGCCATAGCTGTTGATGAAAGTTCCAAAACACCATAAGTTCTGGGTGAAGACCAAATGAGCATGCGTTACAGTCTTTACAAAGTAAATCTATAACCCCAGGGTAGACAATAGTTACATTCTTGGAAAATTCACCAGAAGCTAATGTCAGGCAGAAACCACAAATTCTCAGCTTAGATCATTAAAAACAGGTTTATCACTCAGATGAATGTCAGGTGGGGCAACTGGGGCATTCTCACAGGCTCCAGGATGTGTCTCCAGACGCATTTGACCCAAATTCTGACAGTGTGCTTGGGGCCAGTGTTTTCACTCACCAGGGTGTTAACCAAAACTTCCCTAAACTTCCAAATTATTAAAATATAATGACCTCTGTTCACTGAAAGCCACTGAATGGCTGTATTTGATTAAATGCAGCAAACAAATCATGCAGAACCAAGAAAATGTGCAAGATAAATTCAAAAAGTTTATTGCACCAAATGTCACAGAAAAGTGGATTAAAATAATACATGAATGTTGTTTTAAGAAAAAATTTCCACACACTGACACAGGTATCCATTTAACTAATTAAAAAAAAACAGTCCTATAAATTTCTCTTAATGAAAGTTCAATAATAAGACATCCCAGAATTTTCTCTTTTTAAAACACTGAAATTTAAGCATAATGCAAATGCATGTTCCAGATGTTCACCAAATTTTAACATTTTAAAAATTAACATTCAGAGGGGGCTGCTTTAGGCAAAAATTGAATTAAAAATGTCTTCTCCACCAAGCACACACACACACAAATTGATTCACATTAACCTAGAGAAGCTATGGACCTTTCCAATTTAATGATGAAAGCATGTGTGAACACAATACTCGAGTGTGCATCGATAGAAAACTCCAAAAATTTCCAAGGATTTGAGGGTCATTTTATATTCTTTATGTACATCCAATGGACAAAGAACCTAAAAAGGTACAGACTAATTTATAAAATCTGAAGACCTGTTTTAAAAGCCCAGACAACAATTTAGTATCATTTAGCAAGTGGAGAATTTCCTCCCTCCAAAAGAGTTAATTCTGAAAAAGATAGTACGTTAGAAAGTGGTGATATGTAAACGGCCACTCCGTGAGATGGGAGGAGTTACTTTCTGTATAAAACAACACACCTCTAAAAAACGGACTCAGGCTGTACAGAGCTATTTAACACTGATAGAATAAGGTACTTTGGAATTATGTGCAAGTCTGGAAGCTACATTTTAAATTTTCATTGTCATTTTTAAAACATACACAATTACCTATACATTCATATCACTTACCAACTTATCAAATATAAAACTGCAACATGCTAGAAAGAAGTCATCCCAGGAACGTTTACACTTCCACTCTGTCGAGCTTCACCAGCCTGCTCAGCTGAGTAAGCAGGCCAGAGTGACACCTAGCAGGTAAGACTTAAAAGCTGAAGAAACCCTAAGAGTGGGTGGAATCCTGTCAATTGAGGTAGATTTCTTTATTTAAATGTTTTTTTGTTTTGTTTTGTTTTCCCTTGAGTTGGGCCTAGGAGATGGTGAGGTCCTCTTTTCAGAGTCTTCCATTGTGACAAAACAAAGCCATCAGTAGTGGTACAGGATGTGGATATGTCTCTCCGGAAGGCCAAGAGATGCTCTGTTGTTTATCCCACTTCTGAGAGGAGGCTGAATTTAAGACAAAGCATGGACATCCAGGAGATGGGCAGTGTGCCCTTTGCAGCAGCAGCAAGAGAGGTGGTGGAGGCCACAGAAAACCCCCACGGACTGATGCCCAGTTTCCCACCACCAGCTGTGTTTCTGAAATTTGGAACGGTAGAGTATGAGGCAGAGTTAATTTTCCAGGATTTGAAGAACTAGGCTAAGTTCTATGCATGAAGCTGAGAATCAACCTGCCGATAAGCTCAATCCCCCGAGCTGTCTGTCAACGTGCTACCATATCTACATGAGACGTGAAGTGATCTTCTCCAAAACCTCAGAAGATGATGAATGAGGCAGTGTCCATGTGTAAACGGGAAGCCAGGAGATATAGAGGGGAGAGGAGCACTAAGCTGCCAAGGGAGGAAGGCTCTGACATGACAGCTCATCCACACCAAGGAAAAACTAGTGCCCAGTGAGCTGAACCACAGGTGGGATCCCTGGCAAAGGATGACATCATGGAGCTAGCAGGTTGAAAACAGCAACTCAATGTCAGGTAACAGGAAATGGAAAGATGTTGAAAAGAACGGGACATCTCCATTTTGTGAAACGCACAACATGCAAATTAAAGATCTTATATGCCTAAAGGGCACCATCTATTTTCTTGAATCAGGAGGAGGGAGAGTGAGAAGAGAGAGGGGAAGAAGGGGGGGGGGAGAGAGGGGAGGGAGAGTCCATGCTCTGGCGACAGCTAAGAGATGATGCAGGCATTTGTCTGCAGTAGCACAGGGAGCACATGCTCTCAACTAACTTGTATTTGTGAAGAATGGAGAAAAGAGTGTCACGTGGATCAGGATTTTTTATATCAGATGTAAACTACGAAGTCGCCTGAACCTCTAGACACTATCCCGTATTCTCAGGCATCACAGACACATGGGAAGAACTGAGGAGCTGACAGTGTTTGACCTGACCTGAAGGCTGTCTTTTAAACATCAGATTTTTAAAAAGTCTTTTGAAACAGACTGTTTTATGTTCAGTAATCTAAGGTTCTTCAGGTTTAATGATCAATTGGACTTTTGCAGTTTTTCACCTTAGTTAAGTTTTATAAATGGTCAAGTCAACTTCTGGAAAAATGTTTTTAAAAGACTATTAAAGGGATTAAAAAGTGCAGAGCTGATCATGTAAAGACTGAGATCGCACATGGATTGCTTCTCAATGTCCAAATTGCTTGCTTTCCTTCGGCAGAGCTGCTGCAGGGTTCACTTCCCAGCGGGCAGATGCACCTACAGCACAACCAGGCATCTGCATGGACTAGCGGGAGGCTGGGAGCGCTCAGCCAGAGAAGCCCACCTGAGCTCATGGAAACAACTTTGGTAAACGGTGTTTGTGGAGAAGGCTGAAGACACTAAAGCTGAAGATGACTACCCGGTGTTGACTGCACACGTCAGTGGATGCGCTCCACTGTACCTGAGGCGAGGGGTTGCTACATTGAATCTTGAACTTATTGCACCAGCGATCCTTCAGACCCGCCTGTGGCTGCACAGGAACCACAGCGAACTCTGAGAAGTGACAACTGCAGGTCTCCGAAGCACTCTCTTCCCTATAGGCAATCCTCTTCTACATCCAATGTGAAGCAGTACACGGAACAGACAGTAGTACAATGTGGCTTTCTTCGGGTGACCGTCTGGAGGGAGTTCAGACCTAGAACCCAGAGCTGTTCTTAGAGCAACACTCATGCTCTTTCATGCTTAAGGAGGAAACACTTTCCTCCTGGACGGTTCTATTCACTGGTTAGCCCCTACTCTAAAGTCAGCCCTCAATATCCTGCACCACAGCATCTGCTTAATTTTACTGTAGTGCTTCCGGTCCCTCCCACCTGAAAGGTCACATTCTTTTGCTTCCTGGGAAAGGAAGGCGCAGAGCACTCCCGACAATCACAGATTGCCACTTCGTGAGTAAACAAGCCTTCGGATGAGACAGCCAGTCAGCAGCAGCCCCATGTCTGCTCCGTGTTGTCATGCCTTCGCCATCACCGATAGCTTACTCCTTTCTGAGTCTTTCCTAAGAACTGAACGAAGTCGGTTATAAGAGGATCTGCGCCACATAAGGGGAATGAGTACTGGCGATCGCTGTCAGCAGAGGCAGGTCGTTAGATTCAATCCTGAGGGTTGGAAAATTCAAGGATAGTATTTTAAAATCATATCATTTCATAAGAAAGTATTATTTCTAGGCACCAGCTTCTAGATAATGAAATAAAGCTCATGGAAATGAAAACAGGGCCAGCAAAATGGCTTGACTGGTAAAGGCACTCACTGTCAAGGCTGATGACCCAAGTTTCATCCTTGGGATCTACATGATGGAGAGAACTGGTTTCTGCATGTTGTCCTGAACACCCCCCCCCCCACACACACACACGTACTCTGGCACACACTGCTCCTACACACATATACACTAAATAAATAAATATAAGAAAATAGTGTGAGTAAAAGAGATGAGAAAAATATAAGACCTCTCAGAAGGCACTGCTTCCGGAAGTGAGTGCTAGCGATGGGGAGGAGGCTGTTCCTCCTGCGCAAGGGGCATCCAGGTCAGCTGGTGACTTTTCTTAATCCTTGCATAAACATATTATGTTGCCTTGTGGGCTCCCCAGCATCTCCTTCCTTTTGAAGCAGTCTGCTTTTACCCTTATCATCAAATCCATCTTAGGGAAATGACAAGGCAGGTTCTTCCAGCAATAGCTCTGTGATGCCCTGAGCGCCTGAGCACAGCGTTCTGAAAACATAGGAACTAATGAGAGGAGCCATCATGGCTTCAGATGGCCACAGTGTGGGCTGCCCTTCACAGCACACTGGGTACAATATGGTTTATGGCAAAGTGCTGTCACACATCGTGGGAGGGAAAGAATTAGAAAGTTTCAATTTGCGGAATATATCCTAATTGTTTCTCTCAAAATTAAATTATTTTCTAAGATTAGGAATGGCCTTTTATAGCAGTCAGAGAGTAGGGACAGAGTCCTTTAGCCATAGGACCAGAGCTAGCAATGGGAAATCGGAGGCAGAATAAACTCTGAGGCTAAGAAGGGAAAATAGTCAAAGTACCTTGCAAGTTAATAGCAAAAGCTCAATGCCTCCAAGTGGGAAAATATTTGTAAATGAATTACCAAAAAAGAATGTAGACAGGTGTGGTGGTTTGAATAAGTACAGTCCTCATAGGCTCATATGTTTGAATGGCTTTGTCACCAGATAGTGGCATTATTTGAAAAGATTAGAAGGATTAGGAGGAATAGCCATGTTGGAGGAGGTGTGTCATTGGAGGTGTGGCTTTTAGGTTTTGAAAGCCCATGCCAGATCCAGTCTCTTTGCCTGATCAGGATGTAGAACTCTCAGCTATTTCTCCAGCACCATATCTGCCTGTGTGCCACCATGCTCCTTGCCATAATAACAATGGACTATCTGCCCGTGTGCCACCATGCTCCTTGCCATAATAACAATGAACTATC
Source organism: Phyllotis vaccarum (assembly GCA_033318265.1). Classification (NCBI taxonomy): domain Eukaryota; kingdom Metazoa; phylum Chordata; class Mammalia; order Rodentia; family Cricetidae; genus Phyllotis; species Phyllotis vaccarum. The sequence goes on from JARWLC010000007.1 coordinate 91,483,597, forward strand.
TGCCTGTGTGCCACCATGCTCCTTGCCATAATAACAATGAACTATATGCCTGTGTGCCACCATGCTCCTTGCCATAATAACAATGGACTATCTGCCCGTGTGCCACCATGCTCCTTGCCATAATAACAATGGACTATCTGCCCGTGTGCCACCATGCTCCTTGCCATAATAACAATGGACTATCTGCCCGTGTGCCACCATGCTCCTTGCCATAATAACAATGAACTATCTGCCTGTGTGCCACCATGCTCCTTGCCATAATAACAATGAACTATCTGCCTGGGTGCCACCATGCTCCTTGCCATAATAACAATGAACTATCTGCCTGTGTGCCACCATGCTCCTTGCCATAATAACAATGAACTATCTGCCTGGGTGCCACCATGCTCCTTGCCATAATAACAATGAACTATCTGCCTGGGTGCCACCATGCTCCTTGCCATAATAACAATGGACTATATGCCTGTGTGCCACCATGCTCCTTGCCATAATAACAACGCACTAAGCATCTGAACTGTAAACAAGCCTTATTGAATATTTTCCTTTATAGGAGTTGCGTTGGTCATGGTGTCTCTTCACAACAATAGCTTTTCTGTTGTTTTTAGTCACTGCGCTGTCACACTGAGCTGTAAAAGATTGAAAATCTGACAAGAATTCAAGACCTAACTATTAAAGTAATGCTGTAAGAGCTGGACATGGCTCAGCAGTTAAGGGCACATGCTTCTCTTTGAAATGACAAGTTCAGTCCCAGCACCCCATGTCAAGCAGCTCATAACTGTAATTCCAGCTTCAGGGATTAGAAACCTCTTTTGGTCTCCAAGTTCACCTGCATACATGAGATGCACACATATACACAAGAAAAAAAATACATTTAATAATAATTAATAATAATAGTTACTTTGAGAGGCAGAAATGGTGGCACATGCTTGTAATCCTAACAAGAGAGACTGAAGTCAGAGGATCCTAAATTAAAAGTCAGCATAGGCTACAAAGTGATAACTCATCTTATAAAAACAACTCATTCAAAAAGCAAAACAAAAACTAAATAAAACAAAACTTTATCAGGCTTAGCAGAAAATTAAGACTGACATTATAGACACAGTATTTTCTTATTGCAGTTAGCAGAACCAGCATCAGGGACATGAAGGGAAATTCCTCATAGGCACAGTCTTTTTTGTTATTTCTATAATGAAAATTGAAATGAAGCGAGTCAGAATTTCTTATAGAGAAAGTGTAGCAAATGCCATCAGAGGATGGCGGGCATTTTTAGTAATGAACAGTCCATCTTGGGTGGTGTGAACTCAGGAGGTCCACAGGAAGTGCCTCCCACCTCCTCCACAATATGAGAGAAGCTGCCTCTACCCCTAACAGCTTGTGACTTTTGCATCGTTATTATGTTACTAGAGATGAAGAGTCAGAGTGAGATCAAATGTTGCTCCAGCGCCCACATCCTGCAACTCACTGGGGAGCAGCATGGGCACACACCTGAGTGACCCTGAGAGTGATTCTGTAGGTATAGAATGACACAGGCCAATAAGTCATATGTGTGTGTGTGTGTGTGTGTGTGTGTGTGTGTGTGTGTGAGAGAGAGAGAGAGAGAGAGAGAGAGAGAGAGAGAGAGAGAGAGAGAGAGAGAGACAGACAGACAGACAGACAGACAGAGACAGAGTGCAGTCAACATGCCTGGGAGAAAGATGAGCCTTTCACAAAACTTACCCCAGCACCACACTCAGTTCTTTCACGTGCACACGTGTGTGTCCCCGGAGATATTCTGAAAGCATTTTACTCTTAAGGTACATCTCCTGTAGTCTGTCTTCCAGATGCATGATGCACTGCAAAGCCAACAGCATTTACAATGAGAACTATAATTTCAGCATCTGCCAGGATCTTTAAGAGTTAGGCTTTTCCTTATTCATTTCTACATATACAGCTATCACAATACTCTTATCAAATAAACCCCCCAAACTACCAACTTAAGTTTCTCAAAAAATGGCCATTAACATTTTGATATAATACCAATCTAGTATCTTAATTTTTTTTTTTTAAACAGAGCTTAAATCATTCCATAAGCATGACAATTCCCTGTCTTTTTTAGCTTTTAAATTGTCAACTCTTTACTCTTGGAACCAATCTGAGAGTCAATTCCATCACTATTTTAGCTCTCTTGAGAGCCATACTCCTCCTTACATGTATCAATACCCATGAACAGTGAGCTCTGGGTTGCAAAAGGGGATTTATTTTTGCAGATGTCTTTATATCTATATGTCACAAACTTTCTTGTTGTTAAGAAAGTTACTAATAATTTCCTATCTAGGAATTCCTTACGATGACATTTTTATGGCTAATGCTCTAGAAAATGCTAACTCACTATTATGTGCTTAACCATGGGACAATCTACATTTGGCTACAATGTTGTAAAGGTTATTTTACGTCTTGTTCTCTTTCTGTACCTCTGATTGTTCTGGTATCACACATTCCCAGAACCAGAATAATTGAAACAAGGTCACTTCAGACTTTTATTTTGTCTTTGAGAGTATCTTTAATTAGGTCTTTAATAACAAAAGGAGAGACAATTCTTTTGGGGACATCGTCTGCCTGAACCACAGCCATTCATTTGTGTCTCTCACCAGAGGCAAATGCTTTTTGCACTTGGCAGGTGGTCATCTTTGAGACACCTGATGGCTTTGGCAGGGTAATTCCATCATGCATAATTTCCTTCTAGACCATTAGGCCTCTTATTTTCAGGGTAAAAAGATTAACGGATGCATTTGAAAAATATTGATTCTGTCCATCTGGGCTGGAAAGTGTCTGTGAGATGTGGGTGCTTTTCAGTTTCTCACTGGTTAGCATCTAAGGTGCACTGCACTGGGGATGAGCCACAACTGCCTGTCAGTACTACTCAAGGCAGGGGGATGGCACCAAGCTTCTCAGAAATGTTCCTCTAAGTAAACAGAGGTAAGTGACTGAGGGATTTCTTACTGAGTTTTCCTTCACTGTAGAGTGAAATACAAAGTTTTTAAATAAATGTTATAAGATGCCAAGAACTGTCCAAATTATATTGATTTCTTAAGTGGTATATGCATAGTGCTTTCAGACCATAGAAAAATGGACAATGCAATGTTGGGTCTAGAAATTTATGCTAAATAAGGGGAAAAGCCATTAAAAATTATTTTTAAAGCTTTATAATCGAACAGAATTATGTTTAGTGGTTTCCCTTCTTTGTAGAATTTTAATCTCGAGAAGAATACCAATGTCACCTTCTAAAATTTTAGCTATTTCCTTCCATATAGAAGTCCTTTGTGTATTTTTCACGTAAGCAATGCTTAGATGGAATTCTCTTGGATCTTGGTTCTGCCAGGTTATTATGTAAGTCATCCGTGTATTGCAAAGTTGTTATATATACTTCTACCAGATGAAGCAAAAATAATTTTCTATAATTTATTGTTTTGATTGTTAAGATGTCAGACAATGAGAACAATGTCTAGACAATACAGCCTCAGCATCACAGAGACAGCAGCAAGCCATCATGGGGTCTAACGTCTCCTCCTTCCCTTACAGAAAAGGAAATCCAAGTCTCAGAGTCAGGAAAAAAAATCAGACTGCTTCTAAGAGAAAAGGAGATTGTAATAGCCCTGAGACAGACATCCTGCAAGAGCATGCTTCGGTTATGAGCCAAATAAAGATTGTATGAAAGGCGTTGCCAGTTTTTACACCATCAATACTGATTGACACTAATGCATACCAATAATACCTGTTCACTGATGTCATAACACCTTCCAATATTTCAAGTGCATTGCATAAATTAACTAATTCTCCTAAACATATGAAGCAGATTTTTTTTTTTTTTTTTCAAGACAGGGTTTCTCTGTGTAACAGCCCTGCCTGGCTGTCCTGGAACTTGCTCTATAGAGCAGGTTGGCCTCAAACTCACAGAGATCCACCTGCCTCTACCTTTTATAGCCTCCTGTGCTGGTGTGGCCAGTTTGAAAAGCAGCATCTCCTCTCTGGTTCTCAGAGCATTCTTACAACATGCTTGTCCTGTCTTAAGCTGAAAACAAGAAACCTGAGCTTCACAGACACTCAGAATCATCCACCACACAATAAATAATGGCCAAGTGAAAGCCAGGGATGTTCCAAGGTTTTTCTCCTCTACTACATTGCCACAGCCTTCAGCAGCATGCCTCAGAACACCTCCACCAGTCTAGACTGTGTGTAGAAAGTGGAGCAGCTTAGGATTTGGCCATAAAACTATAGAAAGATGACCAGTGAACTGGTAATCAGTGTATTAACTGATACTCAGCTTCCTGGTTCACAGTTAAATAGTTCGGTGGTATTCTGAGACCAGGAGGGAGACAGAAATTTGAACTCAGACTTGGCTGCAAAGAGCAACCCTGAACAAAGGGAAGGAAGCAGAAAGAGCAGGTACTTCCGAGTAGTGTGTGTCCCCAAGGCCAGCACAGCTGGGCAGCTCAGCCACATGCTTTTCATTCCTCTCCTTGTCAAACCTCCTTAATTTGTGAATATATTACTTCTTCCAACCTCTCTGTACACTTATCACATATCAAAAGGAATTTGTTACGTATATTCCACTGACTAGGGGAGAACTGGTAATAATTTTCTAGGGCTTTCTAGGCTGTTTTTAGTTTCTGCTTAAAAGTGAAAGTGATCATAAAATCCCACTTGGAAAGGAACAACTGATGCCATGTTGTAAGTTCTTACACCGTATTTTCAAATTTGAACGGCTTTCATTCACCTGTGACGAACTGTGAGGACACCATCAAAACAGAAGATGCTACAGTCCCTCAGAAACCGGCCTGCCTTGAGTCCATCTACAAGTTCTCCAATGAAGGACTTAAAATTTCCTTTTAGGCTCAATTGTTTCTTATCTACCGTACTACCTGCTTCCTCAGATGACACAGTCCTCTGTTCCCTCAAAGCTCTACCTTGTTCCCTCAAAGCTCTGGTGATACATGTTCCATTTTTCTTCAATAATAACCTTCAATATATTAAGAACAATGTGTCTGAATTTGTGCTATTTATAATCAAAACAGTGAACAGAATTATCGTTTAATTACATATTTGTTAATGATAAAAGACCAAATACTTACAAAGTCGGCAGGAAGGTGAAGCTTATGGAGCTGTAAAATGGATTGAAGTAAACAGGACACCTGATTAGAGACCAAGACATCCTGGCCCAGCTTCATGGTGTCCATCACCTTCCTCTGACTCGTGGCCACCTGGACAGTCCATTTGTCTGTGTCTGCAATGATACAGACGGCTTCGGCTATGGGCTCATCAAGTACTGGGTGCTGAAAGAGAGATGCAGTGGGTCAGCACTCCCCAGCTCAGCAGGGACAGAGTTTCGTGGGGCATCAGAAGACAAGGTGCAACCTGCAGAAGTGTGCAGCTTCCCAGGTACCCAGAAAGGTTTGCCACTGAGCCAGCACTTAGACAATTAGCTAGGAGCTGAGATGAATGGCTCAGACAGTAGAGAGGCTTGGTAACAAGCCTGACAACCCAAGTTCAGTCCTTGGGACCCACATGGTGGAAGCAGAGACTGTTTCAAGTTGTTCTGATCTCCGAATGTACTGTGGTATATGTGTGCATGTATGTACAAACACACACACACACACACACACACACACACACACACACACACACACACACACACACACACACACACACACACCAAGTAAGTTAATAAAGCTTTTTAAAACTAAAATAAGACACAGGATCCCATTGCTATTTATCCAATAACAAGATTTGTCAAGATAACATATTCATTAGGGGTTGGGGGGTACAGCTCAGTCTTGTATGAGCAGAATGCATACTAAATAAAATATCAGGCATGGTGGTGTACACTTCAAATCCCAGCACTGGGGAGGTGGAAAAAGAAGTATCCTTTGGGGCCCAGAGGTTGGCCAGCCAGTCTAGCTAATTGGTAAGTGCCAGGTCCTAGTGAGAGGGCCTGAAGGAATTATTTCTTAGAAATACGAGTCAGTGTGAAATTTTCCTAGCCTTATCCAAGTGTCCTATGAGTCATCTGACTGATACAACCCATCTTTTATGTTGGAAGGGTACTGGTATGCTATTTGAAAGTCTGTCTTTTATATTCTTTTGGATGTCTAGTCTTATTGATTGACATAATTTATACAAATTAAAATTCACTAATTAAATATGAAACTGGATGAGTTTTTACAAATGTATATAAATGTGTATCCACTGTCATTAATTATGTATTAGAAGTCTGTAGGACCCACAGAAGTTCAAGTTCCTTTATGGTCAGTCCTTTATAGCTACCCCAGCAACCACTAACGCGCCTTCTAGAGCTATTGTTCTGACTCCTGTAGAACTTCAAATAGGTACAGTCACATGGTCCCTAGTTTCGCACCTTTGAAAGGAAGCTGTACTTACTGTATTTTTATTCTTTACTTTTACTTTGAGCATCGTCTTGTAAGAGCATGGCACAATCCAGAGTTGACATGATTATACAAATCAAAATTCACTAATTACATATGACAACTGGATGATCAAATGTATTGTTCTTGTGGAGGGCCCAGGTTCTGCTCTCCACAGCCACATCGCAGTTTACAACTGTATGTACCTTCAGTTCAAAGGACATAACATGATCTTCAGACACCAGGCGTGCACGTGTCTGAACACATACAAACACTTATCCACATAAAATAAAAAATCTTGAGAGAAATTGTTTCTAATGTTTAGCCATTAAGAACAAAACATCTGTGGACATTCATATTTACGAATGTTAGTATGGACATGATTTTATTTCTCTTAAATACTGAGGAGTGGAGATGCTGATTCATTTGATAAGTGCATGCTTAACTTTTTAAGAAAATGTTTTTCCAAAGTGGCTCCATTGCCATCAGCCATATATTACAGTTTCTGTTACACCATATCCATCCTGGTCTCAGACTGTATGCTTTTAATTATAGCCATTATAGAGGGTGTGTAGCAGTTTAATTTGAATTTCCTGATGAATAATGAAACAGTATATTTTCATATGTTTGTTTCAATGGTTTTAAAAAAACAAAACCAAACTGATCAAAAGTGACTGCTCCACCAGCAACACCTTCTGAGACACTCTAGCATCCTGCATGCACGCGAGGGCATCGCCACAGTGCAGCCACTGCAGCCCTCTGCTCCTTGGCCCCAAGCCAAGAGAGGGAGGAAAAAGGTGAGTTTCCAGTTCTTAGCACACTTTTCTAACACATTTTCCCAAAGGAAAACCAGTACTGGCCACCTTCTGTATTTATCCAGCATCTGTCTGTGCTGGCCATTTGATTTGCTCTTTGAACTGCTTAGCTGAACTTCTAAGAAGTCCATCCTAACTTCCTTCTAGATAAGGCCTGGTGAGTCTGTGTAAGCAAGTTCATCCTCCCCTCTATTCGGGGCCCACACCACAGTGAGCCAATACTCCTTCCTTGACTTCCAGGAGAGATGTCAGACACTGGACGAGTGGGCAGCACTGCCACATTTCTCTTCCCACAGCTCTGTTGCTCTCACTGACTGTGCCTTTCTCACACCCTTCCAAAACAGTGTCTTCTGTTCACATTTTGATGCTGGGTCCTGCTAACCAAGAGCCTGAACAGACACACAGCACAGCTGTGGGACCCTAGTCTCTGTGGGGACTTACGGTGTGCAAAGGTTGAAAAGAAACCAAGCACATACTGTCACAGTGCACTTTTGACAGAGATGTCACTCCCCAGTTTGTCCTGGACTCTGTTTTTAAAAAGGGAGGCGATGCAGCTCTGATTTTCTTTTCATAGATGGGGGAGAAGTGTCTGATGGGCTGTGTGAAAAGTGCCAGGAAAACTTTCTTCCTATCCTATGTCCAAAGCTTCCCAGAGTTTAGATTTTACTTTTTAAAGGACAGCAACCACATGAGGGCTAATGCTCCAACACCCATCTAAGCATAAGCACCAATAAAGACTCTGATAAACTGTACTTTGAATAAGGCCATTTCCTCCAAAACATTCCCATGGTACAGTCTTATTCACAGATGATTATAAGGTTTTCTCACACACCCTGCTTACCCTCACATTTCTCACATGTGAACGCATTCTCAACAACAGAGAGCTAGAGACACAGTACCTGGACTGGGGTTCAGCTCAGTGCTAGGTTCTGGCTATATGCCTAGGCTCTGCAGTTCCTCCCCTGGTGACACAGTCTCAGAAACTTCCCTTTACAAGTTCCCCCAAGGTTTTGTTAATTGGGGTGTCAGTTTACACAGCATAATGACGATTTCCCATCAACAGGTTAGGTCTTTATGAGCAAAGAAAATAAAAACATAGTATGTATAAATTTTGAACCCAGACCCCATTAACTGCTTTGCGTGTGTCAGGAATGTAATATGAACATGTCCTTCATCACTGGCCACAAGCCATCATACCATAAGTTGAACGCACGCCAATCACATTCCTAGCGAATGAAGTTTAAAAGTATCTCTGTGAGACAGGCTACTAATGTTGTCTGAATGATGGGATTATAACATGCCACCATGCTCAGCTTCAAATCTAGTCATTAACACACTGATTTTCAGGTGATTTGAATCTCAGGTTCTAATGGACCCAGCTTCCTGTAGGAACTATCTGCTGCAGAAGGGAGAGAAGGTGCATCAGACCAACTGCACCATACTACCATCAATGGGAAGAGTGTTTTTAAGCAATGAAGAAGAAAGAACATTCAGAAGTTTGTAGCAACAGACATGGGCAAGAAGGGCAGAGGAGTTGGTAATATAAAATTAAAGTAACTCATCAAAAACAAGAAACATGAGGGGAAGACCACATAGGTCATGGGAGCCAGGAGAAAGAACAAAGGCAGCGAGCGGCACAAGATCTATCTGAGGGTAAGCAGTTTCCTCAAACTCCCTTCCTAGAGAAGGAGCAGGCATGTGAGAAATGGCACTTACTGAATTGAAATGACAGCTTGTGCACAGGGAAATGATGGAATCCTGGCATCTTGCTCCCCCTGCAACATGGGGTTTGCTGCTATGTACACGACGTCAGCAAGAGAAGAATGTTGAACATTTTCAGAAGGGTGCCTTAAAAACACTTAAGAATTATATACTCTCAGACTAAACACCTCATACTCACTCTGTTTCTATAGAGTTAGCAATGAACGTTCACCTCACAGCATCACTTAGAACCTGTTTATTCATTTGCAGGTAAACTGGAAAACTCTAGGAAAACTCTAAAGATCTTCTAAAGAAACGACTCTCAAGAGTCAAGAAAAACAACGAAGCCAGAAAATGATAAAGACATAATCAGAGATTACAGTAGTTGTGATGTGAAGGTATTGGGCTTCTGCAAGGTCAGAGAGGTGATGCTGGAGTCCCACTGATTTTGGAGACTACTGGTAGTCTTGATAGAAGCAACCCTTAGAAAGGAGCCAGTTCAAATACATTATGGTTGGGCCTATAAGCCAACTGCCAAGCTTACAGAGTTTGAAGAAGTCTAAAAATCCATGTTTAGGGTGTTTATGGTATATGTAGCTACACACACCTGATGCCCTGGAGCTTGCTTAATTTGTGTTTTTGAGACATGCCCTCACGATGTAGAATACAGCGGGCCTAGGATTCACTATGGGGCCTGCTTAGGCCTTCAACTTGTGATGTTCTTGCCTCAACCTCCTAAGTGCTAGGATTATAATACACTCTTCCTCAAGTTCATTTTTGTCATGGTGTTCTACCATAGCAACAAAAACCTAATTTTTTTTTTTTTTTTTTTTAAAGAAAGGTGGTCATCATACCCAGTCCTTCTCCTTACTTTTCAACTCTTTTTGGGGAAGGTTCTATGATTAAAGCATGTACGGAACCATAATACAAAAAAGAAAACTGAACTGTATTGATTGATGCCTTCTTTAAAAAGACCTGCTACACAGCCAAATGCCCATAATTAAGTTTCTTTTTAACATTAACTTTTCCATATTAGCTATATACTACAATGGTACAAGTTATTAAATAGATTTGAGGCATGTTGAGGTAGGGTTTTATGTACTTCAAACTGGACTTGAATTTGCCATGTAGCTGAGGGTGACCCTAAATTCCTAATTTTCCTGCTTTGACCTTTCAAATACTGGCTCAAGTAGAATTTTTTGAGTTCACACCTTACCAAATACATAGATACATCAAACCCATACAAACACAGGTATGTAATAACACACATTGCTGGGCAGAAATTTCCTTAGAATTAAAACATTTCTTCCTAGGAAGAAGAATGAAGCCTAAGATTCAGGAACTGAAACTTACAAGACTCAGGAAGTAAATGAAATAAGCCCAAGAGAGCTCCTATAGCATAAAAACTCCTGAGGTCCCTCCCTAAGCAGCAATTGCTGGGAAGAGACGATGCACCAGTCCAGCCTACGTTCTGCACAATTCCAAGGTTGTCACTTTTACAGTCCATCAGCTCCTTAATTGGTATATTGGGGATGGTGAACAAACCTAACTTTTGAAAAACTGCCAAGACCTAGGCTTATACCCTACAACTTCAATAATAATGTTATCACCACATGCTGGAAGGGAAGAAAGCCATCTACATGCAACTGGTACAATATGTTGCTGGAATCCTCATAATTTCAGGTTCCAACTGAGTAGTATCTATCATATAAAAGGCACTAGTGTTTTTCAACAGATAAAGTAAGTCTGCCATGATGTAACTCTTCTGCAGTCTGCCTCCCTCATCACTGACAAGCCAAGCCGGCCAGGCTACCCGAGAGACTTCCACCAGACTGCTAGTGCACTCAACAGACTCAACATATGAAGACTCAGAAGGAAACATTATACTGATATACACTGATATCTGCATTTATTTAGCAGAATTTCGCTCTTGGAAACAGGTTCAATATAAGTTACTAAAGACTGGAGAGTTGTCACATGATAAAGAGTAAAGGGTTTGTATGATGTTGTATAGCTGAATTCATAACACTTAGTAGATTATGAAAAAAAACATCTCATGCTCAAGGCCAGCCTGGGCAACAAGCAAGATCCCACCTTAAATTAAGAGGAAGGAGAGGCAGCAATAGTAGCAATCACTTCAGACTATGGGAAGGTGAAGGAAGGCCTCTAAGAACCACTTGACACCATGAAGAATATGGGTATAGAAGGGGGCATTTCCATGCCGAGCAAGGTAATCTACAGGGGTAGAGACCTGGCTTCTGTGTGCTGTGTTTGTGGCTGTAATCACTGTGCTGACTGGACTCATCCCTACATTCAGCCTCTGGCCACCAGCTGAACTACCAAGCTGAGATCAGATTCAATTTAAAGGTGCAAAAGGAGCACAAAGTCACAGAGTACCAGAACCAAGTCATGTGAAGTGTGACCACAATGCAAGAGCAGGTTTGTAGCTTTTTGTGGAGACTGACATAAAGTCCAAATACCCAAAAGAAAACGGGAAAATGACTTGAACTATCACACACGCACACAAGAGACACGAAAGACTTCAGCCTCCTTTAAGGGAATGAATACAGGGAACTGTAGAGATGGCTCAGAGTGTAAGAAGGAGAGTTCCCAGAGAACCTGGGTCCAATGCTATTGCTCACATGGTAGCTCACAACCATCTGTAACTCCAGTTCCTCTTCTGGCCTATGCACAAAAAATTCCCAGACCCATAAAGATGCATACATTTAAAAGAAAAGAAAATGAGTGCAGAGAGCTACAGGCATCACGTCAAGCACATCACTCTTCCTTTCTACTATTTATATTTATATAGATTTATATTTATATTATATAGATTATTCATATTTGTCTTCACCCCAGAAGAAAGCATATCCCCATCAGTTTCTGATCCAATAATAAGTACACAATGCTCTAAACCCTGGTTTATGAAGTCATCTTAATAAACAGCACTTTTTATGCACCAGGTAACACACTAGGAATACATAGGAAATAAGTTAGATTTTCTGCTTCAAGGTGACTGCAGGACTATGCAAAGAACAGACACATGCTTGTAGATGTGTGAACACGTGTACATACTGCTGTGTATATGTATGTACACACACATGCATAATAACAAGGTCTCACTAAGCAATAATCCTGATTATCTGTAAGGATTTCAGTTCTATTAGTGAAAAGTGATCATCGAAATCCAGTCAAAATATGTAGTTGAAGAGTTGGAGGTATAAATTGATGAGCACGTGCCTAGTATGTGGGAAGGGGGGAGGGGAGGGAAGGGCAAGGGGGACTGGCATGCTGGACTCATTTTGCTTCAATGCCCTCTAAACACACCCATTAGTCCCGGATGGGGTTGCATTCAGGGCTACAGCTGCAGAAGGCAGAGCTCCCCAAGTTACCAGGGTGTTCATTATCAACCCGAAGCAGTTTGCTTTCTAACCTGTTGATCATAAGGCTGCTGCTGACCTGGTGCATTTAATACTATGCACTACCTAAGTAATGATTCCTTGTCTGATGGGACAGGCTGTTCTTTTGTAGCCTAGCTGGTTGGTTGCCCACATGAATTAATTAGTATTCATGAGCATGTATCACAGCCAGGCTTTCAGCAAGGCTCCTTATCTGTGCTACGGAGTCCTGTGTCATATTTCTGGAGTCAATCTGCTGCTACTCTTAAAATTAAATGGAACAGGCTGCTAGAGCCAACTGTTATTTATAGATTAGTCTGTAAAATGCCTGAAGTCTAGATCACTATTTTGTTTTGTTTTGTCTTTTAAAGCTAAATATGATGTTAATTTTGGTCCTGATGACCTTGCCTAATACAGAAAGAGGTGCCAGCCTGCTCTTTGTGACATGACAAAGGGCAAATTATGTGTAGGATCCACTCAGACATATCAGCAGGTGCTTTCAGCGACCAATGCTCAAAACCAGACAAGAGTAGTAAGGGCACTTGTACATCTTTCTAAACTCTGTTAATAACATCTCATGCCGCTTTCTTTCTTTGTTTTTTCAAGACAGGGTTTCATTGTGTGGCCCAGGCTGTCCTGAAACTCACCCTGTAGCCCAGGCTGGCCTTGAACTCACAAAGATTCACCTGTCTCTGCCTCCTGAGTGCTGTCTTGAGACACTACTGCCCTGCCTCGATTTCTGCTTTAATAGTTAACATTTACTAGGCACATACACTTAGTAGTTTATCAGGTGCTGTGCTCAACACTTACTGTGAATTATAGAATTTTCAAATTCAAATGACATCAGTACAGTTTGTTTTATAGGATGGAAATTTCCCCCAAAGGCCACAAAGCCATCAGGAGCTCAGCTCTGGTTCAAACCTAGGTTGCCTCGTTGGAGGCCCAACTTCTCTCATGCAGGCCAAAGATCAAACTCTGATGATGTTGTCTGTATACAGTTTGCTTTTTGAGACATGGTCTCTCTACAAATGAGGCTGGACTTGGCTGGCAGTGAGACCCAGGAGTCTTCCTGCCTCTGCCTCCCCAGTGCTGGATGATAAACACATGCTACCACACCTAGCTTTTTTGCATGGGGCCCAGACTGAACAAGTCCTGATGCTCATGCGGCAGGCATTTTCCTACTGAGCGGGGAAGCAAAAACTCTCAACACTGCATTATACTTTCTCTGTCCCCTCCTCTAAAACCCTCCTCAGTGGAGTCCACCAGCTGACTTACTTGAAGGTCTCAATGCCTAGGACTCGGACTCCAGCAGTGCTGTTGTGTTGTCTAGCGCCTGCCTCTGACCTCAGTTTAGTACCCAACACTGCCTAGCTGGCAGCACTCACTGGCAGATAGACAGGCGCCCGAGGGTCACAGGATGAGAGTGTGGCTGGCACCCTCTCCATTCACAGTAAAAAGGAAGGCAAAGGGAAGGAAGTGCATCTTCAGCTCTTGGCAGGAGAGAAGCCATGTTACAGTAGATGAAGATACAGCTGAGGAACACGTACTAGGAGGCAGAGTTTCAACGACAGGCTGAAAAAGAGCACGTCAAAACAGGCCAAGGAAACCCCAATCTCGGCACGTGAAAGGCAACGAAAAGAAACTGCAAGAAGCCTCTTTCATAAGAGACTGGGATAACAAAAAGGGTAACAAGGCGCTCTCAATGTTGAATGTTCTAGAAAGAATTTTCCTGAGGCTCCAAAGGAAACTAGTCTGCCCTGGTTACACAATGTACACTTATGAAGCCAGACTTTATAATCTAAGCCATGCATAAGTTAAAAAAAAAAAAAAAACAGATCAATAACCTACATCAATTGCTTTAAAAAAAAAGTTATTCAAAATCTTTCTTTAGAAGGAATTATGAGTTTCAAAGCACGGCATGAGACTGAAATTATTTATACCCCTCAAGACAGGCTGTGAAAGCAAGTGGTGCCAAGTGATTTACCCCTTCTCTTCCACACGTTCTCAGCTCCCACAGGCCATGCATCCCTCTTGCATCTCCATTCTTTTCCTGACAATATTCTCTGCTTGGAAAATCTCTGTCCCTTCATTGTATGGCCCTGGCTGGCCAGGAACTCACAGAGATCCACCTGTCTCTGCCTCCTGAATGTGACACCACTGTCCCACCCACATTTCTGTCTTAGTAGTTCACATTTATTGGGCACATAAACGTAGTAGTTTTTCAAGCTCTGTAGTCAACACTTACTGTGAACTCTGGAATTTTCTAATTCAAATGACACTAGTATAGTTTATTTTATAGGATGAAAACTTCCCCTAAAGGTCACAAAGCTATCAGGAGCTGAGCTATGGTTCAAACCTAGGTTGCTTCTTTGGCAATGTTTTAAAAATATACCTCTATTTTCTACAGACACTTATAAATGATAGATACTTTGCACAGGAAATGTTACCATAAAAACAAAACACTGTCACAGATCAGAATCTGAGGGGCAGTCTATGTGCAAGTTATTGCAAAATCAAACTCAGCACTAGCATGGTGGTACACATCTTTGATCCCTGAAACCTGAGAGGCAGATACAGGTGGATCTGAGTTTGAGGCCAGCCTTGTCAACAGAATGAGTTCCAGGCCAGCCAAGGTGAGCTCCTGTCTCAAACAAACAAACAAACAAACAAGCAAACAAAAGCTAAGCGCATGCTGAATGTGTCACGTGAGATAGGAATGTTAACTAGACATATGAAGTTATTAAAATTGAAAGCATTTTTATGAGCCCTTCACAATTTCCTATTAGCACCATGCACACACAACTAATAAAACTTGAGCATTTTTATAGGCCATCAATTTCTAATTTCTGAGTACTGAACTTTCATTGTGTCCATCTGGGTCTATAGTTTTGTATGTGAGAAAATAGCCATGTCTACACTAGCATTCCTCTTCAAGCTCTTCCATGTCTTACCTTCTTCCTTCTATAGGCAGTATTTTTACACTGTGTCGGCTTGTGTTTCTTTACATTATAAAGTCATCTTGAGAAGTTGGATGTTGCTGGGTATAATAACTCACAATATGAGTTAGTTGTGTCACAGATAAGTTGGAGATGATTATTACCTAGGAGGTGGCTTTTCCACAGGGTTAGTAAGGGAACCTGAGCACTTTGGGGCAAATTGTGCAGCAGCCGATAAAGTCAATGCCACAGAGGACAACCCCACTATCTCCTACAGTCTCCCTGTGTCACTGTCAGAAGCAGAACTCTGGCTTGGTGGAGAAAAGGTACCAGGAGCAAGACGCAAGTCTCTGGGAATGAAACCAGCAGCACCATGGAACCCTGGAGGACCCTGCACATACGCTATAGGTAGGAGGGAGTGACTCAGAGGAAACGGGGTCCGTTTATGCCCTAACATGTGCTAAACACACAAAGCACAGGAACCCAAGGGCAGCTCGGAAAGATGATTCCATGCAGCCAGGGCCCCATGCTTATGCTTTGGGATGAATGGATGTACCAACCTCTGAAATAATTAAGAGCAAGTGTGCAATATCTGTAGTAAGTATGAAAAAAATTGTGAGTTACTTATAGATAACAGCAACTTCATAGTTTTATTCCAGGACTATTCTGGTGAGGGATGGTGTCTGACCATAGAGTGGGCTGGGTATAGTTGGGCAAGCAAGTATATGGTGGGTCCGTCCTGCCCAGCTCCCAGCTCTTCATCTCTTTACCTCTACGGGATGTGGGATCATGACTTCTGCTTCCCATCTGAGCTCTTCTTCCTACTTCATACAAACATCCTTAGCCTGTTTAGCCCATGTCTGCTGTGTGTCTGGGTGGATGCTCAAGGCCAAAGATAACATACAATGTCCTCTTTCTAAAACGTTTTCCCAAAACAAACAGAAAGTGTGCAGTAGGGAGATAAAAAGGCATGTTCCAATAATCTTACTGCAACACGGATTCTTCCTATTGCATAAGATACCATATATTTCTAATTACAAAACATTTATGCTCACACATCTGCCAGCTAGCAGCTCAATTAAAAACAGGTCCATCAGATTGACATAGTTTCTTTAAGTGTTCAGCTCCTGTCATGCTGTAGATAACAGAAAAGCACTTAGCAGTAGCTCTAGACAATTTTCCAGTCATACCTGTAAATCTTTCTACAGCCATCTCCTCCCAGCTATCAAAGTGAGCTCAATGACATATCCGTTAAAAAAATTGCTTTTAGAAACTTTCAAGGTTTGAAGAATAAGCAACCCATACACAGCATCTCTCTGGTCTTCTAATGGCATGGAATTATCACTCACTCTCTATGCCATTTATCTGTCTGCCAGGCGAGCCCATAGCCATTCACCCTACTTTATTCTACTCTACCCATCCTGTTATGGCCCCAGGAGGCTGAGCTCTGTGAAAAACGGGAAAGACCTGCCTTAGCTGTACCCTTGGTCTCTTGCAGAAGAAACTGGAGAGTGGAGGAGAGAACTAGCACAGATGCCCCACCTTCTTCACTGTTCCTAGAGAGGCAGTTCCTGTTCCAGGACCCTACAGTTCAGCTATTGCCTGCTTTCCCTTTGCTGAGTCTGGCCCAGGTATATGCTCACAGTCCCTGGACTCTAAATTACAGTCATGTAATTGTGTCTTTACAAGCAATCCTTCACACATATGCCTTCAGTGTAAACTGGAAAACCAGTTGCTGGCCATCGTAGCTCTACACTGGTGTCACTTACATGTACCGTGTGGACCAGATCAGCTGCCAGGCACTGCTTCAGCTTCTCATCGCTGCTGGTTCCATGCAGCACCAAATCAGGCATATACGTAGCGCAGTAACCCGCCAGAAGTGAGCGGCCAAAATTTCTAACATTTGGCTTGCTGGTGCTCTGAGACCTAAAACAACATTTGAACTATTAAATCCATAGTTAAAAATGCTTGCTTTCTAAATATGGTGGGAACAAAACCTCCAGTTAAACAAGAAAATATAAGAGTTTTCTGTAGTCCATTTCAGAGTCTAGAAGATATTATGAGTGTGAGAAAGGGGGATTTGGGAGGAAACAAAAGTATTTTTTTATTAAACTAGAAGCCTGGAAAAAAATGTACTATTTCCATGGCAAGTTGAACTTTATTCTTAAGCCAGATATAGAGGTGTATGTTCTAAGTATAAACCTAGCGTAGGCTACATAGTGAGACCTTGTCTAAAATCCAAAGGATCTCTTCTGATACCTCATATACTGAACTTCTACCCGAAAGTCCGTATCAGAAAGATGGAAAAAGAGGTTGAGGATCATGGTGCCCACAGCACGGCTTTATGAATCTGACCTATCTGCAGATGAAAGTGTCCACCACAATGAGGAAGAAGAGAAGAAATATTTAACCTGCAACTTCCAGTCATCACACACCAGAGAATGAACCCAATGGAGTGCTAATGAAGAGCAGGAAGTGTGGGAGAGAAGCCTCGTAGTGGGTGTGACCGATTATCTTAGAAGACGTCAGTGCCAACCATACAAATCACATGCACGACACAAGATGGAACTCTCCACTCCTTGCTACTGTGACTGCTATGGCCCTTCACTCTCCCCAAATGTCTCAAGAGATGCAAAGATCTTCTAAGAACACAGAAGACTATACCAAAACTGAGCATCCATGGAGACGAGACAGGCGGGAAACCCCTGGAATGTAGCTAGTGGCATCCCTGCTATCTAAGAGGAAAACATGTACATAAAACAGACCTGGGCAGTTCCATGGTCACAGCGTCAGGCTGGGAGCAGACTCTAGTTCCCTGGGCAGTGTTACCTTGGCAGGGGCAGCTCCACTTCAAAGAACTCTTCAGTCCTGTCACAGCTGTGACTTAGGTGTAGCAGGGCTAAAGTACATGCTTCATCGTCACTGTCTCCAAGAGCACTGTCCAAGCTTTCATTCCTGGGAATGTCTCCTTCAATCCTGAAGTTGGTCTTACTACTGGCATCCCCACAGGGGACATCTGCAGCACCCAGCAGGCCACCCTGCTGTCTATATCTGTTTATAGGCTGTGATGGATGTCTTTTCTTGCCTTTCAATTGCAAATCTCCAGTGTGTTCCAGTGGTTTCTTGCCACTGCCTGCTGCACAGCTGGAAGGTGCAAGGGGATTATGACCTTGGCTACATTGTCCCACAGCACTTGCCATGATGTTGGCTTTGAGGCCTCTGTCCTCAGAGATACCTTCTCCCTCTGAGGATTGGTCCTGAGGAAGAGCAATGTCCTTCTGAAATTCAGCTTTGGAGGAACAGCTAGAGCCCTGCTGGTCTTGAGTCAGGTCAGTGTCCATGCTAGGCCTGGCAGAGACACTAGCCCCACACAACTGTCCACAGGTCTTTAACCGTTCCTCCATTTTTTTGGTGCGGCTTTCAAAGTCAGATCCAGGAGAGACAGAGCTTCCAATGTGGAAAGTGACCTTTTCAACGGGAGGATCTTCCTGGGAATGTCTGTCAGGGCAGGGCCAGGCTGCTGACCTGTCAGCTGGTTTCTTTAGCATCTGTCCCTGAAGCTCGTCATGGACAGCTTGAGGGTTCATCCTTATTCTTACCCTGGGAAGCTCACAGCTGGGAAGTCTTGAAGAGCCATATTGGGGTACCTCTTGGTCATTCCCTCTGTCATCACAGAATACGCCTTGAGCTGTCCATGAATTGCCAGGCCCTGTCTCTTGGAGCCCCATGCTACTGGCCTCGGAGCTCTGCTCTGACCTTTTGCATCTGTTTCTGTCAGTTTTGGGACCTGGTTCACTAGTAATGGTGCCCTGCGGGACCTCAGCTGCTCCTGGAGGCTCTGGGCTCCTTCTGTCGGGTGTCATGGGTGGAAGGACTGGCGGTACAAGAGCAGGCTCATTTCTCACTGTAACTACCACATACTCAGACTCTTCCACCTCTCCTTTCTCCAACGCGGTTACAATCTCGCTCCCATTAATAACTTGGTCATCCTCGCTATGATTCCCACTCCAGGTCAGCTGATTCTCTTGTAGTTCAGAGCAACGGAGAAAGTAGGTCAGAACATAAAGGATGCGCTGGACCAAATCCTTCTGCTTCCCAATCACCACTGTGCGGGTCAGTCTCACTGGAGAGCCTATAGCTCCATAAAGGTCACCTACAGAGCAAAGACGGACAGAAGACAAAGCCCTCTGGTGTTACACTTATGGAATATCCACCCTCTACAAGAACAAAACTGGCAACTTGATTCCCAGCCTCCACTCACTTCTTGAGGCACCAGATATAAAATTTCTAGGAATAACCATGCCCTAATACTGGAGAGCAGGTCTGGAAGGCTCAACAGGCTGCAGCCTAGCATCCAGATGAGCACAGCAACAATGCTGCTGGACACACACACCTCTCACTGGGCTCGGTGGTCACATTCTGGTCCAAGAAAAGCTGAAGCCACTGTTCTGCACAAATGACCAGATCAAGTACGTAGATATCTTACAAATTATAACTATTTCTTACAGGAATACAAAGGGAGTGAGTCCTGAAAGGACTGGGTAGAAGACTCAATGGTTAGGAGTATATGCTGTGTCTGCTGAGGACCTAAGTTCAATTCCTAGCAACCACATCCTCATTAATTCCCCCAAACCACATCTTCATTGGGCAAGGCTTCTCACAACTGTCTGTAATTCTGGATGGGCCATCTTCTGACCTCCTCAGACACTTTAACTCACATGCACAAACCCACAAACAGATAAACAAGCACAAACACATAATTAAAAACAAAGAAGAATCCTAGGATGGTGAGTCTTGGGGCAAAATGAAAATTCAAAAATTGACAAACTGATAGGAAGTAAATCAATTAAAATTACTTAATGTGTAAGATTCTCTTAGAACATGGAAGTACTTTAAGTAGAATCAGTTTGATTTATTAAAAAACCTACCTACTCGTAAATAACAAATATGCAAATTTTCTTTATTTCATAGCACATGAAAAGTCTACAGGACACAATATATGTCCCTTTAGGTAGTTCTGGCACACTGGTTCAGATGGCTGCTAAGCCAGCCAGTTTGTGTTCAATGTGAAGAGTGGAAGGTGACAGTGCTCCTCAGCGGTGCTCCTCACCAGTTCACTCTATGACAGAACACACTGGCATCAATGAGCAAAGAAAGGAAATGATGGACAGGAAGGATTAAATGGGGTAGAGGGGGGAGTACGAGGAAAAGATAACTAAAGATCTTTCAAAACGGTCATATGGAAACCAAAATCTGTGTGCATTAACAGAGCAACAATGTTCCTATTAGATACCACAAGCTATCAAATAAGAATCACAGAGCCAGGAATGGGTTATTTCTTTAGATCTCACAGACCCCCCCCCCCCAACACGACAGGCTACTGCAGATGCTCTTACTTGCACTCCAAAATTCCACAGTAAGACACCACACAGAGAAATCAGGCTCATACTTAGCTGGAAGCTACATCCCAACAGACTAGCTTTCATAGTGCATGAAGGTGTTATGCATGTTCCTGGAGGGGAATGTAATCATCAGTCATATCCAGCTGTGAGCCCTGTGAGCTGCAATCATGACTGGCTTGGTAACATATGCCTACTGGTGCAAGAGTGGCAAGAACATCACGGGAGAAACGAATCACTTTTTGCTTCGATTTAAGTTCTGCTCCATAGAATAAGACCCATATTCAGCACAATTATAGAACCAAGAACTTCTGGCTGGACTGGTCATGGGCCTTGAGGAGAACCTGTTATAATAGTTTTTTTGGTCTCAGGCGCCAGAGGTCTAGACTTATAGACTTGTGGCCCCAGACCTCTTAGCTGCTCGCCGCTGCTTAGGCCCCTAAAAATGATTTATACACTTATATTAGCTTTACACTGTTTGGCCTATGGCTCAGGCATATTGCTAGCTAGCTCTTTTATCTTAACTCAACCCATTCTGATTAATCTGTCTGCCACATGGCCCATGGCTCACCTATGTTTTTATATGGCTTTTTTGGAGGCGGCTGGGTCAATTTGTTTTTGACTTTGTCTTTTTTTTTAATCTATTTTCATTATTTATTTATTTTTTCTACGGTGCCTGCCATGGCCAGAACAGTCTTTTATTTAAAGATTGGTAGGCACGGCATATAGAAAGACATTCCCACATCAAGAATCAACTGGTATGAATCTGCTAAATGCAAATAGTATTCCTAATGACTTACTGTGTATCCATAGATCAATGCATCTCTCAAGCCTAATCTGAGAAGCTTCTACTTACAGTAGATGGTAATTAGCATAGGGACCTACAACTGGCCAAGATACAGAGAAATTACTGCTCAGCCCTAAGCAGAACACATATACTATATCCCCCATTCTTAAGGATCTTTGGAGAAGACAGAGCAGAAAGAATGTCGAAGCCAGAGGCAGTGGGTGACTATAAGGAAACTGTGTCTTCGGACACAGCTCGGCAGGCAGCTGCATATATGAACTCACGACAATTTCAACATGTACAAAACCTGAGCAAACACAAGACAGACCAAATTCTAACATGGAGATGGGAGCTGGCCATAAAATCCCACTAGTTGTGGCCTATGGGCAATTGTTAGCTTCTAGGAAAAGGAGAGACAGTTTTCTCTGAACATTGTCCTGGTAACCCCAAGGCAAGACCACAGACCCAGAAATATTGGGGCAAAACAAATGGGTCTTGTTGGGCTTTAAAGAAATAAAATTAAAGGGGGCACAAAGTGAGGTGAGGTGAGGAGGGATCTGGGAAGAGCTGTGGAAGGGAAGAAGAGTATGATAAACATAAAACACTCCCAAAGGACACAATTTTAGAAAGTACTCATTACCTAACTACTAACTCACGGAGCTTGACCATTTCATTATGTTTTCTAATATGATAAACAACAAACATCTACTGAATGGGTAGGCACTTAAAAGACTATGTCCTTATACAAGCAGGCTAGGTCAGAAAGGATTAACGAACTAACCAGAAGGTTGAACTCTGTCAACACTGGAAGGATGTTACGTAAATGAGAGGCCATACTCAATGATGGCTACAAGGAAGAATGTGGGAAGTCAGGACTCAGTAGAGGAATGTATCCATAGTGAGGCAGGAAGCCACAGGTTAGAGAAAACTAAAATTAGTCAACCGAGGCTGAGGGAAACATTGTGAGAATGGGCAGGAAGTTTTCTCTGGGGAACCATAAGGAAGTTTGTCCTGAGAGAGTTTTCCCTAGTGTACAGATTCCAAGAACATTTAAAGGGCAGGACAGAAATAATAAACAACTTCTCCATAAAAAGCCAAGACTGAAGGCTTACACAGTATTAGCATCTAGGAAGTCACCCTGAACTTCAAAGTGAGAGGTCAGTATGGTTTGTTCTGAGAAAACTGCCCTGACCAGGAGCTCATGTCATGCCTTCCTTCTGATCCTGTGGGGACACATCAGAATATCACAGTCACTTCAGGACTCGGGCGTCTCTGTGGCCTCACTGCTACTAGTACATACAAGCTAGTGCTGCTGGTGTGGGCTTATGACTCCAACTACAGGACAAGCTGAGACAACAGGGTCATGAGTTCCAGGCTAGCCTGGGTTTCACAGTATGAGAAAAACGAGCAACACTTCCCATCCCCCCCAAAATATACGGATCTAAAAGTGTTACCAGATAGCTTCAACTTTATAAATTTTGATATGTTTTAAGGTAATTTTCCAAATGTTGGAGCAGCATGGTCTATGATTTTTCCCGTAAACATAGTACACTGAAAGAGCGCCATAGGTCACAAAGGGTTATTCCTATAGCTAGTGAACAACAGCAAAACTAGAGAAGAAGTATGAAACCCTCACTCAGGGGATGGGTTCAAAATCTTCCATTTAAAAAGAAAAATGGAAAAAACTGAGAGTCTTTGAAACAAAAAACAGATTATATTTGTAAATGAAATGGATAAATGGAGAAGGTGTGCTGCTAGTAAGGGTTGAGGAGGTACGTGTTGGGATAGGGCACTCAGCAAGAGTGCACACAAACCTGAGGACCTAAGTGTGTTTCCCAGCATCCACATAAGAGGCCACATATGTCTGTACCCAAACTGCTGGGCAACAGAGAGCTCTGGGGTCAGTGAGAAGATCCTTCTCAAGGGAAGAAGGCAGAGAGAGAATAACAGGACACCAGACATGGTTGCATGTACCTGCACACATCTATATGTATGCACATATGTATGTACACACACGCGCACACACACATACACACACACACACAGCTGAAGAAAAAGTAAAGAGAAGTAGAATTAGATGATGGCTAACATCAAAATCAAGGTGGGTAACATTTCCTATGGGGAGGAGGGGAAACAGAAGATGTACACTTTCTTGCTGTTAAATTAGATTTAGAAGAATTTATTACCTTTTTGGCCAGAAAATAATTAATTGCTTCCAACAAACGAGAATGCTCTGAAACACAGATAAGTTTCACTCTAACCCTCCTGAAGCGCTCGTTTCCTTGTCTATAAAATGGAACACCTCACAAGTGTCTTGAGTATGAAGAGATCACGTGTGATAGCCATGCCTAGTGGTCATTGAATCCTTAGGCTTTGATGGAGAGTGAAGAAAAAGGTAGCACATCTGAAAGCAGGCCAAGCAGGACTCCCATTCTGGGAAGGGAATAAGAATGAAGAACAATGTCCCCAGTCTGTGGGCCTCATCTAAGATGCACACAGTGGGGATTCTAGGAGGAGAGGCAGGAAGACCAGAGCAGAATCAGATTTCAAAACAAGTTTCCCCAAACCTAAACTTCATGGATGATACCAGCCTGTACATTCAAGAAGATCAGTGAAGCCTAAGCAGGAAAACCCAAGTAAAAGTACAGACAGACATGCTGTAGCTAAGCTGCCAAAACCAAAGGCACAAAGGGCATCTTGAGGGCTGCAGGAGAAAATCCACTCAGCTCAAGCACATGTTTCTCACCTACAGCAAACTCTATGCTGAGAAACTGCATCCTAGACTCTCACTTTACCAGCATCTGTGTGAGTAATTCTGCTGCTATCCCGTTCAAATGCTTTTCTAACCCACAAATGGTTTCCACAGCATCTCCAATATGGAAAGGGCCTGTGCAGAGTGCCCACAGGGACAAAGGCCCTACCTAGGTCACGGCATTTTGCAGAGCAAGTCCTTGAGTGTGACGAGAAATCACATGGATGAGTTGAGAAGTGAAGACTCTCCCAATGAGCTCTCAGTAAGATGCTGAAATCACTCAAGATAGAACTGTTTTTATTGCTTAGGAAACTAGATTAAAACCACATCTGCATCGCTGTTTAGTCCCCAGGGCTTACATTTTCCTGCCTGCCACGACACACAGAAAACTGTAATTTAAGCACATCCTCCGTGTAGTCATGGGAATGCCTTCATTGTTTGTGACAATGAAGACTTGATCACTCACACTTGTCTTTACGAGGCTGACACATGCCTTCCCTGTGCAAGGCTTCATTCCCTCCTCAAACACTCCCAACAACACCCAGACCTTGGAGGGATTCTTCTCAAGAAGAGAGATCTGAAGACCTTCAGTGGTGTATGATCTCCTATGAAAGGCAATGAACAAGCCCACAAGAAGGGATTTTTGCCTTGTGCTAAATACAAGGAGTCAGTGGCTCCCAGTTAGCTCAATCCCACAGAAGCATCCCCAAGTCTAAATGCATTTATCTAATTAAATGCATGCTGTTTAATTACCGCTGCTTGAAAATCCACTTTGCAGCAGGACACCCTGTATTTTTTCTTAATATCCAGACCAATCCTCTTCAGGAATAACACTGCACTTTGAACAGAATGTCTTCCCATTGAGAACAACAACATATGTCCTCAGAAGAGCTTATTCCTGAGTGAGATAGTGAGTATTCAGCCGTTTCTTGAGCCAAGCATCAAAATATAAAGCATGGCACTTTTTATATTTTGAGACAAAGCTTTGGTTCAATAGCCCAGACTGACCTATAACTCATAATCCTCCTGTCTCAGCCTCCCAAGCCCCATGGGCAGTTACTCCCAGGCTAACACGGTTTGACTCTCCATGAATCCGTTAGTTATGTCATTAAACATACACCCGTTACTTACCTATGAGACTTGTATCTTCTTTTGTGTCTCACAGGCACAAGGACAAGAAAACATTCCTACTGCTATAAACTAAGAACATCTGTAACAGGTAGGGGTGACAATCTCATCAATTAGTATGTGTGTAAGGGACTAACAACACTGCTGTGTCACGGTGTCAGCTTTTGTCACAGTCTCTGAAACACCCATTTTCTAGGATGACAGAGCTTTCCCCAGCCCACAGCTTTTCCTAGTAATTCCCACTTAAGATTCCCTCAGGTGAGCCTTTCTGGAAAATGTCATTCTTCCTCTTTCTCCCTTTATAAATGACCCATGACGTATTTTTTTTCAGTAAACAGCATCCACGGCAAAGGTGCTTTATACAACTGATTGTAGCTCACAGCAAACACCAAGTCCTGACCCCATCCCACCTGACATGTGCAAGGTGCTTGCTTAGCTACAAACAAGGTCCCGGGTCCTATCATTAACACACAAAAGAAAGAGGCACAAGAAAGCTAAGGGACCGCCTTCAGAAGTAACCAAGTAAAAGGCTTCTGGCCCCCTGTCCACTCCCATGACACTCTCAGTCCCACATCCCAAGCATACACTTCTCCAAGCATTACAATGTTCTCAAATGCCTTGTCCATCAGGCAGCTGTGAACTAAGGCCTAAACAGCTGGAACTCTGAGCTCCTTGTCCCTCTAACGCTCACTTAGCATGTCCATGCATGTAACCCCAGTCTCACCTATATTGTACTAGGTTCCTAGACTATGCCTACAAATATGGACCAAGGAACAGACAAGACATGATGTGGGGAGATTATGTTGTTCCATTGTAAATAACTGTCCCGCCTATGAGTTTAATAAAAAGTACTGATTGGCCAAAGGAAGACAGGAAGTGTGGGCGGGGCTACCAGACTAAGAAGACACTAGGAACAGGCAGAACAGAGCAGAGTGCCAGAGAGAAGCCAGAAGAAGCAGAGGACAACTATGCTGCTCTGAGAAAAGGTATCAAGCCGCATGGCTGAACAGGATAAGAATCATGGGTTAGATTAAGGGTAAAGAGTTAGCAAGTTATATGCCTGGGCCTTAGGCTGATCAGCCTAAAACTATTGTAAGCATCTGTTTGTCTCTGCGGGTCTGTGGATCTGTGGACCTAAACCTTGAGGCTAGGCCCGAAAGTCCGGGACAGAAACCTTCTACTACAGCATGAGATGTGTGGTGTAGTCAGAAAGGTGATGAAATGGGCATGTGTCACCTTCCCCTTGTCTTCTCTTCCCCAGCCACTCTGTCACATGGGCAGCGTGGCTCTTACTCCAGTTCTTTTGCCGCTCCTCTTCCCAGGGAAGTTTGGCAATGTTTGGAGACATTTGGATGGTTATAAGTTTGGGCAGAGAGGAGTTGTACTGGGTATGGTGAATGGACGTCAGGAGTACTGCTGAACAACCTGTAAGATGTAAGGCAACTCTCCCCTGCCCCATCACAACCCGACCACAGAGGATTATCTGGAACCATGATAGGGTGAACAGCCTCTCTAAGGTGAGAACTCAGTTTACCTACGCTGTCTGAAAAGAACAAAACAAAGCTACCAGCAAGGGAAAGAGATGGATCCCCACAGTAGCCTGTTATTTCGAATCTGTGGCCCAGTTTCATTCCTGCAAAAGGCAACCTTGGAATGACTGGGTTGGAAAGCCAGTACAAGCTATAATTTCCAGCATCCCTTGCCTGCCCCCGCCGCCCCCCACCCCGCCAAGTTCATAAGATATATTCTTTGAACAAAGAAATTAGGTACTAACCCAGTTGTGCCCAGAGAGGATTATACGGATGTGTTTTGGCCAGCATGTTCACCGACTGAGAGGTACGCTTCTCCGAGAAGGCTTTAATGGGAGGATGATCAACAGGCATGACAGTTGGTACCCAGGCCAAGTGATAAGTTAACACCGCAGTCAGTAAGGCAGCAAAAAACCTTGGAAAAATGGACAAAAGCACATTCAATTAGTCAAATACAGGACAAGGCCATGCGCTGTGCAGAACACATACTGGCTGAGGATTTTCCCACAAGACTCAGCGGGGTTATCCTTACTGGTTTTTGTTGAGTTGTTCAATCAAAAATATAAATTCCTTGAGAAAACGCTGGCAGATCTGGTTTTTTTCCAATGTGCCTGACATCATGGTAAGCCATACAGGTTCAGCTATCCTTGGAACAGAATACAGGTTCCAGATAGTTCCTCTACAGGAAGAGAGAAGGAACAAACTGTCATAAATAGTTATTTTGGGTATCTTGGTATCAAAGAATAAAGCTGAACACTGTAATTTGGAAATATGTACTCCTTAAGGAATTAACACAGACTGGCTCACACAAATCTGATTACTATCATTTTTGTAAATAAAGTTTTATTGAATGACTGCTTGTTTATTAGCTATGAGTGCTTCTGCAGGACAACAACAAAGTTAGGTAGTAGTATAGAAATCCTTAAGAGAAAGAAGCAGACCATCTCTAGGATAAAAACATTCATTTAGGAAACAATGTATGGGGATGTTGCTGTGTGATACATTTACCATAATACACATGGCTCTAGGCTTGATGCCAAGTACCACACACACAAAATTAATAAAGGTAAAAAAAATTTCATAATGTCCTTCCAGAATTTAAAATCATTTTAAAATTTATTTTCAAATCTAAGCATAAAAACTTAGAAACTGTACAGGTTTGTAAGACACCACGCAGTCATTCTAAGATGCTATTTATTTTGCTTCTGTGGTAGTGAGAATCATATTCTCATCTTTTTGCATGACAGACAAGCACTCTATCACTGAGTTACATTCCCAGCTCCACAGCTTTTTATAGTAAAAAACACAGATCAAGAGGTGAGCATCCAGTAACCCCCGCACTTAAGCAATGTAGGCCTACGAACTAAGAGTGTGCAGCAGCCACAGCTACATAGTAGGACCATCGAGCACATAGTAAGCAGGACAAAGAAAGCACATACTACATTGAAAATGAGACTGTTAGGTGACTCCACTCTCCTCATTTCTAATGAAGGGGGTGGCTTTCTAAACCAGGTGCCCAACTTGTTTTAAATGGAAACTACACAATGGCTCTTCTTCACTGTAAAATATGACAACTTCTATGCACAAGTTTAGGAAGTTCAGGTAACGTGCATGAGATATAAACATATTTAATGACAAGGTAAGGCATGGCAGGCTCTGTTATAAGCTACATGGCTCACAGTGCTTTTTTCAGAGCGTAAAAACTTACCCAGGCCCTTCACTGGGTAAAAAGTCAGTCCAGCCATGAATGAGGAACACAAACCTCTCCCAAATCAAGACAGAGAAAGCATACTCTGACTAGACCATGTAGCTGTGTGCCGAAAAGGATCAGGACAGAACACAAATCTACCTTGGTAGAAACAGAAAACAACAAAAAACCTTCACACCCCGAGAAACAGTACTGTTTGCTGCGTTAAGGAGCTGGGACTCCATACCTGGACAGAATGTGGAGATCACCAGCCCTAACAGATATCTACAGCACAGCTCTCCACCTACGGCTCTGGGAACATTAGGGAAGAGGGGTAGAAAGACTGCCACAGCCGGAATACCAGGATTCTGCAGTGAAACAGTCTCTCCTAGAAATGGCTGCATAAGCAAGCCCAGAACAATGGCAATAAATAAAGACATATTAACACTGAAAAGAGAAAATGTCTCTGGGTCCCCCTCAGGCTAAGCACTGTAGGCAGCTAAGGGCCTCTTCTAGTGACCAGCCTTCACATGTTTGTCCAGTGAGGAGTGATCATCCTTGAAGGTACTTAGACAAAAGAGACTCAGCAAGTTGTATTCATATATTTGTGCATACACTTGTATTCATATATGTATGTAACAATAATAAAAAAGAATATCATCTTAAGAGTTGAACAGCGGGGACAAAGGCAGGGGACAGGCTGTAAGGAGGCCCCTAGGAGGGGTAGAAAGGGAGAGTGATATAATTCTATTCCAATTAAAAGTATCTCTTTTTTTAAAAAAAGCAGGTGAAGATGATTTACAGTGGCAAGGTCTAGGATTTCCGTATAAAACGCATGTCTCAGCTGGGCATGGCAGTGCATGCCTTTAATCTCAGCATTTGAGGCAGAAGCAGGTGGATCTCTGAGTTTAAGACCAGCCTGGTCAG
The DNA here is from genome assembly GCA_033318265.1 of Phyllotis vaccarum. Classification (NCBI taxonomy): domain Eukaryota; kingdom Metazoa; phylum Chordata; class Mammalia; order Rodentia; family Cricetidae; genus Phyllotis; species Phyllotis vaccarum. The sequence goes on from JARWLC010000007.1 coordinate 91,513,054, forward strand.
AGCTATGCTATATAGTGAGAACCTATCTCAAAACAACAAAAGCAAACAAGCAAAACCCTCACGTGTCTAAATGTTAGTGCACGATTTTATCGGTTGCTGGGGGGCCTACTGTGTACACAGCCTTTGGCTTTTTATTTTCAGGCTTTCACCTCTAAAAGATTAGTATTCTGGTTAGAGCATCCAGACCCAAGCACAAGCCAGTGTTCAGTGTTAACACAACAAAGCCATATGCGATTTAGTGCTGCCCTACAAGGAGGCAGCTTATGCATCATCTTCCTGCCATTTCTCAATATGAAACCATCTAAACAGTTCTTTTTCTATAGCCAGAGTTCAGAAAAGGTAGTAATTTTGCTTTAAGCAGCACTGAGCTCAGCAGCCAAAAAATGTTCTAGCATTCTAGGAAATGTAATTCGTTTTTAACCCCTCAACTATTTGGCTCACTTATTTGTAACTGCTTTGAAGTGAGATTCCACTGCCCCATTGAGAGACTGGCTTTGAGAAATTCAGATGAGCACAGTGGGAGAAAACCTCATTCCTGGAGTGGATTACCTTGCTTCCCACACTCTGGGGAAAGCACCACATAAAACCAGTTTCCATAGATGGTAAGTAGATGCAGAGGTCAGTTAGAAACTGCTTACAGAGTCAGAGAAAGGGAACCAGATGATTCACTATTCATACCGGGGCATGGACCACAAGCACTGTATGTGCACTAGACCTGCCCTGGCAGATGAGATAGGTCTCCATGACATGTACACATTTCCCATGAGCTCTAGAGAGACAAGCACTCCTAAACCCAGGTTTTAAATCTGTTAAAAGGGTAAAAAGGTTTAGCCTTCAGTGTTTATGAGACAACAGACATAAGATCATGGAACTGACTTATAAAACATCCTTTAAAATGAGTGTTCAGTTCATTCTGATGAAAATAATCCCATTAATCCAGGGGTGGTAATACAGGCCTTAATTCCAGCACTCAGGAGGCAGAGGTAGGTGGATCTCTATGAGTTTGAAGCCAGCTTGGTCTAGTAGGCCATTCTAGGTCAGCCAGGACTACATAGTGAGATTATCTCAAACATAAACCCAACCCAACAAAGAATCCTAACAATACAACAAACAACCCTGTTAAGAACTGTCAGGCACAATGGTTATTACTGAAATGTTTGGCTTTACTTAATCTGTTCTCATGGGTAGAGACACCAGAATAACTAAAAATTGCCCGTCTCCTAATTCTTCTAAGAGACAGCCTCATGGCGATACTGCTGCTCATAATTTCCTGCTGGATTCAAACCTTGTAGTTTACCTGAACTCTCCCAATGCTTCCATCAGACGGCTCACGTAAAACTGGACTCGGAGACTTGACTCTGCAATCTTCCTACAGGAGATCATGGCCTTCATGGAAGAGAGTGAGCCAAATTACTCTCTGAGAAACTGATCTGCTGGGGCTCATTAATGAACATGTTACAATAAATTTAAAACAGCTACAGTAAAGATGCTTCCCCTCATCAAAAAGCAGTAGCTTCCTTCCCTATAGCAACCAATTTCTGGTGTCTAGCTTTAAAAATCCCAAGGATCATCATCCCAGGGCATGTTTTGATTTCCTTACACAGGCCATCTGACACACAAAGACAAGTGCCATTCTTTGGCTGTAAATCTCTTCTGTTTGCCAGCTGGTTGCCATCTTACTACCTTTCATTTTCTGATCTAAGTGTTTGCTTGTAGTGGATGGCAGGGCCCTGCACATGCTGTGGAAGTGCTCTACCCCTGAGCTGCACCCCGTCCCTTGCACACACTGTCTGAGTGCTCTGCCCCTCGGCACATCCCCCATCCCTTACCTTTTCAATGGCACTCTTCAGCCTGTTCATGTGAGATTCAAACAGGGGGAAATGAGAGAAGAAGAAGTCCTGGAAGTTCTGCTGTGCTGCTTCTCTCTCACACAAGGAAAAGATGATGCTGATGGCAATTTTCTTCCTTCTAACGATGGCTGGATTAGAGCTACAGGTTTCATCAGCCAAGCTAAATGTCTCATCAGTTGACCTGGAAGGAAATAAGGTTTGAAGAGTGGCCATGCACCAGTGAGTTCCTGAAAGGAAGCTGTCTTGCATCGTGATGATACTCAGGAAGCCAATGCAGAACCCTGAGAACTTAGCTGGTTATTTGTCTTCCTCAGATTTATCATCTTCTCATGCTTTGTCATGAGAGAATGTCCACCTACCACACATCATGACCTTGCTGTCAAAAGAAGTTCAAATGTGAGCCAGTGGAATTTAAATGTTTGACCCTCATCTTTTTGACTATATCTACGACCAGTGTAAGACATCAGTTCAATCAGGTTCTAGCTAGAGGGATGCTCAGGGTGTTAAAGTGCATGTTGAGCAAGGCTGGTGACCTGAGTTCCATCCCTGAAACTCACAGAAGAAGCTGAATGTGGCAGAACACACCTGCAATCTCAGTATTCCCACCACGAGATGGGAGGCAGGGACAGATGAATTGGTGGTGGGACACACACAGACCCGCTCGCCTACAACATGACACACAGAGGAAAAAGAGAAACCCTTACTCCACAAGGTAGAAGGCAAAAACTGACTCCTAAAATCTATCCTCTGATGTCGACATATGCTCTCTGGCACTTGTGTTACTTAGAATATAAAACAAATAATAATAATAATAATTGAAAAAAGCAGAAATAGGTCCTTGGTCTTTGCTGATAGATAAGACCAGTCCTGTGGAGTATTCTGTTTACACAGACATCATGCTTCAACACTCACTAGCAACATCCCCAAGGATATTAAAACCAGCAGATGAAGTTATTCCTTTAAATGGTCTGATGGAGCCAAGTGATTAACTGACTGAGCACACTGGGAAATCCTCTAAGCAGAAAGGCTCAACTCTCTTCAGTTCTAGTCAAGTTCTTAAAAAACTTACGATCCTTTTGAGAGACTCTGCTTCTGTAATAAAAGAACTACAGAGCCAATAAATTCTTAATATATATCCAGTTGGTCTTAAGAATAATACGGTTATGGTCTAACCACAAGTCTTCCTTAAACGCTGTGAAGAACCAGGGGTGCTACGGCATAGCTACTAACACAAGAGTGAGAAAGAAGTTTGTTTGGCTCTACAAAAGCACCAAAGTAAAGGCTAGAGTCCACTGCAAGTAAGTATAGCTCTCCTGCCACGCAACAGCATGCAACACAGTTTTCTCTGTCACCAACAAAACCATTTTTAGGGCTCTATCCAGTCTATAATATCCTATAAGTTTTAAAGGACATCTGGATTTTACTAACATATGCACATCAAAAGCTACATGGTTAGGAAAACCCTGGAAAGGGCACTTCTCTCTAGACTTTGGGGTATGTGTTTCTGCTCTCCTTAACGTCCCTCAGATGTGGGATGAGGGTATGTGTGACATGACAGCTCTTGACCTGTAGGTGTGGGTAAATATACCAAGTATCCTACAAACTACCAACTCTGAGAATCTCCAGATTCCAATCACCAGAAAAACCTCTGAGAATCACGCAGAATGACATGTTTCCACAGTTGAAAGCCCTGTATTAAAAGCTTGTCTCTGTGTACTAGTTTACTTCTGTTCTGCATATAAAAATCCAGTGGTGATATATTGTATATATCACCCAAAAGTCCTACCCAGGTGTGATGGTGCACATCTGTAACCATCCCAAAAGGCTGAGGCAGACTGAGGAGGTAGGTCTGAACTCAAGTTCAAAGATAGGTTGGAATAGTGAGACCCTGTTTATAAACAAACAAACAAACAAACAAAACAAACAATAAAATACTCTTCTGAGCTCCAGTGTAAAACTTGTCTCTTTGCTGAACGTTCTGCTTCTCTTCTTTCTCAAAAGTAAACCACTTGTATCATTGTATTCCTCCTCAAGCCACGGCGGTCTTTAATAGTGGACTGTGATCAACACTGAACTGTCTTATTCATCACCATCTCCTCTCTACACAATGGCCAGTTCAGCTATCAGCTTAAGCATAGCAGAGAGTGCCACCTGCTGAACTGCTGTGAAACCTTTCTCACAGAACAGAAACTACATAGCTCTACTAAAACCTAAAGCCACTGAGCTTCCGTCATAGTCCTGACCAGCTACCCAAACTGGAACAAATCTGGTCATAGAGAATCCTAATTATCTTTCAAGTATCACTCCACAATAAAGGATGCTGGAGAATGTGTCAAATTTCATACTCTCTCTCTCTCTAGGTCACCAGGTAAGCTACGCAAGCTGTTCTGTCAGTGCAGAAACTGAAGCAGTGCTTGCCTGGGGAACAGAAAGCTCCCTGGTAAGGATGCTAGAATTTGTCTTAGTAGAATGTTTCTGCCATTCTACGCTGTCGGATCAGCAGTAACCAGATGTCACCCTGCCTGACCCACCAGCCCCAGCTTATGCTGTCGGATGCACTGTGACGGTTGCAGCACCACAGGAAAAATATGGAAGCACAGCAAACCATGGCTACACTTAGGTCTTCTAGAAATCAAGTAGAGGAGACATGGTAGTCCCTACTTTTAACCCTAGCACATGGAAACAAGACAGGATGACCATGAGTTCAAAGCTACTATAGGCTACAGAGCTAGACCCTACATCATTTTAGTACATATAGACAAAATATAATTGATATCAAGGCTGCTTAGCACAACCATTGTTGAGGTCAGATTTGAACTTATTCAATTAACTAATCAAAAGGCTTCTGAGGAGCATGTCTCCATGTCTGGCTTATTTGTGATTTGGTTGGTTTCTCGAAAGGGATAAAATGTCTGAGGCTCCTCTATCCCCATAGACAGACATCCTGCAGCAGCTGGTAATAGCTCTAACACCCCAACCTAGGTGCTTAATACCACAAATTTCCCTGTAGAGGTCAACCTACAACTCCCAAGACTTACCACTGTTTAATGGCCTACAGTGTTTACAAAAACCAATTGATCCATTTTCATTATCAAAAACTACACCCAAACAAATACTACAATGTAAAAATAAAAAAGCTAACAAAAAAAAAAAACCTAACTAAAATCAGGCCTTAGTTATAAACTACAAAAGTTACTCTAAGTCAAAAGACAGCCCCCACTATATAAGACTTTCCCTGAGCTTCAATAAATGACATTCTTAGTTCAAGTGACTCACATGTGTCTATGTTCCAATCTATAAGTCTTAACTTGACAAAGCCCACTCTACAATGCTAATATTACAAATAAATCTCCAACAAGATTCAAATACTACAAATAAAGGCCCCAACAAAACTCAGATGTTACACTTCCCACCTGCACAATGAGGCAGTCAGAAGTCAGAGTAGAGTCAGACTAAATTTAGGGGTTATATCATTCCTAAATACCTGTAACTCTCTCAGGAAGGCTTTTTGACTTACTTATGTTAAAACTAAATTTGCCGTTTTTTTTTTTTGTTTTTTTTTTTAAAAAAATATGGTGTCATCACGTAGCCATGGCTCACCTGAAACTTGCTCCATATACCAGGCTGGCCTTGAAGTCATAGAAATCCATCTGTCTCTGTACTAATCCAGCGTATTAGAATCAACACCATGTACACCACCATGTAGGGTAGGAGGACGTTTTTAATTACTGTGCACTTCCTCTCAAAGCCAGAAGCAGTGAGAGCTTCTGATGTCGCTGTTCTGTTTATAGCGTAAGATGCAATCGCTCAGTCAAGAGTAGTGGTGTATACCTGTAAGCACTTAGGCTCCAGGTCAGTGTCAGCTCTGGAACATTGGAAGAAGGGAGAAACTCCTGGAAGGAAGTTATCACCAGCAGAGGGAGGCAGGCTACAGTACCCTCCACAGCATCTTCCTCCAGAATGGGCTGAGATCCACAACCTAATCCCTGGGGATCCTAACCCTAATCCAGGTTAGTCCCAATAGCAGAGTGGGATATAAATACTTTGAAAAAAAATCTTAGAATTAATCAGGATACTGTTTTGTACCATATTGTGTTATTTCTATAATTTATAGTTCTGTTATTTATATACCACTATTAAATTTTAAGTTAAAAAATTTTAAACACAAGATTTACATTCTAGTACCTTTTTTAGAATCCTTCTTGCCTCATGAATAGGGGGTCTGGCATTTTTGCTTTGCCCTGGTTCCATAAACTATGTAGCCAGTCTTGACTATGTGACTAGGCTTTCTGGAGGTAAGATACTTATTTAGGTGGAGGCTCAGCAACTATTCACAGTTTACAAAGCCAGGTCTACATTCAGTTTGCTTTCTGGGTTCGAAGGCCTAGGTTTAGAAATAATACACATAGCTTTGGACATAAATCTGAAGAAATGTAAGGTATTTTCTGTGAAGAGAAGTCTCCATGGATGGCCCTCTGCATCCATCTCTTCACACCATAGAGGCTGCAGACTGGCAGTGAGGATGGAAATGGTATCAGCTTAACAGGTGCTATAATGATACAAATAAATCACACTGGCCAATATTTTATTTGCAATTAAAAAATTATGCTGGGCATGATGGCATATGCCTTTAATCCCAGCACTTGACAGGAAGAGGCAGGTGGATCTATTCTTAGTTTGAGGGCAGCCCAGTCTACATAGTGAGTTCTAGGATAACTAGGGCTAGCATCATGTCTCAAAAAAATGTATCATTTTTATTTTGTATGTGTATACGGTTTGTGTAATGTGACAAGCACACATTTGGAAGTCAAAGGAGTACTTCCGGGATCTTGGTTCTCTTCTTCCACTGTATGGGTCCTGAGATCAGCCATTAAGCTTGGCTGCTAATGCCTTAACCACAGAGCCATCTTGAGAGTAAGTTTGGAGGCAGGGTCTCTCTCTCTGTAGCCTGGGCTGTTCCTGGACATAAGCTTACACTGTGTCCACCTCCCAGTGCTAGGATTACAGACATTCACCACTAATGTTATATTTTTTGCTATATACTAATTCCTGTCTGACCACTTGACTGGCTTATCTAGTTTGCCCTCCTAAGAACACAGAGGCTGAACCTGTCACTAACCTAATACACAGGAGGAAGAAGCAAGTGACCTAGCTAACATGCTCTATCTATCACATGCCTGATGAGGGCAAAGGCAGGCCATGATCTCATCACTTCACCTGAAGTCTATGCACAAGAGCAGTGGCCCAGTGAAGGGGCAGTCATAACCTTTCTATGCTGCTCTCTAGGATTCTGAGAGGATCAGAAGAGGTGCCTCATAAGCTCATTGCCCAGCTTATCTTTTTACAGGGTTCTTCATCGCCTCCATGAGTACCCACCACCATGCTTCTTCCTCCTGTGGTCCAGTATACTTCACACCTTCATGGTGTTTATCCAGTACTGCTCTTTCTTGACACTGTTTACTGTCATCAGCCATACTGGTCATAAACTGGCTCACACAAGCATATGCTGAGCCTCCTTCACAGAGTCTCAAAACAGTTATTACTGGGCAATTTACAATCAAACTCAATTAGCTGACACAACTATTTTAATGACACCTGACAATTCCCTTTAAATTTTTAGAGCTATAAAAAGTAGAGTCTGGATGCTACTAGTATAGAATCAAATCTATACTTTGGATACAACCAAATAAACTTCAGATTCAAAAACCAACTGAAACAAAGGTAGGCAATACCTTGAGGCTGTCCTATGTATCCTCATATCCATGTCTGTTTGCTCTAAGAATTTAAAAAGACTATGCCTCAAATACCACACTGGAATCATTGTAACCAAGGGAAGAGATTTATCCCGTCCTTAATTACTTATAGCTACATCTGAAAGGAATCGGCTTAAAGAGAGAATATATTCACTTTAAATTTCCATCAAATTTAGCATATACATTATGTGGTTACCCAGGCATTTCCAGTATCTTCTAAATAAAAAGATTTTTTTCAGGTGGACATAGTGTCAACATACTCATAATCCTAACGCTTAGGAAGAGGAGTTTGAGCCCCATCTGGGCTACATATTGTATTCCAGGCCAGCCTGCCTAGCTAAATTTACTATCACCTTAACAACTAAACCTGTAAACTTTCAGGCTAAGCTGCAGCTAATCACGAGGTTTCAGGTCGTCTTCTCCTGACAACAGGCAAGGATAACCCTGCCAGGTTTCCTAAGTTGTTTACACTAGCACTTTCTCTAGCCAGAGGAAACATGGAACTCACCTCCTTGGAAAGATGCCATTTTCCAAACTCGTTGTCTGACTTCGGAGCCAGCGGCGCTGATAACTGCTGGAAGAGGATGTAGAGGAACTTGGAGACGGGAAGGGTGTGATCAAAAGACTGCTTAGGGAGGCTGCAAGGAAGCAGATTTCAATTGTGAGTCCTGGCTTGAGTTCTCATAACACAGACTACAGTGGAGTTCAATACCGCTGTGCTATAGGGGTTGGTGGCTACTCAGAACCCACAGAAAAAGCTAGGCACTTGTAATCCTGGTGCTGGGGAAGAAGAGATGGGAGAACCTCCCTCTGGGGTTCACTGTCTAGCCATCCTAGCCAAAGCAGAGAGGCCCACCTCCCAGGCAAAGTCCTTATCTCAAAAAGCAAATGACACTCAAGGCTGAATTCTGACACAACTTATACAGCATATGTTTGTACCTCTGTATATAAATGTTCACCCCCTCTGAACTAGGAAGTAAATAAATAAGCAAATAAATAAATAGGTTATATGCCAGGTATGGTGGTACCTTCCTATAACCTAAGTACTAGAGATGCAGAGGCAGGAGGCTCTGGAGTTCTAGGCCAGCCTAACTATGTCATTTCGGGTTCTAGGCTAGCCTGAGCTACATAACCTCCCTATAATCAAAGTTTATGATGGCAAATTTATATGTAATATATATTTCAAGACCACACAGCCCCTAAAATTTTGGATTCTACCAATCATATCCAGCAAGGAGAGACTAAAATTTCTCTCTTCCAAAAGTGTCTATATATAAGGCAAAAAAAAAAAAAAAAAAACAAAAAAAAACTACACATTTTTTTTTTTTTTTGACACAGTATTTGTTGCTATGCAGGGTGAACTGTCCTTAAATTCTCAATCTTCCTGCCTCCCCAGTGTTGGGGTTACAGACGCACATCACTTTTTATAAAGGAAGGAAGACTCCTACCCACACCTAGCCACCTATTCTTAGTCACATGGATTCCTAATCCACAAATCTTCAGATCTGATCAGTGCACACCTGATCAGGCTTTACATTACATAGGCAAAAGGAATTTTTGGTCTCTCTGTAGGAGTACAGACTCCAGATTGCTAAGAACACAGCCCGTGACAACACTCTACTCCAAAGCTTGCTTACACCTTTGTACTGGCTGGTTTTGTGTGTCAACTTGACACAAGCTAGAGTTATCACAGGAAGAAGCCTCAGTTAAGGAAAGGCCTCCATGAGATCCGGGCACGTTCTCATTTAGTGATCAAATGAGGGAGGGGCCAGCCCATGATGGGTGGTGCCATCCCTGGGCTGCTGGCCTTGAGTTCTGTAAAAAGGGGAACTGAGCAAGCCAGGAGAAGCGGGCCAGTAATCAGCATTCCCCCATGGCCTCTGCATTAGCTTCTCTGTCCAGGATCCTGTCCTGTCTGAGCTCTTGTCCTGACTTCCTTCAGTGATGAACAGCAACGCTGAAGTGTAATCCTGATAAGCCCTTTCCTCTCCAAGTTAATTTTTGGTCATGGTCTTTCATCGCAGCAATAGAAACCCTAACTAAGAGATATGTATTTCTCCCTTTTACCTATTTCTTCACTCTCTATTTGGAGGTAAAATTTAGGCAAAGTAACCAATTCATCCATATAAGATATGAGATTCCTCTCTCCTGAGCCTCTTCCTTTTTTGGGGGGGGAGGGGGAAGAAGTTCCCTCTATGTAGTCCTGGCTGTCCTGGAATTTACTATATAGACCAGGCTGGCCTCAAACTCAGAGATCCACCTGCCTCTGACCCTTATTTTCAAATACAGAACTCTTACTCCCCCCTTCTCTAGCTCCTTCTCATCCCCATGTCTGAACAAACGATTTCTAGTCTTCAATGGTATTTGTGTGTGTGTAGAGGAGCTTACACTTGGAATAAATAATTTTGAACTGTAGCAACTATTCTGAAAATAAATTACTAGGCATGGTGATTTGCAATAGAATTACCCGCACAGGCTCATATATTTGAATACTTGGCACTCGGTGGGAATGTTTAGAAAGTTTTGGCCTGGAGGAGGTGGTGGGGTGGTGGTCGGGGGGGGGGGGGGGGGGGGGGCTTTGAGGTTTAAAGCACCACAAGAGCCTGCCCAGCCCCCTTGCCTGCTACCCGCAGATCAGGATGTAAAGCTCTTAGCTACTTCTACAGCACCATGCCTGCCTGCCTGCTTGCTGCCACTCCCTGCCATGATGACTCGCTGAAACTTAACCGAGTCACCAACTAAATGTTTCTCTTATAGTTGTTTTGGCCATGGGGTTTCTTCACAGCATCAGAACGTTAACTAAGACATTAGAGTTCCAATAAATCAATGACAGAAGTAAATTCTTTACTCAGTGGTCAGAAAAGACCTTATGGGACTCAGTTAAAATGCCACCAAGAGGCAGACTCAAAGGGGCTCAAAGAAAATACATACCAGGTACCTATTCTACTTGAAGGAATCTGAATAATGTCATTAAAAAACAAAACAAACAAACACAAACACTAGTGGAAGGAGTCTCCTCAGCTCAGGGTGCTTCCTGCTACTGAGGGTAGATAGTGCCGACAAGCCTGCCTTCTGCAGCCATCCAAACATACTCATTTGGGATACACTGTGGGCTCCACACATCCACTCCTGGCCGTCTATCCTTACTCAGCAGAACCTTATGTCTAATCCACAACTCTAACGCCTGTTCCCACCACAGTCCTCTGCTAGCTCGCTGTCCTCAATACCAAAAACACTATGTGCTCTGGTGTCCACAGAGCAGTCTCAGCTGCAGTTTTCCCCTCTCAGGGGGCGTTCGTTCCCTGAGTACCCAGATATTTTCTTTCCTTCAGTGATAAGCTGTAGTTCTTGTAGCACACACACTCCGGCTTTTTATCTCTGACACAGTGAGTACTTCCTGAATACAATAATAACCTCTATTTACTCAAGGAATACTGCCGGTTCAAGTTTTTGCTTCCCTAGACACTTGGAAAGCTATCACATTCTTTACAATTTAGTATGTAGCTATTATCTTAAAACGTTAAAAGTGACAGCAATTAAAGAGCCAATGAGTTAGCTAGCAGAAAGTTTTCATGTTCATAAAAAATAAGCAAATTAATTGAAAAACAAGGTTCTAGCTAACACAGTTTTAGCTCCTAAACCACAAGCTGACTTTAGGATTTTAGAAGGTTTCCTAAGCTGCAGCTGGTGGCACGGGCCTACAAGTCCAGCTACTCAGGCGGCTGGGCTGCTGGAGAGACTGCCTCTCAGAAACGGGGCGGGGCATAGAGTTCAGCTGCACTGCGCAAGTCGTGCGTCACTAAAGTCTTCAAAAACGGGAAAAGAGAAAGAAAAAGAGGATACAGATATGATAGGATACAATGGTAGATTATTAAATCTGCTTTTAAAAAGCGATTACTAGCTTTAAATAGTTACATTGGATTGGATTTTTTAAAATATTGTATACAAATTGTGTGTATTGATAGAAATTCGGGACTAATTTTATTAGTAGTTAGACATTACAATCAAACTTATAGTGATACGTTTTCAAGGTCAAACAGATATTTTAGATGAAAAGGTCTTCTTGAAATGTTTTCTAGATCCACAGAATATGGTGTTTAAGATATTTTAATAACATAGGTTCTTATTATTTTTATGACAATGAGACATCTGTTCCTGGCAGCACCAATCTACGTTAGAGAAGACTATAGACAGTAAAGAAACTCCATATGGAGTTGACCTTCTTTGTAGCAAAAATTAGCCACTGGGCAAGAAAGTACTCTTGTCTTGACTGCTGACAGTATGATGTTCAAAATGGACAAGCAGGAGACACACAAAAAAGGATTGCCAAACCTTGCCAAGACAAGGTAGGAAGGTCTTCAAGAATATCCTGCTTCACAGAGAAGTCTGTCAGATATGCTAAGCCTATAGGCCAAAGATGGATGCCTCAACAATACAGAACAACCTTGGATGACTATCCAGGCAGCCAGATGTTTCCTGTCTTACATTTTTTGGAAGTTGCTTGCATGTGCTATTTATTAATTTAGTTAATATTATTCCTTCTTGGGTCTCTGAGGGAGTTGAAGAAGAGATAGTTGTAGTTTTCTAGTGACAGTTTTAGAAAAGAAACTCACTTAGAAGTTAAAGTGTCTAAGTTTGACAGACATCAAAAAATAGTTTTCAGATAATAACACAAGTTAGATAGAAAGTGAATTAGGTACAATCCTCAGGACTCACCAAAACAGGATAAATAATGGAATATTTTCTTTGAATTTGTCAATTGTTAATGGGCTGGACATTACTCATGTAATTATTGTTTGTATATATTATATACAATCATTTTACCTTTTGTATATGGTTTTTCTTATGTTAGTTATAACCTTTTTTATTTTTGACACAAAAGGGGATGTGTGGGGACATATTTTATATTTAAGAGGAGAGTAGAAGATGAGCAGAGTTCTTCAGAAGGTTTCCCTCCTCTCAAGCTCCCATAAAGTCCCAGGTTGTTGTACAGCCAAAAATCAAGACAGGCTGCAACTCAAGCCTTCACTTGTATACAGATGCACAAGGTCAGCAGAGTGCGAACAACACCCAAACAGTGTCAAGGGCTGGGGTGTAGCTGATGGCAGGGTATGTTCAAGGCCCTAGGTTTGATCCTCAGCATTATAAATACCAAACTACCAAGGAATCACTACTCCTCCAATTCCACTCTGTAGTGGGATTATGTTGTTACAGAGTAAATAATTGTCTCGCCTACTGGCTTAATTAAAATGCTGATTGACCAAAGGCAGACAGGAAGTGTGGGTAGGGCTACCAGACTAAGAAAACTCTCGGAACAGGAAGAACAGAGCAGAGATGCTAGAGGGTTGCCAGCAGATGCAGAGAAAAGAAGTTGAAATGTTGCTCTGAGAAAAGGTACCGAGCTGCATGGCTGAATAAGGTAAGAATCATGGGTTAGTTTAAGGGTAAAGAGTTAGCAAGTTATAAGCCTGGGCCTTAGGCCGATCAGCATAAAATTAATGTAAGCGTCTGTGTGTTTCTGTGGGACTGCGGGTCTGTGTGTCTACGAGTCTGGACCACAAGCTGGACAGGCCAGAAACTACTACTACGTCACTCTTCTCTCATGTGCTGAACTGGCTAAGTTAGTGAAGGCTTAGGCAAACAAAGGACAGCCATGTAGTAACCATACTGACTTCACAGTTGGATGTTTGCGCACTAGTAGCTTTGAAGCCTCAGCCCCTCCTCCTGTACTCTCGCTCCTCACCCCACCCCGTCCGTCCCCTCCAACATACCTGGACAAGCTGATAAGGAATGAAGTACACTCTGTTTTGATGCTAGTGGGAAGTTCTAACAACATAGGGGCTCTTAGCCCAGCACACCACAAATCCCTAGTTGGTCTCTTTCCCTCTTCCGGCAAGCCATCTAGCCTGAGAAGCCAAATTTGCTCCCTGAAGAAAACCCCCTTTTTCTTTTGAATGTGCGTGTGATGACATGCATGTGATGTCACTGGTTTGAAGTCAACAAGAGTGTCAAGAGGAAGCCCATCCTGCCTCTGCAACAAAGTTGAAACATGTGCTATCTGAACACTTAGACAGTGTTTCCTCTTACTGTGAAGGTTCATTTACACATACTTCAAAAAGAAATGTTGAAAGTATTAACAGTGGTCCTCAGACCGGTCACTTTTAGGACAGAGGAAACACGGTTAAGTAAAAAATGAGAAAGCCGTTTTTCTTGCCGAATTTGAACAGTGATGAGGAAGAAAAAGCCTACTAAACTAGCCTGAAGAGACCGGTGACAACCCCAGCCCTATAAATCTTATACCACTTACTACGTGAGCACTCAAGACTACCAGATTTCAGCTTCTATTCCGCCCTATCCCTGTCAAGTCCGTTTCTTCTTTGAAATATAGCAGATGATTGGAGATCTGGGGACAGTTCTAGTAAAAACATACATAGTCTGTCTCCCTAAATCTCAAGATCCACTGGTTAATTTTGTCTTTCTCTTATTTCTGAAGTCAGAAATCAGAGATCTATGCATGGTTCCATCCTTCTCTTTTGTAACCAACCCATGTGTCTCTAGTCACTAAGCCTGCATGCTGCTTCCTATATACCTCTATCCGGTGTCTTCTCTCCAAGGCCTTACTTGAAATTTTCTTTTTAAGTATTGCATGCATGCATGTGTACAGCATGTGTGGGAGTCATAGAGCTTGTTGGTACTCATTTTCCTAAGTCTGAGACAGGGTCTCCTGTATTCATTGCTGCACATGGCAGCCAGCTGATTTAAACCCGAGGAATATCAAACACATGAGATGCTGACTTGCGAATGAACTAGGAAAACCCAAACCTCATGTAGTAACATGGCTGTTGATGCCAGTTCTCTTAAAATCGCAATCTCTTTTTGGAACAAAATGAGGCTGCAACAGCAAAGAAACTGAGTGATCTGGGGAGCCCAGTAGAGCATCACTCATCCACTGTGCACCAAGGGAAGGAGCGTCACACAAAGCCAAGCAGAGCAGGTCCTATCTAGCACACAGGCAGCAACTTCAACCCACACTCAGTCTTTCAGGGCTGTGCTCCTCACTCCCATCCCAATGACAGATCGATCCTTTCCTTTTGGCTTTGAAACTCAATCAGACCAAAGCCTGCTCCAGTTAGTCCTGTCCACAACGGCCACGGGACAGAGACTGAGCCCCAAGAAGCTATGCTTTTAGATGCACACAGAGGCTTTGAGTAACTGGTGGAACTCAGAGTTTAGCATGCAGGGATCCGCAAAGAAGGACGAAACTGAGACCGTCCTGAGCAACGGTAAGGATAAACAAATGTAGTCCACGTACCTTTTTTTTTTTTTTGAGACAGAGTCTCGGTTTCTCACTATGTAATCTGGATGGCCTCAAAGTCACAGACATACAGATCTCCTGCCTCTGCTTCCAGAATACTAGGATCAAAGGTCCCACCACACTCAACTACACATGACCTTACATCTTTTCAGGCTTTGCTTGTACTCAGTGGGATGGCACATGTCTAATCAATGAAGTCACATTTGTGACCAAAGGTTCCAAGCACAACTTCACAGAAATGATGGGAAAAGCCAAAATGAATCCATTTACACCATATATAAAATATGCTGGACTAAAAACATATATAAACCAAGTGAGGAAACTCAGCAGCTGATGCGTTTCATTCATTAGCGACTTGGGGAACAGAGAACGGTGAGAAGTGAAAAGCTCTGACACCACCCAGAAAGAACAGGGACTTCTGAGGGAGAACTGGGAGCTGCAGCGGGTAAGCGATAAACAGGTGAGAAGATTGGGGGGGGACGACTCCGAGGCCAAGTCTGGTGTCACTCAGTGGACAGTAAAGGCATCTCATGTCACAGAAGCCACTAGGACACTCCTGGTTCTCACTGAAAGGCTGCCTGTAGGCCTCCTAGCCCTTGAACCATGGAGATAACCTCAGATCTGAACCACAAATCAAAAATCAAAAGCTGACTGTGCACGAAAGCAGAAACCAAAGGGGTCTCAAAAGCAGTGTCAGGCAAGGCTGGGGTTTAAAGTGAGCAGAGAAGGGTACCCGTGACATGCTCTAGATGGGCATCATGGGATAGAAAAGGGTAGGCACATCCATGGGTGGCACCCCCGACTTTTATAATAGACTGAGCACCACAGGCCTCTTCCACCCTGACTGAGCAGTCAGCAAGCCTTAGGACAATGGCACAATGAAGCTCTCTGCTGGGAAAACTTTAGCAGTCTCATATAAATTTGAGTATTAGATAAAACTAGTTTGTATGCACAATCATTCCTAGATTCTAGATATCACAGCTTCAGATCCTAGACACGAGACTTAGAATACAGAGAGAAGAAGGCAGAGGGGGAGGAAGGGCGGAGAGGAAGGACTACCTTCCCATCTCCTCTTCTCCATGCTAGACGGCCAGCAAAAGGCAGTACCTGATCGAGCAATGCCGCTGTCCCTGTCTTCACTCTGCCCTCTGCTCGGCATATCAACTGGTGTGCTGTGCGCTAAAACAGAGAGATAAGGAAAACATTGTCAGGCAGAGACATTAAGTCATTTTTTTAAGATTTCAAAGTGGGCTACTGATATCAATGAGTGTCCTAATACATAATAGAGATGAACTGATAGCAAATTAAATACATGATAAGATAAGGAGAAACGAAGAAACAAAGCCAACAAGCCATCTGCCTCTATGCTGGAGCCTGCAGACTCCTCTGAATGCCATGTACAAGAAATCACCCATGCAATTCATACACTCAGTGTTCTCATTTGGCCATTTCCACATTATTAACAGTATTTAAACAGCATAATATTTTCAAAATTCTTTATAAATCATTTCAGTGGGCAGCTTAGGAAGAGAAATAGTTAAAATCTTTTCATAAACCTAGAAGTGTTTATTTATAACATACTCTTTTGGCAGACAGAAAACATTAATTTTCTAACGGTTTTTCTCCTGCGGTTCTTTGCCCCATACTGGCATTATAGTTATTCAGATAAGCTCATGTCCTGGCATAAATTTGGAAAACACTGAAGTAGTACAAGCATCTAGAAGGCTCCAGACTGACTGAGCTGTAGACTTACCGGGCTGAGAGGTAAGAGGTAATGTGTTCTAGTAAATTTTACAATGAATAAGAAGTCACTGCTGTGGCTGAATATCATACTTGTTAGCTTTTTTATTTTTTGGAAACGTTTTTTTCCCCAAGTTTCAGAGGCAGTATATAAACATGCTATCCTTGGTCTAAGTAGCAGGGATAGTAGATCAACTTCATTAGGCATCAGAAAACTATGATGCTTAGTATATTTCAGGGCATGAAAAGGAACAGGATGAAAAACCCCACTTGCCTTCCCCACACCTTTAAGTTAGTCAAGAGGATGATCATGCTACGCTGGGCACTGAACTACCTCTGCTGGCAAGGCCAGTGACAGCTCAGAAAATACCCAGAATATCAGAATATCAAGATGACTACACCTGCAAGGAACCTAGACACAGTGTTTTAATAATTTGAGTAAGTTAATATGAGAGAGAGAGAGAGAGAGAGAGAGAGACACACTGATACTTGATTGAGCCCCCCTCATGCTCCTAATAGTGAATTCCATGCAGGAAAGGGTGTAGGTGAATAAATGGATTTAAAAATGCCACAGCAAAGAGAAGCAGCTCACAGCAGCAGAATGCCTAGGAAAATCAGAAGAAATTAATTCTCCTAGAAACACGAAGGGCTCATGCCAGATCAAAACCAGCTCACATTTGGACCATTAGCAAAGGCATTGGCAACAGAGGTTCGTGTGTGGAACTTCAAAATAGCACAACTCGGGCCACATTAGAAACTAGTATCTCCTGCCACAAAAGCCCTTAGGGTTTCTGAGAAGAATGCATGGATTGTTTTCCTAGAACCTGCATAGGAGTTTTAATGTGTGCGGGCCACACTGTGCTCGGCATTCCACACAAACCTGCAAAAAAAGAAGCACTTCGGGTGAGCCGGAGTGGTCCTCCTTCGGCCAACCCCTGCAGCAGTTTGCCGCTGCACGCCTGCAACAGACCTAGAGCAGAACACACAGAAGATGCAAGGCACACACACAAATAAACACAGGTTAAAGAGACCGCAAAACTAAACCCACACACAACAAACTCAAATAAAGCAAACACACCCCCAACAGCAGAATTCAGGGAAAGGCTGTTCCAGTGTCTCATTTTACCTAGGTTACTTCCAGTCCGACAAGGACCCAAACCGCTCTGACTTGAGTTCAGTTTTCCAGCCTGAGGATCGTGGTTGATGTACTCGAAGCTGTCCTGCAGGCTAAATCAGGATGGAAATGGGGAAGGGGGCATCAGAGGTTAACAAATTTGTTTTTTAATAGATTCCTAACTGCAGGCAACAACTGATGAGTCACTGGGAACTTTTCTTTAAAAATAAAGTTTCACATCTACCGAGGGAAGTAAAGATGGTAGGCTGAGAGGAATTTGTTGAAAAATGTTTTGGAAGTGGCCAATCTACAGACTACCTACAAAACTGTATTCATAACCACTTCAGAATCTGAAATGAGACACCAAACTCTAATTGTTCTTCCATACTGCTATAATTTCTTAAATTTTACCATAGAAAATGACACCTAAAATGTTGCTATTCATTCTGAGGATTTTCAATAAACATTCAAAATAAACTAATTTTAAATCGTGGCTAATATTTATTAGTAATTCAGCAACTTGTTTCAAGGAGAAAACATAACAGAAATTACAATTCACTTTAAGAAAATTACTCATAAAAAAATGACTGAAGTAGATTTTTCTAAATACATTATTTTAGCAAAAAACTAAATACCAACACTCCAAAGGGTAGCACAGCACAATAAAACTAGAGTAAGTTTTTACTTAAGTCTGAGCTCTACATTTTATTATAGAGGGCGAGGAAGATAAACATCGAGGTTTTTCCAAAGATACGAAAAAGAACCTCATAAAAACAAGTATCAGCCATTTGTCCCTTCTGACAGTGGTAAGAAAATGGCTTCTTTGGTAGAATTTGGTGGAGTGGGGTTTCCCTTGGATCTGATTTGGTGGGGGGAGACCAGGAATAAAAATGGCCCAAGTACCTATGAGCCACAGCGGCTAACCTAACTGCTCAGGCTGGTCACCTGCACTGCAGGGTGGAGAAACTGTACCCACTCCAAGGGAGGGTAGCTGGAAGCAATGGCTCGCAGTTGTAATCCCAGTATTCAGGAGGCTGAGACACAAGAATTGCCATAAATGTGAGGAGAGCCTAGGCTATACCCATTCTCCCCTACTTACACCCGAATTAAGACAAAAAAACCAAAGCATCTCTGTCCTTTTCTTCCTTTATTTTATGATTTCCTGAGAATTAAAACCTGGCGACTGACAGCAAAAGCAGAGTAGACTAATAGATGGACATCTAAAACAAGAGTCATTGTCAGACTGGGGACAGTAACTCACAACTTTGCCTGGCATACATGAGCACTGAGTTCACTAGAGTCCTCTAAATCGGCTACAATAGTATATACCTATTATCCCAGGACTTTGAGGGAGAGGCAGAAGGATTGGGAGTTCAAGGCCATCTTCAGCTACTCTGCAAGTTTCATTTGAGTTCAAGGTCAAAATGGTACCTTGAGACCTTCCTCAAAAAAAAAAAAAAAAAAAAAAAAAAATAGACAAAGTCATCTATCTTTAGGACCACTTGAAAAAAATCCAAGTTTTCCATTTGTTGTTATTAGAAAACTACTAGAACCCCTTTGTTAAGCTGTACTTTTCTTGCTCTTCATTTTAAAATGTATTATAACCTCAAAAAAAAAAAAAACTTATCTAGAAACAGACGCACAAAAACATAGGAAAGAGATACAAAATCCCAAACTTACTTATGTGTACTTCCACAGAAGCTACCCATTCTAGCAGAAAAGACTTTACTAATCATCAGTTGTGGAGGAGAACTAAAAAATACAAGAGGGAAAAATGTCCTTTTTAAATTAAGAAGTAAGCATCAGCGTTCCAGATCTCAGCCAGCACAGAGGCAACCTCACCGTATGTAGTGTATCTTCAGGGTAGAGCCTTTGTAACTCATTGCAACCGAGCCGAACATCATTTCCCCAAGCATGTTGACATCGGAAGCTGGTCTTGTGTACTGCACACAAGAAACCAGAGTCAGTCAGAGCACAACACTGAACAGAAAGCACTGCCTGCTACTCTCTGGGTCTCTGGTTATGTGGGCTGTCACGACAGTATCTTAAGGCTACAGCTGTTTATCTTACAATTATCATCTACACAGTCATCAGCTGCTATAGTTCACAAATACAACTGCTTTATTTCTTCCTTACATATAATATGCTCACACAACAAAGACTATCCATCTCCATTTATAAATTGTAACTATGAAAGAAACAGGCTATCTCTTCTTTGCATATGTGGCAGATCCTGAAAAGAAACACAGTTTAGTATTATTCACCTAAATAATTACTAGATGTGGCCATTGAAATGAGAATGTTCCTCTATAAGCTCAATGTCTGAACATTCGGTGGACAGCTGGTGTTGGGGTAGGTGTGGGATGTGTGGCCTTGCTAAAGAAAGCATGTCACTGGGGGAGGGCTTTGAGAGTTAGAATCCTGCCATTTCCAGTTTGATTTCTGCTTCATGCTTGAGGTTCAAGATGTGAGATTCCCAGCTTCCTGCTCCTGCTACCACGTATTTGGTCCTGCCATCATGGACCCAGACCCAGTGTAATTTATAAACCCAGATAAACTCCTCTGTAAGTTGCCTTGACATAGGGTTTTACCAGAGCAAAGAGAAGTGTCTGTCACAGTAGTGTCCCTAGTGTGTTATAAAGCACACATGCCTGACAAAGCTCAATGGCCAGACTCTGAACGCGTGCGTTCGGGGCAAGAAAAAATTGATCTTCCTCAGCACACCTTCTTGAATCTTTCTACTGCCTTAAACTCCCACACATACACATCTAAGTACAAGCACACAGACTTGCAGCCCCTGTGTAATGACAAAAGAGAAAAGAGAAGGGATAAGCTTGTCAGTCCCCCAACAGAAGATGGGCTCACTCCTTCCACTTCAGACACAAACCAACCGACTTCTCATATTCTCTACTAATAAATTCCACCCACTCTCTCTGTTTGATAGTTTGCCTTTTCTTAGTACAAAGACCACGTGCCAACTGGGATTCTCAACTAGCTTTGAGCACTGCAAAATATGAGCAAATGCCACACAAGTCTTAAAGTTCAAGGCTTGCTTATTCATCTGTGTCTACTGGTAATCACCTTGACCTTGTTTTACCAGCAACAGTAAAGATAATATTCTACATAGGTTCAAAAAATAAGAACATGGAGGGCTGGAAAGATGACTCTGACATTGGAAGTATTGGCTGCTCTTCTAGAGGATTCAGTTCCCATCACCCACATGGCACTTTGCAACTGTCCATAACTCCAGATCCAGAGAATCTGACACTCTCACACAGACATACATGCAAGGAAACCACCAATGCACATACAATTTTTTAAAAAATCATTAAAAAACCTCTAAAACATGGAAAGCTGGTGATTGTGGTACATGCCTGTAATCAGAACACTGGGGGAAGGGAGATTGAGCCAGGAAGATCTGAGAGCAGCATGGGCTACGTGGTGAGTTCCATGCCTGCTTGGGCTAATACAGGAAGAGAATGTCTCAAAAATCTAAACAAACCTGATGTGGTACATGCCTGAAATCTCAGAATTTGGGAGGTGAAGGCAGGAGGATCAGAAATTTAAGGTCATCCTCAGCTACATAGCCAGTTAGAGGCCAGCCTGGACTACTTGAGACCCTGTCTCAAGCAAACAAAACAACAAAAACACAGGACAAGTCAAAGCAGGAGCCTCTCTCGAGACACTCATGCCTATACCTATCAAGGTTCAAGGTTGTTCTAGAGACAACGTGCCTTACTTGGAACTTTGGAAGCTGCTCCTTAACATGCTGTAAAGATCCTCCAGAGCTATGGGAAGAGATGCTGCTGCTACTGCTGCTGCTGCTGCTGCTGCTCCCACTTTCTTGGCAGCACCTGGCTGACATTTTAACAGGAACATCCTCTGCTTTCTGGGTTAAGAAAGGTAGGCAAGATAAAGGTTCATCAAGTGTGTCAGGATTTATCAACACTCTTTATCAAATGGGAATTTGTCAAAGCATTAAGATGCCTGACTTGCATTAAACCCAAAAGCTCTGTTTAATTTTTCTTTATAATGACAAAAATATCATTCCTGGGAGTCTGAAATATTTGGGGAGGGGATATTACACAGAAAATGGTGGGATGTTTGCATAGATAAAGACATGATAGACAAATAGACTGACTGAGAAAGGGAGATAGATGAAAGACACAGTTTATTCTCGTTAAATAGTTGGTTAGTATTTACATCTAAATTTATTCTATAAAGTCATAACAAATACAACTCCCTGTTCTAGTTTTTAGAAGATTTTAGTATTATGAAGTCTTAATATATGAAACTGATGAGAAAAATGACCACTAATAAATCTAAAATTTTACCACTAAATGTTACTGAGAAAAGAAACCTATTAGCCTGGGCAGGCAGCTTGCATTTTCTGTGCTTCGTCTAGCACTCCTATAAGTGAAGGGAAGGAAACCATCAGGATGAAACTGTGAAAGATGAAGCCAAACCCTGAAACAGGAGCTACTGTGAGCCAGAGCATGTGATGAGAATGTGGTCTTTAAAGGTCAGAGGTAACAGAACTATCTATGGTATATTCCCTGAAGTGCTCACTGCTAATTTTTATGACGGTGACATAAAGGTATAAAGATAACCCCGCCTGCCACCAGAACAGAGCACTCCCTCGGAGCAGCCTTCGTGAGAAATGACATCTACTGCGTCTCCTTTGCCTTTCCCTTTCTGTAGCCGTTGCTTGGAAAACCAGGAACCCACCAGCAGCTTATCCTTCTTCAGTGTGACAGCCTCACTGGTGGACAACACAAACTGTGCTGGTCTACAGCAGGCACTCCAGCCAGGATCTGAAGCTGTCCAGGGTTGATGATCATGAGCCTCCCGCATTCATTCCCTCAACCTGCTCTTCAGCTCCAGCCGTTACTTACACTACTTAAGCCAGAAACAGCCTCTGAAAGGTGGAAAGCTGGTGATAGGAAGTCCCATCTGCAAGCACACTGCTGGAGCATAGGGCCGGAGCAAGGCTCGAAACAGTGCCTGGGACAGTATACAGGCTACCAGTTGGTTTCTCTGCAGACTTTGGCATTTGTAAATGTTCCTAAGCCTAAACTGCTCTTTTAATTAAATGAGCACTCCTAAGAAGGCTGTGTCAGATTTTCAAGTTATCCCTGCTCAGGTATGCTGACTAACTCCAGTTCCCTGTGAGAATCCTTTTTCCCTCTGATTTTGCCACCATGTGCAGCTCCAGAGATGGGAGCTCAGTCACCTGTGTGGGGCACCTGGGGAGAGCCCTCTCCTATTTGGCAAATAAAGAATCAAGTACTGGCCCACCTAATCCCAACCTGCCATTAAAGCATATGGGAATCAGAGATTTCTCAGCTTTCTCCTCCACCTACCTAACAAGTCCAACCACTAATGTAATGATTAGCTGTCTGGCAGAATTCCTCTAGTAAGGACTGTGGTATCCACCCAGCTTAACTGCCTTCAACCTAACATTTCCTTCCTGCAAACAAAGATCCTTATCAAAAGCTGGAAAACAGGCAGCAGAGAGATGGCTCAGTAGGTAAAAGTACTGGTCCCACAAGTCTTGTGACTCAGTTTGACCCCTGGAACCTACATAAAGTGGAACAAGAGACCAATTCCACACAAAATCATTTATAAGAAATAAAGATAAAGCTGGAAAACAGCCCACTGGCCTTTGTGAGGCAAAGGCCATGCTATAACTGTTCATTTACTTAACCACAATTTATAGACTACCAGAATTTGGTCTATAAGCATCTGAACAAATACTGAACTAAAATGAATGGTCTAGCTATGGCAACAGATTAGAAGTGTCCTGGCTGATATCCAAAGAGATCAGGGAAGGGCAAGGTCCTTCTCAAATTATTTTTATCCTTCCTGGCCTGTTTCAAATGGGTCAGGATCTTTCCTGTCTTCACTGGCCATCCCAAGTCCCTCCCACCGCACCACTAAGCCCCTCCCTACAACAGGGAAATAAATGAAAGGTCCCTTGGTCAGAAGGGATAAAATGACAGTGTACATTCATATATTAAGACCCCATAGTGAGGAAGCCTTTTAATTTTGTTTGGCCTTGTGTTACAAAATAGCTTTTATTTTGGGTTTTGAAACACAGTCTTACAATATAATATATCCCTATCTTTCTACCTCAGCCTATCTAGGGCTGGATTACAGGCATGAGCCATACTTGCAACCTTTATCTATGAGAAAATGAGGGCACAAAGATCTTTTCTTCTGGAAAATACTTTAGCACTTTATGAATCTCAGCAATATATTTTCTTACTATGCTTAACGCTTAAAAATCCTACGAGGTTACACTTAGCAGCAAATGCATCTTTCCTGATGGCAATGGTCCACTGCTGGCCTACTACAATTGCCTGTAAGTCCCACCCATGTTCATAGACACATGCAGGCTTTGCTTATTCTTCTGAATCCTTACTGGCACTGTACAACACAGCTCAAACTAATCAAAGAGGGCTAAAGCCTATCAGCATCTCACACCTGAGCTGTCGCCTCTTCCGTCTTCTGAACAGCTCTGGAATCAAACATGACTTGCCTTCCTCTCCTCTCACAGTCCTGGTACACTATCAGACGGATGTCACTCAGGTCAAACTCCGAACATGACCAACTGTGGATTCAGAAGAGAAAGAAGTTAGATTATTTTCAATGCTTAGTCTGATCATGGGCAAATGCAACTTCCAGCCAATGTGCCTGTGTGTAAGTCAAAAAGTAGCTACACAAATCCTTCCAACTCTTATGCTGAGGGTAGTTAAGACTGGTGTAGCAGGAAATCACTGGAAAGCACTGCCTTCCAGGGCCAGTTTGGGCACCAACAGAGCTAAGGGAGTACTTGGGTTTCTATGGCATCAGGAATGAGAAGCCAGCCCCCATCCCCCAACCCGTCACCCCTTCCCCAACCCCCAGGTGAAACTGGCAGCAGTATACAGCTGAAGGTTATTACTTTCCTTGGTATTGCTGGTTTGATACAGGGTCTTTGAAAACAAATGCATTTTCTAAGCATGATAGTGAGCAATGAGGGAAACATAGTTTGTTCCTAAGCAAAAGGCATTAAGAAGAAAATCCAGATTTATGCAGCAGTAACAAGTTCTATCAGAAAGCAGAAACTATGGAAAATAACAATTTACAGAGTGTGCTTTTAGTACATGGTTAGCAACACATTCAACACATATTTACTCTGTATTGTATCTGAGACTCTGGAGTAGGTGCTAGGGAATCAATAATCAAATTAACTGAGTCTCTGTCCTCGTGAAATTCAAGGCTTAGTGGGAGATATTATTAACCTAATAGTTACATATAAATATATAACCACAAACTGAAGTTCAGAAAAGAAAACTAAAGTATACGGGAGAGTCTCAGAGCCTGACATATTCTTCAGGCTCACGTCTATAAGCTCAGCACGTTTACAAGACTCAAGGAGTCTTGAAGGAGAGCTGCTGAACAGATAGACCAGCCTAGTTACAAAGAGAGACCTTGTCTCGAAAGGAGGAGATTTAAGGAGAGGGGCGGGGGAGTCACTGAGGAATTAAAGGGACATTTAAAGGCAGAGCTGAAGAATGAACAGTTAATGTGAGTACCACATAGGAAAGGGAGAGAGGAAAACCAGAGTGCTGCCCCACCAGGGAGGCCGAAGCAGGCCCAGGCAGGAAAAGCTCTGAACACAAAGAGCAGCCAAGGAAAGCAGATGGTTGATAAGTGATCAGGGAGCCAGGACGCTCACATGGCCTGCTGCAGGCTGCCGTGACTGGCTGCAGGTAGGGAAGAGACAGGTTGAAGCAGAATCTAGAAGATGTGCCTGGGGCACCACGGGTGCCAACTGCTCAGGCAGACTCTGCTGTATGACATGGGGGAGGACAATGAAGGGCTCTGTGACAAATAGACAAGCGGAAAAGGAGTAACAGATGGAAAAATGTCAAAGTAGCAGACTGTGTGAGTACAGTCAGTCACAGCTGGATTAAAAGTCAAAAGCTTTCACCTTCCATTTTGCCATTGGAGTAACCAATGTATATTGCTGACGTCACAAACCTGCTGTGTGATTACATAAAATGCACGAGGGCTGCTTACAAGGCTGAAGCATGTGAGCTCAAACTGCTGAGCATTCTCTCCGGGAGTGAGAAGGCTACAGTTTCTGTGAGAAGCTGTGCCTTTGGCCTTTCCCTGTTTCAGGCAATGGCAGTTAATACCAACCGTGCTCTTTGAGGGAAGCACATTTGTTCTCTTAAACCTCAGCTGCAAAAACATGCAAAATTCTGCTCATCCCTTCTTTCACCCCATGTTTTCTAAGTTGAACTTGGCATACTTGCCCCCTGGCATGGAGCACTGTGGCAAATTTACTTTGGAAACCATTTTTTCCCTGCCCTCAGTTCAGAGGTGGCCCATGTTCAAGGTCTGACCAATGAATGAGACATGCCACATGACCCCGAGTTGACAGGTGGGAGCCACCCCAACATTTACAGCACAGCCTATACCTATAGCTCATGGCCATTTACCATCATGTGGCCAAGTACGTGTTTGGTATGATTATTATGGAAGAAAGCAGAAGAGCAAAGGAATGAGACAGAGTCTTGCTGCCACTCAAGAACACGTCCCCTTTGCATGCTATTCCTGGAGATTTCTGAGATCTGATGACTACGACCAAAATTGCCATGTTTTAAATGTATACGAGGCTATTAATTCTCCCTGGCTAGTTATGGTAGTGCATGCCTTTGAACCTACCTAACACAGAAGCAAGTAAGTTCGATGTCATGCTTGTCTACAGAGCGAGTTCCAGGACAGCCAGTGCAATACAGAGAAATCCTGTCTCAAAAACAAGCAAACAAATGGCAGATACGTAGTATGGTCGTACTTAGCTATAATCCCAGCACTTTAAAGGCAGAAGGATTGCAGAGGCCCGCCTAGGCCCTATAGTGATTTCCAGGTATGTTTGGATTGCAGAGACCCTGTCTTTAAAAAAAGAGAGAGAGAAGAGAGGAGGGGGAGGAAGGAAGAAAGGAAGGAAACAGAGGAGGAACAAGAGAGAAATATATATTATATATCAGAATGTTTGACCTTTTTTTTAAACCCAAATAAATGCCTTCAAAGTATTTCATAAAGACACCATGAGGGAATGGGATGGTTGAGTTGGAGGAGCAACAGAGGGATATCTTGATAGAGGAGCCACTGTAGGGTTAGAGAGAAACCTGGTGCTAGGGAAACATCCAAGAACCCACAAGATGTCCCAGCTAGGACTCCAAGCAATAGTGGTCAAATTGATGACCACCCTAATTGTTATCATAGAACCTTCATCCAGCAACTGATGGAAGCAGATGCAGAGATCCAGAGCTAAGCACTGGGTGAGCTAAGCTCCCAGGAGAGATTCTATGAACAAAGGGGTCAAGATCATGATGAGGAAACTCACAGACAGCTGACCTGAGCTATTGGGAGCTCACTACTTCTGAGATGACTATGTGAGACTGACTAAGCCCTCCAAATGTGGATGACAGTCAAATAGTGTGGGCAGTCTGTGGGGCCTCTGGCAGTGGAACCTGAATTTATTCCTGGTGAACTGGCTTCTTGGTGCCCATTCCCTATAGAGGGACACCTTGCTCTGCCTTGATACTGGGGGAGGAGCTTGGTCCTACCTCAGTTTAGATACGCCAGACTGTATTGACTCACCTTGGGAGTCCTTACCCTCTCTGAGGAATGGATGGGGGGATGGGGTGGGAGGAAGTTGGGGGAGGACCGGGAAGAGAGGAGAGAAGGGGAACAGTGGTGGGTATGTTAAAACATTTTTTAAATAAAAAAGGGGAAAAAAGTATTCCATAAAAGGAGAAAAAAATCTATTCTACCATATGAATACTATTTTGGTTTAATATCCAATTAGCATTTTGGCATTTGCCATCTGGAATATTCCTAGAGGAATTATAGTCAAGTATGGCAATGGAATGCTTTGGAATGAGACAGGCCTGAGGTCAGACTGACAGCTCTGCCTGCTTTATCACCTTGGCAAGGTCTCTGGGACAGCACCTAAAGGGAGAAAGGATCTACAAAAAGAGAGAAAACCCACTCCCGTAAGTTGCCCTTTGCCCTCTTCTTGTGTGCCATAACATGTACACACACACAAGCACCAAACATAAGCTTAAAAGACAACAAGAAAAACTTGATAAACTTCACAGTGCTGCTTCTCGAACTCCACGCCGAGAGTACAAAGCAAGTATCCCAAACATGAATTCTTTCCCTGAGAGGAACAATAGCAATATTGCAAAAAGTTTGAGGTACAGAAAACATAACTCTTTGAAGTATGTATGTGCTATAACCCCAGACTGGGGATGCCAAAGCAGGGAACTTCGAGTTCAGTCTGGGCTACAGAACAAGATTCTCTGCCTCAAAAAATAAGTAAAAACAAAAATCACACCAAAAACATTAAGATAGCTATCAGGTATTGTAGCAAAACTATGGCTAAACTGTGCCTGCCTCCATCCAGGTTAAAAAAAAAAAAAATTATAGTCTTAATTCCTGTACCCATGAGTCAGACCTTGGTTAGAAATAAGGTCTTCGGTGATAGATGTGCAAGTTAAGGTGAGGTTTGGCTGAATGAAAACGGGTGCTAATCTCATGACTGCACACAGACACAGAGAACAGCGCACAGGAATGTCCTGATGGGCTGCAGACAGCACAAGAAAAGGGCAGTGGTGCCCTATGGGATGCTTGGGGGCATGGAGTGTCTCCTGCTGAGGAGTCCTGTGCCAAGTGAGGCAGTAACGCTGTCTTAGAACACGTATGGACTTTAAATAGTCTACCAGAGAGTGTTGATTTTGTTTTCCAAGTGATGAGGTACTGACTCCAAGTTTTCAAGAGGGGACACATGATTTTAGGTAGAGCTCTGACCTTAGGCAAAGAAAAACGTCCTCGGAGCACCATCTAGGACCTGTGGTTTCAAGGAGGAACACCTCACAAGGAACAGAATGGCTGTTACGTAGTTTGTGGCACCTAATCTGCTATTTTTCCCACCTCCCAGATCAATTCAACTTCTTGTGCTCATGCCTCCCTTAAACTGTTACAATAAAAGATGAGCAGCAGCAAAATTATGCTCAGGTCAGAAGACATGTTCCATGGTTCTCCTTTTGGTCTCTTGCAAGAAAGCAATAATATATATTCAAAGTAAACACATATAAACAATTTAAAGGCAGTCTTGTGATCCAACATGCCAGTATTTAAAGAGTCTTATATATGATAGGGAAATTTAAAATGTTCCAAGAAATGTAAAATAAAGTAAAATTGAACAGGCATGATGGTATATACCTATATCGCACCCATAATCCTGTGGGAGATTATGTTGTTCCATTGTAAATAATTGTTCCACCCACTGGTTTAATAAAAAGCACTGATTGGACAAAGGCAGACAGGAAGTGTGGGTGGGGCTACCAGACTAGGAAAACTCAGGGAACTGGAAGAACAGAGCAGAATGCCAGAGAGAAGCCGAAAGAAGCAAAGGACAACTATGCTGCTCTGAGAAAAGGTACTGAGCCCCATGGCCGAACAGGATAAGAGTCATGGGTTCATTTAAAGGTAAAGACTTAGCAAGTTATATGCCTGGGCCTTAGGTCGATCAGCCGAAAACTATTGTATTTGTGTGTCTCTGTGGGTCTGTGGGTCTGCCGGCCTAAACTTTGAGGCAAGGCCCGAAAGTCCGGGCCAGAAACCACCTACTACATAATCCCAACCCTCAGAAGGCTGACTTGGGAGGTTCACCCGTTCCACAGAGCCTGGGCAACAAAGTGTTACCCTGTCTCAAAAATCCCAGTAATAAGAACAACAAAAATTCATGATACTCATCAAGGCAATTCTATTCACTAGGTGCCAAGCAAGGTCCCAGGCACTGGAACAAGGTTGAGCACATAAGGACAACCTCTGCTGCCATAAAACCTGCTCTGTCATAAGGACACAGCCCAATTGCTCTTAAATAACATTCTTTGTTTACAACCCTCACACCTTCCTTCCTCTCTTAAAAAAATCAGTTTCAATACAAATAGAAACCTCTTAAAAAGTTTGCTGGAGGGCATGGTGGCATACACCAGTAAGCCAAGGCCCAGGGAGACGAGAGAAGAAAATCCTGCCACTGTGAGCTATATAATGAATCTCTCTCTCTATCTCTCTCTCTCTCTCTCTCTCTCTCTCTCTCTCTCTCTCTCCCTCCCTCCCTCCCTCTCTCTCATGCGCACTCGCTCGCTCAGAATGAGACAAAACAACAAATAAACAAAACCAGAAGGAGAGGAGATGAGAAGGACTATCTATAATTTGAAGGATTAAAAACCAAACGAACTAGGTAGAAAAGGAAAGGAAAAACTATGTTGAGGCAGCAAAATAAACTACATACATAGATGGTAGTGACAGACTGGGGATCCATGTACTCTTGCTATATTAATACACCCAATAAAACAGTTCTCAGGAAGAAATCATCTTCAAACTAGCTGCCTTTCCTTTCTGATTTTATATTTAGAGTAGCATTAAGGTGCAAGAATGCCTTGGTCCACAGAAAGTGCATAAACTTCCTCCCCTGACTTGCTTGCTGGTCTGCAGTGAAGAGTAGTAAAGTACCTCAAGACCACCATTCTCACACAATGCTAACTAGAGAAACTCAAATGCACAGTATTCTGTTAAATGAATCTTCCTGTTAACTTACTCAGATACTTGCAAACTGGTTGAAAATTTTCCATATTTAAGAATATACGCTATATATAAACTTTCTATACTGTGTACAAGCACTAAGTGTGGGATGAAAGAATAAAATTCACATAGCAGCATGGCATAGGAACAACACAGCTGACCTCTGAAAGTGCAATCCAGGCTGGGCCACCTGAGGACCTAGGAAAAGATGCTGAAATCAACCAGTTGCAATTCTTATCTCAAAATACACTTAAATAGCAAAGTAAGCTACATGAGAGATTCCAAAATAAATGTCTAAATTCAGATATCAAACTCACATCATGGATCTACAGGACATGTAATGGAGGCCCTGGTGCTGGTTTTCACTGTAGTAAACAATCATTTTTCTAAAATGATTTATTGTTATTATTTTTACTTATCGGCATGTATATGCATGGAGGGGTGCCTTTGGAGACCAGAAAAAGGTGTCAGATCCCCTATAGCTGGAGTTACAGGTGGCTGTGAGTGGGCACAATATAGATGCTGGGTCCTCGACATGAACATGAATGTTCATAAACACTGGGCCATCTCTCCTGCCTCAAGAGTTCCTAACCAGAACTCTGTCTTTTCCAATAAGAACTTGGAAAAATACTAATTCTAGCATTGAGCTTTCCAAAACCTGGAGTCTTGTGTGACCTACAAGTCTCTCAAAGATGGATAAAGCTTTTGTGAGGCACAGTTCAGACACAATCAATTAAGATACACAATCCCTTAACAGAATCCCTGGGAGATGAATGTTTCAGAATTCAGGTTTTGGGGTTTTTTTTTTTTCTTTTTTCTTTTTTTTAGATTTTAGAAAGATGCATACCCTACATATTATAGAATACCTCCTCCAGGGTGTGAGAAGCAGTAAAACTCCTGTTATCAGATTACAACAGCCCAAGTGACAGACATGTATTCTAAATACAAATATTTGATACAGCTTCATATCAGTTCAGAGCCTTTGTAGATTTTTCAGCGATTTTAAGATTTTGAAATGTAGGATAAAGGACTGTGTACCATTTGATGGTTGCTGTACCTGAAGGTAGGACCGAAAGGACACATACACTTCTAGGTCTCTATACCTTTCCTGGGCATAACTGATTCCCATCAAAGATGACAACCACAAGTTTATGTTAAGGAGGTTGTAGCTCTGAGCCCCAACCTGAAACAATTCCTTAAATGGTAGCAAAGGTCACAACCAATGCAGCTTGATGTTTAGGCACTAGGGAAAAGAAAACGATTGTTTCCTGTCTTCTTTGACCTCCAGGTTAACTTGGAAAGAGGTAACATGTTGTATGTGTAGCATTCACAGAACAATTAGCCACACCCAACTGTCCATGCACAGAAAATAGTAGAACGCTACCCTGGATGTCAGAATACCTGAGGCCAAAAGTCAGCCGTCATCAGGACATCTTAGTAATAAAATAATGGGGTGGCCTGAAGTCATCCTATCTAAGGCCCCTTTGCTTAAAGACCTAACAGGATGTATATGAGATAATTGAACTAAATGGCTATCTGGCTGTACGAGGAATAACATCTTATTGAAATAATCTACATTTGGTATTTCTTACCCTTCCAGATGTAGTCTATGTTTTGAAAAACATACTTGTAAAAAAAAAAAAAAAAAAAAACCGACCAATTTATTTTTCTCTTTTGTGTATGTGTGCCTGAGTGCTGTGGAATAATCCTTCTGTAAACTGTGAAGATGTGGTGCTCTCATTGTTAATAAAAAAGCCAATTGGCCAATAGCTAGGCAGGATTTTCAGGGCAGAGAGAATGCTGGGAAGAAGAAGGGTGGAGTCTGAGGAGTCTCCAGAGATGCAGGATAATTGGTGTTGAAAGAAAGTACTGCCACATGGCAGAGGGTAGATAAGAAATATGGGCTAATTTAAAATGTAAGAGTTAGCCTGAGCTGTTGACCGAGCATTTATAACTAATAATAAGTCTCTGTATGGTTATTTAAGAGCAGCTACTGAAACAGAGAAACTGCCTACACCAGAGTGCGTGTATGTATCTGTATCACATGTGTGAAGTGCCCAAGGAGGCTGGGAGAGTGCAGACATCAGGTTCCCAGGAATTGAAATTATAGATGATTGTGAGCCATCCAATGTGGGTGCTAGGAACCAAAGCTGGGTCCTCTACAAGAGCAGTAGGTGTTCTTAACCACTGGGTCATCTTTCCAATTACCCCCCAAAAATCATACTTCTTAATGGGCTAAGCATCTCCAATCAGCAAAAAATGTGTATGTGTGTCTGTATGTGATTGAGAGTATCTGTGAATGAGTGTGTATCTGTGTGAGAGAGAGAGAGGGAGAGAGAAAAAGAGGATGATAGTGCATATGTGTGAGTGTCCGAACCTAGAGAAACCTCTGAAAGGCTAGGCAGAGACATATATAGGGAAAGACTGGTATTGAGAAGCGTACAGCACTCACAAAAATAACTGCCTAATAATTGCCAAACGAATTTACAAAATTCACCCGAGATGACTTCCACATACACACAAACACAAATAAAGAAATATCAAAAATATGGGTATTAAAAAATACTGAAAAATAATGTGTTATCTGCAAAAAACAAAAAGAATTTGAACTCTCAATAAGAGGTTTCAGAAAACTGGGTATCTACATGCCAAAAATATATACACATACATAGTATACACAGAGAGAGAGAGACCTTATAGTCTTTACAGAGAATAGCTCAAAATGAATAGCGAACAGAAATGTAACACACCAAGCCTGTAGCTTAGCCAGGAGTGGTGGCTTCTGCCTGTGATCCCAGCAGAGGGGAAGCACAAGTGGGAGGGTCACCAAGTGTGGCCAACAGGCCAGACAGCACTGCAGAGACTCTTGCCTAAAAAGTAGCAAGCAAGAAAACAAAGTCTACAAGAGACAATACAGATGACTTTAGAGCAAGGACAATATTTTGTTTTTCCAATTTGAACAGTAGTTTATTATGAAAACATCAATTACTTTGTAATTTTAGAAAGAGATTTCAGAGCCTCGAGGACAATGGCACAGGGTTGGAGGGTCCCTACCACTGCACTAACATGGTAGTCAGTCTACATGTGAGGGATCAACATCAGCTCTCCAGCTGTTTCAGTACAGGACAACAGTTTTTACACACGACATCACAGACATGGTTCACAAAAGAAATCACTGGTAAAACAACTTACTAAAATTTAAAACTTCTGTTCTATCAAATACTGTCAAATGAATAAGACAAGTCACAGGCTGGGCAAAGAATTTGCATTTGCAAAAGACACATCAAAAGAATAAAGGATTGTTATCCAAAATAAAGAGGCCTTAAACTTGATAAAAATAAATAAATAAATAAATAAATAAATAAATAAATAAATAAATGAGTGAATGAATGAATGAATGAATGAATGAATAAATCAAGCATAGGAGGACGTGGTGGCTCACATCTCTAATCCCAGTGATTGGGATAAAGATGCAGGCAGATCTCTGAATTTGAAGCTAGACTAGGCTGGAAAGATTGCTCAGTGGTTAGAAGTACTTGTTCTTAAAGAGAACCTGAGTTCAGCTTTCAGTATCCACATGGTGATTCACAGCCATCTCTAACCCCAGTTCCCAGGCATCAGGAATGCACACAGTGAACATATATAAATGCAGACAAACACATACAAAATAAGAAATTTTTTTAAAAAAAATTAAAAAGAAAGCATGATTTCAAAAATAGTTCAGAGGTTTGATTAGGCACCTCGCCAGAATACAGGCAAGCAAGAAAAGATGGTTCACACTATATCTCATTAGAGCAGTGCCAATCCAGCCAGGTATGGTGGCTCAGAGACAAGAGGCTCACTACAAGTTCAAGATAGTCTTGTACTTAGCCTGGGCTACTACACAGTGAGTTCAGATCGGCCAGGCAACAGGTGAAATACAGTCTCAACAACAAAACAATGGGACAACCCAGGAAAAGGCAAATCAGAACAACAGTGAATTGTCAACTATGTATCTATTAGAGTAAACAAAATCTAGAACATAGACCATCCAAATATATGTTCTCATGCCATCACTAGAGGTAGAGCGACTTTGGAAGGCAGCCTAGCATATCCTTACCAACCGGAACACACCCTTCTCTTACGGGGCAACTGAGCTTCTTGCTATTTAACCAAATGAGATGAAATGCACATGTAAAGCTCTGCCCACAGATGTTTATAGCAGCTTCATTCATAAGCTTCAAACACTTGGAAGCAACCAACTTGTTCAATAGGTGAAAAGCCAACCAAAAGAGGATCCAGAACTGAGAAGAGCTATCAAGGCATGAACAGACATGGATTAACTTTAAATGCATATTGCTAAGAGAAAGAATCCCTCTTAAAAGGTTGTCTGTTATATGATTCTAACCGAATGATATTCTGAAAAGCATTGCTGCACCTTAGAGAAGACAGAATATGCAGATAAAGCTGACTTCTAGGGTACTGAAACTACTCTATTAATTACCTCTGTCACTAACAATACATAACATGAAGAGTGAACTCTGATAAATATTACAGACTCTGGGTGATACAGTACTATTATGCAAATGCACCACCATGTGAGGAAGGCTCTGAGTGTGTGGAGACAAGGCATATTACTGGAATTCTGTACATTCTGCTCAATTTTACCCTGAGGTTGAGTGTGGCTTTGGAGTTTCTTTACACTCAGAAGCAGGTGACCACCAGAGCTTGCTGCTCACTGTTCAGCACTCAGCCAGCTTTTGTTAATACTGGAACAATAGGACAGGCTAAACCAGACCCTGACTCACAACAGGAATGAGCCAGGAAGTGGGGAGCAGTCCGGCACCCAAGCTCAGCACAGGAAACTGAACAGAAATGCTTCAGCAGCTGCCCAATGGCTGACCTGCAGACCGCAGTGATGAAATAGCCCCATTTTCTGCCTGGGACACCATCCCTCCCGACTGGATTACAGATGGTGACTAACAAGCGTTTTACTCAGTTATCATCAACGCTTATCAAAATAAAACCCAGACAAGACCACGAGTCTCTTATCTGCTCCTGTGAAAACCATTGCTCTGATTCTCACTTTGTAATGGATGTGTCCTGGAAAAGATGAAACATTCTCGAAATTGTTCAAGTACAAAATTACCACAGCATTCCTTCAGTCATTCATGTAGTCTCAGATTACACCCCCAAGTCAGAATCACCAACCACAGGGACCTATCAATCAGTAAAAGAAAATTCTTTACTGCATATAAACTGTGAAAATGCATGAAGGACCGCACTTGTGACAGGTTTAATACTGAAAGAGTCACACCCAGCAGGCTTGTAAAACTTGTCCTAAACACCAGGTGACCAGCTGCCTGCTCTTTGGCTGGGGTTTTCATTTGTATTCTGTTTTGTTTACTATACCCACTTCATTCAACCTGTCCAAAAAACACATTTCCTATTAAGTGGAATGATTTTCACAGTTTCCACGTGCAGAAGACAGTGAAAAAACACTTCCCACGCCTGGAGCCTACAAATACACTTTGTTTTAATGGTCTTTTACAGCAGTCTTCAGAATTCCGCGTTCCCCACTCCAGTATTTCCATCTTCCGGTCTGTGACTGACTGGTCTTGCATCCCCACTTACTGGCCTCGGATACCATTGTCCACGTATCCCTATGACTCGGTTCACTAAAGGATACTTGTTAAGCTACTTCAGACAGTCTATGGCTTTCCTTATGACACTGCCGCCCCCTCCCCCACGCTGCTGATCAGTGTGTGGTCTGTTCTCAGTGCCGGGGATGGACCCTGGATGTGGCTCCCACTCAGCACAGGTGCACCCGAGTTCCCCCCAGCCCCCACCCTTATGGCACAGTTTCTTCTGAACTCAGACTTGCAGATCTGAAACTGTAAAGCGCAATTGGCTCTGAAGTATTTATTTCGGTTCCTCTTCACTCCAATGACAAGGTGAGGCCAACTTTTCCTGTTTCTTATACAGAGCTGGCAAGCATCCCAAGATTCCTCAGAAACAATCCTACAGCCTTCTCTGATTTTTCAGGAAAATATGAAAGATAAAAATCAGCAGTTGTTTTGATATAATTATTTGAAAACTATACCACATACCCAGCATGCTACCAGATCTCAATTGAGTTTTAGGAAGGAATTCTTCATTGGCAAAGCATTTACGATACAGATTTTTGTTGATATGGATTCTAAAATTCCTTGAACTGTTTGTCATTATGAAAACAAAGGAATATGGAAGATACAAAGGACCATTTCTACTTGTAACCACGGTGAGATACCAAAATGTACCTTTCAGCACTGGACTTGTCTGCATGGACAATCACTGGGCTGATGCTATGCATATCACGTGACTACTGTACTTATTGGATTTTTCCTTTTTCACATAATAGGAAAATCACAAGGAGGCAAGAATAAATAAAAGAAAAGCCTCAGCTTTTAGTATGCTCAAATAAAACCTCAAACTACTGACTTAAGGCGCCTAAGAAGAAGAAGGAAGCTGGATGTCTTTGTGACTGCCACATGACTTGAGCAAACAGAAACCAGTGAGCAGTTTGGGGCCACACTGCAACTGTGCCAGCTCCTGTCAATAATTTACAAGTACCTCTGGGGTTAGCTAGGGCTCTAAAATGAACTCTGGAAACCTGCGCAATACTGTAAGTAACAAATATATGCATATAAATACATATATGTATTTATTTGTCTCTGTGGCTCTCAAGTCTCTCTCACACACACACAACATGGCACAGGACAATGGTGGATGGGAGTCAGGGCCCTCCTTTCACTGTGTGACAGAGGGAACTCGTGCTGTCAAGATTTATAATGACACCTTATCTGCTGAGCCATCCATCCTGCTATCCCACTCATACATTTTTAAGATTGTAGTAAGGGGAAGAGTGTGGATGAAGCAACTGGTCTGACCTGAAATGAATTCCAATGAATTTCAAACACACATCTTCCCAGAAGGCCAAGACACTTGTATCTGGAAGCTGCCCAAATTGCCCCTGGAAGAAACAAACTTGGCCACTGAGCTACAAGGTCCCCCTGACAACGGAGTCCGCCAAGAAGAGGGAAGGTAGCACATCTGTGCACAATGTAGATGTCAAGGTCAACTCGTGCCAGATTAAACAGATCAAACCCGCTTCTCACCAATGTGACCGAAGTCAGCTCAGTGGATAAAGAGAACATATGTACAATTGGCTCCTGATTATGACACGCCTCTGACTGTTACCCCATGAAGGGAATCAACTAAGTCCAGCTGGTTAACTGTAATACACTTGTTTTAATCATAAAAAAAAAGTCATCACTGCACAAAACTCAAACACCTTTAAACCTTTCAGCAATAGGAATGAAAATCCATATTAAAGTAAGGGGAAAAACAGGTTGCAAAGTGTCCTTTTATATTTAAAGTAGTTTCTGGCTAAAAACTATTAAAATCATACCAAAACAGCAAGTGCTTTATTGTATGTTTGAAAAGCATTGGCTCACACAAAGGCTTTTTTTTTTTTTTTTTAACAAGTTCCAAAGAAATGCGTATGACCCAAGTTTTATATGGATAGCCACCCCAAGTAACAACTTGGGAATCTGGAATTCTAGAAGAACAAAAAACTAGAAGACAAAGGTTCACGCTGCAGCTTAGAACCTCCATGGGAGACTTTAAAACAATCAGGGCCTACCTTACCATCACTTACTGGCAGGAGGGGGCTCAGAGCCACAGCCCCATCCATGGCTAGGGCTCCAGAAACTCCCCCATCACTCCACTCTTCCTTCTTGAGAAAGCAAATGGGAACATACCTAAGAAAGTGATGTCCTCACAGCTGTCCAGTGTTCCACACCATTCATTATTAACAAGTGCTTTGTGAACAAGACCCTTCCGCTGGGCAGACAGCATGTGAACCACACTTGTGAAATGACCACTGTACTCCTCAATAAACTCATCTTGTAGTGTGCTACTTCCAACTTGTTAAGTTGTACTAAGACAGAGGTTTTTACATTACAGAAACTATATTCTAGCTGGCTGTGGTAGAACACTGCAGATAGGCCTGGCCTGGGACATACAGTAAGACCTATCTCAAACATCTATCTTGATTTCTTTCAGCTGAACCAATAAATATGACAGTTTATATGGGAAAACAGTTTGGGAAACCTGATGATTGAAAAATTGTGTTTTGAGTAAAAATTTTATTGTTTTTTTTTTTTTTTGATGTGGGCCTGGGTATGTGCACCATGTTCATAAAGCGCTCTGAAGAATGCAGAAGAGGGTGTTGGGTCCTACAGAACTGGCCCTAAGACAGCTGTGAGCCATCATGTGGATGCTGGGAACCAAACCCAGGGCCTCTGCAAGAGCAGCCAGTACTTTAACTACTGAGCCATCAGGCCAGCCCAAGACAATTTTCAATTAAAATTCCTAAGCCAATTTAGGAAGTTTTTACAGTAATAAGGAACTGGAGCTTCACCTTCGGCTTTCAACATAAGATTCTAGGATGAAATGCAATCTTCAAAGAGTTCATATTTCATTTATTTTCTTCCCTTTTGTCTTTTTTGAAATACAGTAAAATTTTACAAAGTGTTTCAATTAATTTCCACTACTAGAAAAATTACTTCTCCCAAACTAGATAAAGAGGCTGGAGAGATAGATATCTCAGTGGTTAAGAGCACTGGCTGCTCTTTTAAAGGACCAGGATTTAATTCCCAACATCTACACGGTGGCTCACAATCATCTGTAATCCCAGTTCCAGAGGATCTAATGTCCTCTTCTGGCCTCCATGGGCACCAGACACGTAAGTGGTAAACAGACATACACGCGGGCAAAATACCCATACAAAGAAAGAAAGAAAACGAAAATAGGTAGAGTAACCAAAAAGAATGTAAGCAGAGCAGGTCCAACCATGTTCCTTACAAAGTTACTACTCAAGTTAGCTGATCATGACACATCCTTCTCATGAAAGGCCTTAGTCAGAGTAAGACCGGCTTCTCCCTCAGCACCTACATACCAACCACCAAGCAGAACTCCAGTCCTTGCCTTACACTCCGTGCGCCCTGGTACGCAGAGCTTTAACTCTGAGCTAAGTGCAAGCAGTACCGCTCAGTGTTCCAGACAAGGCCACAACTACAACTGTTTCTTACAAGTTGGCTCCAGCAGAGGTAACAAAGACTTATTCTTATAAGTTGGCTCCAGCAGAGATAACAAAAACTTAAGAAGGTAAGATGGCTACACATGCCTAACAACCAACAGGATATCTGCACCTACGCCTTTTCTACCGAGTAAAGGACTTGTTTCTACAAACCACCAAAACCCACATTTCTCTTATGCAAAGCATTCTTGAAAACACAATTCAAATCAATAAAACTTCTTAGAGTCCAGTTGGAGTTAGTGTTTCCCCGACTGAAACAGAACTAAGCTTCCAAACCTGTGGTTGAGCTCTGCAGGATCCACGCCTCTTCCTCCTCCAGCACATTTTGGAATCTTTGCACATAGGAGTGTCCTGAAAATCTTCCCAGCACCAGAAGCAGTATCTATCACACATCTGGCTGACTCCTGTTGGCCTGTAGCTTTTGCTGTGCCACCACACATCTCCTAAAGGGCATAGATGCTCTTCAGTAGATCCTGACCATCAGTGTAGACTAGACCACTCTTGAAGGTCCTTCGTTATCCGTTATCGGAGGGATACTGTGCAGTGACTAGCAACAGTGCCAGTGTAAAGAACTTTTCACTTCCTGCACAGCACGTGGAACAAGATACTACTAACTTCCTCTTTTAGAAGCTTTAAAAAAAGGTCATTCATCATGTAAATGAAACCCAGGATGACTTCTGGAGGCAGATGTATCCATTACATTATAAAATCTGCTCTCAGTAAACACACAATAAAGTAGACAAGCACAAATCTCTCCCTACTGTTTCTAAGCCTGTAATGCAGGTCCTGCAGCCTGCACTGACTCACACTGTCTGCATCCCGAGCTCGGGTTATGCAGGACCTTCCTCCCTCTACTAGTCACGAGCCCAGCTCATGTGGTTCTGGGCAAACCTTCAGCTGCAAGGTTGCTCTGACATTGGCCACACCACTGTCTTAATGGTTCTCATGTGAGTAAGTGTCAGCTGACAGTCCCTACTCCACAACCTTGTGAAACTAGCCACAGTCAGTAAAGGATGGCTACCCACAGTAGCCAAAATATAGATCTTGTATATGGAAGGAGACATGAGTCGAAGTGGGGAAATAATGATAAGGAGGGACAGACCATAACAGGAGAAATCCTAACTCTTGTACTGAAGTCCTGGGCAGAGAAGGCCCCAATTACTAGAACAATTGTGGCTTCTGACATCAATATAGCTCACCTGGATATGAGAACCTTAGGTGATAAACTTGAGTCTGTGATCCTTTGAGAAAATGGTTTCCTTTTAGAATAAAAACCACAGGTCCCCCAAACACAGCTGAAGTCTAGAAAACCAAGCTATACAGTTGACACTAATTCCTTTTTCCTGGAATTTGGCTGAAGAAAATACTACTGGGTCTATCCCTAAGGTCTGGTGAAACCTTGGGTGACTCTGTGG
The DNA here is from genome assembly GCA_033318265.1 of Phyllotis vaccarum. Classification (NCBI taxonomy): domain Eukaryota; kingdom Metazoa; phylum Chordata; class Mammalia; order Rodentia; family Cricetidae; genus Phyllotis; species Phyllotis vaccarum. Next base: position 91,554,010 of record JARWLC010000007.1, read on the forward strand.
TCTCAGTCTTAAATGTATATTTACATAGGCAGTTACACTTCACTCCACAAATGTAAGAAAGCCAACGTGAGGCGTAGGCCTCAGTTGCCTCAAAACACTTTACACGCTGTACAAAAGACAGGCAGCACCTCCAAAAATGAAAAAAAAAAAAAAGATTCCCCAAGGTATCAAGATTGCAACACACCTATGAAACAATGTGTCTTCTCTGTGACAATTGCTAAATCAAGACGGGCCCAGATTAGGAGAAAAGGAATTCATTTTTCCAGGAAGGGGCTCGAAACTTTACTACAGCCACAATCTGGTCTTGAGTTCTTTTTCCTTTGGACTATCTAAGATAACCTTCTCTTTTCAACAGAGAATATCCAAATATTATTACAATAGCTCCAGTTCAAGAGAAGCTTGGGGCACAAAGAGCCTACTAAGTACCAAGTCAGTGTCTCCCAGCATCTGATATTTAGAATGAACTTACTGGGGAAAATTTAAAGACAGGATCAAGACTGGTAGAAACACACTTTTTTAAAGAAATGGCACAAATCCTGAATTCTTCAAAGTAGAATTACGAGGAGAATGCACCTCACTTATTTGTATAAAAGATTTTGGGGTCCGATCTGGAAAAGTACTTGTCTAGCAAGCCTGAGACCTGACAGTTAATCTACAGCACCTCATAAACTGAGAGAGTAAAACCGCATCATATCTCAACACTGGAGAGGTAGAGGCAGTCTGAGACCAGCCTGTGAGATACATGAGACCCTGCCTTGAAAAAAGAAAGAAAGAGAAAAAGGCTTAAAACTTCAATCTCACAGCAGCTGGTGCTGCCAAATACTTTTAATCCCAGCACGCAGAAGGAGGTAGAGGTGGGCAGATCTCTGAGTTCCAGGACAGCGAAACCCTATCTGGGAGAAAGGGGGTGACGCCAAAATTACAAATCACATAGGTGCACACACCTTTTCAGTCTCTCCCAGAGACTGACGTAGGACCTAGGGGAAGATCATAAAACACTTAATAATAATAATAATAATAATAATAATAATAATAATAATAATAATAATAAAAGGAGGAGGGTTAAGATAGAACCCAGGGACTTTCTACATGCTAAGCAAGTATTCTAGCAGAGCTATACCCCCAGCTCTGTCATGAAATTCTTTCTCAACATCTATTATACACAAAACTTCTTAGTTTAGTCACAGACAGAAGTGGTATTTTCAAAGTAATTCTAGATAATGTCATAAATATGTATATTTTACCCCTCGCCCAAGTAGTATATAAAATAATTTTAAAACAAAAAAATAGATTAAAAACATATGCTCACAAATGGCATGTGGATAAAACAAGGATCTGTCTGCATTTGGATGGGATTATCTAAAACAGAAATTAACACAAGGAACCACACACCTGAGAATCACTTCCTTAAACAGAAACTGTACCTTCCTCCTGGGGATCTTCCTAATGACCCAGGCCTTTGTTCTCCGGGCTCTTTTGTAATAACTTTAAACATTTTTAATGTCTAGTGCATGCTACAATACATGTGTTTTAGGATGCTAAATAGATTATAAACTCTTAGCATATAAAAACTAGGTCTTGTTATTCTTTGAACCACAGTGAGATTTTATACCTGGCAGATGTACAGGAGATCCTTCTGACTGGCCTAATAAGTAAGCACTCCATCTGACACATCTACCTACAGCAGACAGTGTATCTCTGTAGTAGTCTGATGTACAGTCCCAGGAGATGGGGCTTCAATGCTATAATGTATATCCTCCTCCTACAGCAGCCAAGTTCCTGCAGGGGCTTTGAGATCTTGTGCTCATGCCAATCAATGTGACTCACATCATGTATATGAGAAAAGATATCAAAATTTGCAAAAAAATGTGAAAGTGACATTTCCCCTGTTGCTATGTTCCTTAAATTTTAATTCTATAGTCCAAAATCTGATAAAATATTATATAAAACAAATACAAAACCACACTACCATACTTAAACTGGAAGGCTCTTTTCTACCCCAAATTGCCTTAAATTTAAATAAGAATTTTCCAGTTCCTGTAGTAAATGAAAAACAACTCCATCACTACAAGAATTTTTCTAAGACATGAGAGCGCTCGCAAGGTAGAAAGAGGCAAGAAAAGTATAGTTAGATGTTCTGAGCCCTACACTGCTGTTTTTAAAATCCTGAAATGGAGGTACTCATTCTCTTATACAGGTACTTCCATTGTGGTGCGTGCCTGTGCTCGGTACCCTATTCTGAAATATTAAAACACACCTATCACAGTTGTCACCGACTTTATTTGCAGCTCTACTCACGGTGGATTCTTCTACTTTCTTCACAAAGCTCACCCACACATTACAGAAAACAAGGTCCACTTTAGGAAATCGTCTGCAGTCACTGAAGATACCCACAGCCCATCTACAGCTCAGTACCCTGCCTAGAGCTTCCGCTGCCATCACCAGCTGGGCCACAGCACAACAAACTTCTGGGATGTCATGAGCCAGGGCCGGAGAGTACAGAGGTAAGATGAAGAAACGGGAGAGGCACAACGCCTGAAAGGGATGAACTAAAGGTTCAAGGGTTTGGTGGTGGGGTTGAAAACAGCACCTCACAAACGCTAGACATGTGCTCTGACTCTGAACACAGTCCCAGCCTGTCAGTTGTTTAAGTTGCCACTGTACTCTTTCCATTCACAAATCCCAGGGCTGAAATGGTCCTATAGAACAGCAAGTTTATCAATGAACATTGCCACCACTTAGCAAATGTGCTTAATGTGCCTGCTCAGTCTGCTGCCTGTCAGAAGAACCTCTCGTCCACAACATCTCCAAAACCCCCGGTACACTGCGACAGGGCCACCTCCACTCTAAAACTGGACAGCAGAGAAAGATGAGTTTCTCTGCCAGATACAGTTAGGAGAATTAAAGGCAGGAAAGTTGCAAGTTAAGTATGGGTACATTTTTGTGTCTCTTTAAGCTTACACTGCACAGGGAGAGGCAGTGCTCACAGTACAGCATGAAAACCCAACTCAAAAGCCATAACTAAGAAATGGGTTAGAAAAGAAGGAAACGCCACACACACGCGCGAATCTAACAAGTCTACTGAAACAATCCCTTGCCAATTCACATTATTTTCGTGAGAAACCAACAAACAAAACCAGAGGACACAATGTTACGGCCAACCCTTCACTGTATCAATTCCCTCTATGACCTTTTTTTTCCAGTCCCCAGAGCAACTGAAGGCATAGCTTTGAGTTCTCAAAATGTGGTGTCCAAGAGCAGACACCGAAGTGTTAAACGGTACTCTTTTTGATTTCAATACTGGAGATGTGAGCACTGAGCAAGTAAAATACGTAGTAGTTTTCTCTATATTATAACTCAGAATGAAGTGTACTGGGATTTTAAAAAAGGAATGTGGTGGTACACATCTGTAATTCCAGCACTGGAGAGGGAGCAGCAGAAGGGTCCGAAGGCCAAGGTCACAGGCTGTAGAGGTGGCTCAGTCCCTAAGTTCTGTTAAGCTGCATCTTTAGCCCCCTCATAAAAGCCGGACACCGCAGGCCGCGCCTGCAATCTCAGGAAACAGACAGGAGGATCCCTGAGCCTTGCTGGTCAGCCAGTCTAGCTGAACAAGTGAACTCTGTGTTCAGTGGCAGATATTTGTTTCAAAAAATAAGGTAAAAAGTGACTGAGAGAGACATTTGAAATTGACCTCTGGCATCTAAATGCATGGAAGTTCACGTGCACGTATAATTCAAGGTCATCCTTGGCTACATAGCAAGTACGTATGAGGCTAGCAAGTGCCTCGAGTTTTATTAGACCCTGTCTCAAGAAAAATCAAAACCCAAGACTCATAGCCCAGGCCTGTAATCTCAGCACTCCAGAGTGGGAGAAGGAGGAGGGTCCACAGTTCAAGATCATTCTCAGCTACATATCAAGTTCGAGGCCAGCACGGTCTACAAAGACTACAGGGGGAGAGAGGAAAGAGGGGAGAGAAGGGGGGGTTAAAGAGAGAGGATGGGAAGGGAGAGAGAGAGCAGAGAGGGAAGAGAGAGAAATAAGGAAAAGAGAGGGAGAAGAGAAAGAAGGAGAGAGAGAGCAAGCATGAGCAAGCTGTGGAGGAAGTGGAGGACTTTTCGTTACAGTGTGCTTTAGGGAAAAGACTTCTGAGACAGACTCCGGGTTGGAACTAAGCTGGTCAGAACTGTGATCAGCGGTGGTCAGTAGAGTCCAACTCAACAGCGGCCCATCCTCACAATGCCAGGCCAGTATGTAATAAAAAAACAATAGCCCTGCCTGTCTGTGCCACAACAAACCGATACCATCTCAATTCTTCAGACAAGCATGACAGTCAGGAAAGCTGGCAATATATACAAACTCAGTTGTACTGTACAGATAATGGCTAGCTAGATTCACTTAGTGCTTATTTCGCATGCCAGGAATTGTTCTCTGGGTTTCTCTTAATCACAGGAAGTAGATGGGAGCAATATCATCTTTTGACAGGTAGGAAGAGCCAAGCATAGAAAAGTGAAACAGCTGGACATGGGCATGCATGCCTACAGTTACAGTTATTCAAGAGACTAAGGCAGGAAGATGACAAATTTAGGGCCTACCTGTTCTATATAGTGAGTTCAAGGCCAGCCTAGGCAACTTACTGAGCTCTTGCTTCAAAAATTAAAAATGCACCGAGAATGGAGTATGAAGCTGGGAAGTAGGGCTAGCTCACTTGCACAGAATCTGCACCATCAAGTTTCCAGCACCATGAAAAGATAGAAAGGGGGAAGAGAGGGTGGAGGGTGGCAAGAGGGAAGGGGAAGACAGAGTCAGAAACTGGGAGAGGACAAAAGGAAACAGAGAAAGATATGGAAGGGGAAAGGGGAGGCAGAGGGAAGAAGAAAGGGGGAGGGCGGGTGTTGACCCAAAGCTGGTAATGCATCAGTGGCTAGGCCATGACTTAAATATAGATACCCTTGCTCCTCAGGAGCATTTGCCTCACCCATGAGCCCCCTCACGCTGTTCTGTGAAGAGGAACCCACGTGGGTGTAAGCACCTGTACACACCACTGGATTATCATTGCACAGAGTCAAATTCTTTTTCTACCATCTTAAACCCTTTGCCACTTGGAACGTTTGGACTCTAATTTAGCACTGAGAGGACAAGGCCCAGTCATATGCTCTGTGGGTGACCATGAAGCCTGCCCGCTCACATGTAAATATTCTCTGTGCAAGAGCCGAGCAGTCCATGGAATGCCTGTTGTGCTACCAGTGACATACCCAGCCTGGCACTCAGGACAGGCTGCAGGCTCTGTGCTCTTCAGCTAGGATATCCTCGCTTCTCCTTCCCTCCCTCCCTCCCACTCTCTCCAACTCCAAACAAAGTCAGCTTAAATGTACACTAAGAATCAACTGGGTTTACTGCTTTAACTTCAAGCATGCAGATATGTTTCTTTTTCTAGTTTTAAGTGCATCTATAATAAACTCACGCTTCACAGAAACCCCGGGATACAGAAAACCTCTGATACAACATTAAATAAAAAGAGCGTGGCTTGAAGTTGTCTGCACACTTTGACACTGTGTGTTCTTAAAGAGTAGAATATCAGAATGTCTTAAGGGGCCAGACTAATGTTCCTTTTATTTTTCTTTTTCACTCATTCTTTATTTCTCCAGAAACATATATTTATTATTTATAAGCAGACAAAACTATCTTGAATTTTTTTTTTTTTTTTTTTTTTTTTTTTTTTTTTTGCCAGAAATGATCCTTTGATTTCTTGATTCTGTAGGTTTTGGTGCATGGGAATTAGCCAGAGTCACTGCAACTCCACAGAGGGGAAAAACTGTAAGTAAACATCTAAAAAGCACTTGCCTTGTCAAGGGCACAACTGTACTCACACTGCTTTTTTCTTCTTTACCGTAACTGAGACAGTGCAGAGGAACAGCTAAAACAAACGCCAGAGTCCCTTACACACACACACACACACACGGGGGAGAGGGGTACTGTTGATTTATAGTTATTGTGTGTGTGCCTCCAAGTGTGAGGTAGTGTGTGTGTGTGTGTGTGTGTGTGTGTGTGTGTGTGTGTGTAGAGGTCAGAGGACAAGCTGCAGGAGCTGGTCCCTCCTTCCACCACGTGGGCTCCAGGGATCAAACTCAGGTCCTCGGGCTTAGTAGTAATTACCTTTACCCTCTGAGCCATGTTATTATCTTGGGAAAAATTTAAACTAAAAAAAAAGGGGGGAAAGAAGAGAAAAGCTACCCAAGAGTTATCTGAGGAAGCACCTGTCTCCTGACAACACAGAACTGATGGGAGGTGAGAAGGCTCTGCAGCGGCCTCCCAGTCTACCACATGAAATGTGGCCCTGAGAAGAGCTGTCAGAAAGCTGTAGTCTTTACTATTTTATTCTCATACTTTATCACTGAAAAGGTACCAAGTGAGGGCCATTAAGAGGTTGTCCCAAGAGTGCAGTGTCACTGTACCCAAGAGGCACTGTCTGAGAAAAATAACTAGCCCTCTCTGCAAGCATTAAGATAGACTCTCACAGGATTTTTGTTTTTCCTTTAAGGTCTGGTATCAGAGATTTCAAACTTCCTTACTTATGACTTCCCAACCTATTCCTCCACCTGGGTAAGGTTAACAGTAACCACCCTCATTGTAAGATTACTAAAAGTTAGGTGACTAGAGACAGCACTTGTTCTTCCTGAGAACCCACATGGAGGCTCACAATCAGTCTCAGGGAATTCAGGGCCCTCTTTCTGCCCTCCAAAGGCACCAGGCACACACGGTGCACAGACATACATTCGAACAAGACACTCATACAAATCATATACATAAAGACTACTGACCATGAGAAAACACTAGTAACAAATGTTTCATAACACTTAAAGTCTAACGCTGATGTCTGCAGGTCATCACCAGCATTTGGACCTTAGCAAAGGCATCAATAGTCCAGTCCTGTTTAGAAGGTTGGAAGCTGAACTATTGTTGCGTTGAAGCCATCATGTCCAGAATCACAGGTCTCTCATTTCCTGAAAATCATGTGAGCAGGGCACACAGTTACAAGTACATGATATTCTGAAAAGCAATTGTAGAAATACATCCAGGCTGACCTCAGATACTCTATTTAGCTAAGAATGACTCTGAATTTCTGATACTTATACGCCTCCACTACCCAAGAGCTGTGACTACAGGTATGTGATGCCACGATCAACACAGTTATTCCTATTGCATATTCCATTTGGAAATGCACCTAACATGATGCTACAGAAACCCCACTGCTCTTATATTTGGATGTAAAGCTATAACACAATTAGCTTCTCCATCAACACTTTGCAACGTGAAGCTCATTCCTGAGGATGTACCACAGAGCTCTATATATGGCCAGGATCATAAGACAAAGTGCTGAGAAGCATCAATTCACATGCTCTAACCACAGCTAAATTTTAGCCACTCTGGATCACCAAGGAGACAGATTCTCTGTAGCAAGCCTTATTTTCAGCAACCCTCTGCATTCCCTCATGCCTTATGCCACACACACCTGTCCCGAATTAGACCTGTTCCCAAGCCTTCCTAGAGAACGGTCTTTCTATTAAAACGCCCTCTTATATTTACTTTCAGAAAAGGGATGGCACTCTGGGACAAAGGGGGTTAGGCCAGAGCTCTACAGCCAGATTCTGAGAGTGTTTGTGTATTTGTTTTACTTCTTATTTTTAATTTTGGCTTTTTAAGACAAAGTCTCGTATATCCCAAACTGGCCTTTTACTTGCTATATAATAAGGATGATCTGACTGCTGATATTCCTGCCTTCCTCCTCCCAGGGAGATGCCACAGTGCCTAACTAGCATACATTACGCTGTGAAATGGGGACTCATCATGTGGTCCAGGTTGGCTACATAAGACTGTATCTCTAAATTAAATAAATATTTGTTAAAAGACAACTCTCCTCTGTCTTCTTTCCATTTTAGATTGATGGGTAACAACAACCATGATTTATATCATAATAGAACTAAAATTAAAAGCTTCCTGTGTAACAAATACATCACTAATTAAGAAAGACTCTGAACATTCTAGAGTTCTAATAGCCAAAAAAAAAAAAACCCTCAGCTGTTTCAGAATATGCAGAGATCAATTTATGAGAAGAGAAAGCAAGAAAAGGGATGTTGAACTGTGAATCAGAAGACACATCTCTGAGTAAGTACCTCATGGTAGGCCTGAGTACCAAGAACTCAGGAGACACAGGGGTCACCGTCAGCTGGGGCCTTGCTGGTCACACCAGAAACAGAATGTTGGGATGGAAGGCAAGCTACACCTAGTTCTGGCCTAGTTACTCACTGTCCGTGTGACTCAGGAAAACTATGCAAACTTCCTGGGTCTAATCTCCTCGGCTGCTGACGCTACATCTCATTTCTAAGGGCTTCGGAAACGTTAAACGGTAGCAGCTGAGAAGAACTGGTAAAACCTTTGCAGCTCTAACGGTAGCAGCTGAGAAGACCTGGGAAAACCTTCGCAGCTCTAAGCAAAGGGATGTTCTGTTTGTCTGTGGGCACAAGGCCCAGAGTACTCACTAATTTATATGATGACAGCTCAGAAACAACAGCATGGGATTCACACAACACAAAGCCAAGAGAAACAACTGGCCATAACAACATCTGACAAATGATTTTACAAAAGCCAGTCACCTCCTCCAATCCCAACCTCTCAATATGCAGCCGGTGCTCTGAAATCTCCAAGAAACTACACCATGTAAAATAGACCCTGCAAAAGCATGGAGAAGAATTAACTCAAGAATAAATCATACAAGTTAAAAAGTTCTAACTATGAAATAATTAGCTTGCAAACTAATTGTCTCTTCCATAGACAAAGGCCCCTTTAAACTTCCTACCCCTAATCACAACACCCCAAATCATACCAATTCCTCTTCCTAATACACCTTCCATGTCACTTTGTGGGCTAGACCTTGTAAGCTCAGTCAACAAAAAAACCAAAGTCATCAACTCAGTACAAGTTTCCTACAATGCCCTGTTCTGAAAAAAATGTTCCAATAACCACTGAAAAAAAACAGATCGGACTTAGAAGAATTGGCTTCTTAGAGTTCAGAATTGCCTAGTTACAACCAGGCCCCAGCTCTTCTCCGTAGGGTACCTTAGAAGGACCATCTTAGTTCCACACTGCCTAGGGGCATAATTAAACATAATTAAGGACATTTGGAGTGTGCACAACTGCCATAAAGGAATGTGTGGAAGTAGTGTCCACTGATAGCAAATCCTGGACTTCTACCTTCCCATCAGCTTTAGTGCTCTAGCTGACATTACGAAGTCTCCTCACATCTTACGACACGGCAGTGTTGAGGCTGTCCTTTCTGAATTCCTGAGCTGGCAAGGAAATTCTCAAGAATATGGACTTCATCTAAAATTGATTAGCTTTTAGACCAGGCTGGCTTCAACAATCCTCCTCTGGAGTCCAGGGATTACAGCATGTCCCCATACCTAGATGGCTTAGAAGCCATCTCCATTCACATTAGACACATTTTAAGTACCAACAGCAGTATACTGAGCTGGGCAGCACAGATCCAAAATCACAATGATAGAAAGTGGTATGTCTCTGTTCCACATCCAGCTTCCATCACCGAGACCAGTGAGAAAAAAAAGGAAGCCCAATCCCTGGCGAGCAGCAAAGTTTATGATGGCTGACATACAGGGTCCAAAGTTATCAGTGACAGTTTAGAGAAGCTGCCTATTTCCCCAACTCCTACACAAAACAGAACTGTGGGAATATATTTGTGCGTACTGTATCTTTAAATAAAGGAGCTGGTTTGGACCATGGCAGGTACGTAGAATAGTGGGAGGAGAATCAGAGCTTAGGTAGAGAAGCAGGGTGGAGTCAGCAGACCGCGCGGAAGCCGCCGACATGTAAAGAACACTGGTGAGCTACGGGCTGGGCCCACGTGGCCCGCGGATTAATAGAAATGAGTTGATTTAAAATGTAAGAGCTAGCTAGCAATGTGCCTGAGCCATAGGCCAAACAACATAAACTTAATATAAGCCTCTGAGTTATTTTTGGGGACTTGGGCGGCTGGGCAGCTGAGGGGTCTGGCACGGCAGGTCTGTGGGTTGGACGGCGGGCAGATAAGCGGCACCAGGCAGGTCTGTGGGTCTAAGTCTCCGGACGCCCGGGATCGAGAAACCGCACTACAACAGATGGCGCATCCAACGTGGGCCGATTATCCACTTAGAGCCTGACAAAGATTAAAAAGAGTTCTAGATCGCAGAAATTGAGCCAGGGCAGCTTCCAAATTGTGTGTGTGGAGCGGGTCTTTGTACAAACAAAGCATGGTCCGGGTCACACTCAAAATGGCGCCAGCGGCGGGCTGGCGACAGGCAGTGTGAGCTACAATCAGGCGGGTTCCTGAAAACTAACAAAAGACTCAGTAATGTGATTGATTTTAGATTTCTGCTTATTTAGAACAAAAGAGAAACAGATTTTCTTCGTGGCAGCACCTTCTTGGGTGTGCTCTGTTTACGGTCCGCTTAAGAAAACTTAGTGATTCAGCCTAATTTGCAAAAACTGTGCTTCTTTTTGGAGAATGTATTTTAAAAGCTCTTAAGGTTAGAAGATGATTAAAGATTCACAATAAAACAGATTCAGATAAAAAGAAAACCTGTAAACGGGTTACAATGTTTGTAAAAGGTACATAGGCCTCAGAGAGAAAATAAAGAGGTTAGAAAAAGTTTTTAAAGCGAGAAATAGAGTGATAAAAATATAATAAGCCACGTAAAGATGGAAAATAGACACAAAATCTGGATTTTGGTTGTTATTGTGTTTTCTTTTAATTTTTTAACTGTTAATGAGCTAACTGCAAAAAGACAATGGATTGCAAAGGCTACTAAGTTAAACAAGAATGTATATTTTAAAGGTATTTTGATTTTGAAATTTGTGTCTAAGGATTTATTGCTTTGGAAGAGTTCTGTTTCTGTTTCCACAGATGAGAACCTGTGGATTGCTTCCAGGCAAATATGGTTTCATCAACCAAGACCCCCTGAAAAAACCTCTGATGAGAAGAGATGGCCAGATCAGCTTCACAGCTGCAGATTATGACCCAGTCTCAACAACCGTGAGATTTTCAACGCCCCTTAATCAGCAGGAAGTAGTAATGAATAACTTCGCCCAAATTCCCCAAATATTGTTTCTAAATGTTTGTTTTCATTATAAATGGTTAATGGTCATAGTCAATCTCTTTCTAAGAAAAAACGGGGGATATGGTATGTAAATGCTTTTTTTAAAAAATTAGATTATTGAATTTACAGGTAATCAGCTGTTAATCTCAAAATGCTTTACATTGGTATAGATTTTGGTTTATTGATACAAATTTAAAGTCAATTTTATTATGCTGTATGTGTTTTTCTATTCTTGTTTAAGATATGATGTTCATGTAACTGTTTTAAAATTGTAATGTATAATTAAGAAATAAAGGTTAATAGTCACTTTTGATAATCAAACTTATAGTTAGGTTAGTTAGGATTTTTAGGTATACAAAGATATATTTCAATTAGATAGGTAATCTTCAAATACTTCTAAGACCTACAGAATATGGCATTTAAAATGTTTTAAGAGCTTAGACTTTTCTAGACAGTGAGACTGGTCTGCTCCTGGCAGCACTAATTTACTTCAACAGGAAGGTGGGCATTGAAGAAACTCCATATAAAATCTCATCTATTTGTGGTGATGGTGAGCCACTGGAGAACAAACTGTTTTTATATTGACTGCTTGACAATATGCTGTTTAAACTAGACATGCAGGTTCCATAAGAAGATGACCTCTAGACTTTGGCAGAGCAAGCCAAGATCATCATTCGGGTTCCTGCTTTACAGAGAAAACTGTCAGACATTCTTCAAGACTCAAGGAGAAACAACGGATGAACTGTGCCAAAATGGACAGAGCAGATTTCCTGCTTCACTGAAATGAAAAGAGACTTTGGGCCTGTAGGCTGAAGATGAATGCCCCAACTTTATAAAGGAACTTTGGGTGACTGTCCAGGCAGATAGGTGTCATCTCTGTCCTTTCTAGATTTTAGAAGTCGTTTGCACTTCTGGTTTACTTGGGTAAATATTATATCCTTCTGTGGTCTTTGATGTAGTTGAAGATTAGATAGTTATATGTACAGTTTTTCTTAGTCATTTAAAAAGTATATTAGATATGAAACTTTAGATTCATAAAGATAAGGTAGATAAAATGTTTTCTTTAATTTTGCTAAGTGCAAGTAGACTAGATATTATAACTGTAATTCTTGCTTGATAGCTATTTTGTTATATGTAATTTTGCTATGTTAAAATTGAAACCTTCCTTTTTGATTAGAGAAAAAGGGGGAAATGTGGGAATATATTTGTGCGTACTGTATCTTTAAATAAAGGAGCTGGTTTGGACCATGGCAGGTACGTAGAATAGTGGGAGGAGAATCAGAGCTTAGGTAGAGAAGCAGGGTGGAGTCAGCAGACCGCGCGGAAGCCGCCGACATGTAAAGAACACTGGTGAGCTACGGGCTGGGCCCACGTGGCCCGCGGATTAATAGAAATGAGTTGATTTAAAATGTAAGAGCTAGCTAGCAATGTGCCTGAGCCATAGGCCAAACAACATAAACTTAATATAAGCCTCTGAGTTATTTTTGGGGACTTGGGCGGCTGGGCAGCTGAGGGGTCTGGCACGGCAGGTCTGTGGGTTGGACGGCGGGCAGATAAGCGGCACCAGGCAGGTCTGTGGGTCTAAGTCTCCGGACGCCCGGGATCGAGAAACCGCACTACAACACAGAACCAAGAGGAATTGTTACCTCTATATGCTGTCATACATTCACCAGACTTAAATGCCATAATAACGAAAAGCATATGACAAGGGAACTGAAAATTGACTCAGGAGATGACAAACCTTTTAAGTACGCATCAATCTCAGTCTCTGCAGAAGGGAGGGGGCTCTCTCTGCAGTCATACTGTAAATACTGCTTTGAGGGTTACAAATACATTGTAGTGAACAGGTGGGGTGACAAGGATTACACTGTCCGTACTTGATAGGTGTGTGAACTTCCTTTCGTTTGTTAAATGTGGCTCCCTGAAAGCACATCATGTCTCACTTCACAGCCTCTTGTTAGAATCTAGCCCAATTCCTGGAATATAGAAAGCATTCATAAATATTTGTCAGCAAGAACTATACCCACCTTGAACTCTGCTTCCTCCTCCTCCTCTCGGGGAAGAAAGTTTCCAGACAGAGAGAAAGATTGGATAAATCCTTATCTCTGGGTCTCGCTCTCTCCCATCTCCAAAAGAGCAATGCTCCATCAGTGCCCCAATACCACCACCTTTTGCCTATTTCCAAGCCTTCTGTGTATGGGATAAGTATGCGAGGGGTCATGAACTGCTCACAGTCCATACTGGCCATCTGAGAAAGGAGGCACTGCACATCCTGTACGCTTAAGGAAAAACAACAGAGAAAATTCCAGTAGTTCACAGCCCTTGACTGTAAGCATCAAAGTCTCAGCATCTCAAATATGCCAACATGCAAGCTGTTGGGGGAGGGGGCTCCAGCAAGACTGTTGAGCAGGTTAAGGGCACTTGCTACCAAGCCCCGCACCCTGAGGACCCAAATGATAGAAATAGAGAAGCAATTTCCACAAGTTATGATTTGACTTATACGCACACCTCACACAGAATAAAGTTTAAGCAATAACAACACAAAAAAAGAAAAACACTCTCAATGTGAAGGGAACATCTGAAATTTGGAATGTTTGAGGACACAAAAAATAAAAATAAGATTACAATGAGAAGGAAACAGTATTTATTGTCCGTGGTGCTTAGGAGAAAACACGGATCCACACTAAAAATAAATAAATAAAATAAAAAATAATCACCTCGCCTCAATTACTATTGGCCACTCCTCCATCTTCCTCTCCAAGCCAGCCCTCCTTCTCTTGGGCTAGGCTTTCAGAAAACTGGCAACACATTCTAATCATGAATGATTAAGTTATAGAAAATCATACATAGAGACCTAGGCCTGGTGGCACATGTCTAGCCTTACATTCATAGAAGTAGACAGATGAAGAGTTCAAGGCCATCTGGACTACATTTAGCAAGTTCAAGGGCAGCTTCCACTATATGACACCCAGGCTCAAAAACAAAGCGAAAAGTAAAGAAAAAATTTAAAATGCAGGGCTTGCTGAACAGAGAGATCTGAACTGCTTAGCAATCCTTCCCTGAGCGCATCTATAAGGCCTCCTGCGTCTTCCTCCATCCTGGTATGCAGTCAGCTCCCATTACACTCCTGGACAGGATAATGGGGAACAAGCTTCCTCAAACTGAACTCCTGCTGGGCATCTCATTCAGACTTCCAGCCCCAGAATACAAATTGTCACTCTGTAGAAACCAGAGCAACAGGCCATGGATACCAGAACACCTCCTTCCCAAAGCCACCTTCCCTGTCTTCCTCTGACTTCCTTGTCTATTAGGAGATAAAACCCTCATTTCAGATGGGGTCTTGCCCACACTAGGAGAAAAGAAGGCTAAAGAATCTGGACAGGCCTCAAGGGGGTCCCACCCAGTCTTGCAGCATTAGATACCTTTCCAATCACACTTCAACACGGGGCCCAGACTTTCATTACATCCATGCAGTAAAATTCCACAAGGAGCTCAAAGAAGGAAGCTGAAAGAACACCCTGAAAGATGAACCCATGGAGCTTCTCTGAAAATGGCATGTTCCAAAAGGGTGCCATTGCTTCTACCCATTTCTTGAGTTTTGTGAATGACTCCAGCCCATTAATCAACCCTGAAGAAGGATTGTGGGAACCCTGATTTACAGCTGGTGGGCCAGAACCATGGGACGGGCTGGCATCTGCAGGGAGGGGTCTTGTGGTTGAACTCTCAGCCTGTGGAACACGATACTAGCCCCACCTCCATGGATACACAGCTAAACAGTGTCAAAACCGAATTGGATCTGAACACCTCAGGTGTCCACTGCTGCAGAACCGACTGCTTACCTGCTCCATTTGTGGTAAGGAACCTCACATGGGTCACAAGTGTCTGTGTTGTGAGAATAGAGGAAAAACTAAATTTGAAAATGAGTTGTTTTCCCAATGCGGGGAGGGGGGGGGAGTCAGGCAAGTTCAGTTCATTTTTATGTTTAACCTTCTAGCTCAAAGCACACATCAGAAGCAATAAAAGGCAGTGACAGTCCATAGCTAATATCACCAAGGCCATTATCCTAATAAGTGAGCTATGGGAAATGCTGTTCTCTGAACTTCCACGCACACTGCTCTTTTTAAGGAATGTGAGCTTAGGGCTGGTGGGTAGGAAGCTATCAGGTCCAGCTGGTGGCAAAGTCAGTTTCTATTTTTCACTGCTGTTGGTTGTTGCTGTGATAAAACACTGAACAAAGACAACTTGAGGGAAGAAAGGCTTATTTGGCTTCCGTGCTACAGTCAACTACTGAGAGACGCCACCCCGGCTGGAAGGGAAGCACGGATAAGGAGTGCTGCTTCCTGACTGGCTCTCCCTGGCTTATTCAGCTACCCTTTTATATAGCCCAGCCTGACGGCTCACTTGCCTAGGAAAGGTACCACCCACAGTGGGCTGTGGGCCCACCTACCTCAATTAGCAATGAAGAAAACGTCCCACAAACATGCCATGGGCCAATGTGATAGAGGCAATGGTTGATTTAGGTTCCCTCTTTCCAGGTGTGTCAAGTTGACAGCCAATTAGCCATCAACCTGCTGTGCCTGGAAACCAGACTGGTTCTTTTGCATTTGATGGCTGATTCATTCTTCCAAGGTACCTTTAATGGCTTCAGACAGAAGAGCAGGTGCATACAAACTGTCCCCTACCAGGTCCCAACCCCCAAGGTTAGTTACCTCCCACAACTAGGATGAAGCTGCTCTCTGCCATCCCGGCAGCTCAAAACAAAAACAGACTCTCCCACCTCCAGTCAAAAGCCAGTCACCCGTGGCAGAAGTTTTTCCTGCCACATTGTTTTCACTCTTGACCAAAGATGAATATCGTAGGTGAAGAGACCTTGGGCCATTACATTGTGGCCACCATACACCTGATTACTAATAAAAAGTGAATGCCAGGAAATCCGGAGAGTGTGGTCCAGAGAACAGGAGGTGGAGAGCCAGGGTAATAACCAGATTAGAGGCAGACTACAATGGTATCAGTTTAGCATTCTCCTGACTGCAGCCTGTTGCCAGTGGAACCATGTTTGCTTCCTGCCCTCCATGAACAAGCTCCACCACGTGCTCCCATCACCACTATATGGACCCCAGGCACCTAGAGCCAAGTAACCACAGACTGAACCCTTCAAAGTAATCTTTCTAAAGTGAAACTGGTCACAATGGCACAAGCAGCTAATGTGGTGATTTCTTTAAAGAAAAAAAAAAAAAAGTTTTTTGTTTTTGTTTTATTTTTGGTGGGGGAGCGGTAAAAAGTATGGGAGGGGGAGCGAGATGGTTTATCCAGTAAGGTCTCCTTTAGCCAAACCTGAGGACCTGAATTTGATTCTGGGGTACCCACATCATTGCAGATGAGAACTAACAAAAGGTGTTCTCTAACCTCCAAATGCACCAGAGTGTGTGCACCTGTACATCTACACACATATGCACATATACCAAAATAAATAAACAATATAGATCTAAACCATTTCTTTGGTTTGCTGGCTGTCTAAGGAAGATCTGCTTTTATTTAATGTGTATGAGTGTTTTGCCTGCATATACGAATGTGCACTGTGTGCATGCCTGGTGCCTTCAGACACCAGAGGGGGGTGTCAGATTTCTGGAACTGGAATGACAGATGGTCCTGAGCTCCCATGGGTGCTAGGAACTGGACCCTAGCCTTCTACATGAACATCCAGTGATTTTAATAGCTGAGCCGTCCTCCAGCCTGGCTTTCTGTCTGTCTGTCTGTCTGTTTGGTTTTGTTCTTCTTTGTTTGTTTTGTTTGGATTTTTAGCTTTTTGAGACAAGATCTTGTTCCTTATCCCTGGCTAGCCTAGAAATGACTATGTAGACTAGGCTAGCCTCAGACTTGCAGCAGTGTTTCTACATCTTACATGCTGGGATTATTTTTACAACACCTGACCCAAATACAGTATTTTGGCTTTGGAATTAAAAAAAAAAAATTCAGCAACTCTTCAAAAGTGTTGTCCATAAATAAGGGGCCACTTCTTCCAGAAAAGGGTGAAATCTACTACACAATGTGCTAAAATTCTAGAAGCTTCCTAGGTCAGGCTAGATGATCTTTTCTATCATGTGCCTCTACTAAAATTACTCACCAAAAGCCCCAAGCAAAAGAACAAAGGGGCTGGGGGTGTGTGGCTCGGTTGGTAAAATGCCTGCTGTGCAGGCATGAGGACCTGAATTTGGATCCCCAACACCCACATAAAAGCCTGGCATAATGGCATGCATCTGTAACCCTAGGCCTGTTGGGAGGAAGAATGGTGTATTCCCCACAGCTGGCTGGTAATCAGTAAAATGTCCTAGTTCGGGAAGAGTCTGATTCCTAACCTCCATAGTAGATAAAGATGTGATCAGAATGACAGGTAGTAGGCATGGTGGAGTACTCTTGTAATCCAGGCACCCTGGAGGCTGAGGCAAGGACCGATTTAGGCTACACGGAAGAAATGGAAGCAAAGACAAGGGAGGGAGCGGGCCAGTCCTAAGCAAAGAGCCATCACAGGGACAAAAGTCAACACTGTGTCAAGGACTGAGATAAGTCTGATATAATAGAAAGAGGGAAGGGAGGGAAGGGCACACAAACAGACAGCTATCCAAGGGAAGGACGCCAGGCTGGACTCCAAGAGTCACCTAACTGTTCTGTCACTGACAGGTCAAATGTCTAATGAAAACAACACCAAAGTACATAGATCAACGGCACCAGTGTGATGGCGATGGCCTGTATTCTAGCATTTGAGATGGGGAAGACAGGGGTATTAGGTGAATACATTCTTAGCTACATAGTGAGTGAGTTCAAGGCCAGCCCGGGCTACAAAAGACCCTGTCACAAAACAAGAGTAATGTCTTTAATGAGTACAGAATGGGCGTGTGAGGGTGGGGGTGGGGGAACACAGGACGGGGACAAGGGCACAGAAATCAGAAGAGGTATGTCCCAGACACTGCCTTATCCAGGAGAGAGCCAGTTAGCTATATAGACATCTGGATCCTGTCCTACACGATAAATGCAGATTTCTGTTTGTCAAACTGGATCAATGAATCAATGTTAGATTCTCTAATTTTCATAAGCTTCTTTATTTGTAATGTGTATGAGTGTCTGCATGACTATCTGTGTGCATCACATGCATGCAGTGCCTTTAGAGGCCAGAAAAGGGCACTGGGCCCCAGAAGCCTAGAGTTACAGAGAGTTTGGAACCACCACATAGGTGCCAGGAATCACGCTCAGGTTCTCTGGAGGAGCATCCAACGCTCTTAACCATGGAACCACAGGACACATAGAAACCAGAAATTTGAGTCCGCTAAGGGAAAACATTTGAAGATGTAAGAACAGGTTAGAATTTTTTTATGAATAGGACCTCAATAGTACAAGAAACAGTCCCCCAAATTAACCAATAGGATTACATTAAATCAAAAGGCTGCTGCAGAACAAAAGAAACTATCAATGCAATGAAGGAAAATGACAGCCTCTCGGACGAGCTACACTTTAGATCAGGCTGTGGGGGGGGGGGGGGTGCTAATAACATGAACAGTTTGAAAAAGAAGAAATATAAATGACACTTCAACGGGTTCTGCTTTCTACAGCAGTTGTAATATTTTTATTTTACAACCTTTAAAGATATTTTTATTTTTACAATTAGCTTACCAAGTATCGGTTTTCTACAATGTCCATGAGTAGTGCACTCAGGAGACCCCTACTCACCCTCCCCACCCCCTATTGTATCTCTCACTTACAGCCCCCCCACATTTTCACTTTTTTTCTGTAATCTTCCCACATTCTCTCACATCCCCAAATAGAAGTATATACATACATATACACATACATAACACATACATATACACACATAATAATACACATATACACATGTAATACATACACATACATATACACACATACATACACACATACATATACACACACATACATACACACATAATACATACACATACATATACACACATACATACATACATATGCTTAAGAGAAAAACAAGCTTAGAGTATATTAACTGCCACATAAAAATAAAATATTGATTTCACAAGTTGAGAGGGACCAGCATCTCCTCTGAAGCAATCAGCAAAGACAATCAGAGGTGGCAGTTGACTGGGTTTGGAAAAACAATTTTAACAAAGTAATTAAGAGGGAGGGAAGGTAGAAAAAGAAAGGCTCCGAAGACGTAAAGATAAATTCTTGTGCTGTGACCAATATTAGCTAAGACCTGATAAATCTAACTTCACGAGTTATTAGTCGGAAGTGTTCAACTTCACCTCAATACCACTCACATGACACCAAATGTATGTATTCCCTTTAAACCCATTTCTCCTTATAAGTTCCTGTTTCTATTAATTATGCTACCATTCTCCAAGATTACTCAGGCTCAAAACCCTGATGTTACTTTAAATATTACTAGTTAGTTTTATCATTTCTCATACTCGTAATTCACCCTTCCTTATTTCCACATCCTGTCCAGTTGTCCCGGAAAAGGCACCTGTATATCTACCCATCTGTCCCAAAAAGACAGCAATGGGAGCACAAATCTGTAAATATTACTAAGCCCAATGCAAAGCCTTAAACTGGACCAAGCTTCCAAACAGGATCAGAAGATTCCACCATGAAAACTTATGCCATTCAGAGCCAAGCACAGTGAGTAAATAACATCCTCCCATTCCTGAGGAGAGGAGAGGTGTGTGTGTGTGTGTGTCTGTGTCTGTGTCTGTGTGTGTCTGTGTGGGTCCCCACATCCAAGATTGCTTATTTTAAAGGGATTCACTGTAGCTAGGCTGTCCTAGAAGTCATTAGGTGGCCTAGACTAACTTTGAGAACTCATTCTTTCGGCCTCAGCTTTCCAAATACTGATATTACAAATATATATAGCCTTGTGTCCTGCTCCAGATATTCTTTCAAACAGGCAGAAATCAAGGTTTTATCTTCATGAATAGCTGTGCCCTCCTCACCAATGATATCTCTGAGGTAAACCTTTGAAGGCCAACAGTGAGTGGGCTGGAGAGTGGCTCAGTGGTTAAGAACACCCTTCCAGAGTGTGATTCCCAGCATCCATATGTCAGCTCACAACCATCTCTGTGCCTCTAGTCCCAGGGGAGCCAATGCCATCTTCTGTCCCTCATGGGCACTGCATGCACAGATATACATCCAGGCAAACACATAAATACACATAATAAGAAAAAAGAAAACCGAAAAAGAGGAAAGAAAATGATGAACTGAAGGATCAGTACCTTGCACATAAGAGTTTCTAAAATAATCAGAGGCTAGGACATGGCTAAGTAGTAAAACACATGTGAGCATTTGTGAGGCCCTGGGTTCAACCCGCCTCTGCCACCCAAATTACAACAGAAAGAAACAGAAAGACAGTGCCTTACTAACAAGGAAATTACCTACTATAGTCTGGTGAGTGGGGATCAACAGTTTTGGTGGGTGATAACCTTGATATGATTTGGCAAGAACCTTCCAGACAACCAGCATTAATCATGGTCTGCAACTACTTCCTGTGAGTTCTTTGGCGCCTTACCTGGAGTGGATAGTTAACTTACTCAGCTCCTCCAGAAAGGTTACAACATGCTAGTTTAGCACAAAAGAAGGTCAAGTCCAGCTCGCTCCACCTCACATTGCTGTTATATGTTAAATACAGTATTAACTTCAGCTTTCCCAGCTGTAAAACTCACTAGAAGGAAGTAGATAAAAATAGGAGTCCAGTGAAATGTCTCAGTGGACAAAGGCACCCATCCCTGAGCCTGATGATTCAAGTCTGGTCCCCAGAAGTCACATGGTGGAAAGACTCCCACAGACTGGTTCTTTGATCTCTGCATTTGCACCATGGCATGCATACACCAACACACATGCATGGCCTCCCCTTAAGAGTAAACAAATGTAAAGAAGTACATTTAAAATACAACATATCAAGTTTGGCCCTACAATGTGGCCATGCCTGCCTATAATTCCAGCACTCGGGAATCTGGAGCAGGAGCACACGAAGCCAAGCCAATAGTGTTAAGATCTAAATCCAGTGCAAACTGAATCCAGTGCGAACTGGACTCAAGGGGAAGATGGCTCTGAGAAAACACAATGATGAACAAATCATGGATGGTGAATTTGCACCAACTAGAGCTAGAGTGTTAATAATGTTAGCTGGAGCAAGCAGAAGTTAGATCCATCCCGTCACACACTCTCCAAATCGGTCACTCAAGGAGAACAGTGCTTAGCACACTGGACAATATTCTTGTATAGCTTTAGATACATCTGCTTTCTCCTTATTGTTTTAACCCATTTGTTCACAATCATCACCCCATCACAATCTTAAACTTCCTTTTTGCTTTCTAGTTCTTGGTCATCTATTTGCATATTTACTGATACATTTACCACTTAATACCAAACAGTTTTGGAATTTCCAATGTACAGTCTATAATATATTCGCAATCATTTCCACAACACCTTGTATCCTATGAAGCTAACACGGTAGTTTTGCTACTTTCTTACTGTACAACTACGATTTGCCATTAATCAGCATAGTGATAATGCCTGAAGAATGCCCAGACATAATTTAAAAAAAAAAAAAAAAATCAGCATGTACAAGAGGTTTTGTTTTTTTTGTTTTCTTTTGAGTTACTAGGTCAGATAACAATTTGGGATCTGGGGAGATGACTGCGTCAGTAAGGCATGAGGACCTGAGTCCAGATCCCCGGTGCCCATGTGAAGCCAGGAGTGATAGCCAATGTCTCCAGAACCAGACTGAGTTCCACATACAGTTGAGAAACCTCATCTTAAGGAATAAGAGAGCTAACCGGGCATAGTGGTACATGTCTGTAGTCCCAGCAGAGGCAGGCAGACCTGGTCCACAAAGCAAGTTCCAGAATATCTAGGGCTACACAGAGAAACCCTACCTCAAGCCCTTCTCCCCCCAAAAAAGCAATTGAGGAAGACTCCTAATGTTTACCTCTGGGCCTATACCCCCACACTCTCACACTCACATATGAATATGTATATATACCAAATAAAAAGTTTAAAAAAAAAATTTTTTTTTTTTGAGATAGGGTGTCTTGGCTGTCCTGGAACTTGCTCTGTAGACCAGGCTGGTCTCAGACTCATAGAGATCCACCTGCCTTTGTCTTCCCAGTGCTGCACACCACCCATGTCCAACACAAAGTAAATATTTTTTAAACACCCATTTCTTATATCTAAATAGCTCTGCCAAAATGAACAGCACAAGTCCTAAAACAATCTAAATAACACTGAAATGCACATGTTACAACTAACTACTGGGTGAGTTAGTATCTGAATCCATCAGTTTCTTTACTGTGAATTAAATCATCTCCACTAAGCAACCTCTAGCGTGTACCACTGGTCAGAGTGTCAGGAGATGGAAACTCTTAGGTTGGGTTACTCGAACTTATGCATCACGACCCTTTAATATGAACTCCACCATTTCAGTCTATGCTATCAACAGTTAGAATTGTTGGCTGTGCACTAAAATTACCCCAGGGAGGGTTTCAGAGACACTAAGAGCTTCAGCTCAGACACAAAGTCAGGATCTCTGCGAGAATAAGCTGGGCTTGCTAACTTTCCAACAAGTCTGGAGAGTGACTAAGTTACAGGATATATTTATTCACGGGAAATTTATTGATTTGGTATTTATTTAAATATTAATTAATATTTATTCAAAGGAAATCAAGATACTTATTAGTGAGCTGGCTAGTGGCTCAATGGGTTAGAAAACTTGCTCCTCAAGCATCAGGCCCTAAGTCTGATGCCCAGAATACATACTAGAGAGCCAAGCACGGCTGCACGGGCCATGACCCCAGTGTTGTAGGGCTGGAGAGACGAGAGGAAGCTGGGGTTTGCTGGCTGCCAGTCTAGCCAAAATGGCAGGTTCCAGGTTCAACGAGAGATCCTGGGAATAAGATGGACAGCAATAGAGCAGAGCACTGGGTACTCTGTCCATGTGCAAGCATGGACATTCATAGGGACAGGTGCATACACAAAACACAAGGCAGGTTAGCAAAACAGTATAATGAAGTGGTCACTATATGCAATGACATAAGAATATTTTTCTTGTATTTGGAAAGAATATTTTTGGAAGGATACAAAAGAAATTGATAGAATAATGGCAGCCTCTGAGGAAAGAAATTATAAATGTGAAGTGAGAGATTTACTTGCATGTCAGCCTGTCCTGTATGAACTGTTTGATTATTACCAGGTGCACTGAAAAATTAATAATCTTGGTCCTGATGCCTTAAATTCAATCTGTGGAACCCAGGAATTCAATTCCAGACAGAAAAAAAAAAAATTCCACAAAGTTGTCCTCTGACATTCTGTGGAATATACACATACACACACATAAATAGGATAGTAAGCTATGTTTTTTAAGATATTAATAATCTGTAACTCAGTTGAATAGCATCTGCCTAGTATTTTACCCTACTCTGCAAAAAGAAATAATAACCTAAAACAAAAATAAATTCATAAACACACAATTTATTCAAGAATATTCTAAGTAAGCAACCCACACACACACACATTCTGTAGTAAGAGAGGTAAGCTAGTTTACAGGTTCTTCACACACTTAAAGCAAACTGGATCCCAGGAGTCCATCTTTGCTACTTTGCATGGTAGTCCCTGCCACCTCCTTCTGCCCTAGCAACTTATTCAATGGACCATTTTAAAGCAAACAGCCATTGCCTGATTTGTTTAGGGAAAATGTTTACTCATAGTTCATTTCCCCGCTCACTAAGGGCCACCAGTTAGCCTGAGACATTCTCTTCCTGCTTACCCATTTTCAAATTAATTTTACAACTGAAAAATCCTACATGGAAAGTATGGGTGGGTCTATCTTTTATCTACAACACCTTATTTCATGCTCAAGAAAATGCTTGCTTGCTTGCAAGCTCTGGCATATCAATAACTGATTTCATATAGGTGAGTTACATCTTAAGGGAGAGACCTAGTCTGTCTTATCACAAGGAAATTCAAATGACTCTAGACTGTATATAGGATATTTTTGTTGTTATCGACACAGAGAAACGGCTGCATTTCATATCTACTATTTAAGTTTAATGCATTTTCAGTGGCTCATTTCTGACATGCTGAAATTTTCTGACTGGGTCCAATATATTATTCAAACAAGAGTTTTGTTTGGCAGTAGGGGTTATCAATCCATCTTTTTGAACACTATCACTTTTGCAGCCAAGTAAACAAATCACTAGTATTAATGGGGGGAAAAGGCATTCATTCTTTTGAGTTGGATTGCCTCCCCCCCTTTGAGTTGGATTGTCCCCCCTTGAGTTGGATTGCCTCCCCCTACCTTTGAGATGGATTGCCTCCCCCTCCCTTTGAGATGGATTGCCCTTTTTTATTTTTTTTTTTGGTTTTAGGACTCTTATGTAGAGCAGTTTGGTCTGGAACTTGCTATATAATGGAACTTTCCACCATTGCACCTCAGTGCAGTTGACGACTGACACAAATTTATGGAGTTTTTAAAAATAATTTTATATTTTCATTTGTATATAGCTGTTTGTGTGTGTGGGGTGGGGTCAGAAGATAACTTCTAAGAGTTTTCTCCTTCCACAGTGTGGGTTCCAGGGACAGAACTCAGGGCAGGATTTGTAGCAAGAGCCTTTACCTACAAAGCCATCCTGCAAGCCGGAGATTTCTTTTACTAATGTCATAGTACATGTCAGTAAAACTGCAAAAGGCAACCCTTGTCCCCACATGAGAATTTCAAGAAATCAGACTGTGAAGCTGGAGTGTGACACAGTAGTGGAGTGTCTAGCATTCCTGAAACCCTGGGTTCCACCCCTTGCATCACCAAAACAAAGAGCAGAGCCCGGTTCTGGAATGCTACCAAGTTTTTGAGGAGCATCCGTTTCCACAACCCACCAGTGCATTTGTTAACACCTGGCCAAGCACACATTTATCCCGCTGCTCAGTATGCTAAGTGCTCAACAGGGTAACGGGGTTAGAATGCAGAAATCCCTGACCGCAGCCCTAACAACACAAGTCCATTTTCTTGTTTCATGCAATTACTTTCAAAAGAAGCTTAAATTCTGGAAAGCTTAAATTACATCAAATTTAAAAGAGATCCTTGTTACCACTTCTCAATCATGTCAAATAACGAGTAAACACAGCTAATTAAAAACTAAATGATAATGAACATGTTTTTGCCCTATAGCCCCAAAGATTAGACTGCATAATAAATAAAAAAGAGAGAGAGAGAGAGAGAATACCCTGCTTTCTGGAAACACCAGATGTGGTTGGCATCAAAAGTGTTAAATACCTCAGTGACTAGACTAGTGATTTTGTAGCTTTTGTCTTCACACATCCTAAACCAACCTTGTGTCATCTCTTGAGGAATGTGTAGGTTAGCATCTAACCTGTCTCCAACTTGTGAAAAATGTAATAGTTGCCATAACAACATGCAACTAAGTTTACTGGGAAATCAGAACAAGCTCCCAGCAGGTATGCAGGCTCCCCATGGGCTCTGGGAGAATGAATTTCTAGAGACCCAGGGCCCATAGCCACTGTAATGCCTAATAAAAGGGATTCATTTTCTACTAGGTATCAGTAGATTAAAATGCAGCAATGGCCATTAATTTAAAGATCTATGAAATACAGACGTGATCTATTTTATGATTTTTAAAAATCCAGGGCTGGAGAGATAGATAGCTCAGTGGTTAATAGGACTTGCTGTTCTTGCAGAGAACATAGGTTCATTTCATCCAAACTACATGATGGCTAATATTCTGTAACTTCAGTTCTTGAGGATTAGACACCTGCTTCTGGTCTCTGTGAGCACCAGGCATGTACATAGTATACATACATAATGCAGGCAAAAGACTCATACACCTAAGTAAAAGCAGAATAAAATGGTATTTAAAAAAAAAAAAATTCTAGGTAAGGTGATAAAAAATCATTTTATAACCACATACAGAGAGAGACATGTAGGCTAGGTATAAATTCAGAGCTTAATTTACAAATTAAGCAAACATGGGTACAGTGTGATGGCACACATCTGTAATCAATCATAGCCAGAAATTGGGAGGCAGAAACAGGAAAATCAGGAGTTCAAGACAAGGGGCCAATAAGAAGGCTCAGAGGGTAAAGATCTTTACCAAGCCTGAGTTCTGTCCCCAGGACCCATATGGCAGAAAGAGAGGGGGGAGGAGGAGAGAGGGGGGGGGAGGGGGAGAGGGAGAGGGAGAGAGAGAGCGCGCATGAGCTCACAATCTCTCTCTGTCTCTCTCTCTCTCTCTGTATGTGTATGTGTGTGTGTTTAAAAGAAAAGTTTCCAGGAAGCCTGGGCTATCAAGAGAGTTTAAGATCAGTGTGAGCAACTTTTACAAATTCTTTTTAATTGAAAAGCTAGGATGTAGATGTTAAGCTCAAAGAAAGCAAGTGCCTGGGTTCAATGACCAACCACACCCACTCTTTAAAAAAAAAATCATAGGCACAAATAAATAAAGAATTCTAAAATATAATCTAAATGAATGAAATACAGCTTAGAGAAAGATGTGAAGAACTCAGACTAATGCCAATACTAAGATAATTTTTAAATTTTGCCCAGTTTTAAATTTTATTTATTTGTATTGCATGTATGTAAACATGCAAACCATGGTACACATATGCAATTCAATGAACAACTTGTGAATCAGTTTTCTTCTTATACCATATGGGTCTCAGAGACTGGACTCAGGTTCTTGCCTGATGACAAGGACTTTGACCCGCCTAAACCACCTGAGCCATCCCCCTGGGTCTTAATAGTAAAATCTTATGTAACAGAAGAGCACTCTACCACACAATACGAATACACAACATTACATTCTTACTGGCTGCATTGTTGTTACATTGATCTATTGCATTCTTTCGGTACAAACAGAAAGCACTGTTTAAAAAAGCTCTGTAGTTGGTGCATGAGAAGGCACACTGTCCTTTGCAGAAGTCCTTACAATGGCAGCTGGACAGACTCTGTCTGAACAAAGGGGATGCCAGCCCATCTCCTTCCATCTCCATCCCACCCTCCCATTCAAGCAGGGTTACAAAAGTGCCTGTGTGGCCATGGTGAGTCATGGATGTTCCATTTACAGACGGGGTGGGGTGGAGAGAAATCACTATTACATGCCCAGTGAGCTGGAAAAGTCCATCCTGTTTTTCCTCTTTTATACAATAATCATTTTTTTTTTTTTTTTTTTTTTTTTTTTACAAACCTGAGATAGAGAATGCTTGGGAAAGAGGAACTCACCAACTTATTGTTATAGCCAAGAACATGACCTCGGAGCCTAAGCCCAAAGATTCACACTAGGCAACGCCCCTGTGTAATCACTGTAAATCATGTGTCCCTTTTTACAACACAAGAAGAAAAACAGTAGCTAGAGAAGTCATACACATTACCCTCCCACCTCCTGTTCACCCCCTGGTAGCTCAGGCCGACAGCCAAACCATTTGAGAAAAGCAAAGAGGCAAGACGGATTTTTTTTAAAAATAAATAAATAAATAAAGCTTTCTTTGCCAAGAAACAAAGTGGCTTCCTCAGTTGACCTTTAGAAGCAAAGCCTGAAACACCACTTGAACCAAAAACAACAGAAAAGAAAAGAAAGACAATGTTCTCTTTTCAGCTCTAAGGTCTGCAACATGCCCAGGTTCAAGTTCCGATCCCACAAACTTCATCACACAGTAATGTGGTGTCGCGTAGCAGCCGTGGAGGGTACAGTACAAGTGTGAAGCCAGTCTGGTTTACACATTAAATTCCAGTCCAGTCCAGGCTACACAGTGACACCCTGACTCAAAGAAAAACAATAACAAAAACCTAATGACATGGTTTTGCTTTATAAACAGCTAACCTCACCCAGTGTAGTATTGTGCTTATAAGCTCTGTACTGGGGAGGCTCAGGCAGGAAGACAACAGGTATAATAAGGCTGGGCTGCATAGATCCTGTCTCAAAAAAAAGAAAAAGAAAAGAAAAAAGAATCTAATCCAGGTCTCTTTTTCAAAATGTGGACATCAAAAGAGCCTGCCGCCTTCTCTAAAGACATGCTGGTGAAGCTGGGGAGCAACAGAACTAATGATGCTCCAATTCTAGAGGAAGACCATGCTCATCGGACAAGGATGAAGCAGCAAAACTGGCCTCCTAAGACTTGCACTGAACTTGGCTTTAAGATATATTAGATTTCACAATAAGCACATCATTTTTATAACGGGAACCTTCAGTTATCTTAGCCATTGGGTAGGGTCTAGGGTACCCCAGGCTCACCTCTAACTTGCCATGTAGCCAAGAATTACCTTCCACACCCAGCCTCCATCCTCCCAAGTGCTGGATTATAGGTGTGCATCGCCACACCCTGGTACGTGGTGCTGGGGTTGAACCTGGAGTTTCCTGCATTTGAGCTAAGTACACTACCACTTAGGCTGTATCTCAGGCTCCACTAAAATTTCATTCTTGATAATAAAAAGCACGAGGGAAGGAGGGAGATAAGAGAAGGCAATGGGGACTAAACACAAGAAAGCACATTGCTTACATTTATGGAAATGTCATAAACCCATGGTTTTGAGCAAAGAGTATTATATTCACATATAAAAATGCCAGAGTGAAGAAAGCCATTGCTTCACTTCATAAAACCAGTGAAAACTTTTAAACATGTGGATTAAAAGCCACTGATATATGTTAACACATCAGACCGTTGCACTGCACAATACAGTGTCTTCTCACTGATATGCTGTGGCTTCAGAATATGCTGTCTCTGACTTACCTATCAAATTCAGAGCTGCAAAATACAACAATTTATCTCTAGACTAAATTCTACGAAGGTATGGATTTCATCTGTTCCATTAGATAAATGCTTTGGGTGAGAAAAACACTTGCAAGTAACTCAGAAAAAAGTACTGTTTTTATCAAAAGCATTTCTGAATGTGTCTAGGTCTGAAATGCTATCTGCTATTTGACTGTAATGTTTCTCTGAAGTCACGGGATCTGTGCTTTACCACTGACAGCATCAAGACTAAAAACCAACACTGTAGAAGCAAAACAACAACAAGAAAAAACAAACAAATAAAAAGAAAATCTACTTCAGTTCCCTCAAGTCTGCACAGGAAGAAAGCAGACTTGGGAAGCAGCTCAGTGTTTAGCCAAGCTCCAAAGGAGTAATACTAAGCTTCACTACCTTAGAAAAGTGGCTACTACTTACAAATCACTTTAAATTGCATTTTATTCTTTCTGAAGGTTTTCTAAGCCACTTTATTACCTCCTTACCTCAAATCTTTTACAGAGGACTGTATCGTTTTACACAGGACTTAACACTGGACAAGCGGAGAAATCTACAGACTTACTCTTTATAAGCTTCGTGCCAACATGTCACATGAGCTGAGACTAAATGGCTTCCTTATTTTGTTTCCCAAGATCTATATTTGTTTGTTTATTTATTTTGTTGTGTTGTAACAAGCTTTTCAGGGAGTCCAAGGCTAGCCTTCAATTTCTGATCCTGCTGTCTCAGCCTCTCAGAAGCTAGAATTCCAGGCAAGTCTCACTGTGCTTAGATGTTCTAAAGACATAAGACAGCATTGTTCCCTTATTCACCTCTGCTAAAATCAGTAATAACCTCTCATATTATGTGATATGTCAAAACAAGGAGATACATCAAGAGTAAGCCATTAGATATAAGTTGGCAGGCAAGAGCATCTCTACAAAGACTTTATAGGCATTAAAAATGTGAATGTATGGGGCTGGGGAATGCTTCAGTAGGTAAAGTGCTTGCCATGGACACATAAGAACAAGACTTTGAATCCCCAGAACCCATACAAAAGCCATCCATACAGCACAAAGTTTGTTATCCAAGAAGCAGAAACAAGAGAATCCCTGGAAGCTTGTAGGTCACCTGGTGGATAATGCAACAGAAAAACAACAAAAGATGTGCTGTCTCAAGCACGGTGAAAAGCCAGGACCTATACCTGAGGCCATCCTCTGATCACAAGTATGCTATGGCACACTCCTGCCCAGATAAATGCATACATAACACATACATACACACCTTAGTACATAATCTGTTGTCCGTTACACCCTGAACTCTAGGATACATAGCCATGGGTGTCCTAGCAGGCTTTGCACAGGTGGAAAGCCACACTGTAAACTAGCATTAGCTGCTCTTTGGTAATAAGTGGATTTAATTATATTTATCCTATCGCTGTAAGAGATTATTTGAATTGTTCTGACAGAGCAAATGGGGATTACCACTAACTAGGCCATTTGGCCTTAGGTATTCAGGACCAGAGAAAAGAAGTGAGCTCCCTCTGGTTGACAATATCCAGCTAATTATCACAGATCTCCCTCTTGGTGGCACTTACTCAGTTAACTACCACGCAGCTGCAAACTCTCATCTACTCTACATATCCCCCATGATGGTCACATCATCTAACCAATCCAGAATAAAAGAAAACATTAAACAGCCCCTCTTTGTCACCACCCTTTAAACGGAAACTGGTCAAATAATTTACCAGAGATATTTAACAAAACAAAACAAGATATGGGCGATAGTTGTACATGCCTTTCATTCTAACACTTGGGAGGCAGAGGCGGGAGATCTCTGTGAATTACAGGACAGCCTGGTCTATAGAGCGAGTTCCAGGCCGCTGGGGCTACACAGAGAAACCCCATCTTAAAAAAACAAAACACAAAACAAAACAAAACAAGAACCAAGCATGATAGTACATGCCTGCAACCGAAACACCTTCACATGTACAACATGAAATCACGAGTTCTAGGTCAGCCTGGGCTACATGAGACCCTGTCTCAAAAATTCAAAAGAATCAACACCTGAAAACTAGCATGTGCACGGCTCTAGATTCAGTTCGAGGCCTAACAAATAAATAAATAAATAACAGTAATACAAGAGCCCTACACAGTGGCACTGACTGGTAATCTCATCATTTGGGAGGTAGAGACAGGAAAATTAAGAGTTCAAGGCCAGCTTTGGCTACATGAGACTTTGTCTCAAAAACAATCCTGACATAATCTTTTAACTAGCATACCCTGAGTTTGGTCCTCAGTACAAAGAAAAAAGATAATATAATGTTTCAAATATGAGCTAGATACAGAAGACACTGGATAAACTTCCACCATTAAAAAGACCTATGTAGGGGCTAGAGAGATGGCTCAGTGGTTTAGAGCACTTACTGTTCTTGCAGAGAATTCAAGTTTTGTTAGCATCCACAAGATGGTTCACAATCAGCTGTAACTCCAGCTCCAGGGGACCCAACACCTCTGAAAGCTTCTGCATGCATCTGATGCACATACATACACTCAGACACACATACATAAAAGAAATAGTAAATACTTTAAAAGTCCTATCTATGTAGGCATGTTAACCTTAAGTCCAGAAATCCTATTTCTAAATTGTATTCATTTTTAGCCTTGGCCAGAGGGTTTATTCAACAAGGTACTTACCAATTAATTAAAAGTGAAACGCAGTTAGAAGACCAGTAAACAAAACCTTCTAGAATGTCAAACACAATACAATTTTAAGCAAGGTCTAAGTTTCAGAAGTATTACAATTATAACCTGTTCCTGACAGCTTTGGGTCAGACTGTAAAATCTGCCTCTCTTGATTCCTGTTTCCACCAAGCCAAAAAAAAAAAGGGGGGTGGGGGTGGGGGTCCTCCGGATCGTAAAGAAAATGAGTAAGGAGGAATCTTGACTGTGATGATGCTCTGTAGGTAATGACTGACAGATGATGATCTGCAAGGTATGGGATTTGGGCCACTTATTCTAGAGAACAAATTGCCTCTGACACACAAGAAACTTACAGGGTGATGAGGGAGGGGTGTGGAGGTGGGGAACCCAGGTAAGAGCAGTGGTCACACAAGGGCCCAGCACGGTGCCTAATCTGTGACTCCAATGTTTGATCACATTAGGGCTGAGATTCTGACTTCTAGACTGGCCTGGCTTATCTAAGAGCCTGTCTCAAAACACAGGGAGAGGCAATTTCCAAATTTTTCAAAAACATCTGCCTCAGAAAGATTATTAAAAATAAGAAAAACTGAGGTGAACATAAAAAAGAAAGGAAAAGAGAAATACTACATGGGGACTGTCAAGGCAGTTCAACAGCCAAGAGTCCTTGTCACCTGATTGCCTGAGTTTGTCTCAGGACCCAAGTGGTAGAAGTGAGTTCTGAAAGTTGTCCCAAACCTCCACTTGCATGCTGTGGAACTTGTTGGAATATGTGCATGAACGCGCACACACATACACACTAATGAAAAGATAATGCAAAAAAAAAAAAAAAAAAGGTCAAGGATTACATGGCATAATTTTATTCTCCCGTATACACCAATGAGAAGTCAGAACGTGACAGTAATAATGTGCTCACAAAGTGGGAATCAATTTTCCTAATATGGCCAAGCCCTAAATAGAGCCACATTTTTTGTTGTTGATCTTGCTCAAAATACACCAAATTTAATCTCATCCGTGGAGGGAGCGGTGGGGGACAAACGGGGAACTCAATAAACAATACCATGGCATCAGCGGCCAAAGGGCTTTAAAATCTTTGGAATGGGCTGCCAAAGTGAAGACGCTCTCACACACGGGGCTTTTTCTCTCCAGGCCTTGTACCTTGATCTAGTCTGAGATTCTAAGAAAAAGGAAAAATTACCCATCCTGACTCCCATGCAATCCTGCCGTTTTGAGAAACTAGGCAGCACCACTAGTAGACAGACAAGTAAAAGGCACATAATCCCTTACCCAGAGCCCCCACTTCAGTTTGCCTAAAGGTAAGGACACAGACGATGATACAGGGAACCCTCACAACTTCCGTCCCAAGCACCACACACACAGGTACTAGTCCATATGTTTCTTTCTCACACAGTTGGAGCCAGCAATGACAGCACACGTGTTCACTGTATTAACACATGTGAGAGGCATAGGAGGGGGGATCAGGAGATCGAGGCCAGCCTAGGCTACATAAGACTCCTTGTCAAAATACAAAACAAAAGAAAATCTTGTATGACTATAGTGAGGGTTTATCTGTGTTTTAGATGATTCTTTAATCAATATAGAACATGAAATTTAATCGAAATTCAGTTCAAATGTGATGCCTCATCATACTTGAAGCAAAGACAGGATTGCCAAGGGCTTGAGGCCAGCCTGGACTCCCAAAGTGAGACCCTTGTCTCAAATGTTAAAATAGCAATAATCATAATTTCAAAGTTTTACTTTAACTTTTAAAAGGCTTATTGTACTGATTCTAGACTTCTTTAGCGATAAACTGTTTTTACAGACATTCTGCACAAAAGCACCAGAAGAATGCATTAAGTATGGAGTGTTCAATTTTCTTTAAACGTTTTAAACTTACCGGCAAATAAATGATTTCTCAACATAAAGAGTACTGAGAGACGGTACAGGACCCAGGAAAGCATCTTTGCAAACTTATTACTCAAAAGCATAATAGTATGGGGATTCTAAAGACTAGATTCCAAGTCAATTGCTTAGATCAAAAATGCAATACCTGCCACTTAGAACTGTGGATCTTGAGCAAGTTTCATAATGCATGCTAATTCACAGGTATGTGTTCCCATGATGAACTATTAAATACCTGCTCTAGCTTTGTTAAATTAGACCCTGAGACGTTTCATAAAAAGCATTTCCCTCCCTTTCCAAATGCGGCATCAGCCTTGTAACTGATGAGGAAATTACACACTTTTATTCCCCCACTGGCGAGCTTATCATACACTGCAAGAAAGAAGCTGCTTTTTTTCGTGGCTCCACCCTTTACAACTTCAAAATACTGTCACATACTCAGTAGGTGGGAACAGCCCGCAAAATGACAGCTTACAGGCGGAGGAGATACAGGTGACTTTCCCTCCAGAGACCCTGGAAGGTACACAGGGGCTCGGACGCGGGAGCATCTAGGGAAATACTGTGGAGAACCTGGGGGAGGAAGGCATAGGATGGCACGGGGCTCCCACCTGGGGTAAGACCTGGAAACAAGCAGGGAAGCAGGGTGGCGTTGGGGGTCCCACCCCGGGGGAACAGTAGAGTGGGAACAGGGCGGTTCGTGGCACTCGGACCCTAAAAGACCTGGGAAAGGGGGACTGGAGTTTCCGGAGTCCCACCTGGAAGGTCCCTAGGACGGAGGGAGGGAGAAGGATGGTGCCGGGGTCCCACCTGGAGAGAGGTGACAGAGAAGCGTGGGATCACCCAAGAGATCTGGACAGAGGAAGCAGGGGTCCCTCCCGGGAGGAGTCGGGGGAGAACGGACGGGGTGGCCCGGGGGTCCCCATCTCCTCGCAGCCCGCCTGCGGCCTCCCGCCGGCTCGCACACACTCACCTGAAGGCAGGCTCCTCCTTGGGCGTCCGGGCCTGGGCAGACGCCGTGCCGCCGCCCCTTTTGTTGAAGAGCTTCTGGAGCAGGGTCGGGGCCATGGCGTGCACGCGGCGGCCCGGGCGGCCACGCTCGGGGACCCGGCGGCTCAGCGCTCAGCCCACGGCGGCCGCGGCGGGGCCATGGCGATGGGGGCGCGGCTGCCCGGAGGGGCGCGAGCGCGGGACCGCTGCAGCGGACGGAAGGTACGGCGACGCGGCCGCCGGCCGGTCATATGACGGAGCCCGCCCGGCTGACAGCTCGCTCCAGCCGGAGGAGGAGCGCGGAGAGGGCAGCACGAGGGAGGGGGAGGAGCGCGGGGAAAGGAGGAGGGAGAGCACGAGGGAGGGGAGGAGCGTGGGGGTGGGGGGGAGGAGCGCTGAGGAGCAGCACGAGGGACAGGGAGGAGCGCGGGGAACCGGGAGGAGTGCGGGGGATGGGGAGAGGGACGTGTTGGGAGGAGTGATGGGGAGGAGCGCGAGGGAGTGAGGGGGAGGGGTGTGTAGGAAGGGGATATGTGGGAGGAGCTCCAGGGAGGAGGAGGAAGATCACGCCGGGACAGGCTTGTCGGGAGGAGGGAATTACCGCAGGGGGCGGGGGGGAGGAGCGCGGGAGAGAGGGAGGAGCATGGCGGCCCAGCTTGGCCATTGGCCGCTTTTGCCCGCCCTGCGGTGACATCACTAGGGGCGCGGCCCGAGGAGTCACTCGCGCGGGCGCTGACCCGTGCTGGAGCGTGGGGCGGGGTGCGTGGCTCTTCGCACGCTTGAGCCACCGAGTGCGAGAGACTACGGAGGTCTTTGTTCTTTGCAGAAAAAGCCTTTGAACTTGGTCCTCGTCTGCTCGGGTACAGGACTCCCCAGCAAAAAGTGTGTGCTCCTGGAGAAACAACTTAGTGAGGTTGCTGCTGGGAATGCTGGTCCAAATCACTATGCATTCGAGGTCTTGGTTAGTTTCTGTCATGGCCAGAGTAAGTCTCTGGGCTCGATTTTGAATTTACAAACGATTTATTATGGTTACTGTTTTGTTTTGTGTCTTGGGCCCCACTGGTACCTGGGTCACACAACAAGCTCCATGTAGCTAAGCCCTCATTAAAACACACACGCACATGCACAGGGAACCCACTAGCTTTAGAAATACATAACAAATGGTTGCTTTCCTAGTTCGTGTTCAAATAATCAGGGCACATAAGGGGGGAAAAAGGCAGCATACACTTTGGTTTGAGGCAAGGGGGTATGTGCTTAAATTCATTTGTCTGTGGTATCACTCTGAAATCCCCTGAGAGTTCAGTGTGCTGAGATGTAAGACTCTAAAGAATCTGTGGTTATGAAGAGTCTGACCACATTCAAAACAGTTTATTAACCTGTTATGCAACCTTGAGTGCTTATGTTTTTCAGTAGTAGTAGTAGAGGTAGAGTTACTTCGAGTTCAACTTTGTCGGCCCCAAGTTTGTGAATGGTGAACAAATGATCAAAAGAAGACAATTAGGTCTGGAAGCATGGCTCAGTGGTTACAAACACATGCTGCTCTTGCACTGGACTAGACTTCTTGCCCCAGCAAGCATCCCAGCAAGGGGGGCAGAAAGCTCACAACCACTAAAATCCAGTTCAGAGAATACTACTCGTCTTCTGGCCTCCTATGGCACTACACTAACATAGAAGATCTACAAGAGACATGTGCATATATGTAGTAAAAAATAAAATCAAAAAAAAATAGACTTGAAAAAGCAAACATATTTCACAAATATAAGTAATCAAAAATAGGGGTTGGGGCAGAACTCTGGGCTATTCAAGTCCCCAGTCCATTGGTTTCTTCTTCATTTCTTAACCCCAGACTCTAGTATTGTCATATGGCTCTGTGTGTGGCTGTCAAGAAGACCAGGAATAATAAAATATTCTAACTGCTTGGAGATAACAGAATCACAATGAAATGGGAAGGGGTGGATTGGGAAAGGGCTTTCTTCTGTACGCTGATTTATCAATTCATTGTGACTTGTATCCATGTATGCTTTGTAATGTTTTGGTTTGATTTCTGTTAGAGTATCATGGACCCTATTAGTGACCTGCTGAAACCTGCTACTCTTTATTCCTGAAGGGACTAGAAAATAGAAGACATTCCCCC
This sequence comes from Phyllotis vaccarum, assembly GCA_033318265.1. Lineage (NCBI taxonomy): Eukaryota > Metazoa > Chordata > Mammalia > Rodentia > Cricetidae > Phyllotis > Phyllotis vaccarum. The sequence continues at coordinate 91,590,642 of JARWLC010000007.1, forward strand.
TCCTAATTGAGAAATAGTTATTAATATTTAATATCTGGATATAATGCTACAACTATCTTGATAGAAGTTTACAGATGGAACCAAGCCAAGAGATGGCAAAGACAGAAGTATTAATGACATTATTAATCCACAGTCCTGCTATTCTAAATGGATGCTTTCTGTTAGAAGTAGAATCCAAATATCTAAGAGAAATCCATTTTTAAATTTTTCTCTATTGCTTGATATATCATGAATAAACTTGTATTTTTAACCCCAAGTATACCAGAGAAAACACCAGTGGTCCCAGTCTAGTTTTACTTTTTGGTGGGGACTTAACATAGAACAACCACACATGATCCCATGGATTCCATGGTGGCCTTGAACTCAGTATGTAGCTAGGATTGGCTTTGAGCTCCAATTCTCCTGCCTCCATGTCCAAAGTACTAGAATTACAGGTGTGTGCTACTAATCTGGTTTACATGGTGCTGGAGATAAAAACCCACAGCCTTGTGCATGCTACACAAGCTGAGCTGCCAGTCGGCTCTGATTTTGTTTGGTTGGGTTGGTCATTTTGTTTTTGTTGTTATTTGTATTTCAGAATGTTTCTTTTTATCAGATTTTTCTTTCTTCACCAGGGTAGAAAGATTGAAAAATTCTCAGTCCCCATCAGTGATTAATAAAAGCTCTAAAATAATGACAAAGATATGTCTCCAGACAGATTAGTTTTTATATTCCCTTAAAAACATTGCAGTACTGGGGCCATTTAGTAAGAGGGAAAAAGGCCACTCTAATAGACGGTTTGTTTCACTATTAAATCAACCTTGTAGGAGATTCCAAATTCTGAATCTTAGTGGATAGGCTGATGCATACATCCCAGCACCTGAGGACCTGAGAGGACGATGGTCACAAGTTCAAGGCCAGCCTGGGCTATATAGTGAATTGCACAGAGGGAGACCCTGTCTCCAAAACAAAACAAAAAGCACCAGTCAGCACAAAATCTTTCCATCTTACCATTTTTGTCTTTTGTAGCATAGTTAGGAATAATTGTTGAGGGATGTTGTAATAATCCCTGGGGACAGGCGCGCTGGAACCTGCCTGTCATCCTAGTACTCAGGAAGGAGATAAAGACCAGAAACCTGAAGGACCTCAGCTATGTGGAGTTCAAGGCCAAGCTAGACTGCACAAAACCTGTCTCAAAATAAAGAAAAGAAGTTCATGAAGTAGTTACCCTTAACTAAGGAATAAGCAAGCTTGAAGCATGAGCCGAGCCCCTGTGACAGATTGGCTAATCCAAGGCAAACTGATCCTGTGGTATCTGAAACAAAACTCCATACCTGATACTCTCACAGTGGTGACAACTGACCACGTGGTACTAAAATCAGGAAAGGTTTGTCACCAACACAGTAATTGAACATTTTCTCTTTTTTGAAACCTAGGTACGTTTTGGCGCAGTGGAGGTTTGAGATAGACTCCTGTAGTTCAGGCTGGGTTTCACCTAGTTATGCAGCTGAGCATGACTTTGAACTCCCCCTGCTCTTTCCTGCCTCTACTCCCAGACGCTGGGATTGCAGTGCATACCACCAACCCTGGCTCAGAACCACACACACACACACACACACACACACACACACACACACAGTGCATACCACCATGCCTGACTCAGAACCACACACACACACACACACACACACACACAGTGCATACCGCCATGCCTGACTCAGAACCACACACACACACACACACACACACACAGTGCATACCACCATGCCTGACTCAGAACCACACACACACACACACACACACACACACACACACACACAGTGCATACCACCATGCCTGACTCAGAACCACACACACATGCACACACACACAGTGCATACCATCATGCCTGGCTCAGAACCACACACACACACACACACACACACACACACACGTTTTCTGCTTCATTATCTGTTCTTTGCAGGGTTTCCCCCATTTTTCCCCAGCCTTCTCTGTCCTTTTGGAGCATGGGGTAGGAAACAGTGCTTTTGCTTACTGAGCCACTTCACTGCCCTGTTTTTATTTCGGTTTTGAAACAGGATCTGCTGTGGACTGAGGCTTGTCTCAAATTCACGATCCTTCTGACTTCTGTTCTCAAGATTTCAGCTGTGCCTTGTCAAATTCTTACTCTCATTTTGTGTGCGTCATGCGCAGTATGTGTACAAGTGTGGGGGAGGGGTATTGTGTGTATCCATACGGAATCCAAAAAACATCAGCTAGCTTCCTCTATTGCTCTCCATCGTATTGTGTGTGTCTGTCTGTTGTATACACATGTGTATATGGCATGTACACAGGAAAGTGTCACATATCCGACTCTATAATTCTCACCCCCTTCAGACAAGGCCTCTCACTGAGCTTAGAGCTAGGCTGTTGACCAGCAAGCCCGATGATCCCCTTGTCTGTGACTCCCACAGTTCTGGGATTATAAGCACATATATCCATCCCCAGATTTTGACACAGGTGCTGGAGATTTGAATTCTGGTCTTCATGCTTATGCAGTACTGTTATACAGAGTGCCTCCCCTGCCCCACATTGGCTTTTGAGACAGTCTCTCATGGTACCTGTAGCTCACCAACTCTGCTATACTAAGGGCCATTCTCAATGTTCCTCCCGTTTCTGCCTCCTTTGCACTTGGATTATCACCAATGTACACCTGTGCCTAGTATTTTATTAGGTGTTAAGAACTCAAACTCTTTATGATTGCACAGCAGGCCCTTCACCAACAGAGCCGTCACCCTAACAGTCATATTTTTGCTTTTAATTAACCACAGTTTTAAATGTTTTTGAGGTATGGTGTAATATTTTGATAGATGTACCAAATTTTCCATGATTACATCTAGCTTGTTCATTAGCTAACATCATTTTTGTAGAGAGAACATTTAAAATTTATCCTTTTCAAAATTTGGAGATATTTATACACACGCACACACACACATATATACACACACACACTATTATTAGCTATGTCACCATGGTAGCAATATATGTCATACAGAAAACCTACTCCCCATAAGTAAGACTTGATCTTTGGTCAGTCTTTCCCTCCCTGACACCACCCCCTTTCTGTAACCACATTTTACTTTCTGCTTCTAGAGTTTGACCTGCTAAGGTTTGTATACAAGTGAGGTCATTCAGTACTTGTCTTTCTGTGCCAGGCTTATTGGCTTGGCATAAAATTCCCCAAATTTCCCATGTTATCAAGTACGAAAAAATTTTCCTTACTTCTTAAAGATCAAATAGTACAGCATCACATTTTCTTTCTCTTTTTCCTTCTTTCTTTTATTTTTTCTTACATATGTTTATTTTTCTCCAAAAGCTGTAAATCAACCCTATGCTGCACATGCTGGGCAAGGGCTCAGCCACGGAGCTACACTCCCAGTTAGTTTGCCCTGGTTTGGGGGTAGTGTCTTTTGTTTTAAGGCAGAGTCCTTATTTTGTGGCTCAGGATGGTCTCCAATGAAATGTTCACCCAATTTCACCTCCCTGGTGCTGGGATCACAGGCTTGTGCCTCTATTCTTGGCTTCACAGACAGCTTTTTTCAGAGGCTTTTGTTGCTGCTGTTTGCTGATCCTGGGGACATGCACCTGTAATCCCAGCACATAGGGAGGCTGACACATGAGAATGGTTGAGCGCGGATGACCAGCCTGGATAATTTAGTGATACTCTGTCTTAAGCAAGCAAACGAAATAAAAGATAACTTTTTGTATGTATGTGTGCTACATGCTGGGAATGGATCTAGAGCCTGGCACATGGTAGGTATGTTATCCACCACCTTAAAATAGTATTTTAGCTTATTTATTTGTTTGTTTATGTACATATTATTTTTAAGAGATAGTCTCACCAACCGGCTCAGTGAAGCTATGGCTTAAGTAGCTCGGCCTGTTCTCAAACTCTAAATCCTCTGGTTTGGGCTACTTTAAATATGCTTTCTTTTATGAATCTCATCTCTTTCTCTAGTCCTCTCAAATGGACTGCAAACTCTTGCGAGATTGTTAATAATTCCCTAGGTGCCTGGCATAAAGCTAGACTGGTTGCTAAGGAAAGAAATACTTGTTGGATACATGAATGAATGAAAGACTTTATTCACGAAGTGAAAAGGCACCAGGAAGAATCTGGGGATGTGCCAGGAAGAGCCTCAAAGAACCCTGATCCATAGAAAACAGATGACAGATTGTGCTGCGGTAATGCCATGCTATAGGAATTTCCTCTGATCCCTGTGAGGAGCCAGCCGTGACCCACTCAGCCTGCAGAGCTCTGGGCTGCCTGTTTTGTGGGCTGCCCTTTTTCTTGGCCTCAAGGAAGAAATCACTGGAAGACATAAGATGCTCAACCCCAAAACCCAAGAAGAATCTGGCCCTTTCTTTAGAGTGTTCGTTGGAGATGGTAAAGCTGTCTCTTTTCCCCTTTCAAATTAGAACCACTCCTCCTTCTGCGTGCAGCCACAAGAGCCCAGAGCATTCCCTAACTCACAGACAGTGTCCTCCCCACCCCATTCAGCTGCATCACCCCTTTGTATTTGTTCGTTTTCAACTACTCTGTAAGGAGCTTGGGACTCCCAGCATGCCCTCCACCTCCTTAACTTCTCCTAGATAGACATCCCTGCAGCCCATATTCTTCCTTTCTCATTCCTCTCCTAGTTTCAAACCGGCACTTGGTTCCTACAGTGCTTAGTCTATCAGAGGAGTTACCCTCCCTCCCTCTCAGTCTGTACTGTGAGACCCTTTCCCTGCAAGCTATCTGACAACAGAAACCTAAGTCTCTCTACTGACTGGTCTCACCTAGTTCTCAGGCTATAATTGATTTTTTTTTTTTTACACACACACACACACCTGATTTATTGCTTCAGCCTAGACTGCCCCCCAAGAAACACAAGTCCCTCTGACCTTGCTGTTTATTTTACGTATCTGAATATCTAACCAACGTCTCTCCTCTTACTAATTTTTTGGGGACAGAGTCTCCCTGGGTAGCCCTAACCGGCCTAGAACTCACAGAGATCTGCCTGCATCTGGCTCCTGGGTGCTGGGATTACAGCTGTGCACCACCATGTCCAACACCGGCTTTCCTCTTCTTAAGACAGTTCCCCATACTCTCCCATATAGCCCCCTCTGGCCTTGACCTCACCACTTTCCTGTATATCTAAAATTGATCAGACCCATCATTTATTTGTTTGTTTGTTGTCTATTTTGAGACAGAGTCTCATGTAGGTCAGTTTGGCCTCGGACTATGACCCCAACTAACGATTCTTCTGCCTCAACTACTAAGTACTAAGATTGTTGAGTGTGAGCCACCATGCCAAGCCACGTGTCCATAATTTAATGCCTCATTTCTTTCCAAGTAACTTTCTTCGCTTTCTTCACTGCATCAGTAATGACTTTGTCTTTCTGGTTTTTCATGCCAAGAATCTTAAGATCATTTCCGATTCTGACTTTGTCTCCCATAGTCAGCTGTCAGCAAATCTTTGTGGCTCTGACTTCAAAAAAAAAAAAAAAAAACCACCCACTGAGCTGGGGTGTAGCTAAGTGATGCAGTGCATGCTCAGAATGTGCAAAGCCTTAGGTTTATTCAAGCACCACCAGCACCGCCAGACACCAAACAACAAACCAATAAACACACACAAAACTCTGAATCACAAGGTGCCCACAACCTGGCTATATAATCTCACTACTGCTACCATTTAATTCAACCACTCACTTCGTAGCAACTCTTCTTCACACGCCACTGCTCTGTTCTTTTCATGATAGCAGACTGCTCTTTTCAGATATGCAGGCCACATTCAATCAGCCCTCAGTTCGGAATAACTCAGTGGTTACCCTTTCCTTAGAGTGACTCACCAGACCCTGCAGGTTGCACTCCCCAATCCCATGTCCACCTGTCTCCAGGATTCTCCCCCTTATTCTGTCCAGCTCCCGGCTTTCCTTCCGGTCTGCAGTACACACCTTGTACTCTTAAGCAGGGCCTTAAGGTCTGAGTGGGCTCACCCCTCCTCTGAGAGTCCTCTCAAACCATCCTCTTCAAAACTTCATTCCCCTAGAACGGAGGGGTCAAAGGTCAAAGGCCTTTGGGGTTTTGTTTATTTACTTCAGACATAGTCTTTTAAATAGCCCAGGCTAGTCTCAAACTCTGGGCATGCCTCCTGTTTTAGCCATTGGAGTGCTAGTATTACAAGCATGCACTACCGTGCCTGGCCTGTCTTTATGTTTTGGTGAATATTTCAGTTTTTTTTTTTTTTTTAACTAATAAAGTGTGAGCGTGTCAGTATTCCCCACAGCACTCAAGAAGTGGAGGCTTGGGTAGGGGTTTAGACTGAGCTTCACTCTGTAGCCCACACTGCCCTAGAAGTTGCTATGTAGATCATAGTAAAGTGAATGTGTGGTCATCTTCCAGCCTCTGCTTCTTGAGTGCTGGGATTACAGACCCGTACCCCATACCTGACTGACTCTGAGGCTATAAGCTGATTTCTTGACAGTGTTGTTTTAATTTTCATTTCTTATAATCAAGTGGAGGCATCAATGTAAAAGCCATTTGCAAAAGCCCCTTTTAGTTCCCTGCCCACTTCACTGACCTGTTGGTTTCTCTTTTTTTGCAGAGGCTCTTTGTGCAGCGGGAAGCGAGCATTTGGTCTGTGACATGAGCTGGGGTGGACATTTTCCAGTCTGTCATTTGTTTCTGGCTTTATTGATGGTAGGCATTTGTTTTGTGAATTTGTATTTATTTATTGTGTGTGTGTGTGTGTGGGGGGGTGTTGAGATAGCAGGAAAGCTATGGGTGCCGGAGTCGAACACAGGTTGTCGTTGGTTGAAAGTGCCTTTACCTACTGAGCGATCTTTACGGCCCTGATGGTTTGCTACTCGTGCAATTTTTTTAAAATGTGAAAGTCTTTTTTGTTAATATTTTATGTTGTAGGCTCTGAATATTTGATCACAATTTTAAAAGACCTCTCCTAGCACCTGCCCTCACCGTGTATTTATTTTTTTTAAAAAACTTTAAAAAACCCTTTCTGCATTTTGTCCACTGGAACATATTGTGGTACAGAAGTGGCACATACTTTCACCTTTTATCTGATATGGCTGCTCCTTTCCTGGATGTTCTGTTTTCTTTGCAAATTTGAAATACCACTTGGGAGACTCTTAGGGAGACTTTAATGGCTGGGTTCAAGCTGAGGTAATAATTTTGTGTGTGTGTGTGTGAACTCTGGGTATGAAACCTCAGGTATGTTAATGAGAACTACAAAGAAGTCAAACTTGTATCATGCTAGAGGCCGACGCCCCATAAGTGTGTGTATAATGTCTCCAAATTGCAGCTGTACATAACATGAGCACATGATTTTTTATGATTAGTTCACTCATCCCACACGCGGTCTCTCCAGTCATGTCAAAGGGTGCCAGGGACTAATAAATGGTTCTGGTTATTTGTCTGGCTAACTAGCTCCACCGAGCATAAATTTACCTATCTTTGTGCAGCTCACTGTGAAACTGAGCCACTGGGTAGGAATGATAAGGACTCAGCTTTGGGGCTAGAAATGACATTTCAAAGTCGGTGATGCCATGAGCTCACTAGTCAGTTTTCTTAGCATGGTCTTGCTAAGACACTTTTCCTTTAAACTGGGTCAACATCTATAACTCAACAGCAGTTCTCTTGATAATGATGGCAGGAAGTTACTGAAAACTACTGAACTTTATTATTAGTATTTAGAGGTTGTCTCACTTTATAGCCAATGCTGGCCTGGAACTCACTCTCATAGTCCTCTTGCCTTAGCCTCTGGGTGCTGACATTACAGGTGTGCTCCACTACATATGGCTCGACTTTTGGGAATACATCTTGAATCATCATAAACAACTATTATAATTTAGCTGTTTTTATCTTAATGACTTGGAGCAAGTCACTTAACTTCTATAAGCCTTAGTTTTCCCATATGCAAAACGATGATAGTATTACTGTTATGGGGATTGGGAAGAAATACATTTAAAGCATTAGTGAGCTTTCTCAAATCTGATTCACAAGGACCACAACCTGGGAAAAAATGAAAGGAAAGAAAATATGAAAAGCCAGGCAGAGTGGTACACATGTAGTGCTAGCACCTGAAAGGTGAAAGCCAGAGGTTAGGAGTTCAAGGCCAACCTCAGCTACAAAGCAAGTTCAGTTAACCCTGGGCTACCTGATACCCTGTTTCAGAAAGCAGGCAAGCAGGCAGACACATTTAAAAATCCACTGTTAGTGAGAGTTTGGAAGGGGCAGCTCTTGATATGAGACAGCTCTCTCTACATTGCATGGGATGTGTAAGTTAGTAAAACTATCACATTAAATAGCTTGACAGTAGCTACCAAAAGTAAAATGTACACACATACTTACCATCAATTCCTTCAGACAGAAAGTGCTGGAGAAATGACTCAGTGGCTAAGAACATGTATTCCCCTCAGTAAGGGCCTGGGTTCAGTTTCCATCCATGTCAGGGGACTCATAATCTCCTGTGATGATATATATTAATAAAATTATTTTGGAATATCAGAAGACAGAGCCATCTCTCCAGCCCTCCTCCCCCTTTTTCTTTGAGACAGGATTTTCTGTGTAACAGTCCTGGCTATCCTGGAACTTTCTTTGTAGAGCAGACTGGCTTCAAACTCGCAGAGATCCTCATGCCTCTACCTCTCAAGTGCTGGGACCAATGGCGTGTGTCACCACTGCCTGGCTAGACTTAAATACCCAAATCCTTAGTCTAGCTTTATAGAGATTTAGCTTCATAGCAGAGGTACTGGCAGGAGCCACACTTGGCATCCCAACTCTGGGGAATTTTAGGGTCCACACTGCCACCAATAAACTAGACATGAAGACCCAGTGACCTCTGGGATTTTGCCAGAACAAATTGAGATGGTCCTTCAGTTTCCTGCTTCATAGAGAAAGCTGCCTGACCTTCTCCGCAGTAGGTCCTGACGTTAGAACCCACTCATGGGGTATATGTCCTTTGCCCCAATAATGGAAGCATCTGTCATTGTATCTATGTTTTCCTTAAATCTATTTCATTCACAATAGATAATAATTGGGGGCTTTATTGACTCAATTACTACAGTCCAGTAAACTTTCAGGTGCAAACAATCCATAGCCATATCATTTGATTACAGTTATTACAGCTCAGTTCCTGGAGCTGAAGATTTCCCTGTGGGAAAATTAAAGCAACTAGAAGACAGCTATCTGTAAAGTTTTTTATTTTTGCCTAACGATTGCCCTTGCAACATTTGGGACACTTAGTAGGTAGCTCTGTGGAGAATGTCAGTGGTCAATTCAATGGTAAAACAGCCTTGACTATTCTTAGATGAAGGAACTCTAATAGGTACATTTGAAAAGCTAAATTCTTCATTTTTGAAGGCTAATCTAACTAGAAATCCCTAGAACCACACTTACCACTAATGATAGAACATTTTATGAGAACCAAGGAGTTACAAGATGGGAACTGCCACCTCCTGTCCCTGTAAGAGGGGACACTGTTTAATGTCTCGAGCCCATGAGAGTTCCTTGGAAAATGAATGAACCTGTATTGGTTAAAGAATAGACTTTAAGGAAGAGGGCAGCATGTCTAGGAGTTATTAGATGAAGAAAAATGACTAGAACATATTGAAACAAGCCTCAGACCACGGAACACTCCTATTTTTGTCATTTAAAGAAAAAGAGGCTAAAAGCAAATGGAGATCATTACATGACTTCAGAGCAATTAATTTATAGATTTTTTAAAAGGTGGGTTTTTATATCCTGGTCTCCCACAAAGCAATGGCATCACTATTAATCAATATTTTATACTTTTGGCTATAAGAATTGTGTGTATGCTATCCCAATACACTAAGAGGACAGGAAAATGATTGCTTTTTCTGTCTCTGTGTCAAAACTCTGGTTAGCATATGATGAACACCCAGAACCAGATATTGGGGGAAGGCTGGACAATCAGAAACAAACCACAGCCACCCAGCCATCTCCTCAGGCCTGTCTCCAGGAATCCTCCAACTGAATGCCTCCGAGTCCTCAGCAGAAAAGGAAGGAAAGTCTCTGGGAAAGCCAAAAAGCCCTTTTTTCTTCACTGCCGAGCTCTCTTCCCCTTTCCACATTCCAAAAGCTAGGTGTGGGTGGCAACACCCTGATGTGGCTTGGCTCCGTTGTTGACTCTGATATTTCATATTAATTTTATCAAATATATATTAGCACCATTTCCTGTGATTCCAGCTCTAGGGATCTTACATTCCCCTCTGACTCCACTCGTACCTGCCATTGCACGCGCGCGCACACACACACACACACACACACACACACACACACACACACACACACACACACACACACATACACATACGCAAGCGTAAAAAGTAAGTACTTAGAGATTTGTATGTGGGTTTAGTAGGAAAAGCATAGAAAGCCAAACCACCATCTATTCGGGGACTATTTTGAAGGATTCTACAGTAAAACATAATGCTTAATAAATAGTGAAAAACCAGGCATCATGGCACAGAGGCAGTTATTATTGGTCATTACTATATAATGCAAGTTTTTACGTGATCTATTTAGTTCTCAAGTAACTGTGTAATATAACCTTATTATTCTACCTCATGTATTAGACAGCTAAGGTTTGGAGAGGTTTGAAGAGTTGTCCAGTGCAATGCTAAAGGTGATGCACCATGTACTAGGAGAACAGGATCTGACAACCTTCACTTGGTGCACATGGTCATAGGGATGGAATCTAGGGTTTCACACAAGCTAGGTCAGGGCTCGGCAGCTGGACTATATGACCGAGCCACCTCTAACAGTCTTTAATGGTTTAAGGGTTTGCAAGAAAAAAGTTACTACAATGGTGATGCATAGTGTACATCTCTGGAATCACAGCATTCAGAGGCAGAGGCAGGAAGACAGAGTTGAAAGCCAGCCAAATCTGTGTCGTGTCCTTCTGACACTAAGACCAAATTTGCCTTATCTTTATGTGGCTTTGACCTGAGACAACAGATTGATTGGGCTTTTATACATTGATATTTTTATAATTACAGGATGTGAATGGGGACAAAGAACACGTTTCCCACAGAAAGTGAAAAATACAATGAAATTCCTCCCCTGCTCATTTTGCAGAGTAAGAGCTGGTATCAGTCTGGATTATCAGAGACTTCTTTAACTGTGGGGGGAAAAAAACTGAAATCAAAAGAAGCAAAGATATGAGAGCTGCAGAGATGACTCAGTGGTTGAGAGCACATACCGCTCTTCCAGAGGACCCTAGTTCAAGTCTTAGAACCCACATGAGCAACTCCCAACTGCTGTAAATCTAGATCCAGGAGAGTCCAACACTTTTGACTTCCTCAAATATCTGCACTTGTGCCCATACTCACACACACACACACACACACACACACACACACACACACACACACACACACACACACACACTTAAAAATAATTCAAATAAATTTTTAAAAAAGAAATAAATACAGCTGTGCAAGTCACTGGTCCTGGTGTCTCTGACAGAGGTTACACCAAGCGGAGAAGAAGCTTAACCAGACAGGCAATCCATTAGGCCTTATTGCTTGACAAGATGTCCATGGACATGCTAGGGATTTAGTATTTTCTCCCAGGAGCAACAATAAGCCATTAAAATATGTGTTCATCGTTTACTCTGATATATGGAGGGTTACATTTAGAACCTTTCCTATGCCAGACATGTGTTCTGTTTGATTGCCGAGCGTTTTGGAACAAAATTAAAAGCCTTTATGAGTTATAGTAAGCCCAACTATATTGTTTAAATTTTAGAGGTGTGGGGAGATTTGGTAGAGTGTGTGCCTTTTATAAACAAGGCCATAAGTTCAATTTCCAGTACCAGAAAAACAGGAAGAAAGGAAAAGAAAGACGGGATTATTTCAGACTAATGCAATTGTTTTCTTTTGGAAATTCTGATGTCAAAAAGTCTATCACTGGCCTGGTTTTATCAACTAAGAGTAAACACATTTTATAACTGAAAACAGTTGAAATTAATTTTAGCTAGCACTCCTGAGAAAAGAAAATAATCTCACTGCTTCTCAGAAAAAAATTCTATTTCATATACATAAACCTCTAGATGGTTGAAGACTGCTGCTTTCTGTATTATACTTCAGTACCTGGATGAAGAATCTTCTTACACTTGGGGAGTTCACAGGTGCGAGCTCCAGGGGCTAGTGCATCTAGCTGGACAGTTGATTGCGATGGAGACTGCTGCCCCCTAGTGGTACCTACTGCCGTTCACTGATTCCCTGTTGGAGCTCAGAAAATCGACTAGACCCATCATGCCTCCTCTGGTGAAGGCATCTGATCTCTTCAGGACAGAGAGCAGGGATCACACTACTATGCGTGCCCTAATTCACTTAACAACCCTCTTTGTAGGTACAGTTTTACAACCAGAGCCTGACAGTACACCTAGGACCCTAGGACTTCCTCTCTCATCTTTAGGGTCCTCCAACTTGATACCTTTGAGAAAATAACTGGGCACTATTTCATATTTGCCTGGAATCCTGGTAGGGACTTCAGTGGTACATAGCCTGTGCTCACGTAAAGACATTGACTCAGACATGTCTGAAATATAGGTTTATTTGTCTGTAAATCACTTTGGATTACACTTGAGGTTGTTTTCTTTCTCTTTCCCTCCTTCCCTCTCCCCCTTCCTTCCCTCCCTCCCTGTCTCTATTCTCCATTTTCTTTCTCACCCTCCCCATTCTGTTATCTGAGGCTATGTAGCCTGATTGGCTTTGAATACACCATCTTACTTCCTCGGCCTCCCAAGAATTGAGATTACAGTACTAATTTCAAATTGTCTCTTTCAAAGGACTGATAATTTGATCATTGTCAATTTATGGAATCCTTATATATATATATATTTTTGAGCTGAGGTTAGATCTAAATATCAGAAGGTCTAATATCGTGACAAGGCTTTGGATGTGGGGCCACTGCCTCTCAATGTCATCCAGGCACACAAGCATCCAGCTCATCTGTTTAACTAGTTCAGAGTTCCCTTGTGCAGATCCCTCGGAGTTGGGGGTTGTTTCTCTCTCCGTGCTTTTGATGATAGGATCTTAGTGTATATTAGCCATGTCTCAAATTTATAATTTTCTTACCTTGCCTCTTGAGTTCTGGGCTTACAGGTGTGTGCCCCCAACTCCCCACCTGGCTTGTCTTCTCTTTGTCCTAAGCTCTTGAGTACATAGGAAATATTGGGAGCCTGTGTACTTCCCAGCTTCTTGCTTCCTCCCGAAGCCAAAGCTTGCTTTCTGTGGCCTACAACTCAACAGGAGCTGTTTAGACACTAGCGTTCTTGGACTCTCTGCCCATAAATCTCATTATCTTATTTATCTGTGGGTGCTTGTAGATCCCTAGAGACATGGTGGCTAATATGGTAAATCAATCAACTAGTCAGTCTTCCCCATCCCTGTGAAGTGGCGAACTGCCTTGTCCTCCAGGCTTGCCTTCTTAGCTCTACATTACCCACAATCCCTCCTATTCCATCTAGCACAAAAATGGATATTTCTTGCTGGTGTGGACTGTATAGCGCTAGATGGTCCGGAGTTCATTATGTAGGAAAAGCCAGGCTCATACTCACAGACATCCACCTGCTTCTGCCTCCTGAGTTCTGGAATATGATCTTGAACTATCGTGCTCTATTTTATTTTCTTTTGGGAGAAGACAACGATGCCCTTACAAAAGATGGATTTTGAGCTAGGCAGTGCTGGCACATGCCTTTGATCCCAGAACTTGGAAGGCAGAAGTAGATCTCTGAATTCAAGGCCAACCTGATCTACAGAGTGAGTTTCGGGAAAGCCAGGGCTACACACAGGAAACCCTGTCTTACAAACAAAACCACTTTGGTTTTGTTGTTGTTTTTCAACTGTTACTATTGTCAAAAACGTTTTCCATTCCTGAAAAAACTGGTCTTCTATACCAGCAAGGTGGAGAAGAGAGACTTCTGCTCTTGAAGCAATGAACACTGAATTCTTAGCTTCTTGTTTGGGGTGGAGTGATGTGCAAAGAGAACTAAAGAGAGCCTGGGGTGGGATGTGTTAGTACCATCCTCTTGCACTTATGAAGAGCAGACAGGATAAAATAATACTGTCAGTGCTCTCGGACAATGCTCCCCCCCTGTCAGCCTTTAGAAGCAGCTCTCTGCTCTGCTCCTTGCTAAGACATCAAAGCCAAGAAGCTCTGTCTGGCATAAGCAGACTGTTGGCAGAGCCAACAGTCTTCAAGAGGCTCGTCTTGTCACTAGAGATCTGGTTTTGAGTAATTTCAGGGCTGAAGAGTTGACTTCAGAGATCAAGAGAGCTTCTACTCTTCCAGAGGGCCAGTTTAGCTTCCAGGACCTACATAAGCAGGACGACAACTGCCCATGACTCCAGCTCCAGGGGCAATGGCATCCTCTTCTGGCCCCATGTGAGCACCCTAATTCACATGCGCAAACTCACACATAGACACAGACGCATGATTTTGAAGAAGTTCGAGTCTTTCAATTAGCTTGGTTTTAGTAAATATGGCAGTTTCATGAAAAGGCACCAGTTTACTGTGGAGGAGTCATGATACCATGAGAGTAACACTTAGATTAGTTTTTTTACACTTACAGACGTGTACAACAGAATCATCCAGCTTTCCTCTTACAAGAATGAAGCAGCGTTCTCAACACCCATTTGCCTCTTTCTTTTTCCTCTCCTCTTTTTTTGTTTTTCCCTTTAAGACAAACGTTCTTTGCATTCCAGGCTGGCCTCAACTGATTTTAAGCTAGTAGATCAAAATGATGTGTGTGTACATTTGGATGTTATTTATACATGTTTCTCTGGATGCATGTAGCTGTGTGGAGGCCAGAGTTTGATGTTCAATCTTATCCTCTGTAGGTCTCCATCCAATTTTTTGAGGTAAGATCTCTCATTAAGCTGGAGCTCATCCATTTAGTTAGGCCAACTGGCCGATGAGCCCTAGAAACCATCCTCGTTAGCACTGAAGTCACAGATGTGTACCACCACACACAGTTTTTGTGTGGGTGCTAGGGGTCTGAACTCAAGTCCTTATGCTTGAGTGTCAGTCACTTTATTGACTGAGACATCTTCCCAGACCCCAGGGCATATGTTTGAATTAGTTTTTCATGGCAGTATGTAAGACAAAATATGAATGACCAGTTTGCAACCGAAAGGTGAAACCAGGTTAGAGAAAGATTTTTAAGTGTCTTAGTTACTTTTCTACTGCTGTGATGACACCACGAACAAAGTGACTTATAGAAGAAAGAGTTTGTTAGGGTTTACAGTTCTAGAGGGTTAGAGTCCATGTTGACAGAGTGTAGGCAGGGCAGCTAGATCAGGAGGCTGAGAGTGTATATCTTGAGCCACAAGAGTAAGTAGAGAGCAAATGAGTCTTTAACCCCTCAAAGTCCCCCTCAAAGTGGCATACTTCTCCGACAGGCCATAACACCTAAACCTCCTAACCGGTACCATCAACTGAGGACCCCGTGTTAAAATGCCTGATACTACTGGAGACAATTCTTATTCAAAGTGTTGCATCAAAGGACATAGGATTTCTGTAGTGCGACATCCCTGAGTTTTCAAGAAACTTGAAGAATAAGCACCTTGAAATTGAAGGACATGAGAAGTTAACTTTTTCCAGGAGTAGTGTCAAATGCTTTTAATGCTAGCGCTTGGGAGGCAGAGAAAATAGATCGCTGAGTTTGAGGCCAGTGAGTCTACATAATGAGATCTTGTTTCAAACAAACAGAAACAACAATAAAGTGCTCCTTGCACAAATAAAGTCATCAACTTGGGGCTAGAGATGCTGCTTAGTTGGTAGAATGCTTGACTCTAATACACATAAGGTTCCAGTGCTGCATATGTTGAGCTTATCTGTCTGTGTACAATCTCAGCACTCAAGAAAGAGGCAGGGCTCCTGCAAGTCTGAGGCCAATTGGTCTACACTCCTAGATGGTCAAAGCTACATAGCAAGATCCTGTCTTTAAAAAAAAAAAAAAAAGTGTATAATGTTACAGCCTGCTTCAAGTTCAGAACAGAAAATAGTTATGTGGTGATATAGTGTATATTTAATGAAATCAGTTTGGAACAATATATCACCACATGGTTGGTCTTTATAACTCAAGTTTTATGTATCCTAAAACCGGCAGCCAGCAGGAAGGAATCCTATTATATTGTATGGGTGGGGTTCAGTTACATCTGCTTGCTTTTCCTTTCAAACGACACTACTGGCTGTTGCTAGCTGCACACCAGATTCTTATTTCTGATAAGAAAAAAGGTAAGTTTACTGACTGCTGTTTGGCTTTCTCACAGAGTTCTGGAGGCCAACAAATGCACTGGGAACTTTTTTTTTTTTTAATGTAACATTAGACTATGTCGTGAGGTGACATTACATTCTTATACACACAGGTAAGATATTAAAAAAAAAAAAAAACAGACTTACTTGAGGCAGTTTCATATTACCCAGGGGTGCCCTGTGGATCCTAATACTCCTGCTTCCTGCCTCTAGTGCTGAGATTACAGTGCTGGGAATGAACCTCGGCTTGTTCATTTTTAAAAGATAGTCTTATTCTGCAGTCCTGACTGACCTGGAACTGGCCATCTTCCTGTTTCTACCCAGTAAGTGCTGAGTGTACAGGAAGGTGACATCGGGCCTGTCTTAATATTTTTTTCTTTTTAGAGAGAGTGCCTCTTTATGTAGTCCAGGCTAGCTTGAACTGACCCTCCTGGCTTGGGACCTTAACTGCTGGCATAACAGGCACGTGTTAAAAACTACTCATATTAAATATACCTAAATTTTTATTTTGAAAAAGGGTCTTAGTTTTCATGCTGGGCTTGAAATTGCATAGATCCTCCTGCTGCTACCTGCTCCGTGCGGAGATTGCCACGGCAGCATTAAGATGTACATTTTACACCAATCCCATAAGGAAAAAAATAGACCCTAATATCGTATGCAGTTTTGAAAGAAGTCAGAAACACCCTCTTCTGGGTTCTCCAGACATCAGTTTGGAGTCTTAGGTCTAGATGGGTTTTTTACAATGTGACGATCAAATGACAAACAGAATAGCTGTTACTGATTGTGTGCCACAAGTTTATGGCACACTGACAAGTAATTTATGTCTTTAATCTCCAAAACGCCTTCCTGAGGTATGTGGGCATTTAAAAAAATTTATGTATGCGCGTGACTGAGTGCAATAGACGATATATGTCTGGAGGTCAGATGACAACTGGGAGATAACACCCTTTTCTTCCAACTTGAGAATTTTGGGGATGAAACTCAGGTCGTAAAGCGCGGTTAAGTGCCGCTGAGCCATCTTGACTGCTCAAAAAGTAGACATTTTTATTATCATTTTTTAGATCGTGGCAGATCCGAGGCTAGGATAACTTCTAAGTCCGCCACCCAGCGATGCGGCAAAGACCGCGAAACAGTTCACCGACCAAAGAGAACCCCACCAACACGCCGGGCACTGAACAGGAGAAGACAACGGCCACACGCAGACGCGGAAGAGGGAGGCGGAACCGGAAACCAGAGCACAACTTCCGGCTGCGCGTAGGAAGTGGCTCTTCCAGCGTGTCTCCTGCCTATTTCGCGGAGGCGCAGTAGAGTTGGTGCGCCTCTCGTGCACGTGGTAACGCGTCCTGCTTCCCAACCGCTTGCAGCGAAGATGTCTCACCCATCCCCGACCGCCAAGCCCTCCAACCCCAAGAACCCGCGGGTCTTCTTTGACGTGGACATCGGCGGGGATCGAGGTGAGCGGCGCGGTCGGCTCAGTGGCCTCTGCGCTTGGGGCCTCCCGGCTGCGGTTCTCCTTGGCCCACGGACTGTTCGGGGCGGCTCGGGGCCTGGGAGGGAGGGAGATAGCAGCCTGGATCCTCCTCGGAGCAAGACCCGGAGCCCACGAGTTCAGGTTGAGGGTGCTCCCGTATAGACGATGCCTTAGTTCCCGCCGAAGTTTCTGGAAATTTCTACGTCAGGAATTGTGGCGTCCCTTACGTTTGTCTCTTGATTCGGTCGCACATCCCTGCAACCTTTGCATCATCTTTCATTATAAAAACAAAATGATTTGATGAGTGTGGTTAATAGTTTGGGGTTCTCTCTTGCTTTCACACGAAATACTTCGGGACCTAAGGCATCGTTTACATACTAAAGTGACTTGCTCGTGCTTTTCCCTCATTCCTGATTCTAGCAGCAGTTTACATAGGCGATCGTTTCTGATATTTTGGCACCATGAAATTAAGTGCCATAGCTATATTGTTACCTTAGATTCAAGAGCTAAGACGTCCTAAACTAGCGTTGCTCAACCAGTGGGCCGCAATCCCTGGGTTTCTAACGATCTCTGTTACAGGGGTCGCATAGCAGATATTTAAATTATGATTCGTAACGGTAGCAAAATTATAGTTACATTAATTTTATGGTCGGGGTCACCACAACCTTAGGAATTGTATAAAAGGCTCGGAGCATTTGGAAGGTTGTGAACTGGTGTCTTAAGCAGTTGAAACAAGGTGGGAGACATGTTACTTTGTAACTGAATTGGGCTTGTTTTGAAACATGTTGTAGAGTCAATGGCCAGCCCTTCTGGGACAGAAGCACCTACAGATTTACGTGTGTATTCACTTTATTTTGGAAACTTAGGTTTTATTGTTAATGTCTTGGGTCGTTGAAAGCGGAACTGCAGTAAGTGGTGTCCACAAAGAACCGCTAAGATAAAAAATCCAGGCAACCCAAACATTCCAGTACTATTTATCTTCTGCTGTTACATGGCAATTAGAAATTCTTACCACTTGGCCACTGAGATAGCTGAGCAGACAGGTGTTTGCCACCAGCAGTGCTGGCTGGAAGTTGTCCCCTATTTTCCACACTGCATGCCTCCGTCCCACATGTAGAGTAAATACATGATTTTTAAAAGCCTAAATATTAGTTAAATGACTCAGGATTTTTAACTATTTGTACTCACGTTGTCCTTTCTATGCTACTAATCAGCTAGATGCAGTAATTGGTTATGACATTCAAATTTAGATGTATGAAGCTTCCCTTAAATAGAAATTTAGAAAAATGACAATTATCTCTAACAGTTCCGTGGTTAGGCTGATGTCCAAGGGAAAGGAAGTTTGTATGAACCCCTGTGTCACTGCAGCGTTATTCTTAGTAGCCAAGATACAGCACCAACCTAGTATTTCAAAGCTTGGATACATACAATGTGCTGTATGCATAGTAGAATATAACACTGCCATTTAAAAGAAGGAAATCAGATGACTATGGATGAATCCAGAGGATCTTTATAAACAGTTGAACTCAGACTCAGAAGTAGCATGATGGTACCAGGGGCTGGGGAGATGTCAAAGGATGCATAGTTGCATTTAAAGAAGGTAAGCTCAAAAGATTTGTTATGCAACATTGTGACTATAGTTAACATAAGAGAAATAAGTGTCTTGTTGAAGGATGTGTTAATCACTGGTTCGGTATACAAGTCATCCCCTTTTTGTTTACCCATTTAGTTTCTTTGCACAATGACATGATTTTCTTTTCTTTTCCTTCAGTTGGCAGAATTGTTTTAGAATTATTTGCAGATATCGTTCCCAAAACTGCAGAAAATTTTCGTGCGTTGTGTACAGGCGAAAAAGGCATTGGACCCACAACTGGGAAACCACTCCATTTTAAAGGATGCCCTTTTCACCGAAGTATGTATAAACATCCTCTTTCTGATTATCTTGATAGAGATACCAGTCCTGCACTTAGGATTGGTCGGGCCCTAAGTTGGGTGAAAGGTCTAACAATTTCATTTCTTAAAGGATACTTGGTCACAGGTATTATGTCATAAAGCTGTGGGCAGTGTGATTGATTTCGAGAGCGAAGTTTATCTGCTGGGAAATGGACAATCTGACTTCACCAGTCTCCCGATTCCTCTTCAAACCATTTCATTGGGAAATAAAAAGCGTGACAGATAAATAAGCTGACCTTAGGTCATTAGACAGCCTGGGCAGAATTGTTTGAGAAGTCTTTGACTATTCAATGTCTTAGATACCCTGGTCATATGTGATTAAACTGTCATTTCATACAGATTATTTGACTGCTGTCCTAGTAGTTTTTATGTTCAGAAGCCATAACTTCCGGAGCCACATACTCTCACCCTTTTATTTTTGTATCAGATAAAAGTCTAAATTAACAGTAGATATTTAGAATAAACATATAAATTACAATATCAGTAATTTTCCTGTGTTGAAGGGGATTGAATCCAGGGTATTACTATGGTCCTGATTTTCATAGATCAATTTTCTTAAAGATACTATTTATTGAGGAAAATGAACATTGATTTTTAAATGTTTTAAACTTGATTTACTTACATATGTAATAAGATATAAAAAAAGGAAATAAAATATTTAACACAGTAGATGAACACTTTAAAAACCGCAGTCGGCTAGAGTTGGGAACTTGACACTTGAATATTCTTTAAATCACAAGGCTGATGATTAGGCTTACACTATTTTTGCAAATGTAATTGATAGGAAACATCTGCTTTTTAGTCTTGAATTTTGGGACATGTTAGGCAGAGAATACTCTCATGATAAGGCCCCAGGAAATACTTTGGGTACTGGGGTTCTGCTTGCACTTATTGAACTATTAGGAGCTTTTCTATATTTTGTTGTTAAAAGAAATGGACGTCCTACACCTGTTATGAGAGGGAGAAGCCTGTGGAAGTGGGTCATGGATACATCCCAACGTTGTTTCTTTTTTCTCTTGGCTGTTTATGTGTGTTTATTACTACAGTGTAGCTAAGTGCTGACTTCCATGAACCTAGGGTTCTCTGAACATGGGGTGGTTTCAAACCATTGTCAAGTATACAAAATCTCTATCGTGAATTCTAGCATATTGTGAGTTTCTAGGTTCAGTCCTCACTGTGTTCAACATTATTAGGGTAGTGTTTATTTACCAGGCATTAATGAGCAAGTATCTACATAGCTTCAAGGTGTAAAATGCTATTTAAGCAATTTGTTTTTGGAAGGCGTCAGATTATTAAAAGGAAAGTAGAGTTAGTGTAACGATGGAAACTTGGCCTACCTTTTGTGTTTGAACAATTTTATAGGGAGGTACTTTTGAATTAGTTCAACAAACTAATTTCTTGAGAGCTGGTGTGTAATAAGTTTGTTGGAGTGAGGCTGTGAGAAGTTTTACAAATAGAGTTGGTGGGATGGAAGAAGGGAAAGGCCAGGTGTACTCAAGTGCTTACATTTGTGAGCATTACTGAGATCTTCTGTTTCAGTTACTAATAGCCATTTTCCTTTTTTGCAGTTATTAAGAAGTTTATGATTCAGGGTGGAGACTTCTCAAATCAGAATGGGACAGGTGGAGAAAGTATATATGGTGAAAAATTTGAAGATGAAAATTTTCACTATAAGGTAAAGAAAAATTCTTGTTTTTGCTAATATGTCTTTGAAATGTACTTGGATTAAGACATCAAAATATTATCTTTTGAGTGTGACCATATTGCTGTCCTTCCTCCCTCCCCTCTTCCTCTTGGTACTAGGGCCTTTTATGCCAGACAAGTGCTCCATCTCTCAGCTGCCCTTCCATTTCCCATTTTGAGACTGGGTCTTGCATATTTGCTCAGGCTAGCCTTAAGCTCACTCTGTATCCCAGACAGGCCTGAACTCCTGATCCTTTTTACTTAGCCTCCTTAGGAGCTGCGATTATAAACTTCTGTTAGCAGGCCTGATGCGGATTATACTTTTATTATAAAATTCAGAAATAAACACTTCTAAGGGTGTGTGTGTGTGTGTGTGTGTGTTGCTGGGCATGAATGAACTCAGAGTCTTGTGCATGCTAGGCAGGTTCTCTTCCACTTGAACTACATCCCAGTTCAGTATTCATCTGATGTGGAAAGGATTTATCTAGTAACAGTTTTCTTTTTTTGAGACAGGGTTTTACTGTATGACAGATAAACATTACCATACCTGGCAGTACGATATTTTGGCAAAAATACAGTACTTATTTTCACTACAATCAGTTTTTATATGCTTCAGTTAAACCAATGAGTTTTTAAGATGCCATATGGCAAAATTGATCCCAGGGAAAATGTTCTCGTTATTGTAAGGATGGTAACTTGTGCATCTTTATCCTTGAATCTGAAGAACAAAACCATCGCTAATATCCAGGATGTCAGGGGATTTTCCACCTAGCGGATATGGTTAATGGTCGGGGTGTATTGCACCATTCCCGTTTTAAGAACAGACATGTAAGTACAAAAGTAAAGTGATGTCTTTGGAAATGAGGAATGTAAGCAAGGTAATTAGGGTGACTTGGAAAGAGAATTTTGTTGCTCAGTTCTATCACTGAAAATGACAGGCTGTTGATAATCTTACCTCAGAGCCCGGATTAAAATACAAGGTACAGTGGAAGATAATACGTAATATGCATGCAAATGCTAAGCAGATTGAATATATTTGCTTGAATAACTTTGGTAGAAGTTGACTACCCCTTCTATGAAATGCTTTATTCTAGAAATATTTCAGATTTAAGTTATTTGGATTTTAAAATATTTGCAAAGATTTTAGAAGTTGAGCATCGCTATCTCAATCAAACGCTTGAGATTTTGTAAAGTTTCTGAATTTGGTTTTGAGATTAGGGAAGTTCAACCTTTAGGTTGGAACTTGCTGTGTAGACCAGGCTGGCCTTGAATTTACAGAGATTTCCTGTCTCCTGAGTGCTGGGATGAAAAACATCTGGAACTATTATAACATACGATAGGAGAAAGATTTAGATATCAACTTGGGAGAGACACCGAGGCGGTTTCATCACTCAGGATAGGCAAAGTGGGCCTTCAGGTGGCTGAAATCCTGCTAGTCGGGAACTAAAATACAGATTTCAGAATGACAGTGATGAGCAGGGAAGAAAGGCAGTGGAAAGCCAGAGAAAGCAAGCTTACTGTGTAGTAATAGTTAAGAGAAGGCACCAAACAAAGCTATCAGAGGAAGAACTGACATGTTTCTGGCCATTGCACTGATTTTTAAAAATGGACATCTAAGGAAAAGATTGTGGCTGTGGCATTATAAAAATTCAGGGACCTTGAAAGCTGAATTGGATTTAGATCGATGGGATTAAAGGTGTGGGAAAAGTAACCTGACATTTGTGAGGCATGCACTAGAGGTATGCATTCAGAGAGCCTATCCTATGCAAAATGGAAAAGCAAAACGACATCTTTCCCGTGAACATACTGATTGCAAGATGTTCTTTTGCATAGTCCCTGAGTTGTTCATTTACCTGGATGAAAGCCATGAGATTGGAATTATTTTCCTTAGGGAAGTACTTATCTGAATAACTTGTCTAAATCTGATTCTACATTACTGATCTCAGTTTAGTGAAAAGGAAGAATCATAATGGAGGCCAGTTCCTAATTGTGGGAACTGCACACATATTCTCTGAAAAGTAGTAATTCACTACAAGAGCAAAATAAATGACTAAATGTCTTTAGTGCACCTTTAAAGTGAGCATCTATCTCTTGCAGGTGGCCAGTTTAGAAATACCTACCTCTCATTTAACTGACAATTTTGTTTTATTCATTTAAGGTTCTTAAAGTAAAATCAGAGAGAAAGATAGCTAAACACACGTGAAACTGATGAAAAGAGTAGTCGCACACTCCATCTGTTCTAGAGAAAAGTCAATAAAAGGAAATAGTCAATAAGGCCTCTAACTTTGTTTTTCTTTTAATGATTTTTATCTCTGCAGCATGATCAGGAGGGTTTGCTGAGCATGGCAAATGCAGGCTCCAATACAAATGGTTCTCAGTTCTTTATCACAACAGTTCCAACTCCTCATTTGGATGGGAAACATGTCGTATTTGGTCAAGTAATTAAAGGATTAGGTGTGGCAAGAATGCTTGAAAATGTAGAAGTGAATGGTGAAAAACCTGCCAAAGTAAGTAAAAAGTCACAGTGAGGTAAACTTGCGTGCTTAATCTGTGTCAAAGAAATGGAAATTATAGGGTCAGATGGTTGTTGGTTAGAACAGTAGGAAAGAAATTAGGATGTTTTTGTTATAGGAGCCTGGATTGGCTACTTTTCTCTAAAACTTTAAAAAAAAATAATGGCTAAGAAGATTAAAGGACATATGTTTATTTTTCCTTTGAAATAGGTAGTCCTGGCTTTCTTGAATTGTCTAATAGTCTTTTTGTCTCTACTAATGCTAGGATTAAGCATTATGCTCAATAGAGAGATTTTAATTCTTGTTTCAGTGATCTACCAAAGTGATCTTTCATCCCTGTGAAGCTTTTGCATCAGTAGTAATTAACTAGAAAGAAGACAGTGAATTCATTGCTACCTAACTGGAAGTTTGGAATAGATGTTGTTACTTTTCTTGGTCTGTTTCTACACCCTGTATGAATTGCTTAAGTGTTTAGGTTGTATTGTATTCTAAATGCTTGTGAAGCAAAGTGACTATGAGAGACATACTGAATAACAAGACTGCAGGAATTAGGAAGTACGCTAACAATACAGACACTGCAGTTGCCAATTCACTATGCTCACGGCACTCCCAAACAGTAAAATATTGGGAATATATTTGGCTATAATGTCAATAGACATGGTCATACTAGTTAGAATGTACATAAAAGGAAGTTACTGGAATTAGAGCAGATAGCTGCACCCATCAAGTCTGTGACATTAGGAGTAGTATGACTGGGCTCTGCAACTTTTAAAGGTAGACTTAAAGATCTCTAAATATTCACTTCAGTTTCATGTTTTTACAGCTGTGTGTTATTGCAGAATGTGGAGAATTGAAAGAAGGGGATGACTGGGGAATATTCCCCAAAGATGGCTCTGGTGACAGTCATCCAGATTTCCCTGAAGATGCAGATATAGATTTAAAAGATGTGAGTAATTTCAGATGAATAAACTTTAGTTACTTAAGTGAATTAAAATATTTAGTTCTAAAAGCTTGATGAGTCTGTCATAATGATAGAACCTTAGCATTAAGTCACATTATTTACTAACATCCAA
Organism: Phyllotis vaccarum; assembly: GCA_033318265.1. Lineage (NCBI taxonomy): Eukaryota > Metazoa > Chordata > Mammalia > Rodentia > Cricetidae > Phyllotis > Phyllotis vaccarum. Next base: position 91,615,638 of record JARWLC010000007.1, read on the forward strand.
TATATCTATTTTATACAGGTAGAAAAAATTTTATTAATAGCTGAAGACTTAAAAAACATTGGAAATACTTTTTTCAAATCTCAGAACTGGGAAATGGCTATTAAAAAATATGCAAAGGTTTTAAGGTAATAAAGCATTTTTATAAATTACTTTTAAGAATGTATAACTGAATTATTTTGAACTAAAACTCAGAATCATTAATATTTAGCAAGTTATTTGTATGATTAAACAGCTGTATTGAGTTATATTTCTTGCCAGGTATGGTGGTGCACACCTTTAATCCCAGCACTGGGAAGGCTAGATAGGTGACAAAGCTTTGACTTGGAGCCTAGCCTTGTCTACAGAGCTAACTCCAGGACAGCCCCAGGCCTATACAGAGAAAACCTTTCTCTAAACAATAACAACCCCTCCCCAACAACAAAAAAGTTATATTTCTTTTGTTGCCCTGACTTATTTTGAAAAATTTCAAAACCTAGACAAGTTGAAGTGGGACTATTATATGTTTAAATGATTTATAATGTATTTTGTGTATGAATGTGAGTGAGTAGCTATCAGAGGACAACTTGTGGGAGTCAGTTCTCTTCTGCTCTATGAGTCCTGGAATGGAACTCAGACTGTCAGGCTTATCTTTCTTTATTAAGGCATCTTTTGGCCATGCATTTAAAAAATATGTACATGTGTGGAGACCAAAGTTCAACTCTGGAAGTCATCCTTAGGGATGCTGTCTACCTCCTTTGAGACAACTTCTTATTGGCTTGAAGCGTGCCAGTTAGGCTAGTCTGTTGCGCAGTGAGCCTCACCTATCCATCCTTCAGCCCTTAGTGTTGCACATTTGCATGAGTTTGGGAGGGCAGGGGGTGGGGTGTCAAACTCAGGTTCTCATGCCTGCAAAGCAAGCATCTGACCACCTGAGCTATCTTCCTAAGCCTTCACATGTACTTTTGTGGTATCCCGGTAAGTTAGTTGTCTTATACAACTGTTACTTTAGAATTGAGAGATAAATATTTAAGTGGATGTAGGTAGGGTCATGCTATGTATTTCTTAAGATAAAACACCCCAAAGACATGTCATTTTGGCTTGTTCTGTGTTTGGGCACTTGGTTAAAGTGTCATTCTGATGTGACTTTGTAGATAGAAAATAGGTGATGCTGTGTCACTGTGTGAGGATGCAGTCTCCACAGTGGTCGCAGTGTCTCTGTAATTACTGCTTTGATTGTTGTAGAGCTTTAGTTCTTAAATTTTAACATTTAGTTCTAAGATGAAGTTTCTCTATAGGAGCCAGCCCCTCCCCTTCCTCACAAAGTCATATAGAAGCAGTGTGAGTGTTTAAAACTCAGTTTATTTATTACACTAATTTACATATGTGTCTAGGTACACATACATAGAGTACTTAAGAGGCAGAGGACAACCTGAGGGAGTCTGTTCCCTTCTACCATCTGGGTTCCTGCTCGTCAAACTCAGGCCATCAGTTTTGGCTGCTAGTGCTTTTACCCACTGAAACATCATGTGCATACTTTTGACCGGTTCCTCTGTGTTCTGAGGTGCTGGGGGCTCCCAGGACTCTTGGCATATTAGATAAGCACTCTTGAACTACATTCCCAATCTCATTTTGACATGTGACCAGTGTTAGGACTTATTTTAGGCTTCTCTTATAACTACTTTGCTTTTGTATCTGGAATAAACAGTTTCTCTAAGGAGTTGATTCCTTTGGAGAAACTTTAGAAATTAAATTGTAAGGACCAGGTCCTTAGCTTAGTGTCCGTGATCTTTTCAGTCAGTAGTTAGCGCAGTGCTACCTGGTTAACAAAATGGCTCAGTGAGTAAAAGCACTTGCCAAATAAACCTGCGACCTTCTTGGAATCTGCAGTAAAAGGAAGTAACTGACTCCCCCAAAGTATCCTGACTTCCACACACAGAGACACCATGGTATGCCTAGCACCTACATCAGAAACACAAAATAATAAAGTCAACACTGCATAGTGTTTTGTCTCTTCCCATTGAATTCAGTTGTCCTAATGTAGGAATACTGGTCCTAAACATAATTTATATTAGGAGGTAGATGATATGAACCTGAGTTGTATATAGTTAGATATAGATTTATTGTTAGTTGTTAACTTTGGGAAAGTTGATGTAAAAAATATCCTCTGGAGAAATAGGGCTAGGAGTTCAGCTCAGTTGCAGGAAGATGTGCTTAGGCTCACAGCCTGTTTAATTTCTTGGCTCTTGAGAAAAAGTGTCATAAAAAATTGTCATCATCAGGTATCAGATGGACCAGTAGACATAATGTTGAAGCAGTGTGAAGTTTCATGTTGCCTTTATTAATATGTTCTCTAGATACATGGATAGTTCAAAGGCTGTTCTTGAGAAAGCCGACATATCCAGACTGCAACCAATAGCCTTGAGCTGTGTACTGAATATTGGTGCTTGTAAATTGAAGATGTCAAATTGGCAAGGAGCAATTGACAGTTGTTTGGAGGTAAGTCTGTATGACAAATTTTTGGAAGGAGTGCGATATTGTTTTATCAAGGCAATAGAGAAAGGCAGTGGTCCTTTGTAGTAACAAGTTTTTCTGGCCCAGATTAGCCCCAAGGTCTGGATTTGCCCAAAGCTACTTAGCTCTGGCTAGCCCTGAGGTCCAGACCAGCAGTCCCAAAGTCCCAAATAATTACACAAAGTCTTATATCAATTACATGCTGTTTGGCCTATGGCTCAGCTCAGGCCTATTGCTTGCTAGCTCTTACAACTTAACCCATTTCTATTAATCTTTGTCTTGACTCGTGACTTACCTGAATTCCTTTACATCTTCCTCTCTGACAGCGTCTCACGGTGGTATCTCTCACAGTGTCTCCTTCCCAACTGCTTTTAAGATGCCTTGCCATATGCCAAAACAGTTTCTTTATTATCCAATGATAATTCACAACATATAGGAAGACATTCCACATCAGTCCTTAATGTACTTTAATTGCCTAGGACCTAGTGACATTTGACAATGTGACTTAAGTCATCTTGTCTCTAAAATAATTTGGATTGTCAGTTCTTTCTGCTAATTATTAGTTTTGACTTTAATTGTCACCTAACATGTACAAAGAACTCTTTTATTTCTCAAAGCATGTTTATATACTTATTTATTTGTATTTATGAGCTAGCATATATGAACAGAGCTAGGAATGATTAAGAATGTAGGCATGAGTGTGGTAATCTATATCTATAATAATCCCAGCACTGCAGAAGTGATAACTCTATCTTAAGAAAAAATTCTCAGTATTGACTCTCTTAAAGAGATGCCAAGCAAACAAAAATAGATGGCTTTAAAATGTTTGTTTCAGGGGACTGGTGAGAGATGCTCAAAGGTTAAGAGCACTGCTTGCTCTTGCAGGGGTCCTGAGCTCAAATCCCAGCAACCACATGGTGGCTCACAACCATCTGTAATGAGATCTGATCTTCTGGCCTGCAGGAATACATGCAGACAGAACACTGTATATATAATAAATAAGTAAATCTTTTTTTAAAAGTTGGTTTCAGGGAGAGGCCTGTTAAAGTTGTTCATGTCTGTAGTATAATTACTCTCCATGTCCTTGGATTCTATTCTGAGATTGAACATTATTCTGTGATAAACATGTAGAATTTTATTGTCATTCCCAATAAACATAGCTAGACAAATAGTTACATAGCATTTGGATGGCTTAAATCACTGGATTTTGATTTTCAGGAGGTATTGGACTGTCCGTGAACCAATGGTGATATCAGAAGGTGACTATACTTAAACTTTCATTTAAATTTTTTTTCCTCTTAAATAGTCTGGGTCCACTTGAACTAGAAACCAGTGCAAAGTGGCACCCTAGAGACTGATAAGAAAGCCATCCTTCTTTTCTACATTCACTCAGCACCCTCTGCTGGTAAACTCCTGGCTGACACAAGTGCTCTAGCTCCAGGGAGTTGGAGCCAGTTGATAACAGGTACTTTTAGATAGAAATACTGATTTTATAACTTTTTTTTCGTAGGCTCTTGAAATGGACCCGACAAATACCAAAGCACTATACCGCAAAGCACAAGGATGGCAAGGATTAAAAGAATATGATCAAGCATTGGTAAATTGTGTTGTCATTGTTTTATAGTAGATAATCACCTTAGAAGTCTTAATGTCTAATGTTTCTTCAATTCTTCCCATCCCCATTAAAGGCTGATCTTAAGAAGGCGCAGGAGATAGCCCCAGGAGATAAAGGTAAATTATATATAAAGGTAAAAAGTTTTATAGTGAAGCTTCAATTTGTCCTTCAAAAGTGGGTCCTTGTGAGCCAATGTACACAACCTTGACATTTTTATTTGTTTAGATATTGTGGAGTGCCTTTTACTGGGCCAGGCATTGGTTATATAGTAAAAAGACAAGTATTCATGGTCCCTCTCCTATACAGAGTTTACATTCTTTTAATATGCCTTTCATATTGCTACTGCAACCCTTTCTGTTGAGATGCTCATTCTTTTACTTCAGTGCTAGCCGAAAGGTCAGCAGTAATAGAGTATGAATTTAGGACATTGTTTCCCAAAGCTGAATGTGGCTGACTAAACATTCTGTGTATTGGGTATGCTGCAGAGTAGCTGTGATAGACAATACAGCCATGGCAGGGGATAGTTGTGTCACTACTACACATTAGTCATTTTTTAGTTTTTACATGCTTTGAAAATTAATTCATTGCTTCTTTCTTCCCTGCAGCTATCCAGGCAGAATTGCTTAAAGTCAAACAAATGATAAAGGCCCAGAAAGATAAAGAAAAAGCGGTGTATGCAAAAATGTTTGCTTAAAAAGAGTTCAACTTTGCTTTAAATATTAGACGTTGGTTATATAAAGGATAAAGTACTGTCTACATAAGATCCCCGATGTGTTTCCCTTGATTCTTTGTCGTTGTTTACATAGAAGTACTGGCATAGGTTCTTCTTAATAAAGTGGTTATGAGATACAATTAATCTCATTTTAAAATTGTTCTGTTTCCATTTTTACTAAAAATGATATCTGGCCAATATTTAAACTGTAAAGTCTTATTTAGTAAGTTTTAGGCTTCTCATTATATCCCATTGGAAAACAGACACATTACAATCCATAACAGTAGCAATGAAAATAATTTCATGGTTGGGGTCACAACATTGAGAAGATTAAGAACTACTAATCTATCCTGTCACAACTGTGTATAACCAGTGGGCCTGGTTATGTTTCAGTAAAACCATTCTGGATGGCTTTCCCAGGTCTAGAGTACACATTTGTTTTTACATTTGAAGATTTAAGTTTAGCAAGACAAATTTACTATGAAGGCCAATAGTACAAGTTTCTGTTGGTATTGAAGTGTTCGAAGGACTTGGGAAGTGAGATGCTACACCATTTATTTGTAAAGTTTTATTTATGAGAAATAGTTCATGATTTTATGGGACAACTTTAGATATAAAGTTTTTTATTTCAATAATGTTTAAGGACACTTTTTATCTAAACATTAAAAAAAAATGAGGTTGGCATTCATTTACAGTTTTATAGGAACTGTAATGTGCCAGTAAGTGAAGGCATTGTGTTTTACATGCCATTATAAGCTGGCCCTCCTCCACCTTCTGGCACCACCCAGTTAATGTTCTGACTTGGGTCTTTGATATCACATGTTTTACAATGCACACAGTTCTGAGCATTTATCTGTAATCGAAATCCATCACCTTGTTCCAAAGGAACAAATTCATAAACTCCTGTAAAGTAAAAACAAGATATATTAACAAAAGGTAAATAATTAAAAAATGAATGGAAATTAAAATTTAGAACTAACTTCAGAAACTTTTTAAGCTTTCATGTTTGGACCCACAGACTATCTGCTCTTGGCGTATGTTGTGTTATTAGTATACTAATAAGCTTGGTACCTTTACTAAACACATAGTAGAACAGTATTGTCTGGGTTAATCTAGTAAGAGTTAAACAAATTAGCTCCAGTCCTTTCCTCTGAGTTTATAGTATAGTATAACTTTTAAAAGTCAAGACAAGGGCCATATTATTGAATAGTTTTACTTACCTTCTAATCTCACATGAGTATACAGTAATTTTCATATATCTGGGTGCTATTTATTCTCCCATATTTAGATCTGGTTCTCATTAATTTTAACTGAAAGCTCTCAGCCTTAAGAGATTCAGCATTTGATTACTTTGTCAGTCATTGACCTCAGTGTGGTTGTAATGTGTATACATGTACATACAAACTGTCATTTCAGAAAAGCTTTTTAAAAAGATCCGAGAACAGGTATTTGTTTTCTATAATCCTTTTGTCTAATGGTAGACGAGAAGGCTGTTTGGAGATAATAGTTCACCTGAACTAGACTTAACCAAAATCCCCCTATTTTATCACTGCTAGTCAGGACATTCAGGACATGAATTTCTGTAAGGACGCTGAACACAAAAGTGTTTTAGGTTTTTTTTTTTTTTTTTGAATAAATAATAGTCTCCTTGCAGTGGAAAGGGAACATCTTAAAATGGAAATTAGTTAATGTTTAGGAATAGAGGAAATTGTTACTGACCTGCAGGGCAGAATCGCTGCTCAGGCCCATCATATATTGACAGATTTCTATTAACAGGTATGCTGTCATCCTTTAAGGTTAAATGCGCTGGCTGATCATGTTCATGATTAGTACCACTCAAAGCCACAGATGATAAGAGGTCAAAACTGATCTGTCCATCAGGTTTTGGATATTCAATGGGTGTACAATCCTTAGCTGGTTTGAGCCGATCAGAGTCTGAGCCTTAAGCAAATTTGAGGAAGATGTTTAATGCTATAACATAATTTTCTAGTACTTTATCTTCTTTTGGTGCTGGTGATTTACTATTCTCCTATCATTGAATTCTTCAGTCAGTCAATGAAACAATCTCGTTATATAGTTCAGACTGGCCTTGAACTTACCTTCTGGCCTTTATCTCCCTATGCCTGGCCTCTAGTATATTAGAGAACCGGAGCTACCATCATACCAAAGGAAGGAGCTCAGATTAGGGTATTTTATCTATTAAAGATGGATATGGTAGTGCACATTTGTAGTCCCAGCACTTAGGAGGTAGAGGCAGGAGAAATAGTTTAACAACACTCTGACTATGGACCAAATTTGAGGCTATCTGGGCTACATTTGATCCTGTTGCAAAATAAACCGCCCACCCCCCAACACTCAACACCTAAACAGAACCATATTTACCATGTCTCTGACAAAGGAAATTTAAAATATTAGGACAGCAAGTTTAGTGAGACCCACCCTAACACTACCAAATTGAAAAGTTATATATCCCTCACATACTTTTTTTTCTTTCTGTATAAAGGTGCTTAAGGTCAACACTGGCATTAGGTATATTTCAATTACCTTTATGTTTTAGAGTCCATGGCTCCATTCCTCTCAATATCCAGTAAAATATTCCAGTGTAAATCATCCCTCCATATACTCCCAGTATCCCATGGCAGGATGGCCTTATATTCCTAACAGCATGTAGCTCTTTCCATACCCAAGAGTTCTTCAAATTGTCCTCATACTCAGTTACATGGAGTCCTTTTATGAAAAATAAGAATTATTAAGTGAAACAAATGATAAGTCCTAATTTTTAGAAATCTGGTTGTATGGATCCATGCAAAATCTTTATACTTGCTGTTAGTAAGATAATTGATCTGCCTTTTCATTGGGTGGCACTGCTTCTACATGCTAAGTGTTCAGAACTTCTTTGCTCTGCCAAGTGTTTGGCGGGGGACAGTGATTCTTTTTGGGGGGGGGGGAAGAAGATTAATTAATCCAAATATACAGTGTGTCAAAATGATGGCACACGATAATAAGCAGTCTGGGGGTAGAGGGGGTATGTGTGTTCCAATTGATAAGATTTAGAGAGTGCTATCTGAATAGAGGCAGAAATCACAAGATGAACATGCATGGTGTGTTCAGGAACTGGAGACCAGTAGCTGGAGCACAGCGCTGTAGAAACAAAGTCAACAGCTGGTGGAGATAGCTTAGTGGCAAAGTCCTAGGTTCAATATCCAGTCTTGGCAAGACAAACAAAGCAGCCAACCAACAACAACTCCTCTCCCTTCACCCCCAGACTGGCAACGGTGGAGTTGAGGTTCCATTGGCAATACTTCATGTGATTACAGTGATCCTTGGGAGGTTTCTTCTGAGAACAGTAAGATGGTTCAGCCAGTAAATGCACCTGCCAAGCAAGCAAGTTTGATTCCCAGCATCACATTAGGCAGCTCACAACTGCTTGTAACTCCCAGCTCCAGGTATCTGACTCCTGGCCTCTGCAGGAACTTGCACTCATGTGTATATATCTACACACAAATAATGACAATAAAAACTTTTCTTAAGTTCTCTGACCTCCGTATGTTCACTATAGCATGTATATACCTCAGCCCTACATATTACATGTATACGTAATAGTTTTTAAAAAAATGAAATCAAAGTGAATATTGGTTTTCAGAATAAGACTTGTAGAGGATCTTCTTAATTAGCTAAATGATTTAGAAATAGGGTCTCATAGTATAGCCTTGGTTGGCTGGGAATTCATAGAAATCTGTTTCTCCTTTGCTCACTGGATGCCCAGTTAGATGGCCTCTTAATGATTTATGTGGTGGTAATGCCTGCTCTTTGCCATAGCAGAGTCATATGATTTGGTAAGGATAGGTGGCTGACTTGGCCCTGTTTAGTGATGCTCTGTTTCTAGCCTATGGATAGTTGGGAATTTGTGTGATACCTTTTGAATCATTCCATATATGCAATGCAGGTAATAGTACCATCGAATCTGAAAGGAGACAGTCACTGGTACTATGGATATTCTGTATTTTTTACCATGGGAGGAGTTTCTCACCTGTCGTCTTTGATTGGAGGTTTTCACTAGTTAGTTGATTAAAAATTGATTCTGCTGCCAAACTTCCACTTTTCATTGCCGTGTGGGTACCTTTGATCTTGGGAACATTCATGAAACCAGGACTACAACCAATTAGTAAGCCACCAGGAAAAGTGAGTTTTGGTATGGACTGGAAAGAAGATTGAGAATACTTTTGTCAGCTCAAATGAGGCAAAACAAAAATCCCTCAAACCTAAAGCTGTAGGGGAAAGAAATAATAAACAGCATGAAAAGGAATATGCAGCAAGGAAAGGAAGCACAGCCAGGGCAGTTTAGGATCAGGACTATGGCCATTTTTTTTATCTTCTTTACTGTTCTATGCCTGACCTATGGGTCAGAATTATCAAATAGTATATTTAAAAATGATTTATTTATATGTATCTGTGTCACGGTTAAGATATTTCTAAGCCAGGCAGTAGTGGCTCATACTTTAATCTCAGCACTGGAGGAAGGCAGAGGCAGGTGGTGGACCTCAGAGTTCGAGGCCAGCCTTGTCTATAAAGTGAGTTCTGAGGCTCAAAACAGCATGGGAGCACGTGTCTGCAGGGTTGCTCATCTGCAGTTTTTCTTCTCTAGGGCTGTCTAAATTCATAGACAGGCTTTTGTTGAGGGTGGCATGGTAAGTTTGATGGTGCTGACTGAAAGAAATAGGGAAGGCTTTGTGGCCACAGATCCCACCAATGGGAGAATTCTGAAGCAAGAAGCAAAGCCTGAAGGGAGAAGGAATCAGAAGGATCATGTCCAGGTTGCTGAGATGGTTCAGTGGGTAAAGCTTGCTGTCAAATTTAATGACTCAGAATCCATATAGTAGAAGAGAACCAAGTCTCACAAGTTGTCCTCTGACCTCATGCTTGTCCACAGACATGCATGCACATATTTGCATGACCTTGTTTATAATACCAGTATTACTTAACTTTGTGAGTTACTGTTAATAGTAACAATTTATTCAGAACTTTACTTTAAGGTTAAGTGTCCCCCATGTTACTTTTCTAATCAGTTAAAGAAAATCAAACCCCAATTTCTAAAACAGCCTGAGAATCTAGACTAGAAGGCATGACAGGATCCTGAAGGTCAGAGAAGCTTATCTTGTTCCAGATTTTTTGGTCTAACTGTTAGAGCTGGTTTTCAGTGATCTTCCTTGTCTGATACTGTACTAATAGCTTTTATCATGGCCATTTAGATCTTATTTCATTGTTTAATACCTACTCAATAAATAAATCATTTTAAAATACTTATTTTGAATGCAAACTAATAGAGAGTAATTAATGGCCGGATCTTAACAGAGGCTATCCAAAAGCCTTAGCTGGAATAAATCATTTTTGAAAAATAAATTTCCTTTTCAGTTTCCTGGTATAGTTAAGGAATAAAAGAAATAGCATGAACTACACAGTTTTTGTTTTCTATTTTTTTTTTAAGGCATATATATATGAATGAGACAATCTCACCTAATTCTTGTCTGGCCTCTGCTAACTTAAGTGCTGAGGTTGAAGGCATGCACCACCACATCCAATGAAATCAGTACATTTTTTTTTTCTTTTATGTGTTTGAGTGTTCTACTATAATGTCTGTGCGCCATGTGTGTGCCTGGTCCCTGAGGAAGTCAGAAGAGGGTGTCAGATGCCCTGACTGGAGTTGAGGATAGCGTGAGCTGTCATGTGATTGCTGGGAAGTGAACCTGAGTGAGTCCTCTGCAAGAACAAATGCTCTTGAGCACTGGGCAAGCTCTCCGGCTCTCAACATTCTTAAAATTAAATTCATGGTGTTACTTAATTACTGTGTGTTCATGTGTAGCTTTAGAAACAATATTTTGTTAAATTCCTTAAATTTTCTTTCTATGAATTATTTTGTTCTTAACTGGTTATTTATTTACAAAATAAAAATTCTGAATAAGTGCTGGCAGCTACCTGCAGGCCACCTTCATTGAGCGCCCGGGCTCCATAGGCTATCCTCTTCCCGCCTTCCAGGGTGGGCTGGATGCTCGGGTGGTGCTTCCACCTTTGGAACTCTCTGAACGGGCTCAGGTATGGATTCTGATAGTCAAGGCCAACCTTAAACCAAAACCAAATGAAAACAAAGTTCTGTGACATAAAGTAAGCAAAACGATAATAAGGGGTTTATAATCAGCAAGACTTTAACAAAGAGATATTAACAAACCATTGTGCTCTGGAAATCAAAGTCCAAATTAAAGGGGCAAAAATCCCATAGGGATAAGTGTCCACAGATGGAGTTTTGATTACTTATTACCATCCCATCTCTCCAAGTAAGATAGTTAATCTATGTTACAATACTTCTAGGGCAAAAATGAAGAAAAGAAATATAGATTATAGTTAGAAAAACAGTGGGACTAGCAGGTTTCATGGCAGTATCAGTGCTAAAATTAACAGCTTTACCTTTTCCTTTGATAGGACTGAGCCTCTAGGGTAAGTACTACAAAGTGACCCTACAACCTGACTGAGTATTAATAAGCACTGATCATGATGCTGCTGTCAACTACAAGGTGTAGAAACTAGTTTGTACTGTTCTGAATGTTCAAGATACAATTTAAAGCTATAGCGATGGAAGAGGAAATTGACTATGATTTCCTTTCTTTTGTTTTTTTAAAGTAGGGTCAAACTGAGCCAGTTTTATTTTCAGTGGCAGCATGCCATAGTGGAAGTGGGCTTTAAAGTCAGCATCAGGCATGAATCCTGTCTCCACTGTTTGAATGAGAATGACTCCTATAGGTTCATGTACTTGAATGCTTGATTCCCCGGTTAGTTTGCAAAGGATTAGGACATTGGCTTTGTTGGAGAAGGTATGTCCCTGGGAATGGGCTTGGTGTCCTTAAAGGTCCAGACTAGACCCAGTTTCTGGCTTCAGATCAGGATATAAAGCTCCCAGTTACTGCTCCAACACCATTGATGGTCTTAGACTAACTCTTTGAAACTGTAAGCAAGCCCCCAATTAAATGCTTTCTTTTATAACAGTTGCCTTGGTCATGGTGTCTGTTCGAAGCAATAGGAAGACAAGAAGTTACTGTGGCTTTTGGATAGACTTGTTTAATTTGCTCAGATTTCAGTTTCTCACTGGCACAATATGGGTGTGTTCCATAGCACAGGATGGCTACAAAATGGACTTACCACTGTCTATAAAGCTTCTAGAACAATGCCCAGAGTGTAGTAGCTACTAGTATTTTAGCTAAGTTGGTGAAGGTCTATACTACTATAGACATTTTACATTCTGATAAATTCAAAATCTGCTTTCTAATGGAAAGACATTCTTCAAGTTTAAAACCCTGTTTTCATACAAATCACTCTATAATTCTGGCAAAATCTTTTGCAGTGAGAAGTTAACTTACCACAAAGCCAACAGCTACTAGAGGTTCACCTTCATTTAAATGATAAAGGAAAGATCCTCCATAAGTATGTCTGTCCAAGGGCCAACCAACAGTGTGATCCACTCTCCCAGGTTTCCATTTCTTTTCATCAATAATCCATAACTAAAAACAAAAACAAGCTCAAGAAGTCTTACAGTATGAATCACAAATGAAACGCAGCAAAAATGTATTCTGTGCATGAAGAAAAATTATAATCAGATGATTGTTAAACCAAGATAAACAAATAGGTTACAAACGTTATGAGCCTTCCAAGATATTAGAACCTCAAATAATTTTTTTTTGTGTGGGATTACAGTAAAAATCACTGAAAAAGAAATTTCTGGAATACCGGCTACCTTAGCATGTTCACTCTTGTGACAGATTGAAAAAAATCAGCACACTCAGATCTGTTACTTTATCTTCTGCTTCAGTCATCATGTAATGCCCACTGCAAACTTTTATCAATAAAATAATAAAGTTGCTTGTTTATTTTATCTTTACAGTGCTTGGAGATTGAACTCATGCATGCTAGGCAAATAAAATGCTCTATGACATCCCTTAAAAATATATACATATTCTGGGCATGGTAGTGTAATCTTTTATTTAATCCAAGCAGTTGGGAGGGGAGGCAGGTAGATTTCTATAATTCAAAACCAGCCTGGTCTATCATCTGCATAGCTAGAGACTAGCCCAAGCTACATAGTGAGACCTTGTCTAAAACACACACATACACATACATTTTTAGACGGAGCCTTGCTATATAGCTAAGGCTGGCCCTGGCTTTTCAATCCTGCCCCATCTTCTCAATAACTTAGAGTGCAGATCTATATCACCATGCCTGGCTTAAAATTCTTAAACTAGTTTGGGATGTAGCTCATGGGTAGAATGTTTGCTTAACATATTCAAGGCCCTAGGTTTAATCCTTAGCACTGCAAAACACACACTAAAGGGTTAGTAGACTAGAATGAAATAAGAAAATGTACATTTAACCTTACTAAACTGTATATCAATATACAATATATTTAATGAAATATTTTTACATTACAATTTTGAATAAATTTGTAGGATATGGCCATTCCACAAGCAGCACATGAGGCAGCCAATAGAAGGGCAGGCTATGAAAAATATTAAGGCTCAAATATTTGCAAGCTTAAAGTTTATTATATACATCTAGACAATCATTTGACCTGTAACATTTTCTTGCACCTCAGAAAATACTAAGTTTTAGTTATAAGGAACATTTAAAGTTAATGAAAAACTTTTAAGTGTAAAATTCAGTCAGTATTACAAACTACATGGTAATATAAATTAAATTCCTTTACTTAAAATTGTACAAGCAAACCAGGATACCTCCTTTAAACCAATTCCATAAGTCTGGGGATCACAGCTAGCTCTCAAATCAAACTTCTTATAAAGCTGCTTGGCTAGATGTCCATGGCAACCCTCTGCAAAGACGGTGACTTTGGCATGTAGTTCTAGTCCCCTCTCAAATGTTGTCTGAAAAGCAAAATCACATTAAAGCAACAACACTTGATACATTGAAATAAGTTTCACAAGACACAGTATTTATATGAACTATATACTAGAGAGAAAACTAACAGAACTATTATAAGTAGAATCTAAATTTTATGTCTTAGTTCCAGAAAAGCAAAATATGCTTATTTCCAAAGCTTCTCTACAAATGATAAGGCCTTCCCATCTCCATATATTCCTGAGTTTCCACTTAAACATCAGGAGAAAGACAATAGGGTTTTTTTTTTTTTAATATTTCATGAAAAAAAAATGAACTAAAGACTGTCTAGAACCTAGTTACATCCTTTTAAGAAAAGTAGATTGTACTCCACACACTCCTCAGCTACTCTGTTTAGTTTCATCTTTTTCTTATTCATCATATAGTATTGTAAAACGAAGCAACTGTGTGTGTGTGTATAAAACCCAGGCATGGTGAATACTTCCTCAAGAGACCAAGGTAGGAGGATTGTGAATTTGAGATCAGCTTAGGCCACACTGAAGAGACTGTCTCAAAACAAAAGCAGGCTACAATGAGAGATTTTTGTTTCTTTTTTCACTTACATCTAGCACATGATAGGTACTTAAGAACAATATTTAAAGAAGTCCTTTATAAAATGTATCTTTCTTGATGTTTTTCTACTTAGGACTTTGTTTGCATGTGTGTATACAGATATATTCATATAACTAATAGGCTAAGGTGATGTTTCATAATGGTTTACCTATTAGAAGTGATTTATGTGTCACAATGTATAAATGTAAATGAGTCACAAATGTATCACAAGTGAAGCACTCATTTTTAGTGGCCAAATAGATTACATTAAGTTTTTGGTTATGTCTTGTGAAGCCCACAACGGCTGTGAACTCCAGCCAGTGAGTTATTCAGTCTGAATTTCAAGAATGACCCCAGTACTCACAGAGCCCACTTTGGACTGGGACATCTTCCACTTGGGTTGTTAATTTTTTTTTTTTTTTCTCAAGGAGTGCTCATTTGTGTCACCTCTGTCATATACACAGATATGCATATATTCTTAGGTTGTGTAAGAGAAGGCAAAGCTGACCATGATAGACGAGCTGTTTCAGAATGTCAGAGGTCAAAATCAAGCTCCAGTAGGTTCAAACAGCAAGTGGAACAGCAGCAGAAACAATCTCTGCTTTTCTCCAGGCAAACATGAGGCAATAGATGCCACTGCATTATTCTACTGTAGTGGATTTATGTTATATTGTATATAAGTGTCCTACTTAATAAAAATGCTGATTGGCCAAAGGCAGACAGGAAGTGTGGGCGGGGCTACCAGACTAAGAAAACTCCAGGAACAGGAAGAGCAGGGTGCCACAGACACCAGAGAAGCCAGCAGATGCATAGGACGACTCTGCTGCTCTGAGAAAAGGTACCGAGCTGCATGGCTAAACAGAATAAGAATCATGGGTTAGTTTAAGATTAAGAGCTAGCAAGTGATATGCCTGGCCTGGGCCTTAGGCCAATCAGCATAAAATGAATAGAAGTGTCTGTTTCTGTGGGTCTGCAGGTCTGCAGGTCCAGGCCACGGGGCCAGGCTGGAAAGTCTGGGCCAGAAACATAATATAATATTCTATGGTATTTTAGGTTTTTTCTTTTAGTTTTCACTATGCTGACCATGCTCATTTTGAGCACTGGGGTTCAGCTTATCCCCGATTATAGAGGTTTGTGCTACCATAACTGGCTTCTTTTATGAGTTATATAAACTACCCTTTTTACAAATAGAGAGCATAGAATGTGAGAAATTTTGAATGAGAAAAGTGAAATATGAGAAAGTTAGGATTTGTATGACTTGTGATGGTGTAATGCTATTATTTGTTATATTTTCTAATACATTTGTAACTAAATTGTCAGAAAAGAGCATGGCATGTCTTATGTGCCTCTGCCACTAGCTTTCTAGGCAGAAAGACCTGTTGGGGCTAAATATCAATAAACAAACAGTCATCTACTACTTCTGTCCTAAAGAAACTGAGCATATAGTTGGGAGACTAGGTAATAAACACAGACAATGTATCAAGGCAGGAATTTGCATTTATTCTTATGAAAGAAGAGGAACCTTACAGTTGAGCTTTGTAATTCTTCTTTTGCAGTTTTAATCAAGGCTTACATAAAAGTTTTTCAGTCTTTTTTTTTTTTAAAAAAAAAAAAAACAAAAAACAGGGTCTCAAACTCACAGCCATCCTTCTGCCTCAGCCTCCCTGATGCTAGGATATAGGTGTGTTGTTGTGCATGGATCTAGATATATCTGTAGTTTATTGATCTAATTAGTGACTCCTTTTCAGGTTTTGTAGTGAGTACTCTCCAGATTAGCTGCAGTCAACATGAGTCCTTGAGTACTTTGTCAGGCTGACATTTTGAATGAGAGGAAGGCAGCCAGTTTTATGTTTCCAAAAGATCTCTGCTGCTAGTAGAGTTAATGGTTCTTGACCACAGGAATAAAACTGTAGGTGTGCCGATACACATGGCTGTACTGCCTGGAACAACTGGCTAAGTCTTTCATTTAGTGAATGAAATCAAATCTTTCATGTTTGTTTTATATATATATAACTCATGTTTTATCTTTTAAAAATTATTCTTAGCCATGTTATATTTGTACTGAGCTCACACTTGCTTTTGATTTTTTTAAATCAGCTGTGAAAAACACCACTATTATTAATTATATTCTAAAGCCACATATTCTTCTCTTTATAGGGAAACCTAAATATTGAGTTGAGTTGAGTTGGGTTTTGTTTGTTTGTATGTGTCTTAGGCTGGCCTTGACCTTCAGCCTCGGCCTCTCAAGTACTGGGACTGCAGATGTACCAACATGCTCTGTCATTTCTTTTCATTTTAATTTATGTGCATTGGTGTTCTGCCTGCATGTATGTCTGTG
Source organism: Phyllotis vaccarum (assembly GCA_033318265.1). NCBI lineage: Eukaryota > Metazoa > Chordata > Mammalia > Rodentia > Cricetidae > Phyllotis > Phyllotis vaccarum. The sequence continues at coordinate 91,632,279 of JARWLC010000007.1, forward strand.
TAAGGAAGAGCAGCCAGTGCTCCTAACTGCTGAGCCGTCTCTCTGCCCACCTGCTCCTTCCTTGTAAGCATGTAACTATTGAAAGGTATACCTTTGGTGCACCATCCTTCTGTATTCCTACATCATTAGTGGCAATTCCTTTTACACTACCATCTTCATGATAAAGGACCTAAAAATGACAAAAGCCAGTTTATTATTAGCTCAGCATTCATTCATTCATTCCAATTCATATCCGAAATGATGGTGACTGCAGTTTATTATTGAAGCAAAAAGGAGGCGGGAGAGGTAAGAAGTATAACCGAAGATGAGAAACTATTACTATTCTGACTCCTTAATTTGTTTCATGTAGAGGAAAATGCTCTTTGGATAGCCGAGTATAAAATGTACCCTGGTATCTCACAACACTGTAGGAAAGCAGAAGGGTGGAGAGTGATTCGAGGAGTAGAGAGGTAGGGAAAGAAGGGAACTGAGGTCTGTCTCAGAGCACTAAACCAAACAATAAACCTAATAACAACCATCAGGAAAGAGGGAGAAAAAGAGAAGCCATGTTAGAGGCGTATGTGTGTACTCCATATATCACCCACCTGTGACTGACATGGAGCCCAGTCAAGAACATTTAACAAGACGCAAAGCAAAATCCCACACGGAGGTCTAAGAGCCCAAATGCATACATATGGGCTGGGGCAACAACTTCTTAGCAACAAGGACAGTGCACACCCATGTCTTTAACTCGGCTTTAATTTGTAAAAGAACTGCATTTCCTCTGACACCAAAGACAAAGAATTGCTCCTCACCCCTCACTCTTCTTCCTCTGTCTTTTTACAGCCTAATTTCTTATTTTTTAAAAAAAGCATATTGAGTGTTTTGGCGGAATGTATGTCTGCACTATGTGTATGCTGTGCCTTCAGAAGTCAGGGGAGCTCCTGGACTAAAGGAACAGACAGTTTGGATCCCATGGAGCAGCCAGTGCTTTCAATGGCTAGGTCATCTTCTTTCTGTTTCTGAGACAGGGTCTCATTACATAACCGGGCTAACCAGACACTCACTATACAGACAGACAGGAGAGCCCCGTCTCTGTCTCCTGAGTGCTGGGGTTAAAGGCATGCACCATCAATGCACAGCTGTCAATGCACAGCTGTCAATGCACAGCTGCCTGGCTCTTAAGAGGATGTGACATTTCTTTCTCAGCCTGTGACAATAGTAGTGTTCTTGGTTTAATGCTCATTCAATATTAAATGGATTTAAATCATTTCTTACAAGTTATGAAGATTCTTCTGGGTTTTCCAATTTTATTTGTAAGGGTCAACAGTTTCAAACTGTTTCCCAAATCTATTGCTTTGTGAGAATTAACAGAAGTTCCCCAAATGAAGAATAATCCTCACAAAGCTTGAACTAGCTTCTTCATCATAGGTATTTATATACATATATTAATATATAATGTCTCTATTACTGTAGGCATTAAGAAGGGATGAAAAGGAATGTGTTCATCAGAGGGCAGCAGTGCTGAAGGCAATCAAATTACACAGCATGGTGGTTGAAAGAAATGAGAATATGTAGCCTGGGAAACAAAAACCTCCTGGTGAGAAAAAAGGGGAAGAAGAGAATAAAAAACACCTAGAAGGGAGAGAGCAAAGACTTATTCTGTAAAGCACACAGAGCAGATGATCTCCACTAAGTAAATACGATGACCAGAGTCCACACTGAAGGAGCTCCTATCCCAATGCTGTTCAATAATCCGATGGGGACAATACAGAAAATTCTGCTTTAGATTAAAATATTTTAGTTATTTTCCCCAATCCTGAAATTCTAACATAATGTGGTCTTTCAACAATTCATTTCCATAAAATTATTAGCTTATTTTCTAAAGAAAAAGACTGTTTCCTATAAATGTTAAAAAAACAACAAAACTATACAGACCTCGGCAGCAGCATATCCAGGGTACACTTCTACTCCAAGAGCCTCTGCCTGTTCCCCCATCCAGCTCACTAGATGTCCTAGGCGCACAATGTAATTGCCATGATTGTTCATTGGAAGACCTGAAAATATTTATGTCATTTAAAATTTGACATTTTATTGCTAAGGCATCTAAACAATAATATACTTAATTAGAAAATATAACCAGTGTGTACTGCTGCATAAGTATACACATTATTTTTATGGCTACAATGGCATGTAGTTTTTAAAAAATAAGTTTGCTTGAAAGCTCCAGTTTATTAAAATAAGATCAATTATTACAGCCTAGAATTAAAAATTCGTGGCTGGCTTACAAGGCAGAAGAACGGCACCCTGAGCTGGCCCTTCTCTTCAGTTAGCTATCTGGGCAAGCCCTCTCCATTCTCATCCCCACTGCAGTGCAGCTCCTCAGCTGTGGGAGGCCATGCTCTTACACCATGGCATACTCTACCTGGGAGAATCGGCACAGGAATTCTATGTTTCTCTGTCAAAATTGCAAATCTGTCTTCCGTTACAGGCGTGTTTAGTGGAGCCTAGGGACAGGTGAAAACAGGAAGGAAACGTTTTTAGTTGTATTTGTAGGTGTGAATATCTCAAAGAGAGAAGGGAAAATGAACTCTTCATCTCCACTTTTCTTCTAGTCTTTCCTTTGGAAACCTTGTAGCTAAATCTCTTTTTATGCTTGGATCAACAATCTTTTTATTTTTTTTAAATGTGTAAGGGTGTTTTCTCTGTTTATATGGCTGTGTACCATTTGTGTGCCTAGAACCCAGAGGCCAGAAAATGGCGTAGGATTTCCTGAAAATGGAGTTACAGACAGTTGTAAGCTGTCACATGATTGTTGGGAATTGAACCTTGATCCTTACAGTGTGTGTGTGTGTGTGTGTGTGTGTGTGTGTGTGTAAGTGTGTAAGTGTGTAAGGGTACTAAAGAGTTTTGACATTTGAGATACTGTACCAATTAAATGATACCTCATTTCCGATATACTGAAGAGAGAATTCCTTTAAAATGTTTTTGGATTAAAAAGGCATAGTATTTTGGGAAGGAGAGCACAATGGAAAGTTTCAGATTTTAGTTTATTCCATAAAGATTGATTACAAATAACATTTATATACTTATTTGACCTGTTGAGATGGCTGAGTGGTTAGAGCACTGGCTGCTCTTCCAGAGGTCTCAGGTCCAATTCTCAGTCTCCATATGGCAGCTCACAACTGTCTATAACTCTAGTTCCTGGGGATCTGAAGCCCTCTCTTGACCTTCTCAGGCACCAGGTTTGCAAGTGGTACACATGTATATATTCAAGCAAAACTTTGATACACATGAAAGAAAATACTTAAAATTTTTATAAAAATATGAGTCACTATGTCGTTATAATTTTGTTAATTATTTTAGATTGGGTCTTGCTATATAGCCAGGCTGGCCTTGAGTTCACCAACCTCTTGCCTCTGCTTCCTCCAGGGTAAGAGTACAAGAGTGTTCAAATATACCCAGCTTTTCTGTTTTTGTTCATTTGTGTGTGGTGCTGGAGCTTGAACCCAGGGCTTGTACATGCTATTCCACTGAAGTATAGCTCCCTTTCTTTGCTTCTTTTTAAATTAAAAAAATCCCTAAGTATATATATTCAATACCTAACAGTTGAAACTTAATGGGAAGGGCTTTCTGTATTTCACGAATTTGAAAGTAAAGACAACGAAGATTAGAACTTGTGTAAGAACCAACTTGTCCTACCCCCTTCTCCTTCCAGTCTGGAAAGAGCTCTTTAAAAGCAGCTGGATCAAGACAAGCCCCCGATAGCGTGTGAGCTCCTATCTGAGCTGCTTTCTCCACCAGACACACACGGATGTCCTTGCCATGTTCAGCAGCCAGCTGCTTTAGACGGACAGCTGCAGAGAGCCCCGCAGGGCCGGCGCCAACTATTACCACATCTGCTTCTTCTGCAAATCTCTCCATATTCACTCCTGGGAGGAAACACGTTAAAAGTAAAGAACAATTAATATGACCTGATAACCATGTAAGCCATATGCTGGTTTAGGATACTTTAATATGTATTTTAGTGTGTTCACTATGCTTCAGAGTATAATTTATAGATATTATCTTTGGGCTCTGCATAATACATATAGTAAATAAATCATTTGATGAGTTTCAGGTTCTCTTAGGTTCTATTTCAGTGTGTATTTTATTTTGTTTCCTATAAACCATTTTTTGGTTTTGAAATCCATTATTATAAATTTATGAGCTGGTGAGGTGGCTTGGTGGTTAAGAGTACTGACTCTTCTTCCAAAAAGGATCAGGGTTCAATTTCCAGCACCTACATGGCAGCTCACAACTGTGTATAACTCCAGTTCCAAGGGACCAGACACCCTTGGCAAAATACCAATGAACATTAAAAAAGATGTATTTACAAAAGTAAAATTTTAAAGCATGGTGGTGCACACATATGATCTCAATACTTGGGAGGTAAGAGCAGGAGAATCAGGAACTCAAGGCTACGCCACTACATGAAGCCCTGTTCTGAGAAAAACAAATTAACAGTTAACAACAAGGTTTTTGTTTTTTGTTTTGTTTTTTTTTTTACTTATCTAAATATGTAACACATTTGATAATGCTGTGAGACATACTGAATGCTTTTAAATTACCATAAAAAATAAAATATTCATACTAACAAGATAATACAAAGTATCTAGGAAAGTCTCAAGAATTTTACGAAAGCTATTACATACCTTCCCATCTCTTGTCTTTTTCCCGGGGATGAACAGTGTAGTGGGTAGTAATTTGAGGCACAACAGAAGTTGAAGACCATCTTGTAGCATACAGAGGTAGGCACTTTTTCTTAATTTTTAAAGCATGAAAGCATTGGTACACTGCATAAAAATTATAAACAATATCTTTTTAAAATTAGTTTTCATCTGTCATAGAATGAAGTATTTAAGCAGAGTGACTTTTCTTAATGAATGACACAAAAACATGGAGCATGCTCTTTCTTAGATGAATTATACAGCTAGCTTCTGGTCATAATGCACAATTTTCAACTCTTTTAATACAAGTAAGAAATAGTGAAATAAAATGAATGGCTCAGATTGAATACATATGGGGAGATGGTTATTCTTAAATGGCACAAAACAGTCAGAAAAACATTTGGAAAAAATGCATAACCTGTTCTTTATGTCAAAATAAATTCCATCCAATCAATAGTGTGTGTGTGTGTGTGTGTGTGTGTGTGTGTGTGTGTGTGTGTGAGTGAGAGAGAGAGAGAGAGAGAGAGAGAGAGAGAGAGAGAGAGAGAGAGAGAGAGAGAGAGACATGGTCTCAACACACAGTCCAGGCTGGCATGGAACTTATTATGTACACAATGTTAGGTTTGAACTACAGAGATCCACCTGCCTTTGCCTTCCAAGGGCTGAGATTAAAGGTGTACAGCACTGTACCAGGCTTAATCAAACATTATTATTATTATTATTTTACAAAGAAACTGTTAGTAATAAAGACTGTGATTATATACCCATAATTTTTTTTGATTCTTCCCCTTTTGAGTGTGGACTGAACTTAACTAGTTTCTAGTAAGAAGAAGATTAAAAGAGAAAAAAAGAACAAACTTTATAGTATAAAAAGTAAATATAATTTGAACTAAGTGATCAGATATCATTTAAATATTACTAGAATAAACAGATTATCACATGCCATTGATATGATAATAAGAAAGATTCTTTACCTGTGTGGTACTATCCTCAAAATCTTAGTCTAATCAGGAAATCATGAGAATCCACCAAACAAATTTAGATTGGGACATTCAATAAAATGCTTGACAAATATACATTTAAAACATCAAGGTCAGGAAAGACAAGCAGAGGAACTGTCTGATTAAAATAGATGAAGGTATGCTCACTAAAAGCCACATGAGAGGCTGGAGAGATGGCTCAGAGGTTAAGAGCACTGGCTACCCTTCCAGAGGTCTAGAGCTCAGTTCCCAGCAACTACATGGTGGCTCACAACCATCTGTAATGTGATCTAGTGCCCTTTTCTGGCCTGCTGGGACACATGCAGGCAGAACACTGTATACATAAGTTTTCTTTAGAAAAATAAAAATAAAAACATGAACTAGATCCTAGACTAGAAAATGGGAATCTGAATAATCTTGTTGCATTATAACATTCCATCCATGTTAATTTCTTAGTCTTGACATTCAATGTAAGATATTAATTAAGCTTGAGAGAAGGAACAGAACTCTGCATTTGCTCTACAACTCATCTGAAAGTCTAAATCAAGTTCAAAATAAAAAGTTAAATAAAGAATATAGTAATGATGAAAAGTAGACCGATGACTAGAATACAAGAGCTATCACTGCTCAGATGGACATGGTGGCACATGTCTTTAATCCTAGTATTTGAAGGCAGAGGCAGGCAGATCTCTGACTACCAAGCCAGCCGGAGGCAGAGGCAGGCAGATCTCTGACTACCAAGCCAGCCGGTCTGCACAGAGAGAGTTCTGGTCTAGTTATTGCTATTAAGCCTTCATTTCACAAAACAAAACCTGAACAATACCTGTTTGTTAACTGAATTGGGGCCTTCCTAGTAACAATTTCAATGGTTATATACATAGAAGCCTATGAACGTCTGTTTAATTTCTGGCATAACTTCCACCTTCTCTAACTTGGACTGTGCCTTATAAAGCATCTGCAAGTGAAGAACTTTTAAAAATAGACTATAAAAAACAAATAGCAAAGACAAAGAATTTCATTTGACTTTTTAATCTATACTTTGCAGGACACAATGAATGGTTAAGAGCTTTCTATTTTAATACTATGTCTTGGTTGGGGATGTGGCTCAGTTAATAGAGTGCTTACTTAGTTGGATCCCAAGTACCACATAAGCCAGGTGTGGTGATGAACACTGGGAAGACCAGAAATTCAAGGTCATCCTCAGCTATATAATGAGATCATAACCAACTTGTGATACATGAGAACCCATTCCAAGCAAAATAAAACTATCATATCTAATCCCTTATGACTTTCTGAAATATGTAGGGTAGCTACAATCCCCCTTTCCAGGAGACAAACAGAAATTCAGACAGTCTCTTCTGAATACCTGCCAAACTCTGAGACTAGTAGTAATAGACTTGGAGTTATCTCTGAAGTCATGAAACCTGAGGCTGTGCTAATTTTTTCTTTTCTCCTAAGTTAAATAGAAAGAAGGCATGTTTAAACAAAATCAACCTGACATAACTAATCTTAATTTTTAGCATCAATTGCATAGTTAATATTTTTCAACAAAATTTTTTAAAGTAATATCTGGCATCAAGACAATAAATATTATGATGAATGAAGTGGAAGAAAGCATTTGGAATAGAAGTCTGATATCTTGTGAGTACTATACATTTGCTTTTGATAATTTAAAGTGGCTCTACTTGTAATGTGCACACTAAAAATTATAATATTGCTGGGTGGTAGTGACATATGCCATTAATCCCAGCACCTGGGAGGCAGAAGTAGATTGAGCTCTGTGAGTTTGAGGCCAGCCTGATTTACACAGTGAGCTGCAGGGCAGTCAGAGCGACACAGAAAAGCACTGTCTTGAAAAACCAAAATAAATAAATAAGTATAAAAATTATATTGGGAATACTTTACTAAAACCAAGATTAAGCCTTTACTTATTCTAAATTTTAAAAAAGAGATACCTATAAATATTCTATACAAATTCAGTTTAAGCTCAGACATGATATCATCATTTAAAACAAATATTATAGACTGTAGTTTAGCATATACAAGTTATCATTTACTTCTGAAAACTAATGAGTAGTGCATGACAAATTTTAATTCTATTATTTGTAAAGCTACCAATTTGCTTGAGAACCGTTAGAATCATGACCTCTGATTTCCATTAGGGAATTTTTAAAAGGCATAACCTTTACTCCTTTGCTAAAAAAAGGAGGCTGGCGTCTGTCATGAGGCATCTGAACATTTAGGCATAGAGACTGCGTTATGGTAGTGAAGCAAAGTCACAAAAGTCCACTGAACAACAACCAGCCATGCACATTACACCCTCATGTCCACTTAGTTGTAGTCTTTAGTGTTAACACTGAATTATGGAAATGTAACAAATTAGCATCCAAAGAAAAATCACTGACTTAGACTCAAGACTGATTGCATCTAAATTAGGCTATAAAGAAAACAGCATCTGATACATGGTCCCCAAAACAGAACATATCCTGTGTGTAATACATGCTTGGTTTGAATTTACAACATGTATACTTGTTTAAAAATTACACAGCCAAATCTTAATTCAGTAGATTTAGATTAAGCCAGAATACAACAGAATTCAAGATCCTCTAAACTTCTGTTTGAATTAGGCTTGTTTTTAAGTAAAATTTTAAAAATTATCATCTAACTGCTTTAAGAAGCACCCATAACAGAAGTGGCCTGGAGTTAGCTGAGAATAACACGGAAAATTTTGCAGCTCTGGACATAATTGGTGACTCGGGAAGCACATGAGTTAACACAACATGTCAGCTCAAACTTCATGAACTACAATGGCTACAAAGATGAAAGTCAGGTCAGAGCCAAGGAGAAATCCCACACAAGTTTTTCTTTCCTGTTCCCAATAAGGCAGCAGATACCTGAGCCTTGGATAAAGACTAGGACCCGGATTTGTGTTGACAATTTTCCTCTGCTCATGACCTTTAACCTAGATGTTAATTCCGCCAACTGGGGCAACTTGAAGGACGGGAAGTCAGGGTCCACCAACAGGCGCTGATGGCATTGACCTCTGCCCTAGTTTAGCCGAAGAAAACATAAGGAGAGGTGCTTGCAGTACCCCAGGTGTGGCCCAGTCTGTTTTGCCCCAATTTATCCACCTTGCTCCATCTGTCCCCACCAGTTGTGTCTCACCAGGGCAGGACAGCTTGGCTAGCCGCACCAACATGTTCAAAGAAGCCGGGAGACTTGTCAAAGGCACAGCGGAGAGAGGCCTGTCTGCAGCTTGCCGAGGGCGCGGAACTTCTAGACCACGGGGGGCGCCATCACCTGCAAAGAAGACCTCACTGTCCCGCAGAAGTCAGCCTCTGGGCAGGGCGGACCGCCCTTGCTTCGCGGCGTGCACGCCCCTCTTCTGCTTTGCGCCGGCGCCACAGAGGTTTCCGGGTCATGTACCAGCAAAGAAAAGGCAGAAGACTCCATCTCCCAGCCATCCTCCTCATCCAGGAACCCAGTGTGCGGAAAAGGCCCACAAGCCCCGCCCCACTCGGCGCATGCGCATTGCAAGCATAACAGGCCAATTTGCTTGGCATTCTGGGAGTTGTAGTTTCGAGCTCTAGCGTCCTCCGAGGTGTGCGCCGGAGCGGGGTGACGACTGGCTTGACATCTGATTGGTTGTCTGGGAAAATGAAAAGTGCTGTGGTCCAGAGATTAGAGCTGAGAGAAGATGTGGTGGGACCCCGTGTGGGAAGAGGCGGAGCCTGTGGGCTTTGGGCGCGAGCTGTTGAAAGGCAGTTGGTGTGGGTTCGTTGCATGATCTGTCTGCCTGCTCCAGCCAAGCCTGATGGCTGACCCTGAGGAGTTTCGGGCTTCGCCGCCGCCACCGCCTCCCTCGTCTCCATCTTCAGGCTCCTCTTCGTCGTCCCTTAGCATGCCAGTAAATTTGGGCTGGCGGAGTCCCAGCCGAAGCCACGGCTCAACGGTTGACCCCCTGGAACAAGTGGAGCTGCAGATCGGAGACGTGAGTGTCGCCGGGCCGGGTCGCTGCTTGCAGCTAGGGTGCTCCTGCTTGCGATTCTTGGCCAGGGAGTTTAGGGCTAGCCTCTGCTCTCTCCACCCGCACCCGTTTTTTTCTTCCCTTCCTGCTGCGATCACCCTCAGCACAGCAACCCTGTCCATTCTCCGCCTCCTGGCATCTCTCAGAGTACTTTGGGCGGTCATAGCCCCCCTGCCCATTGGTACTTTCCGAGGGAGCTGAGCTTGCTCTTTTCGTTGGCCGCCAGCCCAGGGCCAGCTGGTGATTCTATTGTGTGTCCTCAGAATTGTTCAGTGTTAGACTTGCATGGACCGCTGAGATCATAGGTTTCACTGATTCTTGCAATGCAAACATTTTGTAAGGTTTTTGTTCGATCTCGAATTCTCAGAAATCACCACCTCACCTCAACACACATACCACTTAGGGGGTTGGAGGGTGTCAATTTCACTTTCTAGGGCCCTTGAGAGGAAGAGCGGAATGAAGTATGTAGAGGATGGAGTGACAGTCCTGTGAAGATTAGAAGCTGGTATTGAGCAAGAAGTTTTTGTTGTCATTTGTTTGTTTGTTTGTTTTTTAAAAGAGGTGATTGACGTACTGGTCCAGGGTTTAGTTTTTTTCCCCCAAAACAATAGTGGTTACAAGTAAATGTATAGAATAAGTACTGATGTCATATCCAAAAAAAGTCCTATTTTATATCTTTTGTGGAGAAAACATTTGAATTAAAAGTGAGTTGTGTGTTTTGTTTTTTTTTATTTTTATTTTTTTTATATAGCCGTGTGATTTTAGATGTTCTCTCAGTTCAGAGTATCAGTTCTTGGATTTCACATTTTTTGGGGGAGGTAGTCCAATAAAAGTGTTCACAGGTTAAAAATAGCGGAACAGTCCTTTTGTTACCTAATTATCAGCAACAGTGGTTTATGGGGAAGTCCTTTAGATGGTGCCACTTTTAGTCAAGGGGGTTTCCAGGTTGCTTTGTTGAAGTACGTGAAAGTCGAGTCTGTTTTCCGTTAAAAATAACGACGTGTGTCATGTGTGATGAGTATTTTTGTGACAGATATGTTTCCTTTAACTTATATAATAAAAAAGAAAAAAAATAGAGCCTATAAATGTAGCTCCGGGATAGAACTATGTGCCTACCGTGCTTGGAAACTTGGGTTCAAGAAAGAAGCAGTGTTTTTATTTGAAAATTCATTTTTCTTTCTTTTTTTCTTTATTCTTTTCCCCTCATAAAAACACTTGGCCATTTGATTGGAAGTTTTAAGCTATTCAGCTATAAAATTAGATGAGAGTTTAAAAAATAAACCATGTGTGGGCTTCAGGGGTAGCTCACTGGTGGAGGCTCTGGGTTCTGTCCCTAGCACCAAAAACAAAATCCTTTAAGTTTTAAACTTTTAAACTTTTTTAAATTGCAGGCAGCATTTTCATTGACCAAACTTCTTGAAGCCACCTCTGCAGTCTCAGCTCAAGTGGAAGAGCTTGCCCTGAAATGTACAGAAAATGCGCGCTTCCTTAAAACGTGGCGGGACCTCCTGAAGGAAGGCTATGATTCCTTGAAACCCGACAACTGACTTGCAGATGTAGTCGGTTAGTGACTCACACATAAGATATTTGCACATGGACCACATTTATGGGGCCGCCTGTCTTCAGACGTTTATACTGAGAATGAAATTGTTCTTGGCATTCTTGACTTTCAAGAAAGCAGAATACTGAAGGCTTTTTATTTGTTTATTTTCGGTTACAACCGTGTTTAAGGACTTTCTGCCCTCTAAACTTTTGAAGACTTCTTTATGAAAGCTAATTCCATCAGTAAATAATTGATTATATTTGGGCTTCAGTGCAACCAGATCATTATTTGTTTTTCCGAGAAGATGCCAAAAATGGATGAGTTTGGAGCTGAGCTTATTCTGTACCCTAAGGCAGTTGATGAAGACTTTAGGTGGTGGGTCCAGCTCCATAGGATACCTGCTCTGAAACTTCCCTATCTCAGTACCCAAAGCCGAGTCACACAACACTCTGTGAATAGGACTTGATGAGTATAATTAGAAGCTACTTTTTCATCCTGTTTTCTAGGATGAAGACTAATTATTTCTCTAAGAAAATGGTATGAATCTAACCTTCATTGACTTGAAGGGAGAATATTCTATTTTCGGGGAATTTGAGATTTTTTTTTTTTTCTGTCTTGAGAAAGCCTCACTGTGAAGTCCAGGCTTCTGAGTCTCTTTAATGGCCGAACTACTGGTGTGCAACACCATACCCAGTATAAGGTTTTGAATTTTGATGATGACTTTTAAAAAATATTTTCCCCATTCTATAATCCCATTTAGACTTTTACTTCATAAAAATGAAACTTTTATAGAACATATACTTTTGCCTATTTATTTTTATAGTTAGCTACTTTCTTAGTCAATCTCTTATTGTTAGTGTCTAATTGCTATCTTTGAAATATGTCTGATTGCTATCTTTGAAATACTCATTTTATCAAGTTTATGGCTGTATGCTATTAATGGAGCTTTACAAGTTATTTACATTATTCTAAAGTTAATTTGTTTCCAGTAACATTTGACTGTTTCAATGGGTTTCATGCCAGTTGACCTTACTGTTAGGGTCTAATTTACTTGTACTGTATGTAATTTGTGCCCTCTGTCATCAAGCCATGTAATACCTTGTCCTTTAAGTATTTTTAATATGATGTCTGTGCAGATATGTTGATGTGAACAGAACCCTGTTCTGAAGTCTCACAGGGGACAAATGGATGGGCGAAGACTAGTTTTGACATATTCATAGTTAACTTTTTTTTTAAAGTTAAGATCACACACCACTTATCGTGTGATTTCTGTACCAAAGAGATATATATTCTGAAAGTTGCAATTTAAAAATGTATAAAAATAAATGCATGACAAGTAAATTTCTCTCTTTTTTGGTCATTATTTAAAACTTTATGAGGTGGCTCAACTATACAGAAAAGGTGAATAATTTAAATAACTCCCATGTATTCCTACCATGTAAGATTTGCATGTTTCTCTTTTTCGGCTACCCGCCCCCTCACATGTTAGACTCATTGGAAATTTACTTTGCTACCTCTTACACATCTCCCTCCCCTTGTTTTTGTCTCCACAGCCACTGCCTTAGAAGTGTTCTTTTTGTTGTTAATTTGTGATTATATGGCTTTAAATAATTGTTGACCTGCATCCCTTGCTACCTCAAATCATACTGAGGATTGAGCCCAGGGCCTTGGGTGTGCTAACCAGCACTCCTTGGTCCCTCAGTTTGTGTTCATATATTTTCTATAAGTGCTGGCTAGTCTCATGTCTACCTGAAAGGTGGGAACCTCAATTGCGAAAATACTTCTATAAGATCCAGGCATTTTCTTAATTAGCAATTGATGGGGGAGGGCTCAACACATGTTGATGATGTCACCTCTGGGCTCAAGGTCCTGGGTTCTAGAAGAGCGCAGGCTGAGCAAGGCAGTAAGCAGCACCCCTCTTGGCCACTGCATCAACTTTTGCCTCTAGGTTTCTGCCCTGACTTCCTGTCCTGACTCCCTTCAATGATGGACTGTGATGTGGCAGTGTAAGCCAAATAAACCCATTTGGTCATGGTGTTTCATTACAGTAGTAGAAGCCCTAAGACACCATACATACAGGTATTTTGGTTTTTTGAGACAAGGTCTTAAAATTGGCCTAGATTGAATATGAAATTGCTACATTGCCAAAAGTGACCTTGAATTCCTATCTTGCCTCCACTTCCCAAGTGCTGGAATTATAAACTAGCTCCTTTCATGTATAAATTTGCTGTATTTCATGAGAAAGCTTGAGGAGAATCGTTTTCTTAAAGACTTAAGCTACTTTTTTAACTTGACAAGTAGCTCATTTCAAACTTCAGAGGATTCTCATTGATGTGAAGTGAATCATGTATCAGGTACTATGTTAGATCTTTGGAATATTATTTTATATAAACTCATCAGCTCTGAGTACAGTGATGTCTGATCACAGAGCAGGAAATGGAAGCTGGAGAAATGGCTCAGTGGTTAAGAGCACTTGCTGCTCTTGCAGAGAATCCAGATTTGGTTCCTAGCAGCCCAGTGGTGGCCGTGGTTCCGCATGACCATACACCCTCTTTTGACCGCTTTGGGCACTTGGGATGAATGTGGTACACATATACACATGCAAGGTGAACGCTCTTACTCAGAAATCTTAAAAACCTCAGTATCCCATGACATCAAAGGGGTAATGCTAGTTTTACTACACGTTGCCTCCTGAAAGTTTCAGAGACAAAGTTCAGATCTATCCTTGTGTTCTCATATGTGGTGGTGGCACAGGTGCCCAGGTATTCTGGGTTTTTTCAATGGGAACATAGATAAGGTTTGAGGGTCATCCCACCTCCTTTTTGTGTGTATTCATGTATGTGTGTATATGTGTGCATGTATGTATTTACGTATGTGTGTATTTATATATGTGTGTACATGTGTGTATTCGTGTATGTGTGTACATGCGTATTCATGCATGTGTGTACATTGTGTATTCATGTATGTGTGTACATGTGTATGTGTGTACATGTGTGTATTTGTGTATGTGTGTACATGTGTGTATGTATGTGTACATGTGTGTATTTATGTATGTGTGTATTTATATATGTGTGTACATGTGTGTATTTATGTATGTGTATACATGCGTATTCATGTATGTGTGTACATGTGTGTATTTATGTATGTGTGTACATGTGTGTATTCATGAATGTGTGTACATGTGTGTATTCATGGATGTGTATATATATGTGAAGCAGGGATCAAATTTAGGAACTTGTGTGTGCTACTCCAGCCCTTGAAGTTGTTTTTGTTTTGTAAAATAGAGTCTCATGTATCCCGGAATAGCTTCAAATTCTGTAAGCATTTGTAGGTGGTCATGAGCTGCTTCTGCTTCTGCCTCCCAAGTGCTCATACAATAGGAGTATTCCAGGCTGAGGTAAATTTCTAAAGACTGAACCAATCATATCCAAAGTAAGATGGTGAACCTCATGCAAACAGGAGAAGACCAAATAGAGGAAAAGGCCTTCAAGAGAGTTCTGTCAGCCTTTTGATAGAAAGCTGATGATTTCTGATTTTGCAATAACCTATCAGCCTTCAGACTTGAGCTGGCACATCAGCTCTGTAAACTTAAGGCTACTGACTTCTGGAATTATATGAGTCAGTTCTTTGTAATTATCTTTTATATGTATATGTGTTTATACAAGTATGTACACACACATGTCTGAAGAGAACTCAATTATTTAAATGTAATGCTAATATCTCTATAACATCCAACATTCCCCCACCCTGACACTTTTTTTTGAGAACTTTAAAAACCTATAATGATCAGCTGAAGAAACAGACACGTTAGAAGGTTATTGCAGATATCCAAATGCAACATGATGACCCAAACTAAGGCTTTGGGTGTTGAGACAAAGAACAGATGGATCCCAGAAACCTTTATGAGGTAGAATCAAGAATATTTACTGGTGTCCTTTCACACAAGAACACATGAACCCAAAGCAATTAAGTTACAGTGATGGTAGTGGTGTTCCTGGTAGTGGTGTGTGAACGTGACTGCCCAGACCAGGGCTCTTTTGCCACCTCCCCCAAGAGAGTTCCTACCCTCTTTTTATCACTAGGGCTCTCACCTTCCTCCAGCATCAGAGCCTTTTCTTCCAATCGGTAAATCTAGATTCTTCAGACTTCCTGTCCATCTTTGTGCCTCTGTTGTGAAAATTCTAGTGCTAGGGCCGTGGGATTCTGGGCTTGGGCCTATTTGGTTGTTTTGATTTGTTTCTCCCAGATCTTCTGATGTGGAATGTCTTTTTGTTGTTGTTGTTGTTTTAATTTTTTAAAACGTATCCAGCACTGTTCCCCCTCCCTTCTCTCTTCCCCAGCTTCCCTCCAACCCCCCACCATCCATCAGTCAGAGAGGGTACGGGTTCCCAGGGAGAGTCAATGCAGTCTGGCTTAGCCAGCTGAGAA
Source organism: Phyllotis vaccarum (assembly GCA_033318265.1). NCBI lineage: Eukaryota > Metazoa > Chordata > Mammalia > Rodentia > Cricetidae > Phyllotis > Phyllotis vaccarum. The sequence goes on from JARWLC010000007.1 coordinate 91,647,945, forward strand.
AGGGCCAAGCCCCTCCCCTCAGTCAATGCTGAGCAAGGTGTCCCTCTGTAGGGAATGGGTTCCAAGAAGCCAGTTCATGCACCAGGAATAAATTCTGATCCTACTGCCGAGGCCCCACAAACTGCCTACTATTTGACTGTCTTCCACATTCAGAGGGCTTAGTTTAGTCCTTTGTAGGTTCCCCGGGTGCTCCGGTCACCTGTCTCCATGTTTCCTCATCGTGATCTTGACCTCTTTGATCATATATCTCTGATGTGGGATGTCTTTCTGTGTGCTGTGATTGTACTTCATCGTCATTTGTTAAGAAAGAGGCTGCTTTGGCCTACGGTAAGGTCAGAAGCAGGTTGGGAATCCAAGTGGAGATAAAAGAGGAAGGAGGGCGGAGTCAGATGGAGACCCTGCCAGCTGACACCCAAAGAAGCAAGATGTGAAAGTACAGGTAAGCTACAACCCATGTGGTAATACACAGACTAATGAAAATGGATTGAGTTAAGTTGTAAGAGCTAGTTGGTAAAGAGCTTGAGCCATAAGCCAAACAGTTTGTAATTAATATAAGCCTTTGTGTGATTATTTGGGACCAAGCACAGTGGGGCTGTGGGTAGGAACCTTGGGGCTAGGCTAGGCCTGCCTGACTATACCTCTTCGGTTGGACTGGGAGCTTGACCCAGTGCTTAGCTGTGGATCTCTGCATCTGTTTTCAACAGTTGCTGGATGAAGGTTCTGAGGATCTATCCCTAGGCGTGCCTTGTATACATTTCTTGAGTATCTTCTGCAGAACTTCTTTATGATCTCACCAGGCAGGGGCAGTAAATTCCAAGATTGCCTCAGGTCACCAGAGGGATTGGGTGTGTCCAGGGCTGGGAAGCATGCCACGTGAAAACCCATGTCCAGACATTGTTCAGTGGTTGCTAATGAATACTCTGAGGCAAATTTCTTCTCTCTATACTTTACATGTTGCTGTCTTGGCGGCAGCTGGCAGCATCTTTCGTGGGCTGTTTTTCTGTATGCTGTGAGTAGGCTTTATTTTTGGTTAATAAAGAAACTGTTTTGGCCTATGGCAAGGCAGCTTGGAGGCAGGCAGGAAACCCAAACATAGATAAAGGAGAAGAAGGGCAGAGTCAGAGAGATGCTGTAAGCTGTTGCCCAAAAAAACAAGATGTCAAAGTGGCCGGTAAGCCACTAGGCACGTGGCAAGACATAGAATAGATTAAATAGAAATGGATTGAGTTAAGTTGTAAGAGCTAGTTGGTTATAAGCCAAACAATTTGTAATTAATATAAACTTCTGAATAATTATTTTATAAGCAGCTGTGGGACCGTGGGTGGGAAGATTCTTCTGGACTGTGGGGTCAGAAACTGCTGAATATACAGACTCACTGATTGCTGGGAAGCCAAGAGTTTGGTTTCAGACTTGTGGCTCTGACCACAATTCTGAAAGAGAAGCGGAAGATCATAAAGCTTGTTTCTTTTTCTTCCTTTCAGATACTATGACTCACTAGACCTCAAAACTGGCACTGATACTGCTGGCCTATAGATCCGTGCCTTGGCTGCTTTTCACGGCAGCCAGTGGCCTAAAACAGCACAATGGCCAATGCTCTGAGGGCCTCACATACCCAGACTTTAGGCAAGGGAGAAACACACTCAGCCCCCTTGCTGAGGGGGCTTCAGTAGGGATGAAGGCAGCAAAACTGTTGTCACATTGCGTGGCTAACAGGTTACCAAGTCTCACTTCCTCACCTAGAGACTGAGTGATCCCTGTCATATACATTTGGCTCTCCTGCCTCTGAAGTATAGCATAGGTGTCCACTAAGCCTGCTTGCTAATGCAAGATCTCCCTTCCCTTTAGGAGTAGATGCATTGCTTTTCCTGGTGAGACTGACATTCCTGGCTTCAGACTCAGGCTGAATCACCCGCTGTGGCATTACAGCTGCCCAAAGGAAGGTCCTACTTAGTGCCTGTCTGTCTTGAACGCCTTCTTACTCCCCCTTTCCCAAGCCTAATTGACTAGAGAAGAAAAACTCGTCAACAAGTTATATCTGATGACTTCTTGGAAAGAAAAAAATATATGCATGAAACTCCTTCTAAAGCAGGGTACCTAAACCAACGACTTTCTTCTTGTCTCTTAATTGTTCTGCTGAGTTATAACACACCATCAAAACCTACCCATTTAAAGCTTACAATGCGCTGGCTTTTAGTATAATGTCAATGTTCCATTCTCACACGCATTTTAGACTGTTAAAGCCTGAGAATTCATTCCCACTGCTACTCCTGACGCTTGTGCTCTCTAAGTAACTGGCCATCTCTAAGAATCTACCTATTCCAGGTATGTCATATAAATGGGACCACTCAGTTTTTGTCATTTCATCTCTGGCTTCCATTATATCTTCATGTTATAGGATTTTCTTTTAAGTCACAATTTCATTTATTTTAATGGTCGAATAATGTTCTGCTGTATGTATATATTCAGTACTTTGTCTCTCCATTCTTCATTTGTTGGCACCTGGCTCTCCATATTTTGGCTCTTATGAAAAATACAGTAATAAATATTTGCATGAAAGTACTTATTGAGTCCTATTTTCCATTCTTATGGGACTGTTCCTCACAATGAAATAGCTAGCTCATATGGTAATTCTATTTTAAATTTGTGTTTTGAGGAAAAGCCAAATTGTCCCACAGCGGTTGCCACTTTGCACATATGTGTATGTGTCTGAGGGTGGGTTTGTGCATTGTCCAAGGGAGGCAAAAAGGTGTCAGATCCTCTAGACCTAGGCGTAAGGTGGTTGTGAGGTGACCAATTGATAATACCTGGAGTGAAATCTGGGTCCTCTGGAAAAGTAGTAAGGGTTCGGCTTTCTCCCAATCCAGTTCACCTCCCTGATGCCCAAAGGTTTGATTTTAGTTGAAACCATTTTTTTTTCTTTTTGTTGTTTTTATATCACTAAGAATCCATCACAAAATCCAAAATCTTATGCAATTATTCTTGTGTTTTTCTTTTAAAAGTTTTGAAAGTTATTTTTCGTTAACATTCAAAATAAGAGTTTAGATGGCATTTTCATACACATGCACGCTTTTCATTTCTCCCCCACAATGTCAACCTTCGTGTCCCTAACTCCACACAAATACTATCCTCTTCCCCAACTCTCTTCCCTGTTCCTTACTCAATATTTCTTCCCTCTCATAGTTCCTTTGCAGTTGTACATACATGTACATGCTCTCTCTCTCTCTCTCTCTCTCTCTCTCTCTCTCTCTCTCTCTCTCTCTCTCTCACACACACACACACACACACACACACCCTCATATGAGAGAAAGCATACTATAAACCTTGAGTCTGGCATATTTCACTTAACATATACATAACAGAACTTTATTTGGTCATCAAGAAAAAGAAAATGGCACTTTCAGAAAAATGGATATAACTGGAGATTTTCATGTTAACAAATAGAGTGCACAATAAACACAGAACTAGTAGTATTTCTATATACCCGTGATGTACTTGCTTCAATTCAAATGGAGTTTCTTATAGGTATGTAGGAAGGCTACTGAAATTTTTGTAAATACGCATATTCTCTTTTTCTTTATCTGGACATCTAGGCCTTTCCTTTTTACTTTCCCCTTTTTTGTGAACAGTATTAACAATAAATATGGATGCACAAGTATCTCTGTGGTATGCTAACACAGAGTACTTTGGGTGTACACTCATGGATTGATTAACTAGGTCACATGGTAGCCCCATCTTTAGGAACACTCTACGGAAAACGTTGAGATCTAGGAGCTCTCTGGTGGAATCTTTAAGGTCTTTTAAATGTTGGTTTGTGTTGTCTGCAATAAGGATATATTAATTTCTCCCGTTAATATTTGTGTTCATTTTGTTTCTTTTTATTCTTTCTCAAGCTACGACTTTGAACAGAATATTGAATAGGAATTATGTAAGTGGGCACTTGTAGGAAACACAGCATTGGAAGAACCAGAATTCTTAAATACACGGGCCTATTTTCTTCAAAGGAAGAAAATGACTGACACTTGGTTATCTGGAAGGCTGGAGTGCATGTTGTCTTGACAACTTGGCGATATTTTTGCCATTCTATGAAGCCAGACTTCCTGAATCCTTTCAAATCCCGGGCATTGTTTAGACTCTAGTCCTGAGCTTCATCTTATCCTTAAGAAAGCAGTCCCACTTTGCTCCTCCACCAATAAAATCTATCCTTATGCTCATTACAAATCCTTCCAAAGGTCATAGATGCCTTGCTGCTTTGCTAGGGAGTTTCTGTGTAGCTATGCCTCAAGCTTTGCTGTGATAATTGTCACATGGAAACATCTTTCCAAAGTTTTACTATGCTTAAATGTGGAAGAAAAAAATAAACCACAAGGTCAGATTCTGGAAGTTTTGGCCCAGCTGACTGCAAATTTGGTGCTGATTGCAAAAACAAGGAGTTTTATTCTTCATCCGAGGCAGATGGTTTTTCTGCCACCCATGATAGTTTCAGGATCCCCAGTAGGCACTCATCTCATTCTCTACCTTGCAGGAAGTGTCTTCATTCATTTCTCAGATAGTTAGGTCAGCTCTGGCTTTGTTTTATAGAACCTTTGTTATGCTGGCATTTGTACCTTCTATTCTTACTTATTTTAGGTCTTTGTCATGAAGGGTGCTGAGTTCTGTTAAGGACATTTGTGTGTGTGTGTGTGTGTGTATCTTGGAAAAATCATATAAGCTCTGTCCTTTTTATGTTGTATTAGATTTATTGATTTGTGTGTATTGGACCAATAAACTTGCATCCCTGAAAGAAACAAACTTGGTCATGGTGTGTGATTTTTTTTTTCCCTAATCTGTTGTTGATTTTGATTTGTGGATGTTTATTGAGAATCTTTCCGTCTACATTTGCCAGGACATTGGTGAATAGTTTTTATTCTTTTATTGTGCTCTTCCTTGGTTTTGATCAGAGCTGTGCTGGGTTCATAGAGTGAGTTGGCTACTGTTCCTTCGCTTTCTATCTGAGGAACAGTCTGAGCAGCGTAGGTGTTAGCTTTTCTTTAAAGTTTTGTTTGTGGTTGTGGCTATGGGCTATTTATATCCTCTTGATTTAATTTTTTAGATTACGTGTGTCTTGTCACCTTTCCACATGATCTGTTGGCTGAAACATAAAGATTTATTTCTGGACTCTGAATTGGATTTTACTGATTTAAACAGCACATCCATTCTCCTTTTCTGGCTTATCCATTTACAATATTCCTACCCACTGTGCTATTCTGTTTCCTCATGATGGCGCTCACTTAAAGCAAAGCCAAAAGAGAACTGAGTAGGGAGTAGCATAAAAATGCTGGTTCTGAGTTTGCCTAACTCCTTTATCTCTGTGTGTGTGTGTCTGTTGTGTATGTATGTATGTATATATGGGCAAACATACACACGTGTGGATGTCAGAGGTTGTCTTTCCAATAGCTGGTCAACAAGTCTTGGGAATCCTCCAGTCTCTGCCTCCCCGGCACTAGGGTTGTTAACAACTGTCTTTGTTATGTGGGTGCCAGGAATTCAAACTCAGGTCCCTATGTGTGTGCAGCAAGCACTTTAGCAATTTAACCATATGCCAAGTTCTACTTTTGCATGTTAGAGGAAGGGTCTCTCTGGGGTGAAGCTGGACTTACACTGGTGCTTCCTCAACTTTTTCCTCTTGAATGTTAGGACCACAGGTTCTTCCACAACACCTGGCAGCAAAGCTTCCTTTTAGTAAATATGTTGTGTTACTTCTCAAGTGTGGAGACTCAAGGAACAATACAGAGGATTTTTTGAAGAGAATGTTTCTATTTTACATACAGCTATATTTAATTTTGTGTGTGTGTGATATGTGCACACACACATACTGTGTCACACAAGTGGAGGTCAGAGGACAATTTTTCCACCTTTACATGGGATTGTGATGTTGAACTCAGCCATCACATTTCTTTAGTAATCACTTATATCCACCGAGCATCTCATTGGCTTCACACACATCTCTGATGCTGTCATTTCTAAGTATTATAAAACTTTATACCTGAATTTTAAAATGTCTATGGATCTTATGTTTGCTGATATGCACAACAGAGAAATCTAGGAGCTGTGGGTAGAATTTGTGTTGTTAGTAGCTAAACACAATATGTAGATTAAAAAGGCTTTATATTGTGTATGCCCAGCACTTTACCTCCATGCAGTGTGCATAAATGCATGCAAGGAATAGGTTTCCCTTCATTTCCTATGCAAATATGTACTAATATACATGCACACATTGTCAGTATAATTACTTCTCTTGGTATGAACACCAGCTACCTTTTGCAGTCTGTCACTTGTCATAACTATAACTTATGCACTCTGTGGTATTTCGTATCAGCAAATCCCTCTAGAAGCACTTCACAGTATTCTCTGAGAATAAATGGTTTCCAGAGCCAGTTATGAATAAGAGTTGAGTCTAGATGACTGAGAAGCTTGTGACAGATCACAGGGGTCTGTGAAAACTGCTGGCTTCATGAACTCAGTGGGCATCTCTTGCAAGGGCCACATTTCCACCCAGATGAATGACGGAGCATATGCCTTCTGAATTCCCTTTATGTCACTAGACCTTCTTTGTCTGTAGTTGTACCAGAGTTGGTGAATCATTTCCTTGAAAGGTCTGGTGGTCAAAGTATAGATAATTGGGTTCAAAGCACTGTTAATAGGTAGAATAAAAATTACCACCCAAGAGGTGATAGTATCTGGAAGAGAAAAAAATAGAACATCCGAATGTTAATAGATGGTCTAAGGCATCTCTTGTATCTCCATCCTCAGACCCTCTTTCCTTTGATGTGACACAAACAACACTGCCTCTGGTATTTTCAGGATATCTTTCTATAGTGTCTGTGTTTAAGGGAATGCCAATGCTGGGAAGGCATGGCGTTCTTTCTGAGTGGTTTCTCCTGAGCACATAAGCATGCCAACAAAAGGACACTACTGGAGAAAAGCAAAGTGTAGAAGCCCATCTATGGAGACCATCCAGAGAACAATGGGAGACGACAAAGTCGCAACTTACCACTGTGAATTCATCTAAAGAAAAACCATATTGTTTAGATGATTTGCAAATGTTTTACTTAAGAGGAAGAACATATATTATTCTCAGAATATGCAGAGTTACCTTGAATGGATTTTTTTTCTATTGATTTGGTTTTCATCTGCTTTTCATTGTGGTGTTGCTGGGAACCTAATGCCTTGTACACGCTAAGCAAGTGCTCAACTGCTCCCAGATCTATTATTTTATTGTAAAATAGGCACACGTTTTAAGGCTTGCGCACACGCGTGTGTGAGTGAGTGAGTGTGTGTGATACATGCACGTATAAGTGCACATGTGTGCTCATGCATGTGGAGGCCAGAGGTCAATGACAGCTGTCTTTCCCCATTGTTCTCCAGATGTTCGCCATAAGCGGGCTGGCCAGTGAGCTCCTGGATTCCCTCATCTTACTTCCTCTCAGCACAGAGATTACAGATGAGCTTTTACACTTTGCTTTTTATGTGGTTTCTGGGGAACCTAACTCCTGCTTGTGTGGCAGGTACCTTATAAACTGAGCCATCTCCCCAGCCTGTGACAATTTTAGGCTTTTAACCAAATATTTATTTCAGTGAGATGTCTTTGAGTAGCTAGCGGTATAGGCCTAAAAGCCTGACTAAGAAAAGACAGAGACAGGAGGATTTCAAATACGTGTCCATTCTGACCAATAGAATGAATAAGGCAACTTAGCAAGACTGCCTTAAAACAAAAAGCGGGGAAAAGGCCTAGGGATGTAATTTGGTGGTAGAGTACTTGCCTAGTATTACATTATGAGGCCCTAGGTTCAATCCCTAGTACCACAAACAAACAAACAACCCCAAAACTTAAAGTAAAACAAAAAATCCTCGAATATATTTGACTATTTGACTAAATCCATTTTTTTTTTAAGATTAATTTTAATTTGTATGTGTTTCTTCTGCCAGTGCACATGCCAGAAGTATGCAGGTTCCCAAGAAGGCCAGAAGAGGGTGTGAGATACCTGGGAGTTGGGGTTACAGGTGATTGTAGGCCCCCCCCTACACACTGTGGGCACTGGGAACTGAACTCCCACCCCCTGGAAGAACAGCAGATGCTCTTACTGCTGAGCTGAGCATCTCTACAACTCTCTAAACCTATCATAGAAGTCGCCTGTGCATACACAGAACCACCAAATATACACATTTTTGTTATGATATAACTGATGTTGCTGTCTCTCTTATGCTTATAACTTGTCAGGTTCTGCTGTCGTCACCTGTGGGATCAAACTAAACTAAATAATCATATATAAATATAACAATGTGACTATATACTGCACCACATATGCAGTCAGTAGGGGGTACTTGCATTTTTATGTGATAAAATATGCATAACATAAAATTTACTTTAGCCTTTTTTAAATGTGCAGTTCTGTGGCACTAACATTTACATTGTTGAGCATCCCTCACCACTGCCAGTCTCAAAATGTTCTCATCTTCCCACAATACCTCTACTTTCCCCTTCCCAGCCCCAGTGGTCGATCTATAAATTTGACTATTCCAGGAGTCTTGTATATGATGAATCATAAAACACACGCACCTTTTATGTCAGGGTTATTTGCTCAACGTAATACCCCCAAGATTTGTTTATAATGCTACATGTGCCAGAATTCCCTTCTAAGGGATGATGAGTAGGCTCAGTGAGTAAAGGTTCTTGCTATCAAGCCTGACAACCTGAGTTTGATACCCACGGTACTCATGGTGAAAGGTAAGAACAGACTCTAGCAGACTGCCCTCTGACTTTCACACGTGTGTCATAGCACCTGTGTGTGTATGCACGTATGTACACATGTATATACATACATGTGAAACAAATAAATAAATGTAAAACACCCCTCCTTTCTTTATAACCCTAAATAATCATTCATGTATGTTTTTAATACATCAGCGTGTCTGTAGACAGCGCTGCCTCTGCCTGTTGGCTATTGTGACTAATGTTGCTGTGAACATGGGTGTGCAGATATCTATTTTAATTTTGTCTTTCAATTCTCTTGGACATTTATCCAGAGTGGAGTGGCTGGATCATATGGCAGTTCCATATCTAATATTTTGCAGTTGCTGACACACTTTCCCACTGTAGCTACACCATATTCAAATCTTGCTATTGACACACAAAGTGTCAAATTTCTCCACCTTACCGACACACTCATATTCATATTTTTTCTCTTTCAACATAGTGGCCACTGTGATGCATGCAATAGACGTTATTTTTAAACCCCATGTTTTTCTGTTATGTTCCACTCTGGTGCCGTGTTCTCTATTATATGTATCGTAGGGAGGAACATTTCTTACGTTCTGAAAAAATTCAAGATCTGGTAACTGCTTCAGCTTGGTTTTCTTCATGGTCACCTTAAGCAGGCAACCAATTTCAGCACGGTGTAGCATTTAGTTTGGACATTGTACTGTGCTTTTGTGGCCCTTAGCATTTATGGAAAGAACTGAACAGTTCCTATCAGAAAGCATTTCCTTGATGGTGGAGTCAGAGTCCACATTACTCTGATTAATGATTCTTGGAACGCGTTAGTGTAAGAGTGTTTATTGTCTTTCTTAGAAAACACTGCACAGATTTATTCTTTCTAGGAAAAGCTTATACCTGGTATTTCCACCTGAAGCAGTGAAAGAAATTTCAGAATAAAAATGGGAATCCAGCATAATGCATCAGTAAACACAATACAGAAAAAGCGCTTGGCAAGGATCATCTCCCTTTTCACCTGCTTCTGTATTTCCGTTGCTGTTATGGTACTCTGATGAACACTGTAAAACATGCTTCCATAGGAGAACACGATGATGATAAAAGCCACCAGGTTAATACCTGTTTAGACCATGGAGGATATTGTTAGTGCGTGTTAGCAATCTCTTAGGAAAAACAGATATAGCATGCCTTAGCCTTACTATTAGAGACCACAGACTTCATAATGTGGTCCTTACTTATTTATTTGCTTTGTGACAGGGCCTTACTGTTGAGTTTTGACTAGGTAGCCTAGGCTAGACACCAATTTACGGTTCTCCTGCCTCAGATTACAAATGTGTACCAGTTCTCCTTCCTGACCTCCAGTTCCAGTTCCATGGTCTCAGCCCTATTGCTTTCACAGGCAACTCACAGGTCTGCCTCCATTCCCCAGAGATCCAGCCTTTCTCCCTCACCTCATCCCTCTGTGTCAGCTGCCAATATCCAGAGGTACTCTCTACCTGGGAACATGCTGGCCACCAAGAACCAGGCAGACAATCTTCATTCTTCTTCCCGTTCTTCAATTCCAAACCCTAGTTTCATCTCCAGCTCTGTAGTAGATCACCTGCGAAGGTCAGTCCTTCCTCTCTGACTCTACTCTCTGGGAACCCCATCAACCCTTGCAGCAGACCCAGCTCCCCTCTCTCCTATAGACCCTTTCCTTCCCACCCTCTTACAGCCTATCTTCATTCCTTCATGTCAGATCCCAATATCTAGAAATACATTCAACCTGGGACTCCAAGTGGTCACACCTGGCAGGGACTCAAACGCACTCCCTACCAGTCAACTCACAGCCATGGTACTCTCCTAAGATCCAAAGGAAACAGCAGCAACCAAGGAATGGAACACTCGCTCGCTTGTTAAAGACAAGACCTGGTATCAACACCTAGAATCCCAACCATCCCAAACCTAGATGCCTAGACGTCAGTGCAGAAAACACAATCATTAATAGCCAAGACAGTATGTCTCCACCAGAACCCAGTAACTCCACTCCAGTAGGCCTGGAAAAAAGCCATTATAGTTTCAGAGAAAAACAAAGATTTCAAAATAGCTATTATGAATATGCTGAAGGATCTCAAGAAAGGTGTGAATGAATCTAATAAGGTCTGTGAAAGTATAAATAAACAGGAGTATGAAATGATGAAAATAGTCCGAGATATGATCGTAGAAAGGGCAAAACTGAGGTAAAACTGGGAAATAAAAGTTTAGGAAAATAAAACAAAAACCTCCCAAACAGCGTACAAGAGATGGAAGGGGACATTTAGGGCGTTGAAGATAGAGTAAAAGAAATAAATGACTCAATCAAAGAAGATGGCGAATCTAAAAAATCCAGACACAAAATACCCAGGAAATCTGGTACACCACGGAAAGACCAAAGCCATGGATAATGGGGATAGGGAAAGTAGAAGAGGCCCACCTCAAAGGCCCAGAAAATGTCATCAACAAAATCATAGAAGAAAATTGCCTCAGCCGTAAGAAGGAAGGGCCTATCAAGGTACAAGAAGCATATCGAACACCGAATAAACTGAAGCAACGGAACCAGAGAAGAAACCCTATACTACACATAGTCAAAACACCAGACAGAACAAAGAATATTAAAAGCTGGAATTAAAAAAAAATACCAAGTAACATACAAAGAAAGACTATTCCCCTGATATCTCTCAGTGGAGACTCTAAAAACCAGAAAAGCTTTTTACAAACTCTGAGGTGACCACAGATACCATGACAGATTTCTATATGCAGCAAAACTTCCAGTCACAATGGATGAAGAAAAACACTCACAATGAAACCCAATTTATCTATCTGCAAATCCACCTCTAGAGAAGGCACTAAAAGCAAACTTCAGTCTGAAGAGGTTACCCACTCCTAAGGAAACATAAGGAATAAGTGATTCCAGACCATCAAATTGAAAGGGGAGGGAAGAAAAATCCCACACAACACAACAGGAATGAATGAACACTGCTCATTGATAGCTTTCAACATCAATGATCTCAATTCCTCTGATAAAAGAGATGCAGACTGACTGGATTAAAAAACAGGATCCATGGTTCTGCTGCATCTACGAAACACACCTTAACATCAAGGATGGGCATCACTTCAAGGTAAAGGATGGGAAAAATTATTCCAAGTAAATAGCCCCAAGAAATATGCTGGTGTAGCCATTTCAATATCTAACAAAATAGTCTTCAAACTAAAGCTAATCTGAAGAGAGAAAAAGGAAATTACATTCTCATCAAAGGGAAAATTCACCAAGAGGACACTGTCATTCTAAACACGTGTGCATGAAAACAAATTCATAAAAGAAATCATATTACAGTTAAAATTATGTCTTGACCCTTATACAGTGCTAGTGGGTAATGTCAGTACCTCAGTATCACCAACAGATAGGTCATCCAGACAAAAACACCAGAGCTAAATTATGTCATACATCAAATGGACCTAGCCTATATTTACAGAGCACTTTACCCAAATGCAAAATAATAATCCTTGTTCTCAGCAGCCTATGGAACTTTCTCCAAAACTGACCACACAGTTGGAAATAAGCAAGTCTCAAAAGCTGTAAGAAAGCTGAAATAACATCCTGGATCCTGTTTGACCACACGGATTAAAGCTGGAATCAAGAACAGCAAACAGAAAGTTTACAAACTCATGGGAACTAAACAACTCACATCCCTGAATGGAAAATGGATGAATACAGAAGAATTAAATTTAAAAAGTTTCTAGAATTGAATGAAAATAAAAATACAACATATCCAAACTAATGGGCCACAATGAAGGTAAGTCTAAGAGGCAAGTTCATAGCACTAAGTGCCTACATTAAAAAAAAAAAATTGGAGAGACCTCATATTATGAACTTTATGACACATCTGAAAGTCAGAACAAAACGAAGACATCGCATCCAAAAGGAGTAGGGGGAAGTTAATCAAACCCAGGGCTAAACTCCACAAAAATAACAACAACAAAGCAATACAAAGAATTGATGAAGCACAGAAGTTTTTGTTTTGTTTTGTTTTGTTTTGTTTTTGTTCTTTAGAAAAGGGCCATACCACCCTGATCTCTGAGTTCAAGTCTAGCCTGGTTTATAGAGCAGCCAGGGCTACACAGAGAAACTCTGTCTTCAGCACCCTCCACCTAGCAAAAAAATGAATAAGGTTAATATAAACCCTTAGCCAAATTAACTAAGAAGTTGAAAAAATATTCAAATGAATGAAATTAGAAACTAAAAGGAAAGCATAATAGACACTGAGGAAGTCCAGAGAACCATTAGCAACATACTTTACAAATCCATACTCCTAAGAGAAATGGGGAAATGTCTCGATACATATCACCTACCAAAATTAAATCAAGAGACACAATTTAAACAGACCTCCCTCCAACCCATAGTGTAATAGGAATAGTAGCTAAAAGTCTTCTAACCAAAGAAAGCTCAGGGCCAGATGGATTCTGCACAGAATTCTACCAAACTTTAAATGAAGAATTAACACCAATACTCTTAAATCTATTCTGCAAAATAGAAACTGAGGGAACATGGCGTAGTTCTTCTTACAAGGCCATAGTCACCCATATTCTTACACCACACAGAGACAGAGAATTATAGACCAGTTTTCCTTTGGCATGGATGTAAAAATTCTCAACAAAATACTTGCAAACTGAATCCAAGAGCACATCAAAAAGATTGTCCACCATGGTCAAGTAGGTTTCATTCAGGATATGTAGGAATGATTCAACACATGTAATTAGATTAATGTAATCTACCATATAAACAGACTAAAAGACAAAGCCTACATTATTACCTCACTAGATACAGCACACCTTTAAGATACAAGTCCTGGAGAAGCTAGGGATACAAGGACATACCTCGGCATAATAAAGGCAATTTACTGCACACTCACAGACAGTATCGACCCAAATGGAGAGAAACTCAAAGCATTTCTACCAGAGTCAGGAATAAGACAAGGTTGTCCACTCCCTCCATACTCATTTGGTATTGTACCTGAAGTCTTGGCTAAAACAATAAAACCACCAAGGAGACCAAGGAAAAACAGGAAAGGAAGAAGTCTTTTATAAATAAAGTTGAAGATGATTCAATTGTAAACATAAATGAACCAAAGACTCCATCAAGAATATTCTATATCGGATAAACACTTTCAGCAGTATAGCAGGATACAAACAACTCAAAAATCAGGAGTCTCCCTATATACAAATCACTGAGAAAGAAATCAGTGAAACAACACCTTTCACAATATTCTCAAAATAAAATGAAACATCTTGGAGTAACTCTAATGAAGCAAGCGAAAGACCTTTATAATAAAAACTTTAAGAACTGAAGATATCAAACAATAAAAAGATTGCCCACATTCATTGATTGGTAGGATTAATACAGTGAAAATGGCCATCCCACCTACTTAAAGCAATCTACAGATTCAAAGCAATCCCCATCAAAATTACAGAATACTTCACAGAAACCGAAAGGTCTATTTTCAGTTTTATAAACAGAACAGAAAATCCCAGACAGCTAAAATAATCCTGAATAAGATAACTGTTGAAGTATGACCATCTCTGAACTCAAATTGTACTGCAAAGCCACAGTAATAAAAACAGTATAGTATTGGCATAAAATGTTGATCAATGCAATCAAACTGAAAACCTAAACATAATTACAAACACCCATGGGTTCCTGATTTTTGTTAAAGAAGTCAGAAATACACATTGGGAAAAAAGGCAGCATTCACAACAAATGGTACTGGTCAAACTGAATGACTGTGTGTAGAAGAATGCAAACAGATTCATATTTACTGCCCTGCACAAAACTCAAGCTAAAGTGGATCAGAGACCTGGAGACCAAATATTCTGAATGTGATAGAGGAGAAAGTGGGAAATAGTAATTCAAACAACAATGAATAAATGATACCTCATGAAACTAACAAGCTTCTGTGTGACAAAGGACGCCGTCATTCAGACAAAGCAGCAGGCCACAGAATGGGAAAAGATTTTTTTTTTTTTTTTTTTTTTTTTTTTTTTTTTTTTTTTGCCAGTGATACATACAATATCTAAAGTATATAAAGAATGAAAAAAACTGGATATCAAGAAAATAACACAATTAAAAGTGGGCTACATATCTAAAAAGACAGTTCTCAAAGGAGGAAAGATTAGTGGTTCAGAAATACCTAAAGGAATGTCCACTATCCTTAGTTCTCAGGGAAATGCAAATCAAAACTCCTTTGAAATTTTGTCTTGCACCAGTTGGAATAGCCATCATCAATAAAACAAATGAAAACTCACGCTGGCAAGAATGTGGTTTCTGGATTTGTATTTTTATGGGATCTCTCTCTGTATGAATATGGCTGTCTCTGCATCTATATGCATTTCTTGTGGATTTTATTTCTCTCTCTCTCTCTTTCCGTTTTTTGGTTTTTCAAGACAGGGCTCCCTGGCTGTCCTGGAACTTGCTCTGTAGACTACACTGAACTCAGAGGACCCCCCCTTCCCCCCGCCTCTGCTTCCTGAGTGCTGGGATTAAGGGCATCTCTCACTACGGCTGGACTCTTGTGTATTATTGTTTATTTTTGCTCTTTACTTGCATGCTTTCTCCTATTCAGCTTTGTTTATATTCAATATTATTATTATTAATATTTGATGTCTGTTTTACAAGAAAAGAGGGCAAGAAAGGGTTTCAGTTTGGGTGGGTAGGGAGAGAAGCTGGGTAGGGAATATCATAATCAGAATATATTATAAAAAATATCTATTTTCATTAAAAGATGCCACCACCATCAAAAACCTAAATATGTGCCATTATGCCTAACTTTTAATATTCCAGTTCTTTTCCTTAATTTTTTATTTTTGCTTTTCAGAATTACTAAAGTACACAGAAGTAATGAATTCTTTTGACTCAGAAATACTGTTGAAGTAACAAGGGGTGATATGTTTAATTTTAATTTAGCATATTAAATAAATTTGACAAGCATGAAGCATGTACTACTATTAGTGGTATTTCTCATATTCTAAAACCTTTGTGCTATACTTTGAGAATATTTTCATGTTTTGGTTTAGAACAGTTTCACATATATGCTGAAGCTAAAGTTAGGCATGCCTATACATGCAAATTTGAAACAGTGCTAAATATCATTATGTTTTTTTATTGGGGTAAGTATGTGATATATAATTGTTTAATGTCCTGTATTGAATGCATCAAATTGAAATTTATATAATCAAGTGTCCCATGCGGGAAAAGAACTCTCCTTGAGCATTCTGAATGCATCCACCCCTTCAGCCACAAGTTAGAAGGACAAAAGTTTGTAAACAATAAAAGGAGTCAATGAGTTTCCTACTGTGAATTACTCTAGCAAGAGTTGAAACACAATGCAGGATTTCTTACCAAGAAAAATCACCACGGAATAAATCTGGGCTCCAATAGTTCCCGAGTCTTCTGAATGAAGGGGGAAGCACACTCCATTGGTGCCGTAGTAGTTTTTGAAAAATTCCTTATTGCTAAGTGGAGCAAAAGCCACTATACACCCAATAGTCCAAATGAAAATCAGAACTGTGATTGTTCTGCACTTCCGAGGTCTTAGGCACCGAAAAGGATACACAATGCAGATGTATTTTTCCAATGTTAGGAATGTTAAGAGTAAAACGGATACTTCTGTGGACAGAATGGCCAAAGACCCCATAAACTGACAATGGATACTCTCCATCCACGGCTGCGCATGCTTGTTGTACTCTCCTCGAAACTTGAGGTCAAAGGCTCCGATCACAAATAAATATACTCCCATTAGGCAGTCAGCACCTGCATGAGTTCGAAGTTTACGGGTTCAGAGAAACACGAAGTATGCTTATCTTTACATGAAACATTTTAAATTATCCAATTTCTTCTATATTAAGAGGAGGCACTTCTGACTTTCTTAAGATTCATAGGTTGGTTACTTAGCTTGCTAGCAGATTGCTTGCTTAGCATGAATGAAGCCCCCACTACCAAGCAAATTCCCAGTTTGGATGTGGATGCATCACAGAAGACTCTCTAAGGGCTGGAGAGATGGCTAAGCAGTTAAGAGTGTGGATTACACTTGCAGATGACCTGAATTTGGCTCCCAGCATGTGTCAATTAGCTTATGGCTACCTGTAACTCCAGCTCCAAGGGATAAGATGCCTCTGGCCTCCTTGGAAACTCATACATGTGCACGAACACACATACACGTACTTGAAAACTAAAATTAAAAAAAACATTAAAAAGAGAAAACTATAAGTATATGACCATCTCTCTGTCTTCCTTACAGTGTTAATCTGTAAGATTAGGGAGCCTCTCTCTTCCTGTCTCATCTAGCCCATCACTTGGCAGGATGAAACAAATTGATAAAATCATTTATGCTGTATATTCAGGGTCTTAGATGGGGAGGACATTATTGGGTTCAGCTCTCCCACTGAAGGTTTGGCAGCTCAGCAAGATAAGAGTATTCAAACCTGGAGTCATTAATTCAGATGTTTTATTGATAGAGTAATGGCTGCAAGTTTTGAAGTCTATACATTTAGGAGATATGTATAATTATAAATATGTGTTGAGACTGAATGAAAGCACTGTATCTTATGGACCTAGAATTATAGGCAGTTATAAAATAACCACTCTTAACTGCTGAGTTTTCTTAGCCCCTAAGAAAACTGGCCCCTAAGTTTTCTTAGTCTAAAAACTGATTTTCTTATGACTAAAGTGATCGATTTTTTATTGTAGAAAATGCAGAAATCCTATATAATCAAAAATAAGGAAGATTTTGAAATCTCATAATTCTAATATTCACAAAACTTACCTTCTCTCTGAATTAAATTTTTTTTTATAAGTATGAACATGTTATCTTGAAGATAAAAATGTGTCTCATGTGGGCGCCTGGAGCCAACAGAGGTCAGAGGAGGATCCCCTGCAAGTATACTTGTAATCTACCATGAGGATGCTGGGAAATGAAACCTGGGTCCTTTGTGAGAACAATATAAGCTCTTAACTGCTGATTCATCTCTCCAGCCTCTTCGGCCTCTCTCTTTCCTTGCTCTTTTTTTTTTTTTTTAAAGATTTTATTCTTATTTTTATTATGCATGTGTACATATGTGTTTATATGTGGGCATGTGCACACGCTTGCACCCACCTTTGGAAGCCAGAGGTGTTGAAGTCCCTGGAGCTGAAGTTACAAGCTGTTGTAAGCCACCACATGTGGGTGCTGAGAACATAACGTGGGTCTTCTGGAAGAGCAGTATATGCTCCTCACCACTGAGCCATCTCTCCAGCCCCCAGAATTTATTTTCTAGTAGCAACAATTTTGCACATTTCACACCTAGTTCTTCTTTAAGTAGGAAATACTCACAGCAGAGAGAAATGATCGACATGGCATGTAGCTTGTTCTCAGACCTGATGTATGGTCGCATACAAATGACAAAAATGTTTCCAAAGCAGGTAATTGCAGATACAACCCACACAAAGACTCTCTGAATGATGTTTGCCAAGAGGTTATCAAGAGATGAAATCCCGTCCGTGTTAGGCTTACAGCTGCGTACATGTGGTGCATATCCACAGTACTGAAACTTCTTAAAATATCTGATGTATAAAGAGAAGACAAAATTATAGCATATATTTATCACTAAGTTAGACCCCATTGATATTTGTTTTCAACAATTCCTCAGTAGAAAATGTGTTCTTATAAGACTTAGTGGGATAGAAAGCATTCCTTACTGATCCTTCATGAGTCTGAAGTTTGAAATTTAGTTCTTATTCACTTGACTTTACAGTAAAAGAGTATGTGGCTAAGAACTTAAAGCAGGTATAATGAATACATGTGCGACATGTCTTAGCATATGCATAACCAGTTAGCTTGTAAACATGAGCAGGAATTTATCCAAAGAAGCTTCTTTTATCCCAAGTGCCCTTTTCCAGAATTCAGTCCATATAACTGAATGAAGTTATGAAGCACTTATACCCATAGCTTTGCCACAGCTGATCTTACTGCTCGGCTCTTAGGAGAAAAATTAAATGTTTTCTCCTTGCTGCTTACATAACTTTTTCAGTACAGAAGTTAGAACCTAACATTACATTATGATCTTTTATTTATTTATTTATTTATTTATTTATTTATTTATTTTTTTATTTATTTATTTATTTATTTATTTATTTATCTATCTATCTATCTATCTATCTATTTATTTATTTATTTCATTTTAATTCTTGTGTGCATTGGATCCCCTGGAACTGGAGTTACAGATGGCTGTGAGCTGCCACGTGGGTGCTTTGGAAGGGCAGTCAGTGCTCTTAACCACTGAGTCATCTCTCTAGCTCACATACATTGTTATCCATAACAATTAAACACATCTATCACTCACACTAGATTTTGAAACACAACGAAGAATTAAAGGTTGAGTGGATTTTTTACATCTATAGATACCCACTTTGGTAAACACTGCACCTGGGTAAGCAAGACTCACTGCTGTGCCAGCAGCAACATAAGCACCACTTCCTGGGCAGCTTTTAAGACATCAGAAATAAATTCTCTAATGAACTCCATGAGATCAATGTTAGCATCACCGTAATAGGAGAGACATCTTCAATAGAGGAAAATTATTTGATAGTAAATTTTCTAGTAATAGTAGAGATTAGAGTTCAGACTGTTTCCATCTGTAAAGAGTGGTGGAAGAAATAGAAATTATCTCTATAGTATAAAAAGTTACAGTAGGAAATGATACAAGGCAGGTAGCCGTTCTGTGTCTTGCCAAAGGCAAAGTCAGTTGTTGATACATTCTCCATCTGGTTGTTTGTGTTCCTCTGTGAATTATGATGGAGCAGAGCAGAATAAAAGGAAGGATATGACATTGCTTCTTGTTTTAAGTGCCTGGGAGTGAACTGCTTTTATTAACAACTTCAGCAAATAGTGTTCACTAGTTTGGCTGCTTAGCATAGACTCTTAGCAACAGTGTCTTGGTTTCTCCAGAAGGAAGACATTTTCCAGCCATAGGACTCACTCATGGTGGACCTACAGTGGAGGCCCTCCCCTAGCTCAGGGTAGGCAGATGCCCTGGAAAAACCCTGAGCCTTGTTACTGGCTTGTGGCTGGATTTGGTTAAGATCACTGTTCAACTCTTGTTCCTGTGACACCTTCCCAATTCAGGTTTTACGTTTAGTCATTTCTAGATTTTGTGAGCTACAGCAGTTTTTTTCTAATAAAGTCAGTTTTTCTTGGTCAGACTATCATGTTGTGAGCAAGCAAAGAAGCCTTGCCTCTGAGAAATGGCAGGAACAGAAACAAAGGCCTATGTTAGAACTACAGAGCAAGGAAGATTGCCAGGTGGCTGAGGAGGCACTTCTAAATCATGAAAATGACCACAGTGTGAAGAGCAGTCTAGTACTTGTTATGATGCTCACTAAAAATATTTATCACGCCTTTAATTAATGCAAACCAATACTCACTGCATAGAATTTACAAAGGTTACCACTTCATCAAAGCCCTCACCCCAATCAGACTCTGACATTAGGGAAAATTTTAACTGGGGAAGCGTTCTCTTGCCGTCATTCATTTGTAGCTACTATTTATTTCTAATTTTAAAATATGTGCTTATATGTTATGTATTCATGTAATATATAAATATAATATATATGTACTTGAAAATAGAAATAAATAATTGCTACCAATATATACATACATAAATACACACACAAGTATATGTTTGTGTGTGTGTATTGTGTGAGAGAAGTGTGTATAAACCTGACTTAGCGAAGATTTGTGTGTGCCATGATGTGTGTATGTAGGCGAGAGCTTTGGGTGTTGGTCCTGACCTCCCACCATGTTTCTGAGGTAGAATCTCTCTTGTTTGTTGCTGCGTTTCAGATTCCAGGTTTCCTGGCTCCCAAGCATCAGGGTAGATTCTCCAGTCTCTGATTCCCAGCTCACTGAAGGAGTGCTGAGATCGGAGACACACACCACATTTTTCTTTCACTTGGGTCCTAAGGATCCATACTCAGGCACTTTTCCCCCCTGAGCCATTTCCTCGGCCCTATTTGCAATTGTTTTATCCACTTGTATACATTCTGACTTCCTCATCTGGTGGCCCTTATATGAAATGCAGATATTACTAGCTTCTTGTGTAAAACTGGCATTTGTGAATGGTAGCAGAGGTGAGAGCGGCTTGTAAGACTGAGTAAACCCCTCTCACATTTGTGTTTCTTGGTGTTTGAAAATTTTCCCATAAAATTTTATCAGAGTGTGAAAAGCTAAAATCCATCCGTCCATCTACTGTCAGACTCTTAGAGTAAATCATTGACTATCGGTGTCTGAGACCGTTGAGCCTGCTGAAAAACCCCATAGCCCAGGAACTTGAACGATGAACATCGACTGGGAAATTCAAGGTCAAGGAGCCAGCAGATTAGGTGTCTGACCAAGTGCTGCTTCCTGAAACATTCTTACTGTGTCCTCACAGGGTGGATGGGGCAGAAAGATCCTTCTTTCCTTCCTTTCTTCCTTCCCCGTCCCTTCTTCCCTTCCTTCCTCTCTTCCTCCCTCTGTCCCTCCCTCCCTCCTCTCCCTCTTTCTTCCTCCTTTTCTTCTTCTCTTCTCTTCCTTCCCCCCCCTCCTTGCCTTTCTCCTTCCTTCCTTTTCTAAAGTTCGATACTTCTAATTTTCTTTTTTCTCTTTCTTTCATGTGTACATTCATGGTACTTCCTAAGGAAGATAGGTAGTCTCCTTTAGTTACTCCACTGAAACCAGAGCTGTCACCTAGCAAACAGGCCCCAGTGAGCTTGTCTCTGACTACTTCAGATACTTAGGTTACAGGCTCACGTGCTTCTAGGCTTCTATAGGTGCTGGTGATCTCAGGTCCTCATGCCTCCACAGTAGGCACTATCCTCACCTGAGCCATCTCCCCAGCCTTCCCATGGCTACTTGCCATCAAACCGGGAACTATGATGTGCTAGTTCCAGTCTTAAATTCATTTTAATTTTGAGACAGGGTCTCACTTTGAAGCCCTGAATAAATTAGAACCCTTCATATAGACAAGGCTGGCCCCAAACTCAGAGATCTATTTGTCTCTGCTTCCCAAGTATTGGATTGAATGCATGTGCCACCACCCCAGGGTTTCAATTCTGTTTCAGAAAGTCACTAATGCTGTTTATGAAGGCTCTGCTCTCAAGAGCTAATCACTTTGTCAAGGCTTCACCTTTGAAAAATATCGTCACTCTGGGCTTAACATTGCAACGTACAATTTGGAAGAGGGACACAAATGCTAAGCATAGAGAGTTAATTTAGTTGAAATTATTAATATTTTATTTGCATTTACTATGAGTGTATTATTATAATACATATGGGGACATAAAGATTAAAATCAAGGTGAATAACTACATCTACTTACATGTGAGAGAGATTCATGAGAGGTCTAAACATCCTCTGTTGGATATTTGTAATCTCAATTCCTTCTAGGCTGCTAAAAATACCAAGCAATAGTCAAGAGAATATATGTTATCCACGTCATAATAAAGTAATTAATTTTGTGAACACAATGTAGTAAAATGCTTTAAATTACCATTATTCTAAGTGAAATGCTCAGACTCAGCCTATCTAATTACATTCCCAGTTTATAGACATGTATATTCTGTTTTTAAAATATTTACATTTCATTATATGCCTAATGCATGCTGGTCAATAAATAAGTATTTATAGAATAAGTGCCTACACATTATATTCTGGACAACTTTAAATTTTCTAATGCCTTTAAAGTCATATTTTTTCTAATAAAATGCTTTTTCTGAAAAAATAATTAAATAAGATTAACAGAGGCTTATCTTTTAAAGATAATTCTTAGACAATAAAATTTTTGTCCTTTTTGTGTTGTGAGAGGCGTTATTTTTATAGTCTAGAAAATTCCATCTTTGGGTAAGGATTCTGACCTTGGCTTTCAACTTGACATACTTAGGAAAAGGGAGCCTCAGTTGAGGAAATTGCCTCCATCGTTTTGGCTAGTGAGCACACTTGTGGGCATATTGTAGTTTCTTGATTTATGTGGGAGGGCTCAGCCCACTGTGGGTGGTACCATCCTTTGGAAGAAGGCTCTGGGCTGTGGAAGAAAATCTGCAGAGAGGGTTAGGGGAAGCAAGCCAGTAAGCAGCATTCTTCCATGGTTTCTGCTTTGGCTTTCCTCAATGATGGACTATAACCTACAGGCCAAATAAACCCTTTTCTCCTCAAGCTGTTTTTGGTGAGTGTTTTATTACAGAAATGGGAACATATGCCTATAGAAAATCTTAAGTACTCAGAATTAATGGGAGCAATGAATATGCCCCATGTTCAGTGAGTGTAAATGCACAATTCGGTATAAGATCCTGGTGACAGAGAAATGTAGAGATTCATATCATTTAATTTTTGTAAATGCTCACGGTAGATGTAATAACTATCTGTCAATAGTCAATCCAAGACTCATATTTTTGTGGAGCTAGAAATAAAACATAATTAAAAGACATGAGAGCATGTATGTTATTAATATTGAAGCAAAACTATATATGAATATACTTACAGAGACTTGAGTTTTGTCAGATAATCAAATTGATTTACTTGAATTTTCTGGATTGGATTATTGGAAATATTCCTGTTTTTTTTTTTTAAAAAAAAACAAAACAAAAAAGAGACAGCAATAAGTCATTCCTAAAATTTGCTTGGGCCAAGAGAATTTATTTGTTGACTTTGAGTGAGTTTGAAACATTTACAAAAAAATCATAGTACAGCTCAAAGTATATTGAAGACTTAAATGCAAGATTTGAGACCATAGGGGAAGACCTCCATGACACTGGCCTGGATGTGACTTCCGGAATTCAGACAATAAGAGCAACAGGAGACAGAGAAGACCACATTAAACTAAAGAGCTTCTTCACATCATACGAGAATTCTATAGCATTAGGAAATTATTTGCAAAGCCTTCTCTCCTTTGCTCCACTTTTTTGTTTTGTTCAGGGATGGTAAATACACACTCCACCACTAAGCCAGATCCCTGCAAAGCCTAGATCAGGGAATGGTTTAATATCTACAAAGGTATAAGGAGGAACTCAATGTAAAAAGACTAATGAAGAGATAGACAAAGAATCTGAGTAGGCACAAGAGGCCAGCAGATATATTAAAATCTTGATAACTAGTATGCATCAGAAAAACGATAATTTATTTATTAGAGACAAGGTATAGCTGAGGATTACATTAAACTTCATTAGATTTGGCCTTGACTCCTGTGCTTCTGAACCTCAAGAACAGGAGCCACACAAAATTGTGTTGTTTATAAATTACCCAGGCTGTGGTATTGTGGAATATCACAACACCGAAAAGGGAACGATATTCTTTATTGTTGTAGCTAATAATTGTTGGAAACTGATAAAATAGATTTAGTACTTATTAATGGGTTTACAGGAGAATGCTCACTGATGCAAGAGTTTATACAGTTGTGTGGTTCCGGAAAAGCTAGACTGGTCCGTGCAGCTGAAGTAGGTCAGGTCCTTCACCCGAGAGCATGAGAGAGAAACAGAGAGAATGGGTGGGGGCATACCTGCATCCAATCTTAAACGGGTCCTCTGGCCATGCCCCAGTCAAGATCTAAAGGCCACACTTCTAGGTCATGGTAATAGTGCCTGCTCTGCACTACAATTCTTGCTCATGGCGTTGGAAGACTCAGTTCATATTAAAATGTTTGAATTCATGTAAGACATCTAAGGAACCCACATAGCAAAAACAATCTTGGAAAAAGAACAAGAAAGTTAAGGTTTGCACAATAATCTACAGCTATGCAGACCAAAGGAATTGACTACAGAGGCCAGGAGCAATCCGGCTCAGACATAATCAGATAATCTTTGACACAGGTCCCAAAGGCATTTAACAAGGAAAGGACATTCTTTTCAACAAACAGTGTTGAGAAAATTGGATATCCTCACGTAAAGGAAAAGAATTAGACTCTTTTGTACCATGCATTCAAATGGATCATATGCTTAAGGGTAAAGCTATCAGACTGGAGTAATATATAGAAATAAAACTTCATTGTGTGGATTTGGCAGTATATTGTCTGTGACCCTAAAAATGTAGATAATAAAGGACTAAAATGGCAGAACATTAAAATTAAAGAACACCATGATGGAGGGAAATGCCATCCACAATAGAGGGAAAATATGAGTCCTAAGTCTGTAGGACTGCTACCCAGGTTATATGAAAAATGAAAGTAGAAAATGCAAAATAAGTTCCTGTAAAAATGGATGAAGATAGACAGGTGCCCAAACAAATGGGAACAGTCAAGGTCAGTGATAACAGAGCAGTGAAAATCCTATTCTCAAGGATTCTCAGTTAAGATGGCTGTGAGCCAGAAAATGAAAGTCACACGTGTTGGGACTGTAGAAGTTAGAACCCTGTGCACTTATAGTAGATATAAGATGGCAGAACTCTGTTAGGAAATGGTTAAACAGAACAGACGTAGAACTACAATATGACTCAGCCATCTAATATCTGGGGGTGTACAGGTGGTCTCTGGCTTTTTTAATTTTATTTGTTTACTTTGCAATAGAGCAAAAGCAATATACCTTCAGTGGCAGCTATTCTTGAAGGGAGGTGGCATGGTTTAGTGGTAGAGTGCTTGCATCCCCGAATTCCAATACAGTAATATTGAGGAAGGGAAGGTGAAAGGGACAAAGAAAAAGGTCCTCTTTGACCTTTCCTAGGGCTAGTAGTTTGTGTTATGATATAGTGTGTGCTACGGCTCCAAGCCAGCCATGGAAACACGAGAGCACAAAACTGATACTCTACAGTGCACTGGTTCCTACACTGCGGGAGTTGATAGGGTAGGTATAGTAAATGAACTTTAATAATAACAGTTCCAATTTATTATGCCTTCATTAGGACCATATAAGTTTGCTGTGAATTAAGAAAGAATATGAAATGCAAAGGACTGAATGCAGACATCCAGACAAGAGAGTTTGCACACCTGTGTTCATAACAGTATTATCTGAACTAGTTAAAAGATGGAAGCCGCCCAAGTATCCACACATTGGCAGATGACCGTACACAGTGTGTGAGGTTTTACTATTCAACCTTAAAATCAAAGGGAATTCTGACACATGCTACAACACTGATACACCTTATTGGTATGATAAGAAAAAAAAGCAAATGACAAAATGGTGACTTTGCCATGGAGAGAGCAAGTCCATTGGGGGCTGGGGCAGAATGAATGTAGAGTTAGTGCTGGATGGCTATAGAGTTTCAGCTTTGTACTAAGCAAAAAACTATGAGGTGGATGTTGGTGAGAGTTAAACAATAATATGGAAAATCTTGATGTAATTCAATGTACAGAAAGAGATGGATGACTCATTGCTATGTATATTTTACCACAATCTAAAAATAAGATAAGGAAAGGAAGTGGTAAGTTAATGTCTTACAATTGTGACAGCTCCTTCAGGTTCTTAAATATGTTTGGCGGAAGACTTTCAATCCTATTACTTCCCAAATCCCTAGGGAAACAATTGCAAACATGTCATAATGTTTTCTGAAGACTTCATTCATAGGTAGAAAATTCATTAGAAAACAATTTGCAATTTTCTAACTGCACAATTGATGAGTTGTGTTAAATACCAAGGAATAAGTGCCTCTTTGGGGTGGGATTGAAGTCACAGCCTAGTTTCTGATCAGCACGTGCCCCACTACGCCAGGCCCATGAAGTTGTGAGGCTTTAAAGAGGAATTGAAGTAGGGACACATAATATTTTATCCTGAGCCAGGCATGGTAGTACATACTCATAATCTCAACATTTGAGAAGGAAAGGCATGAAGATCAGAAGTTCCTGAACATTCTTAATTATAATTGAATGTGTTCAAAGACAGCATGGCCTACCAAAGCTTCCCTTCCCTCAATTTTTAAGTTCCATTTCATATTTCCTTAGAGACAATGGTAGTACATACTCATAATCTCAACATTTGAGAAGGAAAGGCATGAAGATCAGAAGTTCCTGAACATTCTTAATTATAATTGAATGTGTTCAAAGCCAGCATGGCCTACCAAAGCTTCCCTTCCCTCAATTTTTAAGTTCCATTTCATATTTCCTTAGAGACAAATCATTCATGTATTTAATTTGGCTTTGACATGCTAATTTTCATTTAAGATTTGCATGATATTCTTTCATCCTTTCTTTTCCATCTCTCCTTCTTTGTTTGATTAAGAACATGATTAGAGGCCCTGTTTTTTGTTTTTCTTCTTTTTACCAACGTTTGTTATGATTACCTCAAAGCAAGTCATTTGAGGTTTAAATTTCTTTCAGAGAGATGCACAGGCTCATATTCTCCCAGGCGGAACATGCATGTGCAGAGGTGGTGCCTAACTTGATGTTATCTTGAAGATATAAGGGGCTTTCAGCAGCAGCAGCGAAGATATTTCACCAGTGGAAGACTCTCTTCAACAAGAAAATGTCTCAGTGAGCATGAGTTGGAAAATTGTGAATTAAAACAGAAAATGTGATGTCTCCCACCCACCTTGAGGGGACAGGCAAGAGAAAAGATGTGCTGTCACCCACATCAGTTGGTTAATCAACTTTGAAGGGCAGGATGTTGTTTTTCCAGATTATTATTTTTATTATTTTTTAAATTAATAATGAGTCTCTGTGTAGTTATTTGGGAATTGGCCGGAGGGACAGAAAAGTCTGCCTATGTATATATGTATCTGTGGGTGGCTAACAGCACAAAAGTGAAAGAGATTGAGAAGGCCAGATTGTCAGATCCCCTCAGAGATGGAGTTACAGGTACTTGTGAGCCACTGCTGGGAACAGAACTTGGGTCCTCAGCAAGAGCAGTGCTTGCTGCTAACCAATGAACCATCTCTCCAGTCCTGACAGGATGATTGAGATGAGATCCCCCCCCCACATCCTCTCTCTCTTGACAGGGTCTTATGATTTAGTCTAGATTGGTCTTGAGATAATGATTCTCTGCCTCCTGAGTTCAGGAATTATGAGTGTGTCCTACTATGCCTAGCTTCATTGAGTTTTTGACACTGAAAAGAAACAACTGATCCAATCTGACAAATACTATCAAAATTGTTGCTGTGAGCGCCTTATTTTCAAACTATACACACACACACACACACACACACACACACACACACACACACACACACACACACACACACACACTGAATTTCATGGCTGTCTTTGTGATTTATATAGTCACGGGTGAATCAGCTATAAAGAGGCATTGTTCTGATTTGGCAAGGGAATCTGTAAAATTTTCATCATTAGAAATCTTTCATAGTTTACCGTGGTCTAAATGATATCTCAAAACTGCTTAACATAAGAAAAATGTCTTGAAACAATGATATACATTTCTAACTTTATTTTCTGCTGCTGTCTCCTTAAACACTTCCCCACAGTCTGCACATCCTCCAGAGCTCTAGTGCTCTGTATGGGGGCATTCTCATGATGATTGCAGTCTTTTTCTTCTGTCTTCTTGATCTCTTAGATTTTTCTGTACCAGGAACTACAGAGGGTTTATATGATGAGGATATGCCGGTTGCTGCCAAAGTTTGTCCATCACAGTGCACTCAGCTATACTTCAAAGCTAGAGTTGAAATCTAGAGCCATCTGAGGATATTACCTTCAAGAGAACAGGCTATTTTTATCCCTGTAGATCTGAGTCTTCAGGCAAATGTTTTCCGTGAGATTAGACAAGCTTTAGGCAGGGCTAATTATCAACCTTGGTCACTCCCCATTGTCGATGAACGTAGACTCTGGTTCTGCATTAAGGCTGTGTGTATCATGATCGCTACTGGTTATGAATGCAGAGTCTGCATCTGAGGCCACTGTGATGATTATGACTTGGGGGAACTGTCCTCTAATATCTAGGTGGTAATTTAAAGTTAGAGAAAATTAGAACAATATGAATCACTAACTTTTGTTTTAATGGCTAGGCAATGTCTTTGGGTCATCTTGCCACATTCCTTCCTGTTATCGAGAGTGATTTTTCTATACACTGATGACAAGATTTTAATGTCATATACCAGGATTTCTCATCACAAGCTCAGGTCTAATGATCTATTGAGACTTAGGTGTACATTTTGTGAATGATTGGTAGTGCTTACCAAAGATGTTTCAAGCTACTCATTACAGAAGAAGTTTGGGGTTTTCAGTGGCTCATATGCTAAAGGACTGTTTACTGATAAGTTTTCTGCTTACTATGTTTCCTTTACCTGCCTATGTGCAGGAGAGCTGTTCAATACTCTGTCTCTAACATTCTATCTTAATTCTTTTTTTTGTTTGTTTGTTTTTTGTTTTTGTTTTTTTTTGAGACAGCGTTTATCTGTGTAGCTTTGGCAGTTCTGGGACTTTCTCTGTAGACCTGGCTGACCTTGAACTCAGAGGTCTGGCTGCCTAGATCTTGGCAGTGCTAGTATTGAAGGTATGTGTCATCGCTTCCTGCTTAATTCTTTAATTTTTGAAAATAATTCCACCAACCTCCCCCCCCCCCCCCCCCCCGTGTGTGTGTGTGTGTGTGTGTGTGTGTGTGTGTGTGTGTGTGTGTGTGTGTGTGTGTGTGTGTACATGCGCAGGTGTGTGTGGATATGTGCAGGTGCTTTCAGACTTGAGAGACAGAAGAGGGTGTCGGATCCCTTGGAGCTAGAGTTACAGCTGGTTGTGAACTGTCCAATGTGGATGCTGGAGACTAAATTCTAATCCTCTGGAAGAACAATATATATTCCTAACTGTTGCCATAGATCCCTGTATACCCTAATTTTTGTATAAAAGACTCCACAATTCAATGTTTGGCCTAGATAATTGTCAAAACATGTAACCATATCCACTACAGGTTATTCCCAGATAACGTATTAGCATGTATTATAGACAATGATCTGGTGGCTCTTATTTTATTCTGACCACCAATCATCATAAGGCTTTGGGCTCATCATATAATTTTTTTGGACAGCTTTGTAATTATTCTATTGGTATTTAGAGGGCACACTAAAATATTTTGACTGAATCTTTCTCTTCCATTACTGTGGATATGAATCTTATCCATGGAAGTGTTTTTTCCCTTATAAGTCCAGGATAACCCTTCAGCTTCAAATTCCAAGAATTATGTCTTTGAATCTTGTGGTTCTTCAATCTGAACCTTCTGGGAAACTTAATGACAGATGTTCTGCCCCCTTGGAGCAATAAAAGAGAATAGTGTAGGTTATATTTTACTTGTTAATTCTAGTCTGGCTTTATTTTTTTGTCTAAATCTATGTTTCTTTTATCTAACTTATCTCACATACTTATTTTATATTTACTTTTGTAAGCTGAATTGTTTTGTGACCCATGTTACATATAAATACTGTTTGGAAAAGAAAATCAACATTTATTAGGCATATAAACATTATATGTATAAGTAAAACTGGAAAAGAGCATTCTAAATACATATTTAGTTAAACTTACAATTCACTTAGTTTCTGGAGATGTGTAAATGCATGTTCACTCAAGTGATTAATTTTGTTTTTTCTCATTACCCTGAAAGAAAAAAGTACGTGTTAACATGTCAGCATAATTATCACACAGATCACTAAATGTAACTTCTGCAAAGAAATCATAAAGATAATAAACAGAGTGCATTTCATATCGGGATATTTTGAATTGTATGATATTACTCAGTTTATGTATTTCAAAAACGTAGTCTCAGCTAGCTGGCCTCCAACTCATGACCTTTCTGCATCAGTCTCTTGAGTGTTGCAATTAGAGAGGTGTGTGCCAACACACCCAGCTTCAATTCAATTTTATACTTAAAGATCTCAAATCTTAAATAGCTCAAGTTACAATATGAAAATTAATTTAAATTTGTAATTAGAAATGAAGAGGAGGTCTGAAAACAATAGGGAAACCTCATCTATCCTGAACAAAAACTGAATATATTGCAGCTATGAGCTCAGGAATTATTTTAGACTTATCTCATTCTGCGAAGTGTGTCTGTCTAACAAAAGGCTCCATGTACCACAGAGCTTAATGAAAACCCTTAGGGGGCCAGCTCCAAATAGGTTTTCTCCCAGAGCTTCAAGACATATGTGACTACTGGGGTAGGGTGAGGGTGGGGGATGGGATGATTCTCAACACGGGAATCTCAGGAATCAAACTTGGAGCAATCCCTCTTAATATGCCTTCAATATCATGACACATGCAACAATGAAGGCATGGTTTATAGACCCCATTCAGGCCAGTCCCCCATAAGGCTTTGCAGGCCATAAGAGAGAGGCAGGTGTTCTCGGTTGCTGGGTGACTAAACAATGAAGGGGACCTTACAGCTTTTTATTTTGCTACAGCTCCTTCCCTAAGAGAAAATTTGTGAAGGCTTAATTTGCATAAGAAGCGGGACCTGACTGTTCAGATCCTAACTCTTCAGAATAGATGTTTTGATACCTGCTACTGGAATTAGATAAATATCTTTTCCCTTAAATCTTTAAGTTAGAATCCTTGTGTTAGTGAATCCAGGTGTAAATACAGGAGTTAGAAGTCTTTTGGGTTAGTTAGCTCTGGATAGCTCTCTTATCATTAGGGGTGGTGAGTTCAGGACATAGTTGCCTTTGGATACCTGAGAAAAGCTTCAAATGGGTTACTTTGTTAAGGATTAACTTCACCTGTATGTTTACTAGCAAAGTTAACTGCAGGGAAGGCAGACATTAAGTCTGCTCTGGGCAAAGGGAACAAGACCTGAGAGATCTTTTCTATGTGACTGTTTTCACACAGAAACAGGGGTATATATCCATATGCTCTCAATTTATGGGGGAAGTTGTGCTCAACAAATGGGGGATCACACTGCTAAAGATTACTAAAATTTAAATTCCAAGGAACTAACAGATGGGGGGATCTGCATGCACACATAGAAATCCTCTGTAGGAAGTGCCTTAACACATTCAAAAGTATCAACACCAAACTCCTTGAATATTTTGGCTTTCACCTCCATCAGGCCCCTTGGCTCTGATGGGTCAGCCTTGTCGGCACCAAACGAGTTCCCATTTCAAATTTCTGTGGCTCCCAGAAAGAGCTCTTATTTGATTGTGCATGGATTGGGGTGGAGCAGCCTAAGTTAAGAGTGGTCTGAATGGACCAATTCAATGTCTCTTTAGGTTGGAAATATGAGTCAGATTGCAGTGCTTGCTCTTGGCTGCTTGTGTATGTGTGTGTGTGTGTGTGTGAGAGAGAGAGAGAGAGAGAGAGAGAGAGAGAGAGAGAGAGAGAGAGAGAGAGAGAGAGAGAGAGAGAGAGAAGAAGAAGGAGGAGGAGGAGGAGGAGGAGGAGGAGGAGGAGGAGGAGGAGGAGGAGGAGGAGGAGGAGGAGGTAGAATCCAGGACCTCAAAGATGTGGGGCACTTGCTGTACTGCTGATCCACACCCTTCTTCTTCTTCACTGATCTCGGTGTTAGCTATCAACATAAACGACTAATTTGGGGAATTTCAAAGAGCTTCCAGTTGTTTTTAAAATTTGCTCTTTTATTTAAAACCCTTTTGAGCTTAGCAATATAAGATAATGGATTCATTATGGCACCTATCTTCTTGCCTTGAAATCTAGTCTGCTCTTTGCAGTTACCTGAATACTGTGAGTCATGCCTCCAAGTAGTCTTTGCCACCTTCTCCCGGTAACTCTGGACCTACACCATGCACTACCATGAGGAAACTCAAATGATTTTTTTTTTCCACATGGAAGCTTAAAAGTCAATGCCAATACCAGAGGGTCATCCCTGAAAACATATGTTTTTTTGTTTTTGTTTTTGTTTTTTATAATGTAACATTATACAGATTGAGCGAGTTATATTTGAAAGCAGGTTACATATTTATATTTAGAAGGACACACACACACGGACACACACACACACACACACACACACACACACACACACACGCATACTCTGGCTGGCCTGGAAATCACTACGCAGACCAGGCTACCCTCAAACTTGAAATACACTTGCCTTGCCTTTGGAGTGCTAGGATTAAAGGTATTTACTTGTTTTTTCTTTAATTCTTGAAGATTATAATTACAACATTTATCTTCTCCCTTTCCCTCCTTATTCCCCATCTTGCCCTCTTTCAAATTCATATTCTCCTTTTTCACTGATGGTTGATCATGTATACCTATATCTAGTCATCTATCTATACATTCGCACACATATGCATGCACACATACACACACACAGATGAAGAAAGGAATCACATCTTCCTGCCTCTGCACATGCTCAGACCAGGTTCTGCCCACATAAAAGATTTATTTTGTTTATTAGGAAAGTCAACATTACTTAAAAATATAGTACTTACAAAACAGTTAAATTATTGCAGGAAATAAAAGTCAGATTTCTTAAATTATGGATACGGTTGTCTTCAAAGTCCCTAGAACATAAAAACAAAACACAATCAAATTAAATCTGTAGAAAGAAATAAACTGGCTAAGAATTACCTGCTATCTAATAAAACATCTTCACATTCTGCTTGCAACCATTTATTTAGCATCTGAATTTACATATTAGTGTGTCTATGCTATATACATATAGTACTAATGCCTGTCTTCTGTATCACTAGTAAAAGCAATGTGGGATCTTGTGTTCAATCCCCTGTACTGAGGAGTAAAAATGTTTTGAGTCGCATCTCCATCATGTGTCCACAATGACATGGATATTATTATTGTAAGAAACTGAAGAAAAAAATTATTGTGGGAAATAGCTAATTTATCAATAGCTATTTAGTAGTCAAACATATTAAACATTTGCCCAGAGGTGCAAGGTGCTTCTATAAGCAGAAATGAAGTTAAAGAATTCAATTAGGCTTCCGAGACTGTGGCTGCACAGATGACATTAATTAATTTATTTTAATAATTAAAAAGTTTAATTAAAATATAATTACATTATTTTCTTCTTTCTAACCTCTCCCATCCTTCCTTACTCCTTTTCAAACTCTTGGCCCCTTTTTCTTTGATTATTATTTTTACACACACACACACACACACACACACACACACACAGACACATATACATAAATATATAAATATAACCTGCTGAGCCTGTGTAGTGTTGTTTATATATATATGATATATGATTTCAGAGATGATCACTTGGTTTTGGGTAACCAGTTAGGTGATAACCAGTCATCACTGGGGAAGACGAATTCTCCCTCTCTCAGAAGTCATTAACAGCCTGTGATTCCTTATCAAGGGGTGGGATCCGGTGAGAATTCCCCCTTTGACTTTAATGTGTCTATTAGTGTTAACATTGTTCAAGTCTTGTTTATGTGGCCGTATTGCTGTGGTATCATGGGTAGAGATTCCTATCTATTCTGGGAGACACATTCTCACATCTTGTCCTTTGTTTTTACAAAAATGTTTTTAGCACCCAAGGTGCAGGAGTTGTGTTGTAGCTGTATCTGTGGGGGTCTTCACTCATGATCAGTTGTTCTCTGCATTTTGACAGTTGTGGCTTTCTGTGCCAGCCTCCAGAAGACACTACTTAGTTCCTGTCTCCCTAACCTAAATTGTTCTAGGAAAGATTTCCAACAGCCTGCCACTGCTGGGAGCCATTGGAATTGCCTTTTCAGATTGTTATACCAGGTGCCCTTGTTCTACACTCTCCAGCAGGGGGCGCGATGTAGCCGTTCTCCTTGAGGGCTTGTGCTGTGTGAAGCTGTCTCCACAAGAACTCTTGTCACACTATCAAAAGTTACCGACTTTTCTTCGCGTGCTAAAGGTCAAATGCAAGGCTTTGACTTAAGGGGATAGTACCCTACCCCTGAGTTGTGGAGAGGTTTGAACATGGCCCCTCCTCTTTGCTCTTATCAGTAGGTGCACGGAGGAAGCTTGCAGAGCAGAATGGAGGGATGTACTTCTTTGGTCACTGCCCTGAGGTCTAAGGGCATCACACACTTAGTTTAATGCTTGCCAGATTACATGAAGTTACTCAGAAGCAATAGTGATTCATGAAGGACAGACGTGTGGGAGAGCTACCAAAACCTTCAAGGAAAACTCTAGAAAGCTCTAGAGAAAAGCTGCTTTTCTGTCAGCTCTAGGGAGACTATCAGCCTTGCTTTGGGAACTGCACCCACTGAAGTTGGTATTGACAGAATGAAATATATCTGAAAGACTGGGAATTAAGAGATCTAAAAATTGAAGAAGGCATATTTGTGATGGTGAAATACCTAAGAAGAACACATTTGAAGACTGTATAATAAACAGCGGATTGGCCCGCTGGAGATACAGTCTTTGATCTACAAAGGTGGATGCTAAATGCTTAGAGCTGCCTTGTTCAGGTTTTGGAAGTCCGACATGTTTCTTATATCTTGTTGTCAAAGGTTAATCATGAACCTACCACCAGGTGGCAGTGCTCTCTGAAGAATGAACAAATATTAAGTGTAGCCTGCAGCAGCTCCCACCTCTATAACCTCAGCACTAGTGAGCTGGGGCAGGACGATACTCATGAGTGAATCCAAGGAAAGCCCGGGCTACATAATAAAATCTCATTTAGGAAAAACGTAATCTCAGTTCATATTTTTGTTGTTTTGGGTGCGTGGGACCCTGTGCACTCAACCATTGCGCTCAGCCCTCAGTCTTACAAGGCACACAGTTTTAATTGCCCATCGTTTGTGTAAGTATTGTTCTGTGGTGTTCAACCAAGTCAGAATGGCAAGGGCTATTATCCTTTCGAATCAAGCTTCAATGACAAAGAAGGTCGGTGATTCAATGTCCCTTTTCTTTCTAGCTCCAGCTTTTATCCACATATAGAAAAAGCTGGTCTGTCACACCAAGGTGCCTCCGAACTTAGAAACAAGTGTGAAATGTTTGCTTCCCTGGGGGGGGGGGGGGGGGGATTCTAAATGAGCACATGCCAAACCTGTTTTGTTTTCTATCTGGTTCTTTTCTCCTGTGTTACACCAGATTGATAGTTGTTCCTACTCTCAAAAATGGTGTTCCTCATTGTCTTCCTGTCCTTATAACTTGGCATTTCGAGCTGACTGTGAGCTTGGATACCAGGAAATCAACTTTTGAAAGTTTCGTACAGAGCAAGAAGTAGAGGGAGTTTTTCTAAATCTGGTAGGCAGTGTGTTGATTGAACTTTTAAGTATTAATTTTGGTCATTTCTTAATAAAAACAAAAGAAAACAAAACAAACCTATTTTTTTTTTTTTAAATAACAGGGTCTCATTCTTTATCTCAGGCTGGCCTCGAACTTACGGAGATTCTCCTTGCTCAGCATCTTGCTTTAGCCTCCCAAGATTGTAAGTTTGAGCCACCACACCTGACTAAGCTTATATTCTAAATAGGAAAATTTACAAGCAGATGGAACTCTAACTGGTGGAGTGATATTTATTACCAGGCCAAGTCTCTGCCAACAAATTTCACAGAACGTGTAAAGGATGTCTCAAAACATCCCGCAGCCCCATTCTCTCATGATTCTTGTTCAGAATTTGGGGTTAAAACTAAAATGACTTAGTTTTCCGCATCAATGTAATGGGTGTGTGTGAACTAGCAGAGGGTAAAGGAAGCGGGATACAGACCATGTGACGTCCTTTTGTTTTTCTTCTTCTCGGCTTCAAAATATTTTTTTCTCTTTCAGATAATGCATTTTGATGAAAGTTTAGAGAGTTAGTCAAGAGTATGTTTAATATAAAAATACAACAAAGTAAGGCAAATAAACTAGATATACTAGTTATCTGGCACAGAAGACCCGTGGGGTCTAATATCAGTTAGTTAGTCAAATTTAGAAAATGTATCACACACATGTATATGTATGTATATATATATATATGTATATATATATATATGTATATATATATATATATATATATATATATATATAGAGAGAGAGAGAGAGAGAGAGAGAGAGAGAGAGAGAGAGGAAGGGAGGTAGGGAGAGACAGAGAGACAGAGACAGAGAGAGACTTACAGCCAGTGCAGCCGGGGCATGTGCTGACAGAGGGGTTTGTCAGGCAAATGGGTGAGGACATTATTCATGAGCACTCTGAAAATGAAAAAAAAAAAAAAAAGCCCAAATCACATTTTCTGTCTTTTTTTCTATCTCCAGGCAAACACAGTCGATTGTTACTCTTCAGAAAGCGCTAGAATCTCATGCTGCATGTCTTCCTGTTGCTTTTTCTCTGCACACGTCTGAAGTATTGACGTGCTTTGCAGTAAGGACATTTCTACACACACCAGATCTCAGGCAGGGAACAGCAAAGCTAGTCTTCGGACAAAAGCTTGTGCCCATCAGCAGTGGGCTGTGCAAAGGAAGTGACAGAGCATGAGGTTTTTCCTTTGCTGAGGTTGCTGTGTGGGAGGGATGGTGCTTAGTACTTTAGAGCAGTTTTTGGTGGGCTGGCAGAACATTGTCACAAAATGGTCAGACCTATAAGTAGCCTTAAAGGATATGGGAAAGGTGGTTTTTAGTTAGGAAAGCTTCTTTTAGGATTTGGTAACTGCAAACTTAAT
Organism: Phyllotis vaccarum; assembly: GCA_033318265.1. NCBI lineage: Eukaryota > Metazoa > Chordata > Mammalia > Rodentia > Cricetidae > Phyllotis > Phyllotis vaccarum. Next base: position 91,685,169 of record JARWLC010000007.1, read on the forward strand.
GCTACTATGCTTAAAGTTTTAATTTGCTATTGCTGTCTCTTTATTCATTTGGACTACTTTAAAATTTTTTATTGCATTGATTTATTTACTTGCTGTGTGCTCTCCTGCTCTCTGTGTATGCCAGTTTTTATGCAGAGTTGATAGCTTGCAGGAGTCCATCTTTCTACCACATAGGCCATCTCACCAACCTGTTTATTTTATTTGAGTACTTACAAGAGAATGAGAGAATTTAGTCCATAAAATGTGAGTGGGGAAATTCGACTGAGGCGATTGTCTTCCATTATTCTGTCAGTAGAAAGAGAACAGAGCTACATGTGTATTTTTAGAACTTTAAAGCTAATAAAAGAAAATGCCATACAAAAGAAACATACAGCCATTCCAGTCTGTGGAGATCTTCAAAAACTCCTGGCTTCAGGAATGTTATTCTGTTATGGCTGAGGTACCTGGAGAGAGAGAAGGCATAACAGCAGTGAGCTTTTGCTTTTAGCCGTTTGATGAGAAGGAAGGTAATGATGGTCTCATCACCCTTCCTAAATTCTGTCCTATACCACACACACCACACCACTTTGACTTGTAAGGATCTTTATCATGTACTGTGTCATTTTTAGCTTTTAATTCCCCATAATTAGCTAACTAATTGGTCTATGTTTTAATGACTTACTCTGCTGCCCTCTGGATAGGTATCTGTGGTTCAAAGGACTTGTTCCCAGGGGTCGCTGTTGGGAGGGGCTGAGCACCTTTAGGGAGGAAGGCCCTGTGGGAATCCTCAGGTCATTGGGGAAGTGCCCTTGCTCTTCCATGGTGCCCTTGAAGGATGTCCTTCTCTTCCTTACTTCCCAGCTGTGAGGTGGGAGAGTACTTCACCACAAGTTCCCACCAGCTTGTGCTGCTTCAATCACAGGCTCAAAGTAACAGAGTCAGTCGATCACAGACAAAGCTCAAAAAGTGAGCCAAGAAATACTTCCTCTTCATAAGTTAATTATCTCAAGAATTTTGTTATAGTGGCAAAAGATTAACTGAATGAGATAGTTGTGGCTGGTGTATCAGCCTATTCTTTGAAGTTCATTGAATCTAGAAAGGCAGACAAGGATGTGAACAGGTAACTCAGTAACATACAAAACCCAGAAGGAGTGGAGACAGAAAGGAGGCACAATTCAGAATCATCTAGGATGAAGACATGGTGTTTCCAAAGCAAAGAACTGGCAGGAGTTACTTTAGATAGAGGAAGTAGCATTTGTAAAAGCCACAACAACAAGAGAGGTGTTAAGATAGTGTTAGAACATTCTGTGCCCCCCCCTCCCCCGCTGGAGTGGATATGGCCTCGAAGAAAGGAAGTGTGTCACCATAGGGGCGGGCTTTGAGGTTTCCTATGCTCAGAATACTGCCTAGTGAGACAGTTGACTTCCTGTTGCCTGCAAGATGTAGGATTCCCAGCTGCTCCAGCACCATGCCTGCCTGCATGTTGCCAGGCTCTCTGCCATGATGATAATAGATTGAACCTCTAAAACTGTACACAAGCCTCTCCAATTAAATGTTTTCTTTGTAAGAGCTGTCATATCTCTTCACAGCAATAAAAACCCTAAGACAGTCACCACGACAGGACCCTGGAAATGAGCTTGGGATCTGAAAGGGGCTGTGTTGGTAAAAGGCCATGGCATGGTTTACTAATGACTTTGACTCTTTTTGCCTGCCCACCTTCACCTCTCTCCCTGTACAGCAAGCCAGAGCTGTCATACTGTGTTGATATCTTTTTCCACATCTGTTTATATCTTAGTCTCTTCAGCAAGTGAACCTTTGCATTGAGTCTGTTATTAATGTTTGGTTTCTGACTCTTCCATGGACTATAAACAGTGTGGTCTAGAGCAAACAATTATGTCTGGTGAGCCCTAGCATCCTCATTTCTAAGATGTGCATTCAATTCTTCCCTCATAAGGTTGTAGTCGCATTTGGGGCAGGTCATGCCATCTGCCCTCTGCATGTATCACTGTTAGAACACTGTTTCTGCCACATCTCTGCCAATGAATCATTTGTAAGCCTTACTCAAGTTCTGCTTGCCCAGTTACATGGAACACATTGGCACCTCTCCAATATTTTCCTTTGGGGAAGATTATTTTTTTAAAGGCAGGGCCTCATCTAGCCATGGCTGGCCTCCAAAAGCATGGCATATTAAGTTGCAGTAAGACTAAGTACCTACCCTTGGATTTAACCTACGCAAGGCAATATATTGTGAGGAATAAGTTCCCAAGAGCCAGCCACAGTGTTAGGAACAGCTCATTGTTAGGAGTCCCACAAGCAGACTAAGCCACACAACTGTCACCTATATGTAGAGGGCCTAGGTCAGTCTGATGCAGGCTTCCTGGTTGTTTGTTCAGACTCTGTGAGCTCTTATGAGCTAGTTGCTTATGTGGGTTTTTTGTGGTGTCCTTGACCCTCTGACTCCTACAGCCTTCCTCCTTTCTTCATCAGAATTCCCCAAACACGGCCTAATGTTCGTCTGTAAGTCCCTACATCTGTTCCTATCACTTACTGGATGAAGGTTCTCTAAGGACAGTTGAAGTAGTCACCAATCTGATCACAAGAGATGGCCAGTTCAGGTTACATACTAGGCATCTTATCTGGGTCAACCTTGTAGATTCTTGGGAGCCAAAATTATACAACGGAAAAAAGAAAACATCTTTGACTAATAGGGCTGGCAAAACTGAATGTCAGCATGGAGAAGAATGCAACTATATTCATATCTATCACTTTGCACAAAACTCAAGTCCAAGTGGATCAAAGGCCTCTACATAAATCCAGTAACACTGAACATGATAGAAAAGAAAGTGGGAAACAGACTTGAAAGCTTAGGCATAGGAGGAGGCAACCTTTTGAATAGAACACCAGTAGCACAGACCCTAAGATTGACACTTAATAAATGGGACCTCATGAAACTCAAAAGCGTCTGTAAGGCAAAGGGCACTGTCAGTAGGACAAAATGGCAGCCTACAGAACTGAAAGAGATCTTCACCAACTCCACATCCCATAGAGGGCTGATCTCTAAAATATATAAAGAACACAAGAAGCTAGGCATCAAAATACTAAATAATCCAGTTAAAAATGGGGCACAGACATAAAAAAATCTCAACAAAGAGTCTCAAATGTAAGAGAAACACTTAAATGTTTGATATCCTTAGTCATTAGAGAGGCAAATAAAAAACAACTCTTAAATTTTATCTTAAACCTGTCAGAATGGCTAAGATCAGAAATACAATGACAGCCTATGTTGGAGAGAATGTGGAGTAAGGGGAAATGCTCCTTCATTACTAGTTGGAGTACAAACTTGTACAGCTACTTTGGAAATCAATATAGCAGTTTCTCAGAAAAAGGGAATAAATCTACTTCAAGATCCAGCAATACCACTCTTGGGCATATACCCAAAGGATGTTCAATACCACAAGGACACTTGCTCACCTATGTTCATAGCAGTGTTATTTGTTATAGCCAGAACCTAAAAACAACCTAGATGCCTCTCAGTTGAAGAATGGATAGGTAAAATACAGTACATTTACACAATGGAATATTCCTCAGTTGTTAAAAAACAATTACATTAGGAAATTTGAAGGCAAATGGATGGAACTTGGAAAAAATCACCCTGAGTGAGGTAACCCAGATCCAGAAAGACAAACATGGTATGTATTCATTTATAAATGGATATTAGCTCTACAGTAAAGGAGAACCATGCTGTAATAAACAGACCCAGAAAGGCTAAGTAACAAGGAGGGCCCAAGGGAGGATGCATGGATTTCTCTGGGAAGAAGAAACAGGAGAGATCTCCCGGGTGGACTGGGGTCAGATGGAGATGGGAACGTGGGAAATTGGGCTGGGGGGTGGGTAAAGGGGGAGAGTGTTGAGAGAGGTAACTGGAAAAGGAGGAACTTTCCAAAGTCAGGTACAAACCTGATGTAAGACAAACTCCTATGAATCTACAAGGACGACCCCAGCTAAGACTTGTTTTTCTTGGGAGAGAGAAAGAAACATGAAGTTGGATGGGTAGGGAGGAGGAAGAATTCAGGAGAAGTTGAGGCACAGGAAAGAATATGATAAAAACGTACTGCATCAAATCCTCAAGAAATGCTGCAGCTGAAGTAGTACAGTAGCTTTCAAAAGAAAAAAAAAAACAGGGATTAGAATCAGCACACGAACAACAATTAGACTTCTTGCTTAACTTGATGAATAGAACAGGAAGTAGGCACTTAGATGGATGTGTGGGCTGAGTAATAGTATTATCACAACAGAAAAAGATGGACATTCCCAAGTGCCCATGGACAAACAGATGAATAAAAAATAATGTGGTACACACAGTAGAATACTATGCAGCTTTGAAAAAGAGGGAATTCCAGGACTTGCATGCTCCAGAGAGGAATGCCAGAGACATAGGAAATAAACCAGATTTGATAGTCAAAAGCTTTGCTCTTCTAAATTTATTGTATGTTAAACATTTATTTATCTAGCTTCTCCTGTTTTTGAGTTACAAGCACACAAGCACCAAGGTTTTTTGATTTTTGAGAAGGGGTTTCTCTGTGTAGCCCTGACTGTCCTGGAACTTGCTCTGTAGACCAGGCTAGCCTGGAACTCACCAAGATCTGCCTGTCTCTGCCCCTCTAATGCTAGAATTAAAGGCATATGCCACCACTACCTGGACCTTAAATGTATTTCATGTTAAGCATTTATAAGGTAGGATTAAATATTATAAAAGAAGTCAGTCGTGGTGCCCGTGACTTAAATCCAAGTACTCAAGAGGCAGAGGCAGGTAGATCTCTGTGAGTTTAAGGTCATCCTGGTCTACATAATGAATTCCAAGCCAAGCAGCTACATCGTGAAATACTATCTCAAGTACTTATAAAAATATAAGTGAGAGGTTGAGGGTGACTCTCAGTGTGAGCTTAGAACACAAAAGACAGCGATTTTATCCTCAGCATGAAAGAAAAAAAAAAGCGAGCATCCCTTGGAAAACTGGGGAACCCTCGTTTCTTCTCTGTGTCGTTAGGTTTCCCACTTTGACTAAGGTCCTTCAATGGTCACTCCTGCTGTCATTGTCAAAGTACAATGAGTTTGTCTTCTGTGCCCGATTCGGCATAGCTAATGTTGCCAATGGCCTTTGTCATTTGTTCCCATCCAGCCCTATGGTGGGCACTGTTAGCACAAGCATCAGGCAGTAGATATACAGTCACCAGACAAAAGAAGTCAGGGAGCAGCCTGAATACATTGTGCCCCTAACCTCATGTTTCCAGCCCCCTACTACATTGTCCCTTCAGCACTACTTGTGCCTCCTTGGCACTGTCCCGAGCAGGTGAACTGCTCTGGACAAGAATGGGTTAGTCTGACAAGATGCTGTTGGTTCAGGGAGCCCATTAGTGCCTCCTCCCACCCTGTACTTACAGTTTAGTGAGATTGCGCAGTCCTCTGAAAGCAAAGACAGACACGGAGTGAATCTTATTGTTCTGCAGGCACCTGTGACCAAGAGACGTCAAAGAGAAAACAACAAAACAGCATCAGCTTCGCAAGATGAAAGAGCCTGGCAGATGTCTGCTGTGGAGGCGGCACACGCATGCGCCCATGGACTCTGTCAGCTGAGATGGTACATCTTACCGGAAGTATTTCACTGAGGTTAGAAGCTGACTTGAGAGAAAGGGGAGATGCAATAGATTCACTGACTGAAACTGCTATTTTGCTGTTAAATTTGATTTGTGCGAGCTTGGGCCAGTTTTTATTTACAAGTTCAAACTACAAGTGGAAACGGTATCAAACTGCCATCTTTGCGTGTATCTCTGCCCACAGGTTAGTGCAGCTTCAGACCTCAGCAAGGTCATTTCTGCGCGCAGTGGATACTTAAAGATTAAGTGCGGAGCATATGTGCATATGTGCAGTGGAATGCTCAGCTCACTGGACATCTGCATCACACTCCTGCCCTAGGCTCCGGGACCATTGAGAAGGAGGCGCCAACTTTGCAAGAGTCAGAAGGCTGGAGGACTGGAGTGAACGTGTCTTCTGGACATGACAGGACCACGACACCCATGAGCTCACAGCAGATGTTGACTCCAAAACACACAGGACCAAGCCAATAAACACTCTCCGTGGTAGGGGAGGGGATCATGAGCCTCCCCCCCCCCCCCTTCCCCAACTGGTAGTTAATGGCTTCTAGAAGGAGCAAGGGCCAGTTTTCTTTAAGAGTATGGGCCTTGGTAGGTTAACTCTGCTCCAGTGGATGCCACCCTTCTGGGTCTATGTGCCACACGAAGTGGACACAGTGAGTCATTGAAGAGACACATACACACAGAAAGAAGACCCAGCTCGGGGAAGGGTGAGGTGGGTGGGAGTGAGTCTCAGAGGAGTGTGGGATGAACACGGCGAAGATATATTGTATGAAATTCTCAATCAGTAAAATTCTATTTTAAAAACTGGAAGCTGTAAAGGTACACAGGAGGTAAAGTGACTCTCTAGAATTTTCCAAACAGGGGCTAATGCAGAGAAAAGAACTCACTGATCACATGGGCCTGAACGGCAGGCTTTAAAATTTTTCCTGTTACATTTATCTAGATTTGTAAGTGCTCATACAGAAGCCCCCCTCCAAATATTTGTGACATGCTATGCCACAAACCACTTTGCACAGCAACGCCAAATCTTAGTAAATCAAATTTAGTTTGATTAATTGGGCACTCTAAACCTTGTTTACAAAAGCACTTGAGAAAACTGATAAGGAGCTTAAATGGCCAAAGAGTGATATGTAAAAAGAAGAAGAAGAAAAAAAAAAAAACCAAAAAACCAAGACTGGAAGAATATGGGCTAGATTGGAATGTCAAGACAGATGCAGGCTTACAGAGTGACCTCAGATCACCCTGGATCTTTGGTCCCAACTGACTGTATGTTAGGAGTAACAGACCCTAGAGCTTAGCTCTCCTGTCTGCAGCTTTGTAGACCTGCAGACACCTGCCCTGGGTTGTGAGGAATGATGAAGCAAAGAGGGAAGCCTGATTCCTATTTCACAGACAGACATGAAAGTCAAGCATCCATAAAATAAAGATAAATTAATCTTGAAAAAAGCAAGCAAAATGTTTATTGTGTATGAATACTGTAGAACTAAATGTGGGATCACAGGGAATGCTAGAGAATGGGAAGAGCCTTTGGACTCTAGAGGGTCTATAGAAACCCAATCCAGGTCACCATTGTTCTGGAGAATGTCTTTAATTTGTATATGGCTTGTACGGGGCACTAAGAAAGAGACCCATAGGAAGGGACTTGGGTTAACTTGAATTTTGATTCAAAGGTATCTCCCTAATTCTAGTTGAAAGTTTTAGTTATGAAATTGTTTATTTCACATGACATGTTGTCGGCCCAGTCATGTGGTAGGTCTCTCTCTCTCACACACACACACACAGACACAAACACACCCCACACCCATATACACGCTATTAATACACAGGGAAACTTGAAGATGGAGTGATGTGTTTTCAACTGTGGTGAGCATCTAGTAAGCAGCGATTGCACTGTGTATATGCAGAATCAGGGTGTGCCTCTAGAAACCAGACAGAATATTTTGTCTTTAGGATGCATTTTCAGCATCCACATGATGGCTCACAACCATCTATAACTCCAGTTCTATGAAATCCAAAGGCTCCTTGTGGCCTGCACGGATATCAAGCATGCACGTGGTACACAGACAGACATAAAAGTAAGGCATTCATAAAATAAAGATAAATCTTGAAAAAAAAGCAAACAAAATGTCGTGTATAAATACTGTAGAACTGATACCGATGCCATTTAAATATCTGGTCACAAGGGGGCGCTAGAGAACAGGAAGCGCCTTTGGACTCCAGAGGGACTATACAAACCTAAGGATTCTGGAGTTGTGAAGAGTCCCCTCCCCTTTTAAACTTTTATTGATTCTTTGTGGATTTCACATTATGTGTTCTGATCGCACTTATCTCCCTGTCTCATCTCATTTGCCCTCTGCCTTTGCAACTTCCCCCCAAAATCAAAATCAAATTTAAAAGAAAAATGAAAACCAAACCAACCAACCGAATAAACAAAATAAAAATCAAAATAAAGTAATAATAATAAAAAAAACCTCACCAAAACAAACAGACAAAACAAGAATCTTGTTGTGGAAGCTGTAATGTGGCCCATTGAGTCACATAGCTTCTTCTTTAGTTCATTATCTTTACTTGGAAGTGTTCATTGCCATGAGTCATTTGGCCTGGCTCTAGGCCTCTGGCTTCTGCTATACAACTAATAATAGGGCCTCACTGGGGTTCCTCTTGGATGTCCTGTTGTTGTCCTGTGTCATGGAGATCCCGTTGTTTTGGTTAGGTTCATCCCCTTCACATGCTCGAACAGACTCAGTGGATGTTGGGGTGGGCCAACTCATAGCTGTGGTTCTGGGCCTGGGTGGTACCTGAGTTGTTCAGCTCACTAGCTTTCCCTCATTGTTAATACCTGGACGAGCTCTCCAGCACTGCCTTGGCTAGCGCACCCAAATGTAGCCTTCAGCAAGGAGCAGGGCCAGTTCCCCTGCTCCCGGGCAAAGAGCCCTGTTTTAGCTGAGAAAGTTTGAAAAATTGATTGCTTTTGAGTTTTATTTTCAAAAACAAAATATTTTTTCATGCTATCTGGTGCTTTAGAATGGTTCATTTGTATGAAATAACTATTTTTCTCATTTGGATTTGCTGTATTTCCATCTATTATTATCATTTTTAATAACATCACATTTATTACACAGTTTAAACTATCAGAAAGACAAATCACTGTCAAAGCCTGGGCTTTGACCTTTTGAGAGTTGTGTTTTTCTTTGAATTTTGCTATCAGAAGATAAGACTAAAGAGTTATGTCTGTTACAAGCACACAATATCAGAATAGATGGACATGTTTGTGTCTTTTATCACATCAGAACTTATTGAATAACAAAAATATGCAAGAGTTATTGTTTTGGTTGGCTGTAGTTTATAAAGTAGTAATGATAGCTCTTTCCAGCAGTAGCTCTCAACCTGTGGATTGAGACCCTTGGGGTCACATATCAGATATTTAATCATGATTCATAATAGTAGTAAAACTATAGTTATGAAATAGCAATGAAATAATTTTATGGTTGGGGGTCACCACAACATGAGTGACTGTATTAAAGAGTCACAGCATCAGGAAGGTTGAGATCCCCTGCTCCACAGCATAGCCATGGCAGTCACAGGTTTTTTGTTACCATATTAAGTCTTAGGACCCATGAGGAAGGTATTATAGAATTGTTGTGAAAAGGTTTTAGATGTTGTAACTCAGGGAAGCCTCAGTGAAGGCAGACCCAGAGCTGATGTAGGTATATAAATAAAACATGAGCAGATAACGTTTTGAGATCTGCTGAAGCCAGGCGTAGCCACAGAGCTGAACCACCAAGGCATAGGTTGTGGAGGTGAGGCACTAGATTTGGGTAGACAGATAGATATCAATCTGAGTGGATCATGTCACCTCCAGAGGATTGCTGAGTGGAAGCCCTTGGGACAGTTGGGAGTTCTCTGTGTGCTGGTCCTTTGACACAGAGTGGACAGATGATGAGTAGGTGAAGCCAGTCTTGCACAATGATACATTTAGCTGAGGATACTTCACTCCTTGTTGGGTTGGTGGTTTAGGAAGTTCATGGGTCTGGATTTTTATGATGTAGTCTGAATACACCCATGTGCCCATGAATCCCTACATGACTTTGACAAATTGATAGGTAGTGTTCTTTCACTTGTAGGAATAAGTTACTTGTAGGAATAAGTTCGTGGTTTGAGCTTTACAGGTAGTGGTGTCTGTGCACACAAATACAATAGTGTTAGTTAACATTCTTTTGTTGGCACGACACAAAAAAGCAACATAGGAGAGGAAGGGATTGTTCTGGCTCTCAGTTTGAGGGAACACAGTCTGTCAAGGCCTGGCAGGCCAGGTAGGAGGAGCAGGAGGCAGCTTGTCACCTACATTTCCAGTCAGAGAACTGTGGGAGCTGAGGGAGAAGAGTAATTGCTCTGAGCTACAAGCCCCTCCCCCATCACCCGGTTCCTCCAGTGAGGCTCCACCTCTTTTCTACACCCTTCCACAACAGTGATATCAGCTCAAGGACTTGGACCTATGAAGGACATTGCAGACTCAAACCACGATACTGAGGCACAATAATCTTGAACTCAAAAGGGAATTAACTGCTGCCTTGCAAAGCTGTCCCACCCAGCGCAAGGCATGGCCCCAAAGCACTGTTTCACACATCTTGAAGCAGTGTGAAGACTTATATTCTTTACCTTGGCAAGAGAAGGTGTGGGGTGGGGAGGGCTGCCATGCCATCTTCTATCCTGTAAGGCAGAGTGTTTGGAGGAGGTGAGGTGTTTGGAATCCTTTGTCCTTTAGTCCTGATTACATGAGGTAATATAAATCCACTCAAACTGTTTCCTTCTGGCCAGATGCCTTTCTTAATGGTTCTGGTCCTGACCTGATGCCGTCTCTTGTGCTCCAGTTCTTTTCTTGGAAATAGTGGATCTTTATTACGAGCAACATGAGCAGACCTGAGTTCTGCTTGCTGCTTGCTGTCCTTGGCTGTCTAGGTGACCTCCTCTGGATTAAGGTCTCCCGGAAGAGCTCCTACTCTTGTTGAGTGGGTTGGTTTTGGGATGACTTTTTCTTCTTTAAAATCTTTTCTTGGAAGGAGTTCTAACAATTTGTGGATAGAGTTTTCAGAGGCCACTTCCATCTCAGCATCCTCTTAGATGGGCCATTCACTTGATTCTCCGAACATTTAACTCCACGGTATCAAAGACTCTTATAAGGTAAAAAATCTTGCTTCAGCTGCTGGTTTGCCATCCACATTATGATGGAACCATCTAGTATATACCTTAAAATCTCACTCACAGACAATGTTCCAGGGGAAGCTGCTTACATGTATTGCCATGAGCAGAATCACAGGTGCTTTGCTGGGCTTGGGAGATGGTCCATGCAAGTGGGAGGGAGGAAGTAGTTTAGGGCTGATGCTTCTGTCATCTGAGAGCTGTTAGGTACCAGCCTGTATTCACACAGGCCAATCTGATGTATATTGCTGACTATAAGTCCTGGATGAACTTTTTGCTCGTTTATGTGTGTGTCAATCAAGTCTACATTTTCTGACATGACTTTGGAAATGAAATCTCAAGCCCAGAAGATGGACAGAGTAAAAGTGCCATCCTGCCCTGCCTGAACACCAGCCTCACCCTTTTTCAGGTTCAGCTTACCCCAGGCAGTGTACTGGGGATATGTTGATGACTGCAATGAGTTTATATTCACTTCACCTATTATCTTAAGAAAGTACATATATGTATTAATGCACCAAAATAAAATTAAGACACCCATGAAAATAAAATGAGAAGTGCCAAGATGACTTCTTGATAGTATGTTTCAGAGAAAGAGCATCTAAGCTCAATATATTAATTACTTACAATTAAATCATAAAGTTGACCTGAATCACATAGTAAATTATCTATGAGGCTCCCCTGAAAAGAGGGAAGCATGCCTAATGCTGTTCAATGCCTGATGTGGAACAATTCTTTTCTATACTATGAAATTTATTACTCTTATTAGTTAATAAAAAACTGACAGGCAACCCACACATCCTCAGCACCCATTGGATCAAGAGGTAAGTGACACTACACCCAGCCTAGGCAGAGAACCTGGTCTCTGAGACAGTCCCCACTGGACAACCCCAGCTACATCCCTTGTTCCTCAGTGACCTCAGCAGCAACCTGAGACCCACAGTCCCCAAGCATCTGTTGGATTAAGAATGGTTCCCTGAGACCCACAGTTCCTCAGTTCCTATTGGTTCAAGAGTGGCTACCTGAGACCTGCAGTTCCTCAGCACCTACTGGGTCAAGAGCAGCTACCAGAGACTCACAGTGTGTCAGCACCTACTGGATTAAGAAGGGTGCCTGAGACCCACAATTCACCAGCACTTATTGGTTAAAGAACCCCTATAGGATCAAGAGCTCATATTAAACCAAAATTGGATCCCTAAACCACAGAATTAGTTAGCTCTTATTACATCAAGTACAGGTCACTGTGACATAGAATACACTACTTCCAAGTGGACCCAGAGCCCAGATTAGACCAAGAGAAGCTTCCTGAAACAAAGATACAGCCAGAACAGATTGCACCAAAATCAGATCCCTGAGATACAGACAAATCCTTCAGCGATCCAAGGAAGCAATGGGCAGATGTCAGTGCAAGAACACATATAACAACATAAAAAACAACATGACACCACCAGAATCTGGTGGCTCTACAACAAGAAGACCTGATCATGGCAATGATGAAGCAGAAGGAAATGACCATAAAAACAACTTTATGAAGATAATAGAAGCCTTAAAAGAGGAATTAAGAAATTCCATTAAAGAAATAGAAGAAAAGACAGACAAAAAATTGGAAGAGATCAACAAGTTCCCGAAAGAAAATAAAGAAATCTAAGAAAACCAAGAAAAATCAAACAGGTGAAGGAAACATTTCAAGATTTGAAAATCGAAATAGAAGCAATAAAGAAGACACAAACCAAGGCAATGCTGGAAATAGAAAACCTGAAAAAAATGGATCAGAACTACAGATGCAAGCATAACCAACAGCATGCAAGAGATTGAAGAGAGAATCTCTGGAGTGGAAGATTCAATAGTGGAAATAAATACATCAGTCAAAGAAAACACAAAAACCAAAAAAGTTATAACACAAAACATCCAGGAAATATGGGACACCATGAAAAGACCAAATCTAAAATAGTTGGAATTGAAAAAGGAGAAAAATACCAGCCCAAACGCACAGAAATATATTTAACAAAATCATAGAAGAAAACTTTCCCAGTCTGAAGTAGAAATGCCTATAAAGATACATGAAGATTCCAGAACATCAAATAGACACCCCCTCCCCAAAAGTCTACTACCACATAACAATCAAGCAATTAAACCTACAGAATAAAGAAAGAATATTAAGAGCTGCAAAGGAAAAAGGCCAAGTTACTTACAAAGGCAAACCCACCAGAATAACACCAATGAGAACAATGAAAGTCAGAAGGTGCTGGTCAGAAGTTATACAGACACTAAAAGACTATGATTGCCAACCCAGACTATTATACCCAGCAAAACTATCAATCACTATACATGGAATAAACAAGATATATCACAACAAAACCAGATTTAACCAAAACCTATCCACAAATTTAACCCTACAGAATGCACTAGAGGGAAAACTTCAACCTAAGGAAGCTAGTACATTCATGAAACCACAAGCAACAGAAAATCCCATAGAAGAAAAATCCAAAGAGGGGAAGCATACACACACACACACACACACACACACACACACACACACACACACACACACACACCAAAAATAACAGGAAAAAACAATCACTGGTCATTAATATCCTTTAATATCCATGGACTCAATTTACCTATAAAAAGACATAGGCTAACACAATGATTACAAAAATAGAATTCATCCTTCTGCTGCATACAACAGACATACCTCAACTTCAAAAACAGACACTGGCTCAGAATAAATGGTTGGGAAAAAAATTTCCAATCAAATGCACATAAGAAACAAGCTGGCATAGCCATTCTAATATCTAACAAAATAGGCTTCAAACTAAAATCAATGAAAGAAAGATCAGGAGAGACATTACTTATTCATCTCAGGAAAAATCCAGAAAGATGAAGTCTCAATCCTGAGCATTTATGCACCAAACACAAGTGCCCCTACATATGCAAAAAAACATAACTAAAGCTTAAATCCCACATCAAAACCCACACATTAATAGTGGGAGACTTCAATACCCCACTGTTACTAATGGAGACTATTTCCTAAATATAGCACCAGGAGCACAGACACTAAGAACAACGATTGATAAAGGAGACCTCCTGAAGCTGAGAAGTTTCTGTAAGACAAATAACATAGTTAATAAGACAAAACAACAGCCTACAGAATGGGAAAAGATCTTCACAAACCCTACCTCTGACAGAGGACTGATCTCTAAAATATATAGAGAACTCAAGAAACTAAAAGTCACAAAATCAATCTAATTTAAAAATGGGTTTCAGAACTAAATAGGGAATTCTCAGCAGAAGAATTTCAAATGGCTGGAAGACATTTAAAGAGTTGCCCAACATCCTTAGCTATCAGAGAAATAATAAGCAAAACAACTCTGAGATACCATCTTACACCTGTCAGAATGGCTAAGACCAAAAACATTGATTACGGCATATACTGGAGGGGATGCGGAACAAGGGGCACACACACTCCTTCATTGAGGGTGTGAGTGTAAACTTGTACAGCTACTTTGGAAATCATTATGGTGGTTCCTCAGAAAATTGGGAATCATTTTATCCAATGATCCAGCAATATCATTATTGTGCATATACCCAAAGGATGCACATAAGGGGTTACTGGTGGAGTTGAAGATAGGAAAGTTAGTTATAGTTATAGTTTTCCTTAGTTATGATAGAAAGCAAATTAGATACAAAGCTTTAGAATCACCAAGATAAGATATATAATTAAGTATTTTCTCTAATTTTACTAAGTTCAAATGGATTGGATATTGTTACTGTACTTCTTAATGACTTTTTTTTATTGTATATAGTTTTATTATATTAAGACTAAAACATTTGCTTTTTAATTAGACAAAAAGGTGTGAAGCCATTCTTTTATGCACCATAAATATCTTTTATTCTCATTAGTTAATAAAAAGCTGATAGGCCAGTAGTTAGGTAGTAAGTAGGCAGGAAAGTCAACTGAGGATGATGAGAAGGAAGGTGGAGTCAGGAGAGATGTCAGTCAGCTGCTGAGCAAGCAGAACATGCAAAAAATGAGGTAACAAGTTATGAACCATGTGGCAAAGCATAAGTAGAAATACTGATTAATTTAAGTGTAAGAGTTAGCTATTGGTGATCACTCATAATTCATTTTCATCCTCTGAGTCAGTTATTTGGAACAGGGTGGTCAGGACAGAAAACATCTGTTTACAAAGGCCAAGACAGAAAATGAGTTTACTGAACTGAATTTGCTAATACATGGAAAAATTCTGTGGTGGTCTGAATAGGAATGGCTCCCATAGGCTCATGTATTTGAATGTTTTATCCTTATGAAGAGGCACTACTTGACAAGGATTAAGAGGTGTGGCCTTGTTGGGTTATGTGTGGCCTTGTTGGAGGAAGTGTATGACTGGGGTGGGCTTTGAGGTTACAAATGCCCAAGCTCGGCCAAGGGTCTCTCCCTTTCTGCTGTCCGTGGATTCAAATGTAGACCTCTCAGCTACTTTCCCAGTGCTTAATCTGCCTGCATGCCACCCTACTTCCTGCCATGATGGCAATGAACTAAGCATCTGAACTGTAAGCCAGCCCCAGTTAAATGCTTTCCTTTATAAGAGTTGTGGTGGTCATGATGCCTTTTCACAGCAATAGAACATTGACCAAGACAAATCCGTCACAATTTGAATGACCTCCACCCCCATGTGGTACCGGGGATTGAACTCAATGTCTTGCACATACTGAGCAACACCTCCCTAGCCCTCTATTTGATAGATATATTTAAAATATTTAAATACGCTTTTCAAAGATTGATTTTATTTTTTGGTTATATGTATATGTTTATGTCTGTGTGTTTATTTGTGCATGTGAGTGGGTCCTCCTGGAGTCCAGAGATGTTGGATTCCCAGGAACTAGAGTTACAGACTATTATGAGTGGCTGACTTGGGCTGAAATCTGAATGCTGATCTTCTGAAAAAAATAATACTTGCTTTTAATTGCTGAGGCATCTCTGCAATCCCTATTTCTTCTCTCTTTTTTAAGAGATCTATCTCTCTCTATATATATACACACACCATGTAGTATGTATAAGAATCAGAGGACAACCTTAGAGAGTCAGTTCTCTCCTTCTAGGGGTTGTGCTCAGGTTATCAGGCTTGTTTTTATTATAGTGTGTGTGTGTGTGTGTGTGTGTGTGTGTGTGTGTGTGTGTGTGTGTGTGTGTGTGTGTGTGATGTTCTATTTCTCTAGAGAACCCTGACTAATACCACTAAAACAGTACTTTTATATACGGAACAATTCTACTGGTCCTAAACCCAGCACGTCTTTCTCTGAGATGAGCATTGAGCAAATCCATGTCAGGAGGAGGCAGAAATGTGGGGATATAATAAAACATTCGGAGATATCAGAGGGATCTACCCACAGTCAATCTAGGAAGACCAGACAGTGGTACTCACACCTTTAATCCTAGCACAGGGGGTATCCCAGGAGGGGTGACTGGCGTCCTTAATCCAAACTGAGTTTGAGGTCATCTTAGTTTACAGAAGGAGTTCTAGGCTCCCAGGAAAGCAGTGGTGGTGCCATGCCTTAATTGAGCAAAGACAGTATTTAAGGCAGGCATAGAAAGACAGAGGAGGCAGAAGAAACCAGGAGGAGTGAGGCTGAGGAAGCTGGAAGACAGCTGGGTGAGATCTGACTGTGGGGTTTACTCTCTGTTATCTCCGACTTTCCCAGAGATCTGGCCCTGAGTTTCCTTTATTTACGCAACACTTCACGCCCAACTTTGGGGCACGAGTTCCTCCCCTCCCTACCCAAAAAACAGCGCTTGCCAGCCAGAGCAACATTTGGCTGGAGGAGTAATTACTGACTGGCTAGGCTTTCAGTTCTGAATTAACCTCCAGTCTTAGGCAGACCAGCCACACATATTTCTGTTTCACTCTCATTTGGGTAAGTTTTTCAGACAGTGGCCTCTTTCTTCTGGTGGGTTGTTTCTTTTTTTATTTTTGGACCCCTCCTTGGGCTGCTATCACACTAGGTAGCTGCCCCACTTCACAATCAATTGAATCATCAACAGACAACAATCGGTGAGTAAATTTTTTTTTTTAAAGGAAATTTGTTCAAAGCAATGGAGGGTGCTTGGTCATACTGTAACCTTTCACTAGATGATTTGGTATTAAAACCAGTGAAGGAAAACATAAATAAGATAGATGGAAATATAATGTTTATCATACCATTTACTATGAATATTTTTTGTTTGATTTCTTTGTTATCACTTAAAAAGTCGATTAATATAAATCCAAAGAAAAAGGTCTTTAAAAAGCCTGTTGAGAGAGAACACAAAGATGCTCAGACTCAAACAGACAAATATGAAGAACCAATTTCAGCAAGGTCATCTAAAATTAGACAAAAACAGGCAGCATTAATATACCCAGTAACCTTTAAAAAAAAGTAAAGAATGATAGAAATGAAAGAGAACCTAGCTGGGCTCCAGTACAAATGCTAGAATTAAGGAGAGTAAAAGAAGCAATTGTAACATATGGGATGCATTCACCATTTGTCAAACAAATGCTGAACTCCTGGTCATGCTGTAACCGGGTCACCCGTAAAGATTGGTTAGATATTGTTACAGCTGTGCTAGAGGCAGAACTGCTTATACAATGGAAATCATGGTGGAGGGAGGAGGCTAAAACAATAGAAGCAGGGCCAGAGGCATAGAAGTCTCCCAAGACCAATTTCTTGGGGAGGGAGATTATGCTGATATTGAAAGTCTTCATACAATGAACATATTCTGGATTTATGTCACATGGCAGATTTAAATGCCTGGGAATAGATTGAAGAAATAGGAAAGAAAACTGAGTCATTTACGAAAGTGATTCAAAGCCCAAAAGAAATTTACAGACTTTTTGCACAGATTAACTGCAGCAGTAAACAGAATGGTACCGGACTCAAAAGCCAGGTGAATAATAATTGAACCACTGGCTTTTGAGAATGCTAATGCACATGTAGAAAAAAAGCAAGGTCAGCACCTTTGGAGGATTGGATTCGTGAGGCAATTAATCTAGAGTCTTATGACAGTGATGATAACTGGGTGGGAGAGCTTATTTCTAGAGGTATAAGAAAAAGTCAAAATGTTAAATGTTACAATTGTGGAAGGCAAGGCCACATAAAACAAGATTGTAAACAAGGCATTCCCAGAAACAGTGCTTTTGATAGGAATAATCCCAAGAGAACACCCCTCCCTTCTAGAGTATGCAGAAGGTATGGAAAAGACATTGGATGAATGAGTGCAGATCAACAAGGGACAGACAAGGTAACTTTCTGCCCCTGGGAAATGCCCCAAGGGGGTTTTCAAAAGCCCACATATCAGGCAACTTTCTGCCCTTGGGAAATGCCCCAAAGGGGCTGAAAGCCCCCAAATCAAATTCAATCCAGTCTTACCCTACCATTGTGGAGGAAACACCTTCCCAGAACAATTAAAAAAAATTAAAACCTATTTTAAAAAGACATACTACATGGAATGATAGAAAATCTACAGAAAAAGAAAAAACTTCAGAGAAAATTATAAAGTGAATATTTTGGCAAGCTTCTACCAATGAACAAAGACGAAAATTAAAAGTATAAATAAATGATATTATTATTGAAGGCTTATTTGGCATAGGCACAAGTGTATCAATAATTTCACCTGAGTCATGGCATCCAAATTGGCCCCTTTCAGGAGGTAAATGTTCAGTTTTTGGTATTGGGTCAATATCGCAGGTAAAACAGAGTGCAAGATGGCTTAAGTGTATAGAACCAGAAGGACAGAGAGAAATATTTAAGCCATATGTGGCTGACATTGCTATAAATTTAAGGGGAAGAGATTTACTACAACAGTGGAACACACAGATTAATATTCCTCCGAACACAGAAATAAGCCATAAACTAGCATATGGTTCTGGAAAAAACATTAGAAGGTATTATGAGAAACAGTCACAGACCATTCAAGTTATAGAGAAACAAGGCAAAACAGCTGCTGATCTTTCAAAAACACCCACAGCACTACCTCTAAAATGGCTTCCAGAGAAGCCTGTATGGGTTCATCAATGGCCTCTAACAAAAGAGAAATTACAGGCCTTAGAACAGCTGGTACAGGAACAGTTAAATGCTCAGCATACAGAAGACTCAACCAGCCCTTGGAATTCTCCTGTATTTGTTATTAAAAAGAAATCTGGAAAGGGGAGAATGGTAACAAACTTAAGGGTGATAAACAAGGTGATCCAGCCAATGGGCTCTCTACAGACTGGGATTCCTTTGCCTTCTCTGTTACCTAAAGAATGGCCTATTATAGTTATTGATTTAAAAGACTGTTTTTTTTTTTTACAATACCTCTACAAGAACAAGACAAAGAAAAATTCGTCTTTACAGTGCCTACTTATAATAATTTCCAGTCTGTAAAGAGATACCAGTGGAAGGTCCTCCTTCAAGGAATGCTGAATAGCTCTGCTCTGTGCCAGTATTTTGTGCAAAAATCAATAGAACAAACACATATCAAATTCCCATAATCTATAATTTATCATTACATGGATGACATCTTGTTGTCTGATTCAAAGATTGATAACTTAGAAAAATTTTTTGAAGAAGTGAAAAGAGTTTTGCCTTCTTGGGGATTACAGATTGCCCCAGAAAAAATACAATGAGGGGATTCTGTTAATTATTTAGGCTATAAAATAGGCCAGCAAAAAATTAGACCCCAAAAGGTACAAATCAGGGGAGATAGATTGAAGACACTTAATGATTTTCAAAGACTACTAGGAGACATTGCCAACTTATGACTCACTATTGGAATTAAAAAAATGATGAAATAGATAATTTGTTCAAAACCTTAAATGGTGACAAGGACTTAAATAGTCAGAGAGAATTGTCACCTGAAGCTGAGAAAGAGTTGGCTTTGGTGGAAAAGAAATTACAGGAGGCACATGTGGATCATATAGATCCAGACCTTAATTACATTCTAGTTATGCTGCCCTCTAAGCATTCTCCTATAGGAATTTTAATGCAAAGGGAAAATGTTATATTGGAATGGATATTGCTTCCATATAAACCAAATAGGAAGTTAAAGACATATGTGGAAAAGATTTCTGAACTCATTTTTAAAGGAAAATTAAGACTTTGTCAATTGCCAGGAATAGACTCAGCAGAAATTGTTGTATCTTTAACTAATGAAAAAGTTGACCAATTATGGGTAGAAAGTGAACCCAGGCAAAGAGCCTGCTGTAATTTTTTGGGAGATATTTACAGCAAATATCCTCAAAGCAAAAGAATTGAATTTCTAAAGAAAACTAATTGGATTCTCCCTCATATTGTATGAGATAAACCAATTTCTGGAGCCCCTACATTTTATACCAATGTAAATAAATCAGGAATGGCAGGTTACAAATCAGAACATATAAGTAAAGTGGCTCATAGCCCTAATAATTCTGTTCAAAAGTAAGAATTATATGCTATCATGATGGTATTAATGGACTTTACCAAACCTCTTAACATAGTCACTGACTTTCAGTATGCAGAGAGTTGTTCTACACATTGACACAGCTGATTTTATTAATGATGAATCAGAATTAACTCCATTATTTATCCAGTTACAAGAAATAATTAGGACTAGAAATCATCCCTTCTATATATCACACATTTGATCCCATATGGGTCTGCCAGGTCCTTTAGCACAAGGTAATGATGAAATTGATAAATTGTTAATAGGAAATGTATTAGAGGCCTCAGAATTTCATAAAAAGCATCACATCAATAGCAAGGGATTAAAAAAAGTTTTCTCTATCACTTGGCAACAAGCCAAAGAAATTGTAAGAAGGTGTCCCACCTGTTCTTTTTATAACCAAACTCCATTGCCAGCAGGAAGTAATCCTAAAGGTATACATAGAAACGAAATCTGGCAGATGGATGTATTTCATTTTACAGAATTTGGGAAATTAAGATATGTCCATCATACAATAGGTACATTTTCAGCATTTCAATGGGCTACTGCTTTGAGTTCAGAAAAAGCTGATTCTGTAATCACACATTTGCTAGAAATTATGGCCATCATGGGAACACCTGTACAAATTAAGACTGACAATGCTCCAGCACATGTCTCTAGTAAAATGAAACAATTTTTGCTTATTATAATATAAAGCATATTACAGGAATACCACACAATCCTGCAGGGCAAGCAGTCATAGAGAAATCAAATCGAACTCTAAAGGATATGCTAAATAAACAGAAATGAATAACAAAGACCCCCAGAGATAAACTACATATTCCTTTATTAACTTTGAATTTTCTCAATGCTAATGAGAAAGAAACAACAGCTGCTGAAAGGCATTGGACTATAGAAAAAACAGCTGAGCTAAATCAGCCTGTTTACTTCAAAGATGTACTAACCTCAGAATGGAAGCCAGGATATGTGCTACATTGGGGAAGGGGTTTTTCTTTTGTTTCCACAGGTGAAGAAAAGTTATAGATACCATCAAAATTAACAGCCTCGATTTGAACCAGAGAAACTTCATGAAAACAAGAATTGATAGCTCATCCACCCATATTACAATTCTTTAAGTTGTAAGAAAAAACAAAGTTTTTGTTTTTGTCTTTAAAGAAAACAGGATATACCCATCTTCAAGAAGTGAAAAGACCTTGGACATCTAGACATCTAAAGCAAAAGGGAGGCTACCCAGGAAAATTTACAAGCAAAAGAATATCATAACTATTAGTACCAGTATACTTCATAGGGTAAAATCTCATTGCTTAACCTCTACAAATTTTTTTTTGTAAGTTGAAGTTCCAGTTTAATTATAATTTAAAGCTGGCTTTAGAGTTGAAGTGTGGCTCTCTCCTTCTCTAAATTCAAGCATACTTGTTAAAGGAAAGTACAAAATCTTTGCATCATATCAGAAGAGCCACCTGATATGGGACAGAAGAATAACAAAAAATGAGGGACTATTCTATTGTTACTAATCCTATGTTGAATAAATATTATATATTTAGTTATATATTTAGTTTCCTGTACATTGTGTCTCTTGTCTCTTTTCTACAGTGATTCAGGACAATGCCTGATTGTGAACTTGAAGTATCCAAAAGAAAGATGGGGCCCCACAACAATGATTTCACACAAACTCTGACAAAGCCACTAGGCTGACAAACACCAGCCAAAGATCAGATTTGGACTACAAACTGCTCAGGACAATTTCGAGGCAGCTTGCTGAGATGAACCAGGTTCACAGACTACTATAGCCAGGAGTTGAGACAAGCCGTGTACTTTCCTGTTATGCAAAGACTGGACAACAAATGATACACCTACTTATTTCAGGATTGGACATTTAACAAAACTTTTCTTTTCAGGATCCCCAAAAGATACTGTCGCCCTCAGACAGCAGGAAGTAAATTTAAGAACACGGCGCTCACATTCCCAAGAGGTTGGGTGGGTTGTTTTTGGTTGTTCAGTGGGTTATGGATGATTGTCATTATTTAGGTTAATTGGTTAAAATTTGTTAATGGTTATGGTTAGAAAACAATTAAACAAGAACGATTAGATTCAAGATTTGTGTTAAAAAATAGAAAGAAAAAGGAGATACAGATATATAGGATATAAGGATAGATTATGGAATCTTCTTTTAAAAGGTTTTTACTAGCTTTAAATATTTGGCATTGGATTGGATTTTTGTATATTGTATACAAATTGTATATATTGAGATTAATTGTGTTATTGTACAAATATCTCTATGCTTGTTCAAGGTATTAGATTTATTCAGTCATCTAAGAATTTAATACAAGTTGCTAGTCCATGAAAATTTTTATTACCAACTAATTAGAATATAAAGTAATGCAAGTTAGTAGTTAGACATTACATTCAAACAATGTGATATTAGATATGTTTTCAAGATCAAACAAATATATTTTAGATCTTCAAACACTTCAGAGATCCATAGAATATGGCATTTAAAATATTTTAATAACTTAGACTTTTCTGGACAGAGAGACAGGTCTGCTCCTGGCAGCACCAATCCACCTCAAGAGAAAAAATGAGCATTGAAGAAACTCTGTATAGAGTCTAATTTCTTTGTGGCAATGGTTAGTCATTGGACAAGAACCTGTTCTTGTATCAACTGTTTGATTGTATGCTGTTTAAACTGGACATGCAGGTTCCATACAAAAGTGACCACTGAACTTTTACAGAACAAGCTTAGATAGTCCTTCAGGTTCCTGCTTTTCAGAGATTCTTCTGTCAGACATTCTTCAGGACTCGAGGAGAAGTGACTGATGAATTGTGCCAGAATGGGCAGAGCAGATTTCCTGCTTCACTGAAATGAAAAGAGACTCTGGGCCTGTAGGCTGAAGATGGATGCCCCAACTTTATAAAGGAACTTTGGGTGACTTTCCAGGCAGATAGGTGTCATCTCTGTCATTTCTAGATTTTGGAAGTTGATTTCACTTCCTGTTTACTTGGGTAAATGTTATTTCCTTCTTGGGTCTCTGAGGTAGTTGAAGATGAGATAGTTATAGTTTTCTAGTGATAGTTTTAGAACAGAATTTTTGAAGTTAAAGTGTATAAGTTTAAGAGACATAAAAATAATAGTTTTTAGTTAGTAATACAAGTTAGAAAGGAAGTGAATTAGGTATAATCCTTTGAACTCATCAAAATAGCATAATTAATGAAATATTTTCTTTGAATTGTCAAATGTTAATGGACTGGACATTACTGATTTATTGTTTGCATATATTGTATATAATTATTGTACCTATTGTATGTGGTTTTTCTTATGTTAGCTATCACCTTCTTTTTTTTTTTTTTAAATTGACACAGAAGGGGATATAATAAATGGCTCCCAGTGGAGATCCCTCTGATATCTCAGACTGTTTTATTATATCCCCATACAGAAGTATCTATTTCCATTCTCTGGAGCATGATGGAGGATCCACAGCACATGTGCTCCAGTTTGTTTAGGGATAGTTACCTGAGTTTTCTTCTAGAACGTCTCCTAGAAATACTTACCTGCAAGTCTCCAGCTAAGGGGTACATAATTTCTCCAGGTGGGATTATCAGATTTAATATGTGGTGTGATGCTATTCTCTACAGAAGTAGCAAGAAACAGGTGTACAAGATTGTAGGTTCGATGTAAACCCAGAGTTAAAGTTTTCCTTACAGCGTTTGGAGCTGATGGTACTTCCTGAAGCCGTTGGGAGGGAGTGCTCTTATGAAGTTCCGCTGCAGGGACCTGAAACACACACACAGTTCAGTCATGCTGAGTGGATTTTCACCTTAATGTCGTACTTCTAATTATAACACCAACAATCTTGAACTGGATTCTGAGCTGGATGGTTTAATGATGTGTTTTAAAGGAGTGACCCACAAAGCCTGTCACACTTTCTCCAAGTCACTGTGTGTGGCTGAGCCACCACTAAACCTTCCTCCATCTTTATCCTAGCCTTGTTGAGACTTCCTTTCCTACCAGTGTTCTACCTTAGCTTCCAAACCAAACTCTGCCTTACAGTCTTTGGTGTTTATAGTGTGGAAAAATACATTGTTAAATATTTTAATTTGGTTTAATGACCTAGGTGAAAGTTTGATGTACTTTTAAATGCCTGTTCATTCATTCATTCATTCATTCATTCATTCATTCATTCATTCATTCATTCATCTGTTTGTCCATCTTCTTTTCTTCCTTTCTCTCTTTCCCTCTCTCTCTTTTCTCTTCTTTCTTTCTTTCAATGAACTACTGCTTACTAAACTACCACCATGGGCTTTTGTAAGAAAAGCAGTATCTCTGCCCTAATTCTCACACTCTATTTAGATGACTAATGATAACCCTTGCCTATAAGTTAGAGGATTCCCTCAGAGTTAGTCCCCAGGGGGTAAGAAGGCAATTCAGTGTCCTATTTTTATTGTATTTGTTTATGTACATATTCATTTCAAAATGATTACTTAGAGAATATTTTAGTGTGTTTGGAATTTTAGGAAGATATCTAAAAACAATGGAGATGATAGCATTTCCCCCTTTTTCTGTAAAATTGGGACCCTAAATACTATGCAAGGAAGCACCCTTAATATTCTTAAAAAGAGGCACAAATGAGATTCTACGAGAACCCCCAAGCAGGTGCTTATCCTTCTTGAGTAGAGTGGATTGACATACAGCGAGGGAGGCTCCTTCAGGGATTTTCAAGAAACTTCTCTTGGAAAGCTGGATCCTTATTAATGCATGGTTTATAGACAAATATCATTCTTTCTAAATGATACCAGATGTTTTCACAAGTAGCTTCATTTGTATTTTTAATATGCTCTGATGTTAAAAGAGGTATCAGGAAAACCACAAATACTTTTATCACATGAGATGTCTTTGCATTTTAAAATTTGACATCCTGTTTGGTTCTTCACAAAGTTATATTCATACACACACTCATATATAGCATGTGTATGTCATAGAGAGCAAAAGGCAAGCCAGGGCTTTTGGGGACCTAAAAAGTCAGCGTTCACAGTTAACATTTATTGAGCTATATTCGTAGCTATCTATGTTTGCCCATCTCACTCTTGAGCATTTATTTGAAGCATTTTCCAAAAGTCTCAACTTCAATAAACACTCAGTGGATGACTGGATTTTTAGATACTTTACTTAGATATGATTTAGGCCATTATTCCTGACATTTCCTATAACAGTTGCAACTCAAAATCTGCAAGAACTCAGTAATGGAACTCGATATTTGGTCTTGTAATACATTTGCAATGAAGTCTACAGAGCTTACTCCAGACTTAAACAAGGTATGTAATTGAGCAAGGATCTGCCGAGGAGAGTCTGTATGGACAACTGGAATCAAGTGGTTTAATCAAAAGCACAAGACAATGCTGTGTAGCTATAGCTACTGGTATATATACATGCAGAGTTGTTGTGTTTTTGTGGTGTATCTGTGTCTGTGCGTGTGTGAATGTGTGTGTGTGTTTATGTGTGTGATGATGAATTCAGGGCCTCATGAATGTTAAGCAAGTACAATATTACTTAGTTACATTCCAAGTCTAATAATGCTTTGAACAACAACAAAAAACCGGTCAGATGTTGTAGACTTAAACCTCTGAGCATTATATCTACATCTATAAATTCCTGTTGAATACCCACTGAATGACCCGTTAATGTTAAACTGAAATCAGAAATCTAACTTTGAAGCCTTGATTCTTCCCACTTACTGGCATGCAGTCTCCTCATTCCTTCAACAGTTTGTAACCCAGGGTGGGCACCCCAAGTCACTTTCCTTGTCTTCCTGCAGGACCTGCTCTTAGCTTTAGTTTTCATTCCCTTTTCCTCCCTCCCTCCCTCCCTCCCTCCCTCCCTCCCTCCCTCCTTCTTTCTCCCTCCCTTCCTCCCTTCTTCTCTCCCTCCTTCCTCCTCCCTCCCCCATTCCTCCCTCTCTCTGTTCCTCCTTAGGTCAAAGCTGACTGATATATATATATATATATATGTATATATATATATACACACACATATATATATATACATATATATGTGTATATATATATACACTCTCTCTCTATATATGTGTGTGTGTGTGTGGTCAGAACACTTCCTTTTAAATCGAATAATAATGTAAGTAGATTATTTACCCTGCTCCCCTCCCCATCTTCCATCTTCCGGCACTGTTCCTCTATTCCTTTCTTGCACAAAGATTAGTTGGATTGTTGGCAAACGGATTTCAATATTACTTGTGGGAAAATAAAAAATGAGGTTGGCTGCATCAGCTTTTTATTTGGGTTTTTCAGTAACTTAATGTAAGCAGTGGGAGTGATAATTATTTCTCTCATGAATGAATTCACAGAAACTCTTCCTAGGACCTCCCTCGGTTCCTTTGGGGGAAATCATTACTTTGTCTCTCGCTAATTGCTATGATAAAGCCACGAGAGGCAAGGAAGGAAGAACACTGGAGAATGCTTCCTCTTTGTCCAGGAAATGTCACTTCCTATGGAAAGCAAGCTTTTGTGGCTTATCTCCCCAAGTTCTTGGTTTATGTTCCCAGACTGAGAATCCCGGGGCAATGCCAGGATTCTGTGAAATTGACGGGCCTCTGCTTCAGCTTCTTTACCTGTGTGCCAAGCATCTGGGTTGTCTAGTAGGTTGAGAAAGGCAAGACTTGGCAATACCTGTATACACAAGGGTTACCCTTACTGTGTCTGCATGAACCAAAAAGCCAGAGTCACAAGATATTAAAACACATTAATGAAGAACCCACACAAGCAAAACCCCAAACCCAACTGACTCAATAAAAATACATGGAAGCTTTTAATTTCCATTGAGTTCTTAAAAAAAAAAAAAACTCAACTGTAATATGAGTTTGTGTGCTGCTGAAGTCTAGTTGAGTTCAAATAAACAGAACTAGAAACTTAGCACCACAAACTCTGAGTCCAGAAAAACATTTTTACAAGCCTCCCTTTCTTTCCTACACCTAAGTTTGAATTTTATAGGAAATAACCACAACATCAATATGTCTGAGTCAAGATGTGAATTAGAAGTTAACTCAAATGTGCAATTTTGGGAATATCTTTTCCAATTTATTTTACTTGTTCCTCAAGTAAATTAAATTTTCTTGTACACAAGAGTTCATGATAACTTCTTCATGTGTAATAAACTCTAAAAACAACTCTTGCAATAAGCATTAAATAAAAATCTTGTGTAATGGGAAAGCTGTGGGTAGTAGTTTATTTATTCCTCCCTCCTCCAGTAGCAATTGAAAAGGATGGTATCTCTTGCTTAGATTAAATATGGCGAGTAGTCCACACTTCACAGAATTGTTTATGGAGTAATTTAAGGTGAGGTCTAGTATTTAAACGCATTTAAAACCACCTTTGAAAAATTCATTATAACTGACGTACAGATGAAAGGGTCTGTGAACAAAAATGCATCTTAAGTAGTGACCTGGTGTCAGTCCTGGTGGTTTCACTGAAGTTCTATCCAGCCTTAAGGACGAGCCAATCTTTGCTACTTACATTAAAGTCACATTGGAAGAAACTGACGGGACAGCTCGTAAATTGGCTCCATCACAGGCAAGCTCTAGATGTCGGCACAAACAATGCATGGGCAGAGAGCCAACCACTGAACAGAGAGGAAGCGGGAAGGAATGATGCAGTGAGGGACGAGGGGAGGAGGGAACGAAGAGAAAGAAATGCAAAGCCATGAGAATATTGACTAGTAAAAAGTCCATCAGCTTTACCCAAGCACCTGGGGGAATGCTTTAAATTAAGGTTCCACAGTTTGTTCTGAAATTCACCTCAAAGAAACACACACATCGAGGAGCCCATCCCTTTTTCTTTTTCAAGTTTTAGTTTTTATTTGTGTGTTTGTGCATGTGCATATGTGCACTGGTCTATGTGCACCTGGGTGCCCCAGAGGGCATTAGATCCCTTGCAGCTGGTGCTTACAAGTGTCTGTGAGCATCTGCTGGTGGGGGGTTGGGAGATAGGAATGGGGGAGTTGGGGGAAGTGGGCACTGAGAACCAAACTCCAGTCCTCTCTAAGAGAAGCACGTGTTCTTAACCACTGAGAAATCTCCCAACCTCCATCTCAGATCTTCGTTAAGATATGGAAGCTGACTAACTTGGGGTTGGGGAAAGGAGAGTTTTCTGAACAAGGTTCCTTAGGATGTTTTATGTTCTTTAGACCTAGGAGATAATGAAATGAATCATGTGGTGGAATGGACTTGGAGCAGGTGGGCCATCTTTACAGCTCCACCCATTAAAAAAAAATATTGGGTTGACCTTCATTTGTCACAAAATGAACAAAATCTTCTCCTCTGTCTCCAAAGGGAGAGGTGATAATGTGGGAGCTTAGTGTCCATTTGAAAGCTTCGGTCTGAGAGTAACTGTGGAAGGTGATAAATAAAGCCTTTGGTGGAAGACTGAATCATTTAAACCAGAAGCAAGCACAAGGGAGACATGATCACTGAATGTGTAGCTCTGGGTCAAAGATTGAGAGAATGGAATCCTTGCACCAACTTCTGCTTGTCCATGCAGTGTTTTGAGTGAGCTATAACTGTCTTGAAATAAGCAATTATATGTAAAGCACTGTAATTTTAGTTGCTTTGAAGAAGTTGGTAGACATGGCTACACATGTTTCTGGTTGACAACAGTTGGAGATGGTTCCCCTTGTACAGTGGGGCAGTAGTTGCAGCCATACCTGCTGCTATGTAGTTCTCAGCACCAGGAAGCAGTAAATACAGAGGGGTATACTCATAGTCTTGGTTGTATCCATCCCACAGTAAGCAGAAGCCCTACTGTATAAGTTATATGGATTACAAATTCTATTAGCCGCCTTAACTAAGTGAACTGCAGGTCTGCAGTGGATGTTAGGTGTATTGAATCAAGATACTCCAGCCATACAAATGGCCAAAAGCATATATTCACCTGTCCCTCATCTTCCCAACACCCAATATCAGAGAAATTAGAATGTATGGCAAAGCATTCATCCCATAATTGCACTTTAAGCATTATTTGCCCTATGTATGAGAAGAAAGGATGTTTTAAAATTACTTTTGAAAAACTAAATTCCATCACATACTCAAATTGTACCTGCTCTGCAGAACTTGGTGGCACACATCTGTGATCCAGCAATTGGGGGGGCAGAGGTAGAAGGATTGTGAGTTCAAAGCCACCTTGCTAATATAAAATTATATTAAAAATTGTTCATGTAAGAATTTTAATAGGGTTAAAAAGAAGATAAATGTATTAGCAAGCTCATGTTTGGAGGCAATGAGTAAACAATTTCAAATCCTTCAAAGGTAAACTTTGATCATGCATTGGTTATCCTATGTATGATGCTTTCCAGGACATTTCTCTGAGGAGGTGACTTTAAAATGTGAATTGCTCACATTCTTTCAAGTATCCAAAAATGTTTCTCAGCTGTTTTCAGGTTAATTTCCACAAAGAATCTGACATGAGAAAGTGTCACAAATAGGAACCTTAATTTAAGTTTCACCCCAAGATTTTACCCTGCACTCTTATTTCATGGACTGCTTGAAAAAGATGTTTAATTTAGCAATTTGAATCCCCACTCTCACTAAAGAAATCTAATTAAAAATTGAGCTTTTTATGTCTTGTAAGTATTGATAAAAAATGACCTCTGTGATCATCTTGACTCCCATGTGTTGCGTAGTGCCATGCTTCCTGAGTAATTACGCTTCTGACAAATCTCTTTCATGGTGACAGAGTGGGCAAAACAGGGCTCTTTGACTCTGTCCATTTCCCCCATCATTTTCCCTTTACAAACTATGAGTTATGTAAGCCACTGTTTCCTCTCCTTGTGCTTAATGGCTGGGCTTTAGATGTCGCTGCTGGACTCTCCTTGGGCTCTCCCTCTGGCCCTCCTCCCTCTTCCCCCTTCTCTGTCCTCCCCCCCCTCATTGTGTTTCCTCTTCCCTTCTTGCTCTCAGTGCGAGGCCCAGGATGGCCTTGGATGTCAGATTCTACTCTCAGGCTTGTGTTGCTGCCCTTACAACTCTGTACCATTGAGCTTTCTATGTCTGACATGTGTAGGCATGCACCGTTACACCCAACTGAGCATTGTCTCATACAGCCTTCTCATTTTTCACTTAACTATCGCCTTTCATAGCTTGTTAATGTTATTGATTTAATTCTGTTATAACTATACCATAATTTTAAATTGAAAAAATATTTGTGGAATGTGGTACAATATGATTCAATTTAGTTTTTTAATAGTGTGAGATATAAAATTCAATTACAGTATGAGAAATGAAAATTGATATATTAAGAAATAAAATGGCATTTTAAGATAGTACATTTAATTTATGTTTTTATGTCATATTAATAGCAGTGATATACTTTTTAAGTTTTTTCTTCAAGAAGGTTTTACCTTAAAGTTTTTTCAGCAATATTAGAAATTGAACCTGGGGCCTCATACATGTTCTACCACAGGGCTGCACTGTCAGCCCAACTTTGAACTTTCTGATGATTAAATTGTTTAGTCCCTCTCTTTTGAGGGGCAGTTGTGATGTTGACACAGATTGCTGGGCACTTCTAAAGTTCATGGGAGGGATGTGTATACCTTTACATTGAGGATTGTTGGCAGCCTGCTAATCTCATTTGAGTAGTGAAGACAAAACCATATGAACAATTTAAAAAGCTGTTTCAAATGTGTTTCAGAAAAAAAAAGAAAATAATATAGCAAAAGTCTTCCTGTCCTCCAACCCTTGGCTTATGAGTATTGTTTTGAAAATTGCAGGTTCAAAGCATACTTGCATATTTCATAATTTATTATCTAGACAAAATCTATTTAGAATAAATTATTTTAGAAAGTACTCCTGACCTAAAACACAATGAAGCTACTGTTCAGGATTTCTCTCTTCCATACCCTGTGCAGTATCTGCAAGTGTTCAGCAGGTGACTCTGCATAGCAAGCTGCAGTAAAAAAGCTTTCAGAGGTCTGTGGCTTCAACCACAGAAGCTTTTCCACCTGCAGACATTAGGGCTTGAGCAGCTGCTCTGCTCTCCCATTTTCTTACTTTACTGCAGAGTTTATGGTGATGGCCAAAAAGGACCTTCTATGAAACAGCCACCTTGACCTTGGACACTAAGTTTGTTTGATTGATTCCTGGTGTACTTAAAAACAGAATTCCAAATTAAGGCTTCCATTTGTAAAATGTTTGCAACTAGAAAACTAGAATTGGCTTTTTAAAAAAAGTGTTGTATCCAAAATGTAATAGCATGGCATCTTACTATGAACTCATCAAAGAGGGGACTCAGCTGCTGTGGCTACTTACAGCATCTAGAAGTTTCTGTCTCCGAGGGTTTCATTGAAGCCAGTTTGGAGTACCTAGCAAAGTAGTTGTCCAATTGCAGAGACCACCCATTGTTGTCTCCTGAAAAGAAAAATCCATTAGCAAGAAAGTTAAAAAGGAAAACCAAGCAGATATATATTTGCTGTCTTGGAAAGAATAGTTCCTCTAAAATCCAATGAATTAATCTCAAAGTTAGTTTGGAAATTATCATCAAGGACTTACTACAGGTGTGCATTTCTGTCCCCAGTGGGAGGACTGGGGGGACCCAACTAGTGTCCACCTGACAGGTGAATGACCAATGTCTGGTTTTCCCATTATTAGCTCTCCTGAATACCCCTTGGGTCCAGTTCACTACTAGTAGTGCCCTCAATCCTACCCTCCTACCCTGCTCCCTGAGACAGATTTAGATGGGTCCCTACATAACTGTCAAGAAATTTTAAACCGCCTACAGGAGATGAGAGATTTGCAAGACAGCTCCCGAGAAGAGGCCAAAATGACTCGATACAACCGATGGTAGCAGTTTCAACAAGGAAAGTACCCAACACGTGGGGGAAGCTGTAACTACCAAGGAGACAATGGTTTGGGTGGAGGCCCTACCTCTAGATACGTTGGCTCAGAGTGTTGAACTGATATCCTTAACTAAGGCCTTGCATCTGGGTCAAGGAGAGACAACATTTACTCTGTTAGCTGAATGCCTTTGCTATGGTGCATATCTATGGTGCCATCTGTAGAGAGAGTCCTTCTTATAGCTGAAGGAAGAACAGTTAAAAATAAACAGGAGATAGTAGACCTCTTGTAAGATATATGGCTGTCCTAAAAAGTGGCCATCAAACACTGTTCTGAGCATCAGAGAGGGGAAGACCCTGTCTCCTAGGGAAATAATAGGGCAGATATGGCGGCCCAGGAAGCAGTCCTTCAAGTTGTGCTGACTTGATGGTCAGTTTCCTGGCTCCAGCTCTACCAGAGACCCACAACTACACAAGAGATGAGCTCCAGAGGATCTTCTTCTCCATCAATGTCTATAAGATGGCTAGCATAAGACCCCTGAAGGGTGAGTTTATCTCCCTGCAGACTTTGCCAGCTTACTGGATCACCAAATACACCAGGGCATCCATTTATGGGACAGGAAAATATAGGACCTATTAAGAAGGCTCATCTGAAGGTCTCCAATCTAAGACCCCAAATAGAAGACGCTATAGCTCATTGTCCAATCATCACATGGTCAATGAAAAATTAGGCACTAGGATAAGGAGCAGAGAAAGAGAAATGCTTCCTGGTGTCAACTGGGATATAGGTTTCACAGAGGTAAAACCAGGTTTATATGGCTACAAATATTTACTGGTGCTGGTAGATACCTTTTCAGGATAGACTGAGGCATATCCCACCAAATGGGACCACATCACTACTGTAAGACATCACCCACAGGTATGGCTTCCCAATCCTTTTAGGGTCAGACAATGGACCAGCATTCATCTTACGGGTAACACAACAGTCAGTTAAAGCTATGGGGATGAATTGGAAACTTCATTGTGCTTATCATCCCCAAGAGTTCAGCTCAGATAGAAAGGATGAATTGAATCTTAAAGGAGACCGACTACATTAACCCTTGAAACTGGCAGTGACTGGTAGTCTCTTACCCTTTGTTCTTTTTCAGATTTGGAATTCTTCCTAGACCCTAGGCCTGACTTCATTTGAGATCATGTTTACTAGGTTTCCATCCTTGTCACCTAACCTAAAGGCCAAGATTCTCACTGAATTTGATGACCAAAGATTTCTCACCTCCCCACAAGCCCTATTCCAGGTTCAGAAACAGCTTTGGCTCCAACTGAGTGCTATATATGGCAAAACACCACCACCCTCACTGCATGGGTTCTGACCTGGGGACTTGGTGATCATCGGGAGACTTTAGAGCCTGGCTGGAAGGGATCCGACACCCTTACCCTGACAATACCCACTGCAATCAAGGTGAATGTGGTTCCTGCCTGGATACACCACACTCATGGGAAGCTTATAGACTCCCACACAGGTCCAGAGATCTATGCTCCAGAGGCAGCCACTTTAAAGAAATCCATCACCCACCTAGAAGAATCTCTTTCTTCTCCCTAGCTGAAGTAGTCCCCCAGAAAGAAGGGGACTTGATCTGTTGTTCCTGTGGCAGGGAGGGCTGTGTCTGGCCTTAGGAGAACAATGTTGGGTTTATGCTAACCATTCTGGAATTATCAGGGACTTGATGGCTCTACTGAGAAAAAAGCTACATGAATGACAGCTAGAAAAACATCAAAATTAAGATGGTATGAAATCCCTATTTAATTGGTTACCATGGTTGGCCACCCTCCTAGCAGCCTCGGCTGGCTTCCTAGTCCTCTTCTTGCTGGCATTAACTTGTAGACCTTGTATCAGTAATGCTTGGTCAGGCTTGTTAAGGAACAGTCTCCACAGTCAAGCTGATGGTTCCGAGACAACAATAGAAGTCTGTAGATCAGGTAGAAGCATCTCCAGGATTTGAGATGATTCACCTCAAGGGGATGGGGAATGAAAGACCCAAGCAAACGCCATGACAGACTCCTGATAGACTGTCAGAGACTAGGTTTCAGTTTCAGTGACCCCAAATTGAACAAACACTTCTTGAAAAAAACCACATCAGGGACAAACATCCAGAAAGCCCCCCAGAGCCTAACGCTGGCCAAAAATAGCTTCCTCCATCCTGTTGCTGGAAAGTTCCTAATCACTAACCAATACAGTATTAACCTGTAACCCTTAATTTCATTCTCACCAATAAATTTAAAGGTCAACTTCCCCATCCTGATATCTCCCTAACTCTGCTTAAAAGGAACCCGTGCACTTCTCTCAGGGTCACCATTTAGATAGTTGACCCCTGATGCTGTGGGATAATGTTCTTGTACATTGTAAATATTTGTCACTTGTATTGGTTTAATTAAACACCGATTGGGTAGAAGGCAAACAGGGAGTATGGATGGGGCTACCAGACTAAGCAAACTCTCGGAAAAGGAAGAGGAGAGACAGATGCCAGGAGGCTGCTACCCTGAGAAAAGGTACCAAGCCACTTGGCTAAAAAGATAAGCTTAAGAGTTAGTAAGTATGAATTTCAGGGAGCTGATTTTGGTACAATCTGTTCTGGGTGTTGCCTGTGTTTCAGGAGGCCTATGTTGCTACACTCTGGGTTCCTGGTCCACTAGGAGGTAGTGTATTCTGTGTCACAGTGACCCCTCTCAATCCAGTAGATACACACTGTGTGTCTCAGGTGGCTGCTTTTGATCCTGCTAAGAAACTGAGAGTCTCAGGTAGCTGTTCTTGACCCAATAGGAACAACCCCTGAACAGCTTGGTAACAGAAGAAACTTAAGAAAGATACAGGGATCCCCCTAGGAAGGGGAAATAGAGAAGATCTCCTGAGTAAATTGGGATCATAATTCAGAGTGAGCAAGAAGAGGTGGGAACAATTCATGAGAGATGGAGATGGTTCAGTGAAAGGAGCAACCGAGAGGGAGAACAAAGAAATGGCCACTGTGGGGTTAGAAAAAACTAGGTGCTAAGGAAATATCCAAGAACCAACCCACAGGATATCCCAGGCTAGGACTTCAAGCAATAGTAGAGAGGGTGCCTAAACAGGACTTCCCTATAATCAAATGAATGAGCACCCTAATTGTCATTATAAAACCTTTATCCAGCACTGGATAGAGTCGCAAGCAGAGATCCATAGGGAAGCACCAGGTAGAGCTCCTGGTCCAACTGAGGAGAGAGAGAGAGAGAGAGAGAGAGAGAGAGAGAGAGAGAGAGAGAGCATATATGAGCAAAGGGATGGCTGACTAGAGCTATTGAGAGCTCACTGAATCTAAAACAACTGCTGAGGAACCTTCAGAGAAAGGAACTAAACTCTCTAAAGGTAAATGACTGTCAAATGACATGGGTAGTTTGAGGAGCCTTGTGGAGTAGGATCAGACTGTGTTCCTGGTGCATGAACCGGCATCTTTTAGCCCATTCCCTATAGAGGAACACCTAATCCAGCCTTAATACTGGAATGAGGGATTTGGTCCTACCTCAACTGGATATGCCAGATGGAACTGACCTACCTTGGGACTCCTTGCCCTCCTTGGGGAATGGGTGGGGGATGGGGCAAGGAGAGCCTGAGGGAGGACTGGGAGGGACTGGGAGGAGGGAAGGGAGGAGGAGCAGTGGTAGATATGGATAAAAAACCTTTTTAAAATAAATAAATAAATAAGAGTTAGCAAATAACAAGCCTGAGGCATAGACCAAACAGCTTCTAATTAATATAAGCCTTTGTGTAATCATTTGGGTCTGTGGGCCAAGACCTGAGGGCTAGGCAGGGCCAGAAACGTCTTATTACACCCTGAATGCTGGAAGTTTTTGCTCTCAAGAAATAAATGCTCTTGTGTGTTACATATGTGTGTGGTGGTCTGTGGTGGGATTCAGGTGTCAGCTGATAAGGTCCGAAGACACTTATCCAGGGTCCAGAGCTCCTGGAGTGGGTGTGGCCAACCCCGTTGATAAGGGGCTGCTGGGACCCTGGGAGTTCTGTTGTTCCTGGTTCCTGGCTGTTGGAGAGACCGGTTTGGAATCCATCACCCATCGCTCAGATACTCCAGTCCCTATTCAGGCACGACTATAAGCTGTTACCTGTATTGTGAGTGTTGATTTGTATTTTAATAAATATTAATCTTGGACTGGTGCCTTGTAAGTATAACCCCACCTACAGTGGTCTTTGCAGTGATTTGAAGATCCTAACAGTCATCAAACATTATAGCAGCTTCTTGTGAGTCGTATTTGACCACACTTGGGCCAGTGATAGAAATGCTGAAATGTGGTATGCCATTCTCCACATTGTTCTTGACATATATAGACATGTCTTCTTTATTCATCAAAACTGTTTTTTGAGCTGTATAGACATAGATAGGTGATTTAATTGATAATAGCTATTTTCATCCTTAGTCTCCATTTGGTTAACCGCTCAGGAATGCTTGGGAGCTATGGCCTTCTTGGAGTAGGAATGCTCTCATAAGAGGTGACGTGTCTCCGAGGGTGGAATTTTATGTTTCAAAAACCCATGCCAGGCTTGGCACCTCTCTCTCTTTGCCTGCTACCTATAGATCATAATATAAAAGTTCCAGTGCCATGCCTGACCATGTTTCCACGTTGGTGATCATAGATTAATTCTATGAAGCTGTAAGCAAACTCCCAGTTAAATGTTTTCTTTTATAAGGCTTATTTTGGTTAGATGTCTCTTTACACTATTAGAACACTAACTAAGGTGCCCATGATGGTTATATTCAAGACAAGAAGTATCAGGCCCAGGAGGTGTCCCAATTGGTAAAGTGCTTGCTGTACAAATAGGAGGACCTAAGCCTGAGGTGGGTTTTTTGTTTATTTGTTTTTTATATTTATTACAAACTGTTTGGCCTATGGCTCAGACTCATTACCAACTAGCTCTTACAATCCATTTTTTATCGATCTATTGTATTGTCACTTGGCTTGTGACTTATCTGTACTTTTTATGTCAGCTTAGATTTTCTGCCTGCCTTTGAGCTGCCTTTCCATAGGCCAGAAGAGTTTCTTTATTAGCAAATGGTAATAAAGTATATTCACAGCATACAGAAAGACATCCCACATCACTTTGCCTTTTCTGACTAACCAAAAAGAAAGGTTTCAGTTTTAACATAATAAAATTACATATAACAAAAGAAGTATCAAGCAAGAATTACAGTTACAATATATAGTCTATTTGCATTTAGCAAAATTAAAAAAATATTCTATCATCTATCTTATTTTTGTGAGTCTAGAATTTCATAACTAATTTACCTTTTATTATAACTAAGGAAAACTATAACTATCTAATCTTCAACTCCATCAAAGACCACAGAAGGATATAATATTACCTGAGTAAGCAGGAAGTGCATTGCAAGCAACTTCCAAATTCTAGAAATGATCAAGACATCTGCTGCTTGGACAGTTGCCCAAAGTTCCTCTGTAACAATGGGGCATTCATCTTCAGCTCAAAGTCCTAGAATCTCTGGAAGACTTTTTATGAAGCAGTAAATTTGAAGGATTGTTCCATCCATTTTGGCAAGGTCCATTAGTCACTTCTCCCTGTGTCCTGTAGAATGTTTGGCAGTTTTCTCTGCAAAGCAGAAAACTGAAGGACCATTTTAGCTTGTTCTGACAAAGTCCAGTGGTCAGTTTCCTATGGATCCTGCATGTCCAGTTTATAGAGCATATTGTCAAACAGTACAGACAAGAACAGTTTCTTGCTCGCTGGCTAACTTTTGCCACAAAGAAAGTAAACTCTATATGGAGTTTCTTTGATGTCCATCATCCTCTTCAAGTAGATTGGTGCTGCCAGGAGCAGGCATGTTTCACTGTCCAAAAAATCTAAGTTCTTAAAGCATTTCAAATGCCACACTCTGCAGGTCCCTGAAGTATTTGAAGATAACCTATCTAATTGAGATATATCCTTGTATATCTAAAAACCTCAAGCAACATGATTTTAAGTTTGATTACCATAGATGATTAACTACTAACCTGTACTTTTAAATTATACATTCCAATCTCAAATAATTGCACAAACATAATACCTCCCCCTTTTCTTCCATCATCCTCAGCTTGGTTTTCTTGCCTAACTTCCTGGCCAGCTACCTGCTAATCAGAACTTTATTAAACCAATTTGTTTTTGAGACAGGATTTTTCTGTAACTCCCTGGCTGTTCTGGAACTCACTTTGTAGACCAGGCTGACCCTCAACTCACAGTGATCCACCTTCTGTGCCTTCCCATTTCTGGGATTAAAGGATGTACCACTATGCCCGACCACCTGTTTTTTGCTTGTTTATCTGTTTTTAAAAGGACCCGAGTTTAATCCCCAGAATCCATATAAAAACTAAACAGCAACAACAAAAGAACTGGGTATGGTGACATGTTCGTGTATTCTCAGTGTTGGGGGGAGAAGACAGGAGCACTGAATATGGGGAGTTGAGCTCACTCAAGAGAAAGGTTCTGTGTGCTGCAAGCAGCAGATCTGGAGGAAAGGGGCCCATGGAGACTGAAAGTGGACACAGGACTGTATGGCTTAGTATTTATTTGCCCTGTTGGGTTTCAGTATTGGTTTGGCCTGATCTTTTCCTGCTTTGCTTCCATTCTTCTATGTTGGAATGGGAGCAGTTGTTCTGTGCCATTGTATGCTAGAACTCATTTGTAATTTTATAGAGGGTTCACAGTTAAGGCATTGTCTTTAGTAACAGAAAACTTTGAACTCCTAAATGATGTTGAAACTGGTAAAGTATGTGCAGATTTTTGAAGTTGAAATGGGTACATTCTGTATTATGAGATGGACTTTGCTTAAGAGATACATTTAGGGGTCAAATTGATAAGGGGTATGCTTGTTATATTTTATAGTGCCAACTTGACAAAACCCTCATTCATTAAAAATGAAAGCTTCTGAGCCTATTTATGAGGGGTTATTAGATTGTGTTAGTTGGGATGGGAGGATCCCCATAGATGTGTGCAGAACCACAGCATAGGTTAGGGTCTCAGACTGATTAAAAAGAATATGCACTGAGTATAATCATTTATCACCTGTTGTAATATTGTCCCTATTTTTTCTACAGCATGGAGGACTGAATCTAACTATGCATATGAGCCCAGTATTGTGCATTATCACCTCATATCCAACTCTGGTCTTTTTGACTGTGGATGCCACATGACCCATTGCTTCAAGTGACTGTGGACATGTGACCCGCTGCTTCAAGTGACTGTGGACATGTGACCCGCTGCTTCAAGTGACTGTGGACATGTGACCTGCTGCTTCAAGTGACTGTGGATGCCATGTGACCTACTGCTTCAAGTGACTGTGGATGCCATGTGACCTACTGCTTCAAGTGACTGTGGATGCCATGTGACCTGCTGCTTCAAGTGACTGTGGATGCCATGTGACCTACTGCTTCAAGTGACTGTGGATGCCATGTGACCTGCTGCTTCAAGTGACTGTGGATGCCATGTGACCTGCTGCTTCAAGTGACTGTGGATGCCATGTGACCTGCTGCTTCAAGTGACTGTGGATGCCATGTGACCCCTTGCTTCAAGTGACTGTGGATGCCATGTGACCTGCTGCTTCAAGTGACTGTGGATGCCATGTGACCTGCTGCTTCAAGTGACTGTGGATGCCATGTGACCCCTTGCTTCAAGTGACTGTGGATGCCATGTGACCTGCTGCTTCAGGCCTACTGCCACTGGGACTCCTCTCAATGATAAGGTGGACTCTTGAAGCATGTATCAAAATTAACCCTTTAAGCTGTGTTTTCCAGGCATTTTGTTGAAGCAACAAGACAAGTTACTAATATAATCATTGTCCATCTGGTTTTGAGGGGTGTGGCACTGGAGTTTCCTCTTTTCCGAATCTGGCAGATTGTTGGACTTCTCTGTAAACACTTAATAAATTCTAATTAACACAGAAGTACTTAGGAATTGGAATTAAGGAAAGTATTAAATATTACAAAGTGTTATAAAAAAACTTCAAGATAAGTTCATTTTTCAGAGGAGCATTATGAGCTGTTGTTTATTTATAAATAGAGTGTGGAAGTGTGTGACTCATTGGTCTCTGGCAATGTTGAGGGGGCTACTGCCTCCTCCTTCCCCCCCCTCTACCCTCTCCTCCCCTCTTTCCTGCCCCTCCCTCCGCTCTTTCACCTTTTGGCTGCGGTGCTTAAGATGTAATCCAGACTCTTGCACCCTACTGCTGAGGTAACACGCCCAGTCTTCTCATAACGAAGGCTGTTTTTTGTGTCACAGTCGTAGAGAACGGTGAGAGGATGAGCATGTCTGAGGAGGGTCAGCAGTCTCGATCTCGCAGGCTGCAGGGCCTTGTGAAACTGCGGACCAGGCAGTAGAGGCTCATTTGGCATGTTCAGTGTGGGGGAATGGTGGCATGGCAGCTCTCTGAAGCACAGGGCTGTTTTGGAAGTGGTATTTCCTTGCTGCTGGAACGGACAGGCACGCCGGTGACTGGCATGGTGTTATCTGCCGCGCTCTTTTAGCAGGTTCTATATTTAAGTCAGCTTTTACAAGTGGACTATTTTAAGTTGTCACGTTTTTGCCATACATAGTGCAGTGACTTGTCACCATGGGCTTGGTGCCCTTCCCTGGTTATTTGTCTCTCATGATCACTCTCCTGCCTTTCCGCTCTTTTAAGGAATGCACTATATGTGGTTATCTTTGTTTCCTTACTGAAGCCATGATAAAACACTCTGACCAAAGCAAAGGGAGGGGAGAGTTTAATTTAACTCTGAGGTTACAGTCTATTGCTTTGGAGAAGTCACAATCACACAGGAGCTTGGGGTGGCTGGTGGCAGTGCCCTGCACTCGTCAGTGCTGCGATTACCCAGTTCCCCTTCTTTAGCCTTACAAGATCCAAGAAACCTTGCCCAGGGAACAGTATTGTTCCTCAGTTAACCTAGTCCCAATAGCCCCCCCCCCCCCCCCCCGCATCATGCCCAGAGGACCATTTATCAGATAATTCTGAATTTTGTCCAGTTGACAAGTAGCTTTGGCCATTACTTTATTGCAGTAATTTTGTTAAACAAGCTCAAATTTCATAGTTGCTACATTTTGTCATTGCTTACTCTTTCTTGTTTATTTTTCTATTATAAAATAGCTTTAACAATACTTTCACTGGGACACCATCTGGGACCTGGTGGACTGTCATGGGCAAGAGTGGCCTCACAGACAATGATGACTCTCTAGCAGGTGTTACCAAAATGTGTGTCACCATCAAGCCCACTGCATGCTATCTCTGCCTCATAACAGGTATAAAAAATCATAAATATTTATACCTCTGTCATATTTCTTTATGAAAACTTGTGGTCCAAAGATCCTTCAGCAGGAGGCATGCTGAGCACAGAGCTGGCTGCTGGGAAAGGGATGGTGATGCCTTCGATGACTGTCACGGTTACTGTGAGCAGTAGAGAGAAGGCCAGAGGTCTGTGATGGTAGACGGGAGAGCCTGCAGCCTCAGTAGTGGAGGGAGACCTGGGTGAGGATGGGCTGCTCATGCAGCACAGGGGTCACTGAGGTACAGTAGCTGACCATAGTGTCAGTGGCCCCCATGTTCACTTCACTGAAGATTCTTCCCCTTCAGCTTGAGTGACTCATGCTGGTGACTTTCTCAAAGGTGACATTGCTGGGCAACATGGGCCTTGAACTCCTGCTGTCCTCCTGGGACTTCTTCCTGTCATTCCCAGTGACTGTTGTAGCCAAACTGTGGCTCCCAATAAACAGTATGGTTTTGCACAACTGCTATGTCGGGGACAGTGTCGCTGACATCCTGAGTGGACACGTGAGGTCATCGTGGAGTCACGGGAATCTCTGCTCCAATGTTGCTCCTTCACACACACCCCCGCCCCCATACAGAGAGCAGTGGAAGAGCAGGAAAATCTGAAAGAAGTAAAATCAGGGTGGCAGCGAGGTACTCTGCAGAAATTTCTTTTTAAATTGTACAATCTTCAAATAAACAAGCCTTTTGGTGATTAGTTTCTACCTTCTTTCTTCTTGCCAAGGCATTTTCTTCTTCCCGGCCTTTTACTTCCTCCAACAGAAGGCAGGCACACAGAACAAGAGACGCCACCAGAATTACAAAGTTGGAATTAGCATTTTTAAGAGAACAGCTTCCTAGTGTTATCTATTTCTATAATTTAACTCATATATGCTTGATATTTTAAGGACACAGTTTTTCATATGTTAGTAACTATTGCAGGAATTCTCTGCTTTCTTTTTGAGGTGATCTAGGGTAGTCTACAGAGTACTTTACATTGAAAGAAGACTCTGAGGGTGCTCCTGAATGAATGGAGTGCTTAGATACGCCAGTGAACGAAGGCTCAGTTTTCTTTGCTCTAGAAGAACTTGGAAATTAAGGCGCCTACCAGTTCTCATCGATTTTGCCAGTGTGGGGCCTGGAAATCTGCATTTTCTGTATCCTGAGTAAATCTTAGGGCAAGTCTTCAGGGGAATTATTTGCTATTAGTGTACTTTCATGGCGAGAAAACCCTTTGATAATGACTGTTCCTAACGATAGTAAGCTCCTCACGGGGCAGTAACAGGGAGTGAGCCTGTTGCCCTGTATAACAATCCAATAGCGAAAAATGACACCAACGCTACTACAACCTAGTCTTCCTTGAAGTTTGCAAATACTGCTACTGAGCAAAGGGCGGTTAAAAAGAGAACCCAACTAATGACCTAACTGTTATAATAAGTGTAAATACAGTAGACAACAGGCCTGAGAGTCCAAGACTTTACCTCTAATGAATGAATGGGGCAGGATCTCAGACAAAGAATGGAAAAGAATGAGTTTGAGTTGCACAAAGAAATGGAAGAGGGGCACAAACTCTTGAGTGAATTCCCAGAGAATATGAGCGCTTGAATGACGAAAGGAAGTCAACATAGGACACGAAAGTGCCATTCAATCAAGAATTCTGTACTGAATAACATCTAAACTGGAATATTAAAAATGAAAAATTCAGGGAGTCAAGCAAAAGAAGTTTCAATAAAAATCTCCTCAGAGCTGGAGGCATGGTTCATAGGCTGAGAATGGGGTCTATTCTTCTGGAGGATCTGGGTTTGATTTCTGGTCAAGTGACTTACAAGTGCTGGTAGCCCCAGTTCTAGAAGAGCCAATCTTGAAGAACAAATCTGTAAATCATGGGCACAGAAGAAGGGTAAGATTTTGTTCTAAAAGAAATAGAAAATAGTTTCAGTAAATTCACAGCTGAAATTGTCCCCAATTTAGGGAAAGTATGCCTGATCAGGTACAAGAGGCATTTAGAACCCCAATGAAACAAGACTAGAAAAGAATTTCCTCATAAAGGACCAAATATCTAGAATAAAGAACGTTGAAACTGAAAAGACAGAAACACAGAGCCACAAATAAAGATGGGCTCATCCCAATAGCATCAAATTTCTCAAACAAAACGTTTAAAATGAGGAGGGCTTTGAATGATGTTATTTAAAAGGACAGCAGCCAACCCAGTTTACTATACCCAGAAAAACTATCTATTGTAGTTGAAGGCAAAAGAAAAGGTTGGCCACTAAGCCAACTACAGAGAGAATATTTGAAGAATAACTTCAAACTGAATAGAAAGACAAACACATTCATAAGCTACAGGAGAGAAAACCCCACGTCAGAATGTTAGTTGAGCAGAGGAGAACTTGGGAAACACCAAATACTACAAAGTCATAGTAAATAGCACATGTTTCTCAATACTAACTCAGGATATTAACGGTATCAGTATGGCATCAAAAACACAGGTTAAGAGATTAGATTAGAAAGGATGGAAAAAGGAACGCTCAGCAAGTGGAACCAGGAAACAAACAGAAGCTGATGGTCTAGTATCTGAGGAAAATAAGGATCAGTTAGAAGAGACAGAGAAAGGGTCTTGTTAAGGGAATAAGCCATCAAGACGACGTTATAAATCTAAGCATGTATTCACTGAATGTGGGCGCACCCTCATTCATAAGATTAAGTACTTCTAGATGGAAAGATGCAGGTAACACTATCGCAGCAATAACGTGTTACATCAAGACCCCGACAAAAGCAAAGAGAAACA
This sequence comes from Phyllotis vaccarum, assembly GCA_033318265.1. NCBI lineage: Eukaryota > Metazoa > Chordata > Mammalia > Rodentia > Cricetidae > Phyllotis > Phyllotis vaccarum. The sequence goes on from JARWLC010000007.1 coordinate 91,729,381, forward strand.
ACTCCGTCAAATGACATCTTAGATCAAGTGGATGGACAGACATCTGCAGATCATTCCATCTTCATCATCAACAACAGAAAACCCTACAGAATGTACATCATTCTCAGCAGCCCATGGAGCTTTCTCTGAAATAGATCATGTAGATCGATGCAAAACAGGTTTTCACAAACATAGGAATGTTGAGATAAATTCTTGTATCCTTTCTGCCTGTATGGAACAAGACTAAAAATCACAGAAAGAGAAATCACAAAACTTATACTAATTTATGGAGCTTAAGCAATATACTATCGAGTGAAGAATGAATCATTGAAGAGATTAAGATGAACATAAATATATTCGTAGGAGTGAATGAAAATGAAAATAAAAAAATCCCCAAATCTACAGTGAAAGCAGCCCTAAAAGGTAAGTTTTTAAAAACTACAAATGTCTGCATTAAAGGGGGGGATGGTTCAGTGGTTACTATTGCTTACTATCTTACAGAAAACCTGGGTTCAGTTTCTGCTACCCATGTTGGTAGCACATAGGCACCTATAAGTAAAGCTTCAGGGCACAGCCCCTCTTCTTCTGGCCTCTGTGGGAGGGAATCCACACATATATGGCATGAATTTACACACACACACACACACCTGCATTTAAACATTAAAAAAATCAGATAGCTCTATAATAATAGTGTGTACAGGGCCTTTATAAAAGAAAAACAAGACAACTCCCAGAACAGTGGATCAAAAGAGATCATTAAGATCGGGAAAGAAATTAATAGAAAGGAAAAAGACAATATAAAAAAAAATCAATGAAACTAGGACTTAATGTTTCAAAAAAGCAAATTAAGACTGGCAAATCCTCAGCCAAACAACCTCAAAGAGAAAGATTGAAGCTAATAAAAATTATTTTTTATGTTGAGAAACATAAATCTTAAAAGTGTCTTCCACAAAGTAGAAAAATCTAAAAGAAATGGATGAATTTCTAGACACACCTGACCTATCAAATTAAATGGAGACATTTTAAGATGAATCTGCAACCAGCAAGACTGAGGTATTAATAAAAAAAATTCCAACTATAAAAAGTTCCAACTATAAAAAGGGCAGATCTAGATGGATTCCCTACTGAATTATACTAAAGAATTAACTCATTTGCTTCTCAAACTAGACAACAGGAAAGCTACCTAAACTATTCAGTGAAGCCAATGTTTTGCTGATATCTAGAGAAAGATTCCAGAAAGAAGAAAAAAGCTATAAACCAACCTCCTAACAAACACAGATGCAAAGATTCTCAATAAAAACACTTGCATACTTCAAGAACACATGAAATGGTCCTTCACCACGACCAAGCTGGTTTTTAATAAATGAACAGTTTTCAAAAGATAAAATACAAATGGCCAATGTGCATACGATGTTCCTTTTCACCAACCGTCAGAGAAGGTCCATATCAAAACTGTTTTGAGATTTCATTTCATCTAGTCAGAAAAGCAATCATTAAGAAAATAACAACAAATACTAATCAAGAGGGGAACAAAAGGGTATCTTTCTGCTCCGCTGGTGGGAATGTAACATAGTCTAGCTCCGATGGAAATCAGTATCAGGTCTTTCAAATCAAGCAAAAGGGCCTCAAGTCAATACAACAGAGATTCTTGCACACAGATGTGTATGGCAGCACTACTCACTGTCGCTGAGTGAAGGCACCAAGCGAGGTGCCCATCTACAGAGAAACGGATAGAGAACTGTGGTGTATGTACATACTGGGACAGCTTTAACCATTAAGAAGAGAAGTCATGCCATTTGCAAGAAAATGAACACAGCTGGAGATATAATGCCAGTGAATTAAACCACCTGCAGAAAGGCAACTATTACAGGCTTTCTTATACGTTTGGTTTCTAGAATTTATATAGGTACATAAAATCACATGTATATACATGATGGGATGTGGAGGTGAAACTGTCTAGGAAAAAAGAGGAAGGAGGAGTTGATTGAAAAAAATCACAACAAAGGGTCTTGGGGGGGTGTACTCAGTATATAATATATACTGGCATAAAAATGTTGTATAACACAGTTCCATGTACTATGAGCACACACAAAGGAAAACATTTTTAAAAGACAAATAATGTATCTAATCTACTGGACAGCACAGGTTAGCACACAGAATGTTCTAGAGTACTGGGAATTTTCCCCTACATATGTGTAGCTTGCCATCAAACCATGCCTCACTGCTAACTGCTCAATCTTATAAGATACTATGTTGCATATCCATAGCTTAGAGAAAGAGAAAAACTTAGAATTCAACATATTTTTAAAAATCAAATGCATCTCACTGTCACATGGCTGTAAAGTTGAAAAATTGTAGCAAACCATTGTCAGTGGGGACCACTGGTATCTCATTTACACCAAGGATCAGTTCGGTTTCTTGTACAGAAAAGTGGGTCAGACACACCAATTTGAATTCAAGAGAATGTACTCACTTTTCGTCAGACTCCCTTAGTACTAAGGAATGGAGACAGTATGGTGCTTAGTGGGGAAGAAAGGGGTCCAAGTTCCTTAGATGTGTTAACTTATAGAGATATATCAAGCTATTTGTAGCTACTTTGCCAGACTTCTTTGTGAGAATTCTGTCATGTCATGTTAATATATACTAGTACAATGAAGTGAGAAACATCTTTGTGTGAAGCCATTATCATATTCAACTCTGTTCATATGCTTTGGAGAGTGTTTGCTTCCACATTTTTTTTGACACAGAACCTGTTCAGATCAGAGTGTATCCCTGGATATGCAACAACAGCACCCAAGAACTTGGGTGGAAGGCAGACTCTTGGGCTTCAGATCACATACTTACTAATATAGGTCTATGGAGTAGTGTTAAAATTAGCTCCACTGGGGACGAAGTAATTTCAAAGCATCAACAGGTTTAGTTTGGTTTGGCTTCTGTTTTGTTTTGTTTTGTTTGTTTTTTTTTAATTATAAAGATTCTAGGCTTTGTGAGGCTTAGGGTCTTGAGTCTTTCAGCAACCTGGGGGTGGAGCTTATACGTGGAACCCCTACATACTTCAACATCCTCCCCTAGACTTCAGAGGCTGCTTCTGGATTCCCAGTTGTTTTGATTTCTCTTTAGAGGTGCTTAAGTTGAAACCCTGAACCTTGAGTTCACTGTGAAATACTCAACTCTTAAATTTGAATAATCAAAAGTTGAAGGGCTTATATTCCCATTAGAGAGGAACCTAGAACAAAGCTATTCCATGTTAAATGGACTTCTCCATTAAGATGAAGGAATACATCTGATGGCCTACAAAGCATATATCATATTGGTTGATCACCAAACAAGTAAGGGTTCATTTGTAAGGTCTGGATTTATGCAAGTCAGAGTATTCTTGGTGCTCAAACAGTCATTCAGCTTTCAGCACCCATTCTTGTAAAAGAGTGAAGCATCTTTTACTTACGAAAGGATTATTCTTAAAAAGAGAGATGCCGGAACTGCTAGAGTGAGCCTGGGGACGCAGTGTGGTTGAGTTCAGCAGTTTGTCAAAACAGCTGTATGAAGTATCTTTGAATTTTAAGAGCAACAATAGTTTTCTGTATAGTGTAGGGAAAAGGGGCTAGCCAAAGAAACCAACCCAGACCCTGAAACCAGACCTAATGAAAGAAACACATCCTGGATCTGAAACCCAAGGAAGTGAAAGAAACACTTCGTCTCCTAACCCAGAACGGAAGAAACAAGCCCTGACTCTGGAACACATTTGATCCCTAGAATCAGAGCCAGTGAAAAAACTATGCCCTGACCTTAGAATTAGAATCCAAAAGCAGTGTGGGGGGTGGGGGTGGGGGAAAAAAAAAAACGGTCAGTGAAAGAAACATAGTTTGACTCTCAAATCAGAGCTATCTCTGCCCATGAACAATGAAACTAATTCCTGAGTAGGAAAAACTAACCAACTCCTGAGTCTCTCTGGAGAAACTACAGCCCTAAGAAGCCCTATATAAACCCGCCTGTTTGGCTGTTAGCTTTTATTTCTTACTCTGGTAGAGGCAGCCACTCTTCTGGACTCCTCCTTCACAAATAAATCTTTTTCTCAGAAGAGTCTTAGATGAAGATCTTCATTCACTGGCATAGAGAAGAACCTTGCTGAGATGTTCCTTATGGGACTGAGCCAAAAACCAAAAACCAAAACAAAACAAAAAACCCCACTGCCCTCAACCCAAAACAAACAAACAAAAAACCCTTGCAGAGACCATCCCTTAGGGGGCTGAACGAGGTGGAGCAGTACAATGTAATGATTTTCACTGTTGCTGGGGGAGATTGCTACATTTCTGAAGAAGTTTCTCTTTAGCAGAGTGAAGCAAAAGAAGTCACACCTTGGGCCAGAGAGAAGCAGAGCCCTGCTGGGAAGCCTCCTTAAGGGGGTGGAACAAAGCTCAACTGTAGGCTCTCCAGGAGAGAAGCAGGATGGGACATCCTGCAGGAAGACCATTCCGCACCACACCCCTGCTTCAGGTACAGCCTGACTTTCCAAACAGTCTGTACAGGTCTTCCTCCAGAGCTGAGCTGTCACATTGCGGTCCTAGCAGCTCCGGGTACAGCCTGACTTCCTGAACAGTCAGGATACCTCCCCCCGCCCCCCCCCCCCCCCAGTTGTAACACTCGCTTACATACGGAATGCACATGCCTCTTGTCTGGAGGCAGCTATTTGAAGAAGTCAGGGAATATGCCATCATCCTGGGCATTTTTAAATGAAAATTAAGGCCACAGAAAAGAAACACTTTCCCTTATTTCTTATCTAGTAAGATGTATTTTGTGAAGAAAATCATGGAGATAATCAAAACATGTCTTATGTATGACTTTTAGATATTTTCTCGTGAAATATGTATATGTCTTATTCTGCTGTCTACACTTGTCTCAAATGTCTGGGTTCAAGCTTTCTTCCTACCTCAGTCTTTTAGTATCTGAGACGATAGCTGGGTGCCATTGTGCCTGGCCCTGAACATTGTTGAGCAGACACAAGCATATTGGACATGAAAATCAGACCAGTAATTATATGAGCCAAGAGACTGCTACTTATATTCTTGAGGCTACTAAATATAAACCCAATTAGTTTTGAACACTAACACACGATTGTAAGATGGGCACAGTGATACAGACCTGTAATTGCATAAGGCTACAGAGTGGGTTTATGGCCAGTCTGGCAAACTTGAGGCGGGGGAGCATGTCTCAAGATAAAAGTAAAAAGAAGGCTGGGTCATAGCTCAGTGAGAGTGCTCTATTATGTTAGTCTTTAGGGTTATTTCCCAGTCTTCCAAAGACACAAATACCCAAAGCATGACTGTACATTAATACAAGAATCATGACCCATGTCACTTTCTCTCCTTCTCTGTTTTTATTCATTGATTTATTTTAAAAAGACAGACCGACAACTTTGGTGGTGTATTCTGAAGTGGAAACTGATTCTAGCATCACACCACTGGGCACAGTGATCCCCCTAGGAGCAGCATAAATATCTTACTTAAGAAGCTATGGAATATTTAGTGTTTCTGAATTTTAAATGCGGGACAAATTAACATTAAGAGTCCTTGAATATATTTCAGTTTTCTAATCCTATTAAAAATATATATCATCACCATCACACCCCCAAATAGGCACTGGTTATCTAGTTCTCATAGATAAGTAAATGCCAAGTCAGTGTCAGAAAAATTCTCGAGTTTTTCTTCTCTTGCATTTCCTGCAAGCCCTTTCCTGCTTTAGGTAGCTAGACTTTCATACTTTGTGCTATCTGAAAAAGGCCTGCAAAGGTTCACACAGGAATTAAATTCACGGAATTTTATTTTCAACTGCTTTAAGACTGACATTTGAAAAAAAAAATTTGCAAGCATATTAGAAAGAAACTTTGGGTTTTGCTAGTTACAAACTAGACAAGAGACTCGAAGAGTACCCGTTTCTGGGTTAATTCTGGATCATATTTCCCACACTGGATTCTGGAGCAGGGTGGCCTGGGGTCATGGGACAATTGTTGCAGAGCCTGGCTTGACATTGCAGCAGCAGAGTGGAAATGTGTACAAGGACTGAGGCATGTGAGCGTCAACATGACCACAAAAGTTCTCTAGAGGTCACAGCTCAAGCAAGAAGGAAATGTTCCCCTTGAGCCCTGTAGGGCTAAGGAAGGGCATAGCCACAGAGACTGGGTGTAGAGGTATTGTGATAGGCTGGTGACTATTCAGAGGTGTCAATGGCAGAAGACCAGTTTGACTGATGCATATCTCAGGGGATTCTGTGGTTTTAAAAGATGACAGCTAGCCAGACCTCTGTCCCTGTAGATCCTGTTATAGTATCCAGGCACCACAAAGATACATGAGCTCAGCTACAATTGTAGTAGAAAGAAAACTGATGAAATTTTTAAGTTTTTTTTTTCTCTTGGGAGGATAGAAACTTGTAATAGAAACAGACTTTGGCCACAGAGAAATGTTTGCATGAATAAAAATTGTTATTCAGTTGGGAAGGTGAGCTGATGTTCCTAGTTCATGTGTAGTATAGGGTTTTAACTTTTCCAATTTAAAGGTAATGAAACAGTTCCTTTCTTAAACATTGTCACAGGAATTAAATAAGACAAAATACAGACTTAGAATAGTATTTTATATTTAGTAACTATGGTTAAAACAACTCTTATCATCACATTTGCCATTTTAAATTTGAAGGTATCTATTTTCTCATGTACTACTTTTCTAAGAAGAAATTTAAAAAATACTTAAAAAAAACTTTTAAATGTTTTAAATATCATGTAAGAGGAGGCTCCACCCAATTTAAATTTTACCAACAGGAGAACTTGTTTGAATGCAAGATCACATAACGGTTAACAGCATGGGCATTGCTTTTCTGCCTAGGCAAAAACAAAGTAGGAAGCTTCTGTGTTTGGATAAGTCTCTCTTAAAGGTCCATGTGCTAATGAAGTCCTGGTCCTTAGCCCATGCATTACTGGGAAGTAATTGAATTCTTAAGAACTGGGACCAAGTGGGAACTTCAGGCCACTTAGAATGGTCCTTGAAGGGAGACCAGGTGTTGGTGGCACATGCCTTTAATCCCGGCACTTGGGAGGCAGAGGCAGACAGGTCTTTGTGAGTTGGAGGCCAGCCTGGTCTACAGAGTGAGTTCCAGGACAGGCTCCAAAGCTACAAAGAGAAACTCTGTCTAAATAAATAGATAGATAGATAGATAGATAGATAAATAGATAGATAGATAGATAGATAGATAGATAAATGAATAAATCAATAAATAAATGGAAAAAAGAGAATGGTCTTTTAGTAACTATGGTTAAAACAAGTTTTAACCATAACATAACCAACCAACATAAGTCCCCTTGGCCTTAGACCATGAGCAGTTTTCTAACCATATGTTCCTTATGACACATTACCTTGCTATAGGCTAAAGCTATGGGGCTAAATTGTTAGGGTGATGTGACGCTAACACACAAGCCAATCAGATGGGATGGGATTCTGACTAGTCCATGTTATCAGAAGACCTATGCATTTTGTCTGCACTTTCATTTCCATTATTTATAGAATGCATATATTACAGCACACCCATTTACAGTGAGGATGAATGGAAGAATGCACACGAAGGACTTGTATGTGCACACACAAATACTCAAACATGGAAGATAATCTAGTTATAACTAGATAAAACCAAATACTGCCAAGAAGGTAAGAAAAACACATCAAAGCTATTAAAAAATGGTCTCTCCAGTGCCCAGGGAGATTTTCAAATAAAACACAACATTAACAGCTGATGTCTAGAGGGAGGGGCAAAGGATGGGCAGTTAAGATAAAATTTGGAAAGGTCTAGTTGAGGTCTGAGTGTTGACTGTCCCTAAAGGTCCACCACGTTAGGCTTGGTCCTAAGAGCGTTATTAAAGGAATTTTTATCTAGTGGAGCCTTAGTTGCAAGTCTGGGTCCTGGGACATGTAGCCTGGAAGAGGACTCTCACTGCTTTCTATTTTTATTTTCCTTCCTGGACATGAAGTGAATGGTTATACTCTGCCATGTCAAGGCCCATCAACCACGAACTGAAACCTATGGGCTGGAATGGGCCCAACTGATATGTAAGTCAATTGTGAACCAAAATGAAGCTCTCTCATCTTTGTAGGTTTCTTAATTGATTCTCTTAGGACTTGCTTATAGGAATATAACACAGCTGCAAAATGAATTCCATAAGCCATCATCCTTATCTTTGTGGAGAGCTTTCCTAGGGAGCACAGTGTGGTTTTCACTTTGCTGCCAGAGCTGGCTTCTGCTTCCTGATAACTTGCTATTTCACTTCTGTGTGTATGCTCGTGAGGGGGGAAGGCAGAGATGTGCTAGGACAACTGAATTCACAAAGATCTGATGTACTCCAGCTAATCTGTATGCATGTGCCCAGTAATGTTATACCACTAACCTTTACGGCTGGGGAGAGGTGGCTATCCAGGGCCCAGACAGTTCTCGGAGAGAACAAAGAACACATCTGGGAAAAAGGCTCCTGACCACTAATAATAAAAATAAAAATAATGGTATTAAAAAATAAAAGTCCTATTACACGTAAAACCACCAGTCTGGAGCAAAAGGAGCTCATTTATTTGGCCCATGGGCCCAGGATACCCTGTTCTATGGGACTCACACCGAAGATTCTGGTCAAAGTCTTCCCCTTTTTACTGTCTGTCCCCTGAACACATTGATGTCTTTCTGGGTGTTCTGTGTGGGGAGCTCTGACTCCTGTCAATACAAATCTCTATCCTTCTGCGGTCTCTCCCTTGTGAATATGTATGACTGTCCATCACTTAAAAGAGCATAGAGCATCCAGCAAAAGAACACGTTTTTCAAGTGTAGGGCAACTAACTGAGAAGGGAACATATCTTCAGAGAGTTTCTGCCATATGTAGTAAGGTGTAAGGATGTCTTGTTGGAAATGCTGTTTAGACTGTACCCGGATTCAGACTGCTTTCACGTGGACTAGGACTCAGGTCTACAGAGGATCTACCCTTTTCCATTTCTTGCCCCCTTGTCTGCTGTAACTAATTACTGCAATCTGTTGGTTGAAACAGTAGAAATGTATTCTTTCATGGTTTGGAGGGTCAAAATTGAAACTCAAGGTCTCAGCAGGGTACATGCTCTCTTCAGGCTCCAGAAGATCTTCCCTTGGCTCTTCGGTTGTTGCTTACTTCTGCTGAGCCAGCAAAAGACCAGCAGTTGTCTCTATCTGCCCACAGCCACTACATCTCTGCAGACACTTTCTCTTTCTTGCAAGGACACTGTAATTGGCTTTGGGGTTCATCCTAATGATTCTGTCTGAGCCTGGCCTGCACCCTTGTCTTTATTTTTATTTGCAGAGACTCCCCTTCTGGATAAGGTTACATTCTTAGGTTCCAGGAGAACATTAAACCTTGCTGGATGTTTTCTCACTACTGTATACCATTCCAAATGTGCAAGAAGAGTTTTTCTACAGTTTACAGAAATGCTAATGTGGAAACAGACCAAAATGTCTTCATTCCTTTTCTGTGGATGACACTGCAGAGGTGTAGAGGAAGTGAGAGATGTTCAAAGAGAAAGTCTAGCAAGGAGAGGCACAATGATTTGGTCTATAGAAGACTTGGTCTCCATAGTAGCACGAGCAATCTATCTTAGAATGAGGTGGTGTAGCTGAAAAAGGGAGGGCACTCTGTGCATTGTCTTTACTTATAAAACATGAAGACATGTTGGAAATGCAGAGCTCTTTCGAGTAAAGAGCTAGTTGTGGTGAATTCATCTGATAGGTCCATACATTTGCCATGTAAGGTATTTGATCCCAGGACCTTACATATGCTAGGCAAAAGCTGAGTTCCAGCCCCACCCTCACCCAAAAAGTTCGATGATACTTTAATTTTACACTTTTACTACTGAGCGGTCATTCAGTTTAAAATTAACATATGTGGTTTCTAAATGGGAACCGTCAGTATTTAGTAATCAGATTCCCCCTGTTTAACCAGGCACATTCTCCACGTATCTGTGCCTGATCATTCTACCTCAAAAAGCAAAGGCTTCCCTCTCTCTGATTTGCAACTGACACACCAAATTCCTGCTCTGGTGACTTCAGATTTTTGTTTCGGTTTGTACTCAGATTGTGTTTATGAAAAGTCTCGGGAGAAATGAAAACTGTATTAGTGACACATGAAATTATATGGAAACAATATAATATACTCAAACTTGGAGAAATCTACTTTTCTAAGTAAATTACACACAGAATCTATTACTTAAGATTTTAGAAGAAGAGAATTGTAGTAATATAGTTTATATTTAATAAAATCAGCCTGGAAATATCAGAGAACAGATTTACCCACAGTCAAGCCACGAGGGTCGAAGAGTGGTATCTCACACTTTTGATCCCAGCACAGGAAAAGATCAAGTGGTGACCTATGCCTTTAATCCCATAAATCCAGAGACAGAAATCTTTCTGTATTTCTGTAAGTTCAAGGCCTAACAACCAAACAGCAGTAGCTCACACCTTTAATTCTAACTCTAGGATGGTGATGCAGAGTTGAACCCGGAAGTGAAACAACTGGGTGAAGAAGATATTTAAGGAAGTGTAGACTGTGGTATTCTGTAGAAGCAATAAGCCAGGCAGTGGTGGTACATGCCATTAGTCCCAGCGCTTGGGAGGCAAAGGCAGGACGATCTCTGTGAGTTCGACGTCAGCCTGGTCTACAGAGCAAGTTCCAGGACAGCAGGACTGTTACACAGAAAATCCTATCTCCAAAACAAAACAAAAAACAAAAGGCTGGAGAGAGATGGCTCTGTCTTTTGATATTCCAGGCTGATTTATTAAATATAAAAATATCAACACAGGGGATTAAGGTTCTAAATGTATTTTTCCTTGAATTATGCCCATGGAAAAACTCAATGGTTTAATATGTTTTCATGGTTTTTGTATTAGGTATTTTATTCCTTATACTTGATAGTTGTCTTAGTTGCTGTTTGGATGAAATACCACACAAACATACACAAAAACATCTTAAAGGTGTAAGGTCTATTTTTGTCTCACAGTTCAAGAGTGTAACTCATCATCACATGGAAAGCATTTCAGAAGCTTAAGTCAGCTGGTTCCCTTGCATCTACAGTTGGAAAGCTGATGCATGCTCACTGTTTGCTTTTCCTTTTTTTAATTCACTTTGGGACCTCAGCCCATGGAGTGGTATATACACAGTTAGGGTTGATCTTCCTACTTCAGTGAGCTCAATCTAGAAACTCCCTCACAGACATACCTAGAAACTTTTCCTCTGTGGCAGTTCTGGATCCTTTCAAGTTCATAGTCAGTGTTCACCATTGCAAGTCAATCACCTTTAAGCTTCACACACAAATGTATCACTCCGAAGCCATATCTTGTCATTTTTTTGTGCTCACAGGCTCATGACCATTTAGTAGTAAAAATGCGTTTAACCCAGTTACAAAAGTCCTCCATAGTTTTTAACAGTTTCAACACTGCTTAAAAGTCCAAAGCCCAAGTCTTATCTGAGACTCAAGACAATTTAACTGTGATCTCTTATAAAATAACCTCCCTTGTATTTCTAATATACAATAGCACAGACTAAACACTTCCATTCCAACAGGGAAGATTGGAGACAGAACAAGGAAAGAGCAAACCAAAGCAGACCAAAACCCGGGAGGGAGATCATGGAATCCTGCAGCTCACTGCAGGCCACTGGCACCTTTGATGGAGTCATCTAGGCTCCAAAGGGGTTTATTGGAGCAGAGTTGTTCCAGATCAGCCATCTGCAGCATGCAGTCTTCCTAAGGGATGCCTCTGCTCTCTGTCTGCAGCTTTCCTAGTGGACATCGCATGGTCCTGACATCTCCAACATCCCGGAGTCTCCACTGAAGTGTAGGCTTTACCTTTCCAGCTCCATGCAATTGCTTTCCAGGATCTCCTGACAGGGACTCCAACCCTTACATATGTTAGATGTTCGACCTGCTTTTAAGGACCTTGCTGCAAGCCTGTGTGGCCCCCTCACTTTTGCATCTTTCATGTCTATAAAATGAGTACCACACAGATCCTGCCAGCTCCAGGTGGAGTATGATTCTCTTGGATCATAGTTGCAGCCACTCTTGTGTGCTGCTGATTCCTGTGTTACTTTTTTTTTTTTTTTTTTTTTTTTTAAGGTGATTGGTTTTGATCAAGAAACTAAGCATTTTTAGTTTAGGCTCTCTCCTTCCAAATTAATTTGTGTTTTACAAGCTGGAGGCTTCACTGGTAGCATCTTGCTTAGGACACCTTTTCTATTGTCCCACTGCAGACCATGATGTTTATCTTTTATGGTGATAATCTTTATGCACACTAAAGCTGCTTTTGTTACAAGGTCTTTGTCCACCAACTCAGACTCCTTTTCTTGCTAGATTCAGAGTGTCCATATCTTTCTTCCCTCTTTGACTGTAGATCTGGGTAAGAGAGGAAGCAATCGCCATGTGCTAGCCTGAATTCTGTGAGAATTTACATTGCTCAACAAGAAGGTCCATTACTTTGGAATTTAGTAGAACTCCTAAGTTTTATCACCTGACACAGTAATTCTGCTGTCCTTCCTGAGTGTTCCAGACAATTCTGGCAAGGACAGACAGGTGCAGCACATACCTGGAGAGCGTAGAGTTTCGATCATAGTTAAGATCAGGACACAGGCAGAATGAAAGCAGAATCTTTTCCAAAATGACTTCTAGCTTCGTTCTCCCTGAAACCTCCACTCTTTGCTCTCCCCTTGGTATTCTGGTCTCCCAAATTCCCATCAGAATAACCCAGTAAGCTCCGTTCACAGTGTTCTGGGACTTCTTTATGCTGTACCTGCAAACTGTTCCACATTCCTCCCACAAACCAGTTTTAAAAGCCTATAAACCATGTGGTCATGTTCATCACCATAGAGATGCCATTTTCTGGCACCTGTTTTCTATATTAGTTACTTAAAAAAAAGATTGTGTGTACATGTGTGCATGCGTTGGAGTCAGATTTCCTGAAGTTGAAGTTACAGGCAGTTGTCGGTCACCTGGTATAGGTACCAGGATCAAACTCTGGTCTTCTGGAAGATCACCAAGCGCTCTTAATTGCTAATCTGTCTCTTTGGCTCCTGTATCAGTCACCTTTAGATTCATTGCCAAAATATCTAACAAAAGAGACTTAAAGAAGGAACACAGCTTGAGGGAACAATCCAACTTGGTGGGGCAGAAATTGGCAGTAGGTGTCTGAAGCAGCTGGTCATATTATAACACTATTCAGGAAAGAGAGAGATAGTACCTGTCCATAGCTCACTTCCTTCTTATGTAGATGGAGTCTCAGACATGGAAGGTAGTTTGTATATTTAGGATGGGTGATCTCATCTCAGTTCACTTCATCTAAACCTCCTCACAGTGAAGGGTCCAGGAATATTGGAATAAGAGAAAAATGGGAACGAGAGAGAAATATAGGAATAAAATAGGAATATAGAAATAAGATAGGGATATAGCAATAAAAAGTTGTAAGCTTAAACGATGAGGACTAATAGCTGTCAGCTTTGTCAGCAAAGTAGGGCTAACTTTTAACCAAGCCTTTCCTTATTTTATGATGGGCAGCCGGGTCATCAACTTAAAAGGTTAGTTTCTTTGCCCTCTGCAGCTTGGGGTTATTCTTGATAACCTCCTACCATGCACAGCTGAAATTGCTGTAAACCACAGTTAACTTTTAATGAGATCTACATGACAACCTGCCTTGTACTGTGTCATACCCTCTCTGCTTTGGGAACCCAGCTATGCCAGGAAAAACTGCAGGTTTTGGGTAAACATCAATTAGCTGTGTCAGGGAAGACTGCACGGATATACAAATATTAATTAGCTGGGACTCTCGAAAACCTTGTTAATGGGAAACTGTAAGTCCTAAAATGGAATTTTTTTTTCAATTTGCCTCTAAAAGTTTAACCTTGAAATTGTAAAAATTCTCTGTCCATGCCTAATACGTATCCCTTACTTTAAAAAGGGGTCATAACTTTCCTTTAATTGCCACAGCTTCAGAATTCCAAACTTTTACTGTGGTCTCAGCTAGCTGATAAGCTTTTTGTGCCCAGCAGTGATTCTTTTTAGAATAAAGCTTGTTTCTGGTTTTAGACTGTGGTTGTGTACCCCATTATTCTGCACATGCCCCCCCAACAACATATGTTCCCAGAGGTTTTTTCTCCCAGATGATCCTGGATCCTGTCAACTTGACAACATTAGCTATGAAAACTTCCAAAGATCTGGTTGCCTCTGCCTCCTGAATGCTGGAATCTTGAGTTAAGTTTTGCCTTAAAATTTCCTCTGGTTAATAATAATAATAATAAAAAAGTGTCTTCTCTCACTTTTTAGAAAGAACATTTTATTTCACATTATGTTTCTAAATGCAAATGATTGTGAATCATCTTATCTATATAGGCTAAAACATTTTATTTTACATAGTTGGAAATATATCTAATACTGCTTCATCAAGTATTCATGAAATTTATATATTCTGAAAAGACCAAATTTCTGGTTTAATTTAATTAGCATTAGCAAGAATTTAAATATGGATGTCTTAAAAGTGAGCAGCCTTAGGAGCATAAATTATCCAGGTACCATAAAGGGAAGAAATAAAAAGCCACAGCTGGCCAGAGAAATTAGAACATAAGAGGCAGAAATAACTCAAGCTTTTCGTTTTTATCACCTGACTCTACAGATGGCGATGAAATTCATCTGTTTTTCCTGAGCTTTCTAGCCTACTCTGGCATGGACGGGCAGTAGCAGCATGTGTTTGGACATCTTAGAGTTTTGATCAGAGTTAACATTTAACATGTTAGAGGGTCGGACTTTCATGCACGAACTTGCAGGGCACAAATTTACTGCATCTATCTTCTGCTCTACACCTCCCATACAACATTTCATTTAGTCTTCTTATAAGATTCTCTCTCTCTCTCTCTCTCTCTCTCTCTCTCTCTCTCTCTCTCTCTCTCTCTCTCTCTCTCTCTCTCTCTCTCTCTCTCCCTCCCTCCCTTGGAAGGAGTCACATACTCTGGAGCTGGAGTTAGAGATGGTTATAAGGCACCTGACACCGGTGAACTTGGATTCTCTGCAAGAGTTGCAAGTTTTCTTGACTGCTAAGCTCTGTCTCCAGCTGAATCTTTTAACCAACCTGTGGCCATAGGTGCTTTTTTTTTTTTTTTTTTTTTTTTTTTTTTTTGGCCCATTTTCTAAAAATGAGAAGGGTCATTTACCACCCTTCACACCAGCATTGAAGTAGAAAGAAATCTTAGAGGCTGAGCCAGCTGTATTGAATGCCTTATTGTCTTGGTATGAGTTGCTGACTGGGGAGTTTTAAGGAAAGCACCAGACTAAAGATTATCATCACAAGGACTGCTAGTTATTATTTTTATTCTTTAATAAAGTCTCTTTAAGATTGCTACTAAAGCTAGCATTTCCTTTACCTCGAAGACCTGTGTTTACTGGTGAATTTGAGACAGTTACCAGGCTTCTGTTTGCAAGAAGATGAAAACATACCTACACGGCACATCCAATGTTAGCATGGTGGGTATGTTTTTATCTTCCAAAAAACCAGTATTATATTTTGCGACAAGTGAGAATATTAAGTATGTATTCATTAACAGATTCATTTTGCAGTGAACCAGCTTCAGAGAATTCAAATTTCCTTGATTAATTTATACTCTAAAGTTTCAGAAATTTGAACAAAAACATCACATGCAAGCTATTTTCCTAAATTTTCTACTTGGCCAAAGCCTCACTTGCTGGCCTTGTGGGGCTGCAGGGCAGGTTGTTGCTGGGAAAAGTCAGCCTCACTTCCCTACTCCTGTTTTCAAGAACCCTCACATTTCCTGTCTAGCTATATAAAGTAGAAAAACACTAACACGCTATGAGTCCTGGCCATATGCCTGACACTCTCCTAATCCTTTATACTTAATCTTCTGAAAGTCTCACAGTATAGGTACAATCATTAAACCCTTTTGCAAAATGAGGAAACCAAGACACACAGAGGTTAAGAAGCATTCCCAAAAGTTTGCATAATTGGTGAATATAGTTCCTAGGTTCAGTCTCCAGAGACCATATTCTCAATTTTGACCCCATTGTGCCTTAAAGACATGAGACCTGCAGGTTTGTTAGTTTAAAAACACTTGATGGTGCCAAATAACTACTTACCTGAAATATTGAGGGTAACACTATTACCTATAAAAACAGTGAGAGCTGGATGTGACAGTCAGCACTGTATTAACAGTGTGGGGGAGACGGAGGGACGGGTAGGCCCAAGCATAGTGAGCATGGCTCTGGCAGGCCTTGTCCTTCTTCCCATCCCCTGTGCCTTGCTAAACTGTTAGATTACATTCCTAAAGCTAGCCAGCAAAGCCTATTTCCTTATTTAGCCACTTCCTTTTCCTGAGGCTGACTCCCAAGGTTCAGGTATCAAAATATTGATGTCCAGTAACCAGAAGCCCCCTTTGGGTACTCTAACATGCCAATCAAAACAAACCAACTCATGCTAAGAGAGGGTTTCCCCTTTACCCTTTAGAAACCGCCGTTTGCTTATGGCTCCATCTGTCTCCTCTCTGTCTAGTGACAGGCCTTTGCCCCTTCAGGGCCAATAAGTCTCCTCTATGCTGAGAATTTGGTCTCGGGGTGTCCTGTGCCGATTCTGGTCCTTTCACAAAGTAGATACTGAAGCAAATCAACTGCGTGTCAATATGTATTGTGTATTCAATTCTTCTGTTTAGAGCGGCCAGGCCTTGCCGGCAGTGACTGGGCCCTTGAAGACTCACCACAGTTGCGCTCATCAGCTTGGTTCCCACAGTCATCCACACCATTGCAGTGAAGCAGCTGAGGCAAACACTTGGTGATGTTCCCACACGGGAAGGAACCAAGGGGACAGCTGACATCCTGTGCATTCCCACGAGTGACTGGGGGAAGAGTGACATATAACATTTGGAGAAGGTTAGTATAAACATAGCACCAATAGTATCCCCCTCATAGTTCCCACATGTTTGCTCCCTGGTCTGGTTAGTGAAGAAATATGGCATTCACTAGGATGCTCTTACCAGCTTCTTATCCTAACATTTTCTTGACACTCTTTCTTTGTCCGCTGCTCCCACCCCTCTATGAGTGCCAAAGTTGTTGTATAGATTTCCAGCCTGGCTTAACCTTGTGGTTCAGACTCACCCACAGCTGCTTAGCTCTTAAAATGTCTTAGAGGCTTATATTAATTATATGTTGCTTGGCCTATGGCTCAGGCATATTGTTAGCTAGCTCTTTCATCTTTGCTCAAACTGTTTGTATTAATCTATCTTGGCAGGTGGCTTTTGGCTAACCTGAATATATTTACATATTGCTCCTTTGGTGACTGGATTGCATCTCTCTTGACTCTGCCCTTCTTTCCTTTTATCTATGCTCAGATTTCCTGCCTGCTTCTAAGATGCCTTGCCATAGGCCAAAACAGTCTCTTTATTAACCAATGATATTTATAGAACACAGAAAGACAACCTGCATCACTTCCTTTTTCTGTATAATGAAAGGAAGTTTTAACATAGTAAAATTATATATAACAAAAGAGGTATCAAGCAAGAATTATAGTTATAATATTTAGTCTATTTGTATTTAGGAAAATTTAAAAAAATATCTTATTTATTTTCTTTTTGTAAACCTAAAGTTTTATATCTAATTTATTTTTTATTGTAACTAAGAAAAATTATAGCTATCCAATCTTTAGTTATATCAAAGACTATAGAAGAATATAATATTACCTGAGTAAACAGAAAAGTGTAAGCAACTTCTAAAATCTGGAAATGACAGAGATGACATCTGGCTGCCTGGAAAGTGACCCATTTTTTTTTTTCCTTTAGTAATGGTGGGGCATCCATCTTCAGCCTACGGGTCCTAGAGTCTCTGGCATACTTTTTAGTGAAGCAGGAAGTTTGAAGGACTGCTCTGCCAATTTTGGCAAAGTTTGTCAGTTACTTTGTGTGTGTGTGTCATGAAAGATGTCTGTCAGTTTTCTTTGTGAAGCAGGAAACTGAAGGACCACTTCAGCTTATTCTGTTAAAGTTTAGAGGTCACTTTCCTATAGGTCTTGCTAGTTTATACAGCATATTGTCAGGCAGTTGAGGCAAGAACAGTTTCTTGTTTAATGGCTAACTTTTGCCAATGTCCATCACTTTCTTGAAGTAGGTTAATGCTTCCAGAAGCAGACCTGTCTCACTATTCAGAAAAGTCTAAGTTTTTAGAATATTTTAAATGTCATATTTTGTAGGTCTTTGAAGTGTTTGAAGATTACCTCTCTAATTGAAATATATCTTTGTAGACCTATAAAAACCTAACTAATATGGCTATAAGTTTTGTTAGCATAGATGACTATTAATCTGCATTTTTAATTACATATTACAATTTTAAAGGAACATAAACATACTATCTTAAGCAAGAGTAGAAATATACATACAGTAAAAAAATGCTTTTAAATTTTTACCAAACTCCATACTAATGTAAAATATTGTGAGATTAACAGCCACCACTTTTTGAATTAAAGCAGATTCAATAATTTATCTTTTTCAATCATTCCTACATCGTATATTTCTTTATTTCAGAAAAAGTTTGACTATGACCATTAACTATTTATAATGAAAAAAAAAAACATTTATAAACAGTATTTTGGAAATTTGGGCACAGCTTTTTTTTTTTTTTTTCACTGAGGGGCACTGGAAATCTTATGAGGGTCTTGAGGTTGGATCACTTTAGTTGGCAACCCTAAAACTGATGTGGCTATTTTTTAATAAGATTTTTTATAGTTTTTAAAAATTAAACTATATTAGCTTGAAAGCAATTTATAGTTTTTATCTTTGGTGGAAACAAAAGCATAACTTTTTTTAAAAAAAGCTACATATCTTTAGACTCAAATTTTAAAGTCAAGATACCTTTAAAATATATGTTTGTTTAACTTAGCAGCCTTTATAATTAAATGTCTTTTTATACCTAGCTTATTAACAGTTAAAAATAAAAAAATCTAGATTTTTGCATATTTTTATTTTCATGTGCCTTATTATATTTTTACTATTTTATTTTTTAAAAATATATTTATTTTTTAGCTTATATTTTTATATATGTTGTAATTTATTTAGAGGTTTTTTTCGTTGAATTCGTTTTATTGTGTATTTTTAATTATTTTTTTAACTAGAAGAACTTTTAAAATGTTAGACTGTAAAGTATTGCTTTGACTGTTGACTCTGTTTTATTTGGTGGAGGTACTAGAGCCATACTTATGTTTTTAATTTGGGGAAGTATTAAATATTATGGAGCTATTTATCATTTTAATTTTGGGGAATCTTAGGGTCTACATTATCACCAAATAGAGTACTGCCACTTGCTGCTCATGAATGTTATTAAGCATTTAGCAGCAGATTCTTTTAAAGAGTCACACAGTTTTTGCCACTAAGGCCGAGTCAGGAAGCCTTTCTTAAAGAAGCCAGGTGTCTGTTCACTGCTAGCAAACAGCTAACCCAAGAAAATGCTGTTAACATCTGCTCACCCCTAGCAAACAGCTGACTCAAGAAAATGTGTTATTGAGAAGCCACTTGTTACTTTGTTTCTTTTTTTGTCTGTATGAACAGCGACCTTAAATCTGTCATAAATAGCTTACGTTTGTACTGAGTCATTTGGGAGGTGGTGAGAAATCATGTTGCAGTTGAGGCTGCATACAACCAACCTGCCATTTTGTAATTCAAACCCCCATGCCACTCCTCCATCTCTGTATATGGCTCACTTTAAAGACACAGCCTGGAAGCTATTTTTGACTTTGTCTTGTGATTTAGAACCTTTTAAAAGCTTTTTAGGCTTTTTGTGGATTGTGTCCCACATTGGGCGCCATTTGTTTGGGGGTGGGGATTGAACCTATGACCTATTGCATGCTATGCAAGCATTCTGCCCCAAAACCATGTTTCCAGATCTCAACTCTAGGATTGTTTTCTCATCTCCCCCTTTAATAGAAGTATGCTTATACCTTAACTTCAGCTCTATTCCCATCTTCTGTAGAAAGTTTTCAGCTTTTATTTATTTATTTATTTTTTAATCAA
Source organism: Phyllotis vaccarum (assembly GCA_033318265.1). Classification (NCBI taxonomy): domain Eukaryota; kingdom Metazoa; phylum Chordata; class Mammalia; order Rodentia; family Cricetidae; genus Phyllotis; species Phyllotis vaccarum. The sequence continues at coordinate 91,749,437 of JARWLC010000007.1, forward strand.
TAATTTATTGTATCTTTACTATGGACTCTGAATCAAGGCTTCCCTGGTTTGAGGGCGTCAGGAAGCCAGGGCATTGGCTGACCCACAGCTGTTGACCTGGCCAGCATTGCTATCTGTTGAGAGGACAAAACTGAACAAGTCAATAAGTAATTCCAAACTAAGAGGAATGAAATGAAGCCTGTGCTGTTATGGACACTAACTGCTAGGATCTGTATAGTGGACTCTGAGAAATTTGTCTGAGTAAGTGGAGAGCAGAATTAAAAGGGGTGTCAATGATGAAGTAGGAGGTAACGGGGTGTGTGTGGAGGTGAGTAGGTTTTAGACTGAGGATTAGGTACCTTATGAAAGTTATGATGGAACACAGTTGAGCAGGCATATGTGGCTTGGGCTGGGGCTGGGGAGGCAGAGAAAGGTGAAGATTTTTACCTTTATTTAAAATGCAAGAGAAACAGAAGGCAGATCTAGCCTTTGAGTCATGGACCTGGCCCTGCAGCCAGAGAGGGCATGTGCCTTATTTCCTAATTGATTGCTGGAGCTGGGTCACAGATCTCAGAAGAGTTGGAGCTAGGCTGCTGTTGAGGACTGTGGCAATCCAATTGAAAGATGATGGAGTTTAGCCTAGGGCAGAGTCAGTGGAGGGGAGAAAATAGACACACACAGACACACACAGACACACACAGATACACAGACACACACAGATACACACACACCCCACATATTACAGTTAGAAGAGACAGTAGAAGCAGCTTGAATAGCCAGGAGCAAAGCTGTGCGTTATCCAGTCTCCTGGGATGTGTTGGGATTGAGAAGAGACACATGGTACATTCCCTCTTGGTTTTATCCTTCACTGGAGCCTCGCCATGCAGCTTTTCTTACTCAGCTCAGCATTAGATCCACTCACCACATTTTAGAGACTCACAAGCCCATCCTTGTCTCATACCTACCTCCCTGTCTCATCACTTCTCTAGTTCCTGGGACCCTACGGCATCATTTTCTCTACACTCTTCCTTGGAAAGCTTGAAGCTAGTCTTGCTGGAATTCTTGCCTCAGACTATAAAGTCTTGCTTTTAGGTTATATTCTACTCTTACTAGGCAATATTCATTGATTGATTGATAGAAAAATAGTTACTATTTGAAATCATGTTTTTATGATAGAATGTGTTCTGAGTATCCCAAACCAATCTAAAATTAAATGACTTATACCCCTACAATGACACATCAGAACAAAGAGAACCATGAAATCTTTGAAACTTCAAAGCATTGCCCACATTAATTGTCCCTTCAGATCCAGCTTAAACCAAAGGGAACTAAAAGCCCGTTACATCTTGCTTCTCAAATTCCCTTATGTGCTCTTTAAAATCTTATGATGAAAAGAAAGAATCCCATTGTTACAAAGTCCCTGACATTATTTACCTCCTGAGGGGTTTAAAAAGGGAGACACTGAATAAAAAATTCTGGGTGCAAACCCAAGGAGTAACTGTCTCACAGATACTTAGAAGAAAGTGTATGAAATAAAACTAGAGGAAATGCCTTCTTCTTGAAACTGTTGAAGGAAACTAAAGGTTCAGAAACTCTGACTTTGAAGGATAAACACACTGATGATAAAGTAGATGTTATTCTTTAGAACTATTTTCAGGGTCAACAAAATAGAGTGGAGGGTACCTTTCCCATATGCTTCTATACTCACACAAACAAAGCCTCTTCCACCACACCATCAGATCTCCACTACTGTGCTGCATTTCTTAGACAAGAGAAACATCATTGCCTGTAGTTTATAGCATAGTTCATTCTTGACAAATGATTGTAATGTTGGGACTCATAAAACAAGACTCCAGGACCTGGAGAGTTGGCTAAGAGCACATTGCTCTTACAGAGGACCTGAGTTTGGTTCCAAACACCCAAGTAAGGTGGCTCACAACTTCCTGTCACTCCAGTTCTATGGAGATCCAACACTGTTGGCTCCTGTGGGCAATTGCACTCATGTGCATACTCCCATACCAATAAACACACATGCAGCCTCCCTGGCAAAAGAATCTTAACATCTGTATCATACACTACGATGTGAATAGATTTCTTACTTGTAAGGTTATATTAAAATTTAATAATTCATCATTTCCCTCCAATAGCTGCCAAAACAACAGTGGAAACTAAGTTTGTAAATCCCAGAACAGAGATCTCAAGAGCACAAATATATTGAGAAAGATTTTTAATATCTTCTTTATTAAACTTTAAAGAATGAACTTTAACACATCAAGATTAAAAACAAAACAAAATAATACTGTGTTGACAAATTGTCAGTCTCCAGCCCTAGCAACTATTTACTGTTTTATCTGGATGAACATGGCTGTTGTAGACTATTATTTTAAGGGGTGTTACTTCTGTTTATGTTGCATTTGTTTAACTCTGTGAAGCTGTGTTACTTGCCTGTTTAGAACACCTGATTGGTCTAATAAAGAACTGAATGGCTAATAGCAAGGCAGGAAGGAATAAGGATAGGTAGGGCTGGCAGGCAGAGAGAATAGATAACAAGAAAAATGTGGGAGGAAAAAAAGGAGAAGTAGCTGGAGAAGGAGGAGGACTCCAGGGGCCAGCCACTCACAGAAAGACACAGAGTAAGTAACAGAGAAGGGTATACAGAAATAGAAAAGGAAAAGGCCAAAGGCAAAAGGTAGACATAATAATTTAAGTTAAGGAAAGCTGGCAAGAAACAAGCCAAGCTAAGACCATCATTTATAATTAAGAATAAGCCTCCAAATGTGGTTTTATTTTTTTGGGGGGGGGGGGGGGGCGGGGGAGCTGGGTGTTGGGCTCCCAAAAGAGCAAAACAAACAACACATAGCTGTGCTTTCATGCTGCTGGTTTGAATATTCTGATTCACCTTCTCTTGTTATTACTATGTTTGTTTGCATGTTCTTTTTGTTGTTAGTGGTAACAGGGTTAAGCCTAGGGCCCCTGGAATGCGAAACAGACACTGTGCTACTGAGATAAATTCCCAGCCTACATCTTCTCTCTTAAATTTATATTCAGAGCAGATACAGTTTTTCAGTGACATTACCATGAAATTAGCCTATTTATATAACATTATGATTACATAGATACATTAAGAGTCTTAGATATTATGTTATAGTTATAATTAATATTAGATTAGATTAATGTTACTTTATAATTTTAAATTCTCAAACTGACAGAGAATAAATATGGATAAGAATATTTGATCTCCCCAAACTATTTGAGAATAAAGTGTTTACCTAATATTACCCTCAGATACTTTACTATATATTTTTTACAAGCAAAGACATTCTCCTACAACATGATACAACCATCAAAATCAGAGTAATATTGAATTGCCACTCCCACAAGAACCTTATCTTCTATGCAATCCAGGGCTCCTAAATATCCTTTAAATAAATGGTTCTAGTTTGGAATCAACCCTTGAGATGATTTGTTATGTCTTTAGTTTTATCTGGAACCACCTTTGTTTCTTTTAGAAAATTATTATTGTTGTGTATGTATGTGTGATGTGAATATGAGTGGGCAAGTGTAACAGGGCACATGTGTGAAGGCCAGAGGAGAACTATGTGGAATCACTTGTCTCCTTCTACTAAGTAGGTCCAGGAATCGAACTGGTGACAAGTGCCTTAACCTGCTAAGCCATCATACTGGTCTCTGGTTCCTCCTGCTCCCAAATTTCTATATCTTTGGCAGTAGGAACTACCTCAAGCTGGCTTCTCAAGCCTCCACAGAATTCACTGGTCTCTGAGGACTTTCATGCTTTCAGGCACTGAATGATTTTTTTGGAATCATCTATTTTGCCTGCTGCGACTTTAGAATTCATCATTTCTCTGAGTTCTGGCTCCTCCAAGGGTTGAATCATATTTAGAAGTCAAGATAAGATCTCTGGGTATACTGGGGAACCATCCGGAAAAGGAGCTAGCCCTCCAAGGACAGGCAGCTGTGGATTGGCATGGGCAGTATGTGGAACCTTGAGGAGTGGGATCAAACTGTATTCCTGTGCATGGGCTGACAACTTGGCGCCCATTCCCTGCAGAGGAGCAGCTAACCCAGTCTTGATATTGAGATGAGGGAATCAGACCTGCTTGGAATGGACGCGCCAGGCTGAGCTGACCCACCTTGGGACTTCTTGCTCTTTTGGGGGAGGGGACAGGAGGAGGGGCTGGGGGATACATGCTAAAAAAAAAAAAAAAAAAAAAGACTTTTTTTTTTAAAATAAAAAGAAATGTAAAAAAAGAAAAAAAGATGTAAGAAAAGAAAATGGACTATAGATTCTTTTCTGAATCTTTGGCTTTGCTCTCTGTATCTCTCATCTGGTGTACCTGAGTAAAAGAGAGGAGAGGTTGGGGGTGGATAAGATACAAATACATCGTTTATACATATAAAATTGTCAAAGAGTAAATAAAAGATACTCTATTAAATAATAAAAAAAGAACTCTGGTTATATATATTGCTTTTGGGATGTTGTTTCCAGTGTCCCAGTTGGATGTACTGGTCCTGTGTAGTTACTCATACCTGTGCATGCAGATATCTACATTTACTTACCAGTATTTCTCTTGATACTGAACTGAGTCCCCGCCCCCCATGCAATACCATAAGATGCAGTCTGATTTTTCTCTCATTAAATTTCCCTGCTTTTCTAACAGCAAGGATTCTGCTTTATATCACTTCGATATAATTATACTAACAACTCTACTCCTTACTATGGGCCACTTTCACTGCAGAGAATTTCTAACATGTTTCCCTATCAGTCACTCCTTACATCCTAACATAGAATATCTCCCTTCCTGTGGGTCACCAAATGGCTTTTGAATATGATTGTTCTGAACAAAGGGCCAGGATGCAGTGTTCTGGGAAAATTTTGGAGACACTAAAGCAACTTCTAAAGAAGTGGGAAGAATGTTTCCCATTGGTCATGGCAACATCTACTTACAGCAGTGGAAGCTGTGCTGTTAATACAAGACAGAATAATGAACCATTCTGAAAACTTACCCAGAGTTTTCATGCATAGGAAAGCATGTCAGTCTACCCTGTCACCCAACTATCCAGAAGTTCCATGGTGTCTGGCTTTGCCCCAGCAAAGTGATATGACGGAATAAAAATATTAAATGCCTTTGAAATGGGAAAAATACACAAGATCACTGAACGAAGTGATCTTGACTTCATATCTTCTTTGGGTGTTTTTTTCAACTCTAGCATATAAAATACAAATAACCATTGTCCCTAGAAATACAGATTTTCTGTGTAGAAACAAGACGGTGCGATACATTAACTATTGTTCCATGGTATTGGCTGATTTTGTAGGCTTTTATTCCAATGTCCCTACCGACTAAACACTATGCCTCCTGACTGGTTCTCTCACTAGTAAATGAGTTAAGCAAAGCCTTTGAGACATTTGATTTTATATCTGTATGACTCATGACTTCTAATCTCCTCTTCCCACAATTCTTGTTAAATTATCCTTTAACAGGTGTAGGGATTTACTTGGAGTTCTACAGTTGATATTTCGAGCTGAAGACATTTGGGACTCAGCAGATGGAGAATGTGCCTTCTCAGAGCTCATTTATCTGACTAACAGAAATGTCTGGGAACTAAAGCTAGCATCGACTTCCTCTTTGGGGCCAGTCTACTCTCAGGAGAGAGGCCAAGAGTAACCTCTGAAAAATACCTTCATGGGGGCATTTACAGCCCTTGGTGGCTTGAATGTGAATGGCCCCCACATGCATATATATTTGAATGTTTAGTTACCAGGTAGTGGAGCTGTTTGGGAGGATCAGGAGGTGTGGTCTTGTTGGAGAAAGTGTGTTACTGGGGTGGGCTTAGAGGTTTCAAAAGCCAATGCCAGGCCCAATCTCTCTCTCTTTGCATGCTGCTTATGGATCAGGTTGTAAAGCTCTCAGCTACTGCTCTAGCACCATGCCTGTTTTCTCCCCTTCATAACGATAACAAACTAACCCTCAAAATACATAATCAAACCCCAACTAAATGTTTTATTTTATGAGTTGCCTTGGTCATGGTGTCTCTTCACAGCAAGAGTACAGCAACAAAGACAATCCCGAAGGATAGATAGAGACCTACATCAGATGCCCATGAACAGAGATAACAAGACTTTCTTTTTTAATATTTGCTCTCTTGAAGACCTCTTTGGGCTAGTGAGCTGGCTTAGTGGGTAAAGATGCTTGCTGCTACCAAGCCTCGTGACCTAGCTTCCATTATAGGACCCAATCTTGCACACACACACACACACACACACACACACACACACACACACACACACACACAAACACACACACCTTCTTGTCTGTTTGAGAAGAAGCTCTGGCTGACTTACACAAATCTCCTAGTGAAGGATATATACATATTTTCCTTAAATATTTATTTATGTGTGTGTGTGTGTGGATGCTGAGGGGGGCAGCAAAGATGTTAGACACCCTGGAGCTGAACTAACAGGCAGTTGTGAGCTGCCTACCCATAGTACAGGAAACAAAGTACCCTGGAAGAAGTACTTCCTTCCTTCCTTCCTTCCTTCCTTCCTTCCTTCCTTCCTTCCTTCCTTCCTTCCTTCCTTCCCTCTTTTTTTCCCATTAATCTTCTTATATTGCCAAAGCAGGTTGTGAACTCTTACTCTTTTACCTCACAACATTCCCAAGGACCTGTGGTCACAAGTAAGCATCACTGTGTCTGATTCTACATGTTCATTTTAATCAGAAAAAAAAAATATGGAATGAAATATATAAGCACCATTGAAATGCTTAAGAAGGTTGACATTTTCTATATTTTAAATTCATTGCATTAGATTTTCTAGAATTTTAAGTAAACATTTAAACCATATAAAGTAAAATTAGTTTTTATGTAAGATTTTCTTCAAACAGTAGTTCAATATACTTGTGAAGGGGATTGTAGGGAGCACAGTTTAAGCTGAACTTGGTAAGTTAGAAAGTAAAGGTGATTTTTCCATCTGAAAAGATTATGAGTAGCATAATACGATCTGAAATTAGAGATGAAAGATTTCATGATTGTGTGTACAATAAACTCATATTATTGTTAGACCTAAGTGTGGCTGGCGCTGTTGACTTGCTGGCTATATGGCTATCCCAGAAAGCCCTCCCTCTCAGGCCTCTCCTAGGAGAGACTGGAAAGCACACCCTAGCTTTCTTGCTTTCATGAGGTTGGCCATGGAGACTGCATGTGAGGCTGCTAGGAAGTCCCATAGGAGCTAGCTTTCCTGAAGCAAAACAAATACCACTGTTGCTATGCCTTTCTCATTCCAGCCTCTAATGTGAGCTTTCTCACAACTGTGAGTTAATAAGAACCAGATAACCAAGAAAACTCACAGATGCCAAGACACAACCCACCTTGGAATCATCAGTTCAGCCGATTCTTTTTAGTTAGAAGAATAAACCTTTGTTATTTAGATTGGCAGGGCCAGATTTTTTTCTTCTAGTAAATGAATTTCTAGTAAGCGGAGTGTGGAAGGCACATGCCCAGCACTGGGGAGGCAGAGGCAGGAGGATCTCTGAGGACTTGAGATCAGTCTGGTCTACATAGTGAGTTCCAAGATGGTCAGCGCTACATAGTGAGACTCTGTTTCAAACAACCAACCAAACAAGAAATACTAGTGTCCCTTTCTCATGCAGTTTGCTCTTAAAGCTAAGGCATCTCAGGTTGGCAATCTTTTTGAGAGGTGAGAGAGGATCACCAGAGAGACAGATGGAGGCTGTGGTACTGAAGTAGCAGGAGGCTGCAGAGTTGGTGAGATTCTTGATGACCTAATTACATCAACTGAGATTAAAGGTCTCCATGGACTATTACAACTTTCCTGGTGGCTAGCTAAATGAAATCAAAGACACACATTGGACATGGGGACATTGTGGGACTGATAGGTAGGTCTGTTGTGTTCTGTGTGACAGGATGGGTCCCAGTAGCCCTGCAGCACTGAGTTCACATTCTCCACATAAGCTGTGGAGGAGCAGCTAGGGCAAGACCCTGGGCCTTTCTGTTTCCTGCAAATATCATGTCAGCACCCCCAAGATACGGAAGAGAGGTCTTGCCTTTCCTCTACGGGAGAAAGGCTCCATTAAACATTAGAATGGCACGCAGGCTTTATACTCTGGTTTTCCATGGATGAATACTCAGTTCTGAGGTTCCTTTAGCCTGATAGTGAATAATATTTGTCATTTAATTTCATGTATCAAGCTTATTCCAATTCAATAATATCATCCAAGCAGAGGAAAGCATTTAACATTACTGAAGAAATTTATAGGAATATCAATTTTTGATTGAAAAGGTAAGTGCTTGACTGACTTCCTGTTATGCCAGGTTGCATGTTATAATCTTGTGATGTATATAAGGAAAAGAAACAGTATTTTTTGTTATTACTCAAGCCATTAATTCACAATTTGCAGCCACTTGTCTTAATGTTGGGTGCTTAAGTGTTATACAAATATTTGCAAAGCAAACTTGTCCTTAATGTGGTGGAAAAAAGCAATCAGTGTTGAGACTCCATCTGTCCTTCATCTGTCACTTCCATTGATCTGTGATTTTCCGAAAGCCTCGACCTTCGCTTTCATTATGTGGAAAATCAGTGAGCACAATATCTCTATGATCTCCCTCCCTCCTAAATAGCCCCCTTCTGCTTTCATGTCGTACCTCACTGTTAAATGTAGGTTCTCGTGTGAAGGAGAGAGACATCTTTTCATCCTCGGTCACCCCTTTTGTACTCTCTTCCATCACTTTAGATCAGGACCACTTCTTCCGTCCTCATCATGCTCATTTGTATGTCTTACGTGTGTGTGTGTGTGTGCCTCATCATGCTCATTTGTATGTCTTGTGTGTGTGTGTGTGTGTGTGTGTGTGTGTGTGTGTGTGTGAGAGAGAGAGAGAGAGAGAGAGAGAGAGAGAGAGAGAGAGAGAGAGAGAGAGAGAGAGAGATTCTTCAGATGAGAGAAACATGCAATAGTTGTCCTAAGCCTGAATTATTGTATTTGGCGTGATGGCCCCAAGTTTCATTCATTTTGTTGAATCACCTAATTCCATTCCTCTAGATAATGTTTTTCTTCATCTATTAATAATCACTTAAGCTGATTCTATACCTTGGCTGTTGTGACTAGTGTTCCAGCAAACATGGAAAATGTGGATGTTCAGGTGTCTCTGTGGTACACTGATGATTCTGTTGGGTTTACGCCCAGGAGTAGTTGGGTTTTATTGTGGTTCTATTTTTAGTTTTCTGAGGACCTTTCACAATAATTGGAAGTTATTTTTATCCCCACCAGCAGCAAACAGTTGAGAATTATTATTCTGATTAAGTTGTGATAGACTCTCAAAGTCATTTTAACTAGTAGTCTCTTCATGATAAGACTATTGGATTTTTTTTTAAAGATATAAGTTAGCCACTTGCTTTCCTTCCTCCCTCCCTCCCTCCCCCTCTATCTCTTCCTTTCTCTCTATGAGACAGGATCTCACTATGTATCTCTCACTGGCCCTGAATTGACAGAGATCTGTCTGCTTCTGCCCCTTGAGTGCTAAGATTAAAGACATGACAAGGCATGTACATCTAAGCCCATCTGTATTTCTTCTTTTCAGAGTTATTCAGTTCATTTGCTACTTTGTTGATAGGATTTTTTTGATGTTTAATTTTTTTTGAGTACTTTTTAGACTATAGACATAAGTCCTCTGGCAGAGACTCTCTCCTGTGCTATATGCTATCTCTTCTCTCTGCTGGTTGTTTTGACAGTAGAATTTTTTTCCCTGACGAGTTGGTCTTCTTTTTCTTGGAAATTCTTAGAAATTAGGTAGCTGTTCAAAGAGCTAAACAATCATATCTACTGATTACCAAGTGAGAAACAAGGAACTTGGTGAGTACCAGTTCTTTTTCCTATGTCAGAGAGCAGGTTATTGCCATTTTTGTATGACCACACTTTGTCCTAGGATCTGTGTGGACTCTGCACATGGGGATGGGATGCAGCGGGGCTCTGTGTTGCTCTGGAGTTTTCTTTCTGGGTGTTGGTGTGGTTCAAAGGCTGAATTTGGAGAGCATGGATAGAAGGGACACGGAAGAAGGAAACATTGCCTTTTGTTGGCTTGCCTTCATCCTGGATGTCAAGTCTATTTATGTTGTTCCAACTGCTGTATTCATTTGCTGATGTAACCAACTAACTTGGACTTCCAAAGTAGACTGAAGACAAGCAGCTTCCCAGCAATCCTCCAGGCTTGCCATTTTGAGACTGCTGAGAACTCTTCCTGAATGAACAGAGCAACATCGGATTCCTGGCCTCTCCAGTGAGACAGTCTTTGTTGGACTACTTAGACCTTACTGGGTAAACCAATCTAGTACAGCCCCCCCCCCCTTTTTTTTTACTACATCTGCCTGGAGAAATCCTTGATTGTCAGAATGTAGAGACTGTTACTGATATCTTATAGGTAGCGTCCAGGATGCTGATAAACATGACACATACACAGGGTAGTTTCTCTTCCCTAAAAAATCTCAGAAGTGAGTAGATTGAGTGACACAGGGCTAGGTATGGATGTAGAGCAAAAAGGGCCAGTGAAAAAAAACACCATTGCCCTGAGACCAGAGCCAAGGATATACACCTTGCCTCTAACCAACTCAGGAACTGAAATTCAACCAATCCTAGAGCATGAAATCTAACCAATTCCTGAGCACAAAATCCAACCAATCTTTGAGCTTGTCCCAAGCTCAGGAATTGAGATCCTATCAATTTCCACCCTGAAAATCTTCACCTGGAAAGCTCCACCTCTAAGAAACCCCATATAAACCCTGTACTTACTTAGTTTGAGGTTGCTTTTTCTACCCTAACAGAGGTAGCCACTTTTCTGGGCTTCTCTCTCCTAATAAAAGATCTTGAGTGAGGTTGGTCGTAATGATTTTCAAAGCAGAACTGCTACATATCCATGGGCGAAACTACCTTAGCAGAGCAGAGCTGTAACAGCTCTTGCCAGAGAGGGGGCAGAGCAAAGTAGAACTGTAACACTTTGGCTAAGGAAATGTTTCCTTGCTGGTGCCAAATTGTTACACTCTGAGAAGCTGAGCAGAGCTGTAACCCTTCTCTGAAGCAAAGCTGTAACAACCTCACTGGGGAAACCATCCCTTGCTGGAACAAAGTTGTTAAACTTGCAGTAGGGAAATTTCCCAGAGCAAGGATTGTAACACTTTCCTGCAAAAACTGTCCACCACTGGAACAGAGCTGTAATACTTCTAAGTATTCCTTGGTTTCTGACTGCCAGGATACCTTTCCTTTCTGAACTGTAGGCATTCCTTGGATTCTAACTGCCGCCACAGCTTTCCCTTCAGAGCTCCAACACTTACAACGGAGTAGCTGGATTTCCACAATTGCCACAAAATATGTGAAAAATATTTAAATGATGAAAGGTTTATTTGATTCTGAGTTTTGGAGGTGTCAGTCATGGTCAATGGCCTTTTGCCTAGGGCAACACATCACAGTGGAATCTATGGCAGAGGGAGGTGCACACCTCATGCCAGCCAGTCAGCAAAGAGGAATAAGGAAGCTTTAGGGTTTTGACATCCTCTTCAAATGCACATCCCTAGTGACCTAATATCCTTCCATGAGGTCCTACCTCTTAAAGATCCCACCGACTCCTCTTAGTGTTACTGTATGAGGACCAAGGCTAAAATACACCTCTGGGAGACACTCTTCTAAATCACACCAATGTGTAATAGAAATATCCATAGACTATTCATTGTGGAGCAGGCAGTTAACTATTTTTCTGGCTCCTTGTCTTGTTGTTGAGGTTTTATAATGGATCCCAAGAGAATTAAAAAGTAGCTGGACACTAGCAAGTAGGGGATGGGTGCAGCTGCTCTGCTCTCTTGGAAGCAGTGATGGTTTCTGTTTTGGATGAGAGTCTTGGGTATAAAACTACAATTTCTACCACTAGAGCCAGAGGGGAATATTCATGTTAGTGATAACTGTGAGAATTATTGACCAATAGACTGAGTTACTAAGAAAACTTCAGGAGGTTTAAAAAAATTAGATAGGCAGTTCAAGTTTATCCTGCTCAAGGTAGGGAGCACAGTCACAAAATATTTTCTGGAAGAGTGTGTTAGCGCCACCACACCATGGATAACATAAACAGAGACTACAGAAACCACAGAGAACATTTTATACTTCGTGTGAGATTTGAGATGTGTCCACTTTGCATTCAAAACACCTTGAGGTGGTTAACCTTTATTAAGTGACTAAATGTCTAGCCAGAATAGTGAAGAGCTTTGAATCTCGTTTTTGTTAATTTGTAGCAGTTGAAATTTATACCTAGCCAGACTTTAAAGCATGACTCCACTTGGGGGTGGGTGGGCATGCTGGACCCTGAAATTGAGATCCTAAAGTGAAGTCAGAGCAAACTCAGAAGCCTTTCTCCCCACATCTCTCATGCCTCCTCCTTTCACCGGACAAGCCATAAACACTAGAATTCTTCTTCCCCATGGTAGGTCATAGAAACTAGAACTGTTCCAAAAGTCAGTAGTAAAATCTAAAAATATTGCCCTGACTTTCCCTTGGTGTTCTGTGTAAGCACTGGCTATAGCAAACATCTGTGACCTGCCCTTGTCCCAGGCTAAGTCAAGATCTTCTGTGGGATGCCTGCCCTCCTTGAGAAGAAGAAAAGCTTGGCAGAGAGGCTGAGAAGAGTTCAAGCACACAGATCCCATCTCCACCTCACCCAGCCTGCTCTCCTCTTATCAGACCCTTTGGTGTAATCGTATTTCCACGTAACTGTCTATAGGTTATTGAACCTATAAACTAAGACAAAATTACAGACCGTTTTCCCTTAGGAACAAGATGAGAAAATTCCCAACAGGATACTTGCAAATCAAACCCAAGAACACATCTAAAAGATTATCCTCTAGGATCAAATAAGCTTGATCTTAGAGAGTAAGGGATGGTCCAACAAATGTAAATTGATAAGCAAAATTCACCACATAAACAGACTGAAAGACAAAAGTACATGATTATCTCAGATGTAAAAAAAAACCTTTGACAAATCCAACATTCCTTCATGATAAAGGTCCTGGAGAGACTAGGGATAAAAAGAACGTACCTTAACACAATAAAAGCAATCTCCAGGTAGCCTACAGACCACATCAACCCGAATGGATAGGAACCTAAATGATTTCCACTAGAACCAGGAACAAGACAAGGATGTCTACACTCTCCATACTCAATACGTATAGTACTTGGAATCTTCACAAGAGTAATAAAACAACTGAAGGAGAGCAAGAAGATACAAATCAAGATTGTTGATTTGCAGATGATATGACCGCATAAATAAATGACCCTAAAGACTCCATCAGGAAACCCCTGCAGCTGATAAACACTTCCACTTCTGGCAAAGTAGCAGGATACAAACTTAGATCACATAAATTAGTAGCCTTCTATCATGAACTGAAATGAACTAAGAAAAAAAAAAAAACGGAAGCAATAACTTTCACAAGTAGTCTCAAACATCTTGGGATCACTTGATTTAAGAATTGGAGAAGAAAATTAAAAAAGATATCAAAGGATTAATACAGTGCAAAAATTCATCTTACCAAAAGTAGTCTACAGAGCCAACACAGTTCCCATCAAAATTCCAACACAATTTTTCATAGGAAACTGGCAGGACAATTTCCAGCTTCATATAAGCACACAAGCACACACACACACACACACACACACACACATACACACACACCCACAAAGAGAGAAATAGAAAGAGAGAGAGAGTGAGGCACACAGGATAGCTAAAACAATCCTGAATAATGATAATGATAATGATAATAATAATAATAATAATAATAATAATAATAATAATAATAATAATAATAATAAAGAACTACTTGAGGTATCAGTGTAGTAGATTTCAATTTATGCTATAGAGCCATAGCAATAAAAAAAGACAGACATGTTGTTCAACTGAATATAATTGAAGACTTAGACATAAGTTCAAACATTTATGGACACGTGTTTTTGACTAAGAAGTTGGAAATGCACACTGATTAGAAAAAGACAGCGTGTTCAGCAAATGGTGATGGTCACACTGAAAAGCTGCATGTCAAATCCACATAGATCCATACTTAGCACCCTGCACAAAACTCAACTCCAAATGAATCGAAGGCCTTGACACTCTGAATCTCACAGAAAAGCAAGTATGGTTTATTCTTGAACTCATTTGGCTCAGAAAAGGACTTTCTGAACAGAACACTGCTAGCGCAGGAACTAAGAACAACAATGAGCGACCTCGTGAAACTGAAAAGCTCCTGTACAGTGCTAGATAGAGTGGAAGCCTATAGATGGGGAAAGATCTTTGCTAATCACACTTCCATGAAAAGCTCCTGTACAGTGCTGGATAGAGTGGAAGCCTATAGATGGGGAAAGATCTTTGCTAATCACACTTCCATGAAAAGCTCCTGTACAGTGCTGGATAGAGTGGAAGCCTATAGATGGGGAAAGATCTTTGCTAATCACACTTCCATGAAAAGCTCCTGTACAGTGCTGGATAGAGTGGAAGCCTATAGATGGGGAAAGATCTTTGCTAATCACACTTCCATGAAAAGCTCCTGTACAGTGCTGGATAGAGTGGAAGCCTATAGATGGGGAAAGATCTTTGCTAATCACACTTCCATGAAAAGCTCCTGTACAGTGCTAGATAGAGTGGAAGCCTATAGATGGGGAAAGATCTTTGCTAATCACACTTCCAGTAGAAACTTGATATCTAAAATATATAAAGGACTAAAATACTGGATATTAGAAAACAGGGCCTGGAAAGATGGCTCAGCATTGAAGAGCACGAGCTGCTCTTCCAGAGGACCTGGATCAGGTTCACAGGATCCACATGGCAACTCACAACTGCCTGTAACTCCAGTTCCATGGGACCCAACACCATCTAACAGATAAACACGCAGGAAAGAAACTAGTGCACATAAAATAAAATGAATGATCTAATTTTAAAATGGGGAACAATTCAATATAGAATTAATATAAGATGAAGCACAAATAAGGCATGTTCAATTTCCTTGGTTATCATGGGAATGCAAATCAAAATTATTATAGCTTCTTTCTTATACCAGTTAGAATGGCCAAGATCAGTAAAACAAATGACAGGTAAAGAGAACACTCATCCATGGTTGGGGAGAGTGTAAACTTGTAAAGACACTGTGGAAATCAATGTGGTGGTTCCTTGATGAACTGGGAATAGATTGACCTCAAGATCCAGGTGTGTCACTCTTGCGCATATATCTGAAGGACTCTACTTTCTACCACAGAGACACTTGCCAAATCATGTTCATAGCTGTTATATTCGTAATAGTCAGAAATTGGCAATGACCAAGAAATGATGTGACGTGATAAAGAAAGTGAAATACATTTCCACAATGGAATATTGCTCAGCTGTTTTAAAAAATGAAATCATGAAATGTTCATATAAATGGATGGAGTTAGAAAAAAAAATCATCCTGAGTGAGGTAACACTGGCCTCAAATGACAAATATAGTATCTATTTCTTATATGTGGATTTTTGCTTTTAAGCCTTTGAAAGGCATGCTGTAATTCGTAGAGCCATAGATGTTAGGCATAAAGTAAGTGGTGAGGGAGTGTCTTCCAAGAAAGGGGAAATAGAATATATCGTATGGAGAGACAAGGGAGTGACTGGAACGGGTGGATTAAATGAAGAGGGTAACTGAAGAGGGGGTCAAGGGAGGAAATGCAGGGTTAGGTAATATTAAGATACCTAACACTTAGAGAGTTGAGAGCTCACATGGAAACCTACTACACACACACATACATATAATGGAGGATATCTCTCACTACCAAGTGAAACTTCAAGTATCGGAAAAGGGTTGCATATAATTGTGTTTTTGGCCGAAGAGGCCCTGTGGAAATGCCCAAATAACTCAAGCTATTGCCAAGGCTATTGGCTGCCATTGATGGTCTCTATTGCTGAATATAATACCTACACATCTCAGTCAACCCGGAGAAGTCAAGTTGATGCCAAACCAGAACATTCAGCCCTACCATCTAGATCATGGTACTGTAAGGGTATTAGAGGGTAAAGGTAACCACCAACCCAGCCACAAACCCTGCAATCCACAACAGTATCCTATCTGCATGATTTGTGGCAACAACAGCAACCGTGGCATAAGCGTGGTGGGAATTACCAACTACTATATGATTGGACTTAAAGCCCACTCCATGAGATAGAACCCATACCCAACACTGCTTGGGTGTCCTAGAACCAGGGACTAGATAGACCATGGGCTCAGAAGAAAGTTAAATACTTAGCTCGGTTAAAGGAAATAGAAACAAAATGACTCCTGACAGCATTCTGCTATAGCCATAGATCAATATTTTGCAGTGACATTTCAGAGATGTTTCCTACTGAGAACTAGTACAGAGACTCACGCCTGGACAATGCATAGTGAGTGCGAGACCTTGGGACATTCGGTCATAAATGGCATGTTTCTGTCAAACCCTCCTCTCAGGGAAAGCTATGAGGAAGAGAAAGTGGAAAGACTGTAGGAGTCAGACGGTATGGCTGACATCAAGGAAGCAGAGTCTTCCAGGTACAACAGGACTGACAGTCGTCTGAACTAATGAAGACTGTGACAGTGTGCGCAAGACCTGTACAGGTTCAAGTCAGGCAGGGTTCCGGCACTGAGAGGGGAAGTGGAGACAACCCCATTCCTATCCCGGAAGCTGTCTCCAGTTGACATCATCCTGCTATGGAAAAATGTGTTTTCTTCAATGGAGTCTCACTGGGTACATAAACCATATATAAGGGTAGGCCCCATGTCCAGCAGTAGATGGCCAAGAAAAGACAAACTCAGTGTTACTATTTTTGTTATATATTGCTTATATGTAATTTCCAATTTTATGTTTCTGCGCGTGTCTCCGTATAGGTGTTTCTTGAGTTTTTTCTTCTGCATGTCTGCTTTCTAAGGAGAGAGACCAAGAAGAGGTTGATGGGTAGGGAGGTGGAGAAGATCTGGGAGGGGGTGGGGGAGGGAAAACTGTGACCAGAATATATCGTATGAATTTTCAATGAAAAAAGAAAAGTTAAAAAAAACCAAAAAAAAAACCAAAAAAAAAAAACAAAACAGTTTCCTGATTCTCTTTCCCATGTCACTTAGATCCCCATTTTTTATATCTTCCCTATAGCAAAATGTATGGCGGAGCTCCACGCCAGTTTCTGACAGGCTTTTGTCAGCTTAGATTTAATTCCTTGTCAAGCAGCACAGGGACATCTTTAGGGCCACATGATTTTCATTCTCTGTCCTTTGGAGGTCTGTCAGCGTTGGTTGGTTTTTCTCCACTGTGTCTTCACCAGCCACCCACGTGTGTCATCAACACGTCTGTCTCTGTGCCATTACCACTCTGATTATTTGAGCTGAAGCTCAGCCTGCTGCTGCTGAAGAGTGAACAGAACTGTTCTGAGTGAACACAGGTTCCTTTCTTAACTGTTCTGTCTTTTAGTGTTTGGGATGCTAAGAACCAGTTTTTAAGGATTTAGGGCAAACAATGCTCAGTTGTGAGATGTCCTACTCATTAATCAGGGTTCACCATCCTGCAGAATAAATACATGAATGCCATATTTTCTAACACAGAATAGCGGAGGTTTCTGTAGATCGTGTTTATATGTTTATTTTTTCTCAGTGTAATTGTTTTTACTGATTCCTTGAAAATTTTACATCATGTACCCCAATCCCACTCATTTTTTCAGTCCTTCCCATCTTTGTATCCTCTGTCCCCAGATAAAATGAAAACAACCCCCTCTCCATCCAAACACCCATTCCTTCATCTATCTGCCTCTCTGTCACATGTTCATTTGTCATAGTGACCTTGGGAGTCGTAGCGTGTCACACAGCGCATCCTCTTTCCCAAGCAGCTTTAATTTTCAGTTTTCATTGCACTGAGTTGTCAGGTTCAAGGTCCCTTGGCTTCTGGTTCACCATCAGTTCGAGCTCCTCATTAAAACATCTCTTGACTATCTTGATCTTTGAGTCATTGGATCTCTATAACCATGGTTTGGCAGGACCTCCCCTCCCTCCTATACAAGCTCCAGCAGGCCGTAGATGGGGTTAGATGTTGAGGTGAGTCAACCCAAAGTTCTGAATGTGGGCCTCGGTGGTAGCTGAGTTGATCAGTTGGGGCTTCCACCTGGACCACCTCCCTCAAGTGAGTGGTGGGACCAGCTCTCTGGTGTACAGGCCACCAGGGCCAGCTCTCTCATTGTCTCAAGATGTGACATGGCCCACGGATTTCAACACAGACTTGGGCTGTGGTAGGGCCATGAACCCAGACATGGCCCTCAGCCAAAGCTCAGCCTGGACATCACCATGGCTTTGGGTGGCAGCGTAGGCCACCCAGATCAGCACGGCCCTTGGGCATCAACATGGACTTGGGTGGTGGCCCAGACCACAGGCATTCCTTTGGCATTAGTGATTGTGTATTTATAAGATATCTGGAACAAATTTATCCTAACTGAAATGTTCATGTTTGGCCTGTATGTCCCCTGCTCCTTCACTCGGGTATCCACCATTCTGCTCTCTGCCTGGGTTCATTTGACTGTGGTACTTTCCACACATCAGTAAGACTTTGCAGATGTGTCCTCTTCTCCTCGACCCATTTTACTTATCAAAAGTCCTCCAGGATCATTCACTTTGTCAAAATGATACTATTTTTTTTCTTTTCATTTTTAAGTTTATTTTAAAAATTGCCACAATTATTATTATTTGTGTGCATGATATAAATGTGTACACACATGGCATACCGTGTGTCCTGAAGTCAGAGGACAGCTTTGTGGAGTCAGTTCTCACCTTTACATGTGCTCTCGGGACTGGACTCAGTTTGTCAGGTTGCAGAGTAAGCACCTACACCGTTCAGCCCCAAGAGACTTCATTTTCTTTTTAGGTAGGTTATGCTTTCCTGGGAGCTGTGAATGAACCATTGGGACTGTGACCCACTGTTAAAAGCTTCCGGTTCTTCACATTGACTTTTCACTCAGGTTGGATGCATTTTTTTCTTTAATGTTTTGTGCAGTTGTGGTAGGCAAGCAGGCTGAGCATGCTATATGCCTGTTTCAGTCACCCTTGTCACAATTCTGTCAAACAGAGCTAACAACATTCTGATTTTATGAGTTCATAAGCTCTGGTACAGTGAAGCAACCTGCTCAGACCCACAGACTCATCAGTGGGGGAATAGATTCAGACTTAAACATGCGTCTGATCCTGAGCATGGAGTCTTGTTAAACGTTCTTTACAACATGGTGCTTTGAGTCTCCTCACCATGTTGTGGATGCATGGAATGTCTTTGCTTCCCCCCCCCCCCCTCACGGAAGTCCTACCCTTCAAAATCAGGGACAATTTTATTTTCTAACTCTTCCTTAATTATTTTCCTCTAGGTGCTCTGTCTACTCTCTGAAAGGCTTCATTGCAGAGATAAGACAGAAGTCAGTTTCTTTTCATTTATTTGCTCATGGTTTTCATAAGTCTTCTCCCTCCAGCTCCAAAAATCATTCTGAATCAAAACAAAGCCTTTCCTGTTATTTTTCTGCAAAAATGTCAAAGATGTAAATCCTATAGATGACTCATGTTTTGTGTGGAACACTGGCTTCCCTGAAGACAATGGCCTATCACCCAAGTTTCTCCATAGAATATTGGAGTTTTGAACTTTATAAACATGAAGAACAGTGGAGTGGTAGGGTACAAACATCTGTGATCCTCTGGGGTTGGCTGAGCTGCTGACCTAACACACTCACAAACATGTGAAAACATTTCTTATTCAAGTTAGTCTGGCTTGGTATTTCTCTTTGTTGCATTTTGAATGCGTTCTCAACCAGTCTTGAGGGGGTTGAAGGCAATCAGGCTCCACTCTGGAGGAGAGCAAAGGAGTTGTGTGTTTATTTATAAAAGGCAGTCCCAATTAGTTGTCTCAAGGCAAAGAGTTGGATCAGAGAGGATCATACTTTTGAAATGTTGTTATGGGCTGCACAGATGGCTAGGTGAAGATTTTGTCTTGTGAGCATGGAGAGTTAAGTTTGGATTCCCAGCACCTACACAAAAAGCTTGCTGTGCTAGCTTATGCCTGTAACTTCAGCATTGTGGGCAGACTGAGCAAGACAAGTGGGTCCTTGGATTAGCCTAGTCTAATTAGCCGATTTCAAATTCAACGGCAGACCTTATCTCAAAAATTAAGGTAGGCTGGGACTGAGGAAGAAGAACCCAATGCTGATCTTCTATCTCTACATTCACGTGTAAACATTTGCCTGCACACACCACGTGTACAAATACACACAAATACCACCACTCCACAAAATTACTTTGAACATTAGAGAGGATGAGTGGTGTTTCATTTTGAATATTGGTTGCAAGCCATTAAAAGCCCAAGGGCATGAACACTAGGAAACCTCATAAGCCATAATTTTAAACGAAGATTGAGGCAATTGTGAAGAGGCATTATGACTCAAAATTTAGCTTTCCTCTGAATATTCTTAGGGCAGCTTTTTGTAGTGAGTGATCTTATGTTTGTGATGAATGTACATTTAGCTCTGCATAGAAAATGTGCTTGGATTAGGAAAAAATCAAACTGAAGAACATTGTATTTTATACAACTCCCCTACCCTACTTCCAAGTGCTGAGAATGCTACATATACAAGACGGAGGCAGCTGATAAAATATGAAGATAGATTTTACATTAAGTGGTATTATTTTGTTAACATTAAATTTGTAGCGTTTAGTAATTGTTGGGGACTAGGATAATATAATCCTTAGAGGACATACTGAAGTACTTAGCCATAAGCAGTTACAATGCATGTAATTTACCCTGAAACCACTCAGCAAAGAAATGTATGTTAGGTGAGTGATGAGACCAAGTACAGGAAAATAAATCCAGAGGAAACAGTTTTAAATATTATTTTTGTATATTTGAAAAATTCAAAATAAGTTTGGTACGATTCCTTGAAAAGTCCTTTTTTACTTGTAGCTAAAAAGGATTTTTGTAAGTTTTTAGCCTTTCACTGTTTGGAGATACCTTGACTCACATTCACCTTGATTTTGGACTTCTTTATACCAGCTTTGAGGAAATAGAAAATGACCCAGGTATCATATGTGTGTGTATGCTTTAAGTTCTCTGAGAATTCTGAGTTTGGAAAAGAGAGACTTTTATATGCTAGGAATATTGTCCATAAGCCAGTTTATTTCATGTGTGTTTAATACTTGGAATGAATGATTTTGAAAAATAATAGGACAATTTCAAAGACACATAAAGGCTGTGAGAGGTAGACAGGGGTTCCTGGGCCTGTGTGCAGTAGAAATCTTGTCTAGATGTTGTTGGGGCATTCAGGGACATGTCCGGAACCAGAGAATGCCTACAGGCTATAGGTTAGGTGGTCAGTGCCTCCTAAGGGGTCACATGGTCCCTACTATTCTCTTAGTGATGTCTACTGAAGACTTAGTTTGAATCTGTTCCTGTAGCTAGTGACTATTCATCAAAAGCAAAGACACTTATTTAAATGTGATCAAATATTGTATTCTCCTGTCTTCAGCCTCTCTCGTGATTACTAGTCTCAGACAGAAACAGTGGTTAATGCTGGTCCTCATACCTGCTTCAGGCTCCCTAAGACAGTTATCTGAGACATTCCCGATTATACCTTGTGGGCTTTGTAAAAGATTATCATTATTATTTATTAATTTATTTGTTTTTGGAAACAAGGTGAGGGTTGGCTCAGCAGTTAAGAGCACTGGCTGCTTTTCCAGAGGACCTGGGCTCAATTCCCAGAACTCAAATGGTGGCTCAGGTTCATTCATAATTTCAGTTCCAGGGTATCCAATGACCTCTTCTCGCCTTTGCAGCCACCAGACATGTGCATCGTACACTACATCCATGCAGTCAAAGCACTTGCAAACAAAAACAAAGTAAATTTAAAAATTATCTCAAGAAGATTTTTATATTATATGTATGAGTTTCTGCCTGCATGCACATATATGTACTGCATGCATGCTTGGTGCCCACAGAATCCAAAAGAGGGCTGTTGAATTCTCTGGAACTGAAGTTACAGACAGTTCCATCTCCATGTAGTTGCCAAATAAGTTCTGGGACCCAGACCTGTGCCCCTTGCAAGATCAACTAATTTTCTTAATTCCAAGCTTTGTCTACAACCCTTGAAAATATTTTTAAACTTCTTTTTTTATATATAGGCTTCAATAACTCACAGGTATTTAGTGTGGTTAAGTGAAAGCAAGGAATATATATACGTATATGCATTGCTTCCTTTTCTGAAATCGAAGTTCAGACATTAATTAACTCTACAGGTTCAACTGTCTTAACTTCCAGATTAGTTGTATTGTAACTAATAACTATGCCAAAATTATATTTCATGGACGCTGTCAAATATTCCATCAAACCCCAATCCATAAAATTGTAAGCATCATCGGTCAAACACCTGCTATCACATGTGGTCTACTTGAAAGGAAAAGGCAACTTTCCTACCACATAGAGATCACTGACATCTTCCATCTTCTCTTATAAATGTGTATCAGGAACTAGCCAATATTTATGCTCTTTAGTGAGGCACCTTCAAGCCTCTCCTGATTGCCCCATAATGAACATGCCTTCTAGTAAGCACTTAGTTTATGTTGCTGGTTGTAGGACTTCCTTTCTCTGTCCACGCTGTCACCACAGATTAGGAGAAAAGCTTGTGATGGAGTGACTGCTAATTCAGGTCATCAGGTTAAGTAGTGAGGGAGGATTTCTATCCTTCCTCCTCAGTTCTACGTTGTTACAGCTATTGCTATCTGGCCTCGCTTTGTGTGTCTGGCTGCTGAACACCCATCTGTATCCAGCTCACAAGATTATTAAGTGGGTTAGAAATGCACCTGTGGCAGGTAAGAGGCCACACCATCCCTGTGTAATTGAGTTATCATGGGGAGAATATCTACATTCCTACACATTTCTTTTTTTTTTTTTTCTTTTTTACTGAAAATGACTGACTTTCCTCTGACCCTTCTGAGTCACTTTGCCTCATCTTATTTTTAGGGTTAAGTAATTCTCTTCCTCACCTTTCACCTGGCTTTTGAGTGCTAGAAACAGCTTATAACATTAGTGTGTCAGCTCCTCATCTCTACTGTGTAACCAAGCTGACTGAACAGAGCCATACCCTACTTGGCCTTCTGGCTTCTAATCAACCTCTTGCCAGCCTGGTCATCATAGAGCAGCTAGAAGATTCCTCAAAAAAAAATAATGAGATTACAAAAGTTCCCTCACTCCAAAACTCTTCTGGGACCTTACTGTCTATAGAATAAGATTTAAGCTTGTCACATTTACTTCCGGATCATATATGAATAGGTCACAACTGTCCTCTGGCTTCTTTTCTTTTTTCTTCCTACCACTATACCTTCTGTGTTTGCAGCTCCATCATACTTTTAGTAAGCCAGTCTATATTTCTGGATATTTGGATTATTGTTGCGCAGGTCTCTATAAGGCAAGGGGTTCTTCTCATAAGTAACACTCCCTTCTAAAGACTGTTTATGCTTACTAAAAATATTGTTCCAATCTGGAGTTAAGCAGGTCAGGTCTTGTTAGTATTTGGATCATTTTTTAGGATCATTCCAGCTAAAGTTCCCTACATTCCTTGCTAGTTACTCTCCTGTTCCATGTGTTTATTTTCTTCAGAACACATTGTCATTTGAAAATTTATTAGTGTGATAATTAGTCATGACTTTTGGCTTAATACAATGTAGATAAAACTGGGAAGGGATTCTCAGTGAGGAATTCTCTAGACTAGGTTGACTCATGGTCATGAATGTGAGGAATTTTCTTTCTTAAAAATTATTTTTTTTGGAGAATTTCATACATGTTCTGTATTCACATCATCTCCATCTGACCTTTCCCTTCTTTAAATTCTCCATTGCCTTTCCATTCAATCAATTATCTCTTCTTTAATCATTATTGTTACACTGGGTTCATTGATGTGGGAGGACCCATCCTAATGTGTGCAGTACTATTTCATGGGCTTGGCCCTGGTCTGAATGGAAAGGAGAGGGAGAGATGAGTAAAGCATTAATTCATTAATCAGCTCATTGGCTTCAGGTTTCTGCTACCTTGACTTTCATGTGATTGCATCCTGGAATTCTACACCAGAGAAGGCCTTTCTCCTGTAAGTTGCTTCTGTCAGGTTATCTCATCACAGACAGGAAATTAAACTAAGACAATTGGTTTCTTCTGTCAAGTATCATTTGCAGAATGTAATTCCTATAGGTGAAGGGCCTTTTTGGGGTTGTTCCTCAATGACTTTTTTTTTTAAATGAATTTACTGGTGCTATGTATATTGTGGTAAACACATGCACAGTTGAAAGAAAGGGAGTATGAACAATTATTAATTTTATATTTACAGTATTTAGGACAGAACTCAATTTCATGGTGCTATGAAGTTTTCTTTAATATGCATGGAAAGTAGGCCATTTCTCTAAACTCCACCAGTTGATTCCATTTCTATAAACACCCCTGAATCTTATTATTGGTGTAGTCAGTAAATGAATCCTCATGTCTTGTTTCTTCAGAGTATATTGCCCCTCATCAGCCTCTTGGAAACTCTAGGGTCCACAGATTCTGTCTGTGAGCAATTAGTCTAGGGACACTTAATTAGTTCTGTTTTGTTTTTTGTTATTTTGGAAGGGGGTAAGAGAAAGATAAAGGGAAAGTAAGAGAAAAAGACATTAAAAATGTCTTTAAATTTTAAACTGTGACTAGCTCTTCAGTAAAAGCAGCTGTGAGGCTAGCACTGCCTCATCATCTGTAGTTGTCACCAAGCGATGGCTAAAATTCCCAGAGTGGGGGCTGTAGATTTTAGAACATCCATTGTATTAATCAAGTAAATAGAAGTCAGTTTTCCTAGACTAACTAGATTTCTGTCATTGGAATTTTATTTGTGAAGATTTTGAGAAGTCACCCCTGCCCCCACCACTACTTTAAGTGGTAGGCATCTGAATACTTGATCACTAGTTGGTGGCTATTTGGGAAGATTCAGTGGTGTGACCTTACTGGAGAAAATGTGTTCTCTGTGGGTGGGTACAGTGGTTTGAAAGAGAATGAACCCCATAGGGTCATATATTTGGATAGTTGGACCCTAGTTGGTGGAACTGTTTGGAAAGGGTAAGGGTGTGTAGCCTTATTGGATACATCACTACATCTTGATCTTTAGGCTTCAAAAGCCCACATCATTCCCAGCTGATTGCGTGTGCTCTCTCTCTCTCTTTTTCCCTCTCCCTTTTCCTTCTGTCTCTCTCTCTCTTCCTCTCTCCCTCTCCCCATCTCTCTGCCTCGGATGGTAGACAAGGATGTATGCTCTCAGCTAGTGCTCCAGCGCCATGCCTGTTCACCCTCTGTCATGTTCTGGTTACGATGATCATGGACTCATCTTCTGAAACTGCAAACCTCAATAAACCCTTTTATCTATGAGTTGCCTGCATCAAAGTTTCACAGCAGTAGAAAAGTAACTAAGATGGTGGGTTTCGAGATTTCAGAGGACTCTGGACATTTCCAGTTAGTGCTCTCTGCTTCCTGTGGGCTGAGATGAGAGCTCCCAACTGCTGCTCCATCTGCTTGCCACCTGCTGTGTTCATTCCACCATCATGGATTCTAATCCCCTGAAGGTCATGGCATTTTAACACACAAAGAGAAAAGTAGCTACGACAGTAGTCACTATTTGTAAGAATTGGCAAAATGGTATATTTCATATTTAAGAAATTGTTTAGCTTACCAAAGTGTGAATTTTTTAGTTTACTTATTTTAGAGCACCAGAATATATTTGATTTTCTGGCAAGTTGATCATGCACACAATTTCCAAGTGCATATTTAACTCATATGAGCAAGTAATTGACCCAGTAGGAGAGCATGGCTTAGTTCAGCTGCAGGTGAGTTCCTAATCTTAATAAATATGCTGAAGCACTTAGGCTTTTTCTAACAGGTCTGTATTATTGTGTAGACACAGAGAAGCTATCAGCAATGTTATATAACATATACAGCATGCATCAAGGGCTCGTTTTCAGATATCTTTTGGTTACATTATTTTTTGCAAGAATGATAATGTGTATTCTTTCCTATTTTAAAGATTTTTTTCAAACTAATTAGTTAGCATGACCACAGTTATGCAGTTTTTATGAAAATTAAAAAGTGTGCTAAGGGAGTGGGGGTATTCCTGGTACAGACTGAACAGCGCAACTTCAGTTTTCAGGCCCATTGCATCCTGCTTTTACAGATTTTTTTTCTCCTATAAAGAAAAATCCATATCCCCTTCAGCCTCTCTTCAAGGAAAAATCCAGACAGGCACGCATACCTGTGTACCCTAAGGAGTGCTGTTGTTCAAAATGTTAATAGTAGAGTATAATAAAAACTATTTTCTTATAGATGTCATGTTTTGGTCTATGAACAAAGTATTTGAAATTAGTCACATATATGATGCTTTCTACTGTTATGATATCACAATTGAGGAGAAATGCATTTGCTCAGAGACACTTTCTTAAGAAGAGCTTCATATTGTAAAGTTACCCGCTGACTAAAGAGTACACACCATACTTGCAGAGAAGGCATGCCCTTATACTCAAATGATTGCATAGCACCACTGTGTCCCTTTACTTTGGATCTATTATTGATCAGCCATTGCTGACTATGTTTTCTCTTGTCTTATTTTCAAAGGAGACTCAAAAACTTCTTGAAGTTAAAGAAGATAGAAAGTTAGAAAATAACACATGAGGAATAGGAATTGTGCGAAACACGGTCTATTTCTATTCCATGCACATGTGCATGAATGTATGCATCCTCTAGCAATGCATGCATTCTACATACTCCACCCTTTGATGCACGCAATGCTAATCAGGGAATTAAAAACTATTTTGCCTCATCTTTCTATATTTTATTTTGTCATGTTTGGTTATAGATGCTTGCTGTTTTCTAATGAGAGACAGAAGGGGAGTGGACCCAGAGGGGAGGGGAGGTGGGGGAGGAACTGAGAAAAACAGAGGGAGGGGAGCAATAATTAGGATTTCTTGAGTGAGCAAGAAATCTATTTTCAATTTTAAAAAGACTATGTAATGTGTTCCACATGGATTTTGTGTGTTTTATATATGTGTGTCAGGGAGAAAATACATTAAAAACATAAAGTCGTCCTTCAAAACACTTGAGAAGCCACAACTGAATTGGTTGATCATGGCCCCTGCTCTTCCGATGACTCACTGCGGCAGCTATCTATGTCTTTCTCAAGGATTCTTTCAGTGTCTCCCATTCTAGGCTGTGTGCTTTTAAGTCTCAGGAGCTTCTTCCCTAGGTATGCATTTCCTTCCATCATTTTGTGGAAAACCTCTGTTCCAATGATTTATTTACTGCAGTCTATGTTGTGGAGTGTGGCAGTGAAAGGCCTTCATGATCTGGTTGTGGCAATCCTCTCCAGCCTTCTTCAAGCATTTTGCTTCAGTCTTTCATAAACCAGTGTGTAGGGGATTGTGTTGTTTCATGGTAAATAATTGTCCCACCCACTGGTTTAGTAAAAAGCACTGATTGGCCAAAGGCAGGCAGAAAGTGTGGGCGGGGCTACCAGACTAAGAAAACTCTTGAGAACAGAATGCCAGAGAGAAGCCAGAAGAAGCAGAGGACAGCCATGCTGCACTGAGCAAAGGTACTGAGCCCCATTGCTGAACAGGATTAGAAACATGGGTTAGATGAAGGGTAGAGAGTTAGCAAGTTATATGCCTGGGCCTGAGGCCGATCAACCTAAAACTATTGTATGTGTCTGTGTGTCTCTGCGGGTCTGTGGGCCTAGACCTTGAGATTAGGCCTGAAAGTCCGGGCCAGAAATCTCCTACTACAAATGGCAGCCCAATGTAGGTCAAATATACCCGCATAAAGACATAGAAAGCTTAAAAATGGTCTAGAGCCCAAAGCAGCCTCTGAATTGTGTCTCCCACGTGAGCCATGGTACAGAGACACCCTGGTGAAGCACAAGATTAGACCCAAAAAGTCGGGCCAGAAACCTCCTACTACACCAGTGAAAGTCTTGTCATCTTCTACATCTGCCATGCCCCTCCCTGTCCTGGGATCTTCAAGTATTAGTGTAGTGTCTTTCTCCTTCTGGGGAAGTGACACCTGGAAGATCTAAACTAACTACGGCTCACTGGATCAGTGTGCTCATCTCTATGTTGGACATAATGACAGATCCTAACATCACTGTGTAACATGATTTTGATGCTGGCATGCTGAGCAGAAATGCTTGACTTGGGAATTAGATACACCAGAGTTTAACCCTGAGTGTCTGTGAGCCTGTGACCCAGGCAAGTTCACAAATCTCTCGGAAGTGGTGTCTTGCATTTGGAGAGACAAGACTGTTCTATCCTTTATGGTTTAAGTAAACATTACTCATTTTTGCCGAGTAACTGGAACTTCAGTGATGTAACTGACTGTACTACAGCTTTAGTCAGGTCAATAATTCATACAAACAACCAAAGTGCAAGTGACTTTGATCGAGCCCGTTAGTGTATTTAAGTACACAGACTAAAGAATATTAAAACGCATATTAAAAGCTTGCCAGGATTTCTCTCAGCATAAATGTTAAAGTAGAATATATTTCACAGTGACTAATCAGAGAGCTCAGCTTCCAAGCAGAGGAGATTACCATATCAGATCATTTTTTGCTCGTTCTAATTATGGACTGCATATTGCTTTAGGGGCTTTCTTGTAAAAAAAAAATTTTGTATAATAAAGCTAATAACACTAGTCATTAAGAATTTTTAATATTTAGATAACATTTGGTTATTTGGTCTTATAATACTGTGAATAGTGTTTTTAGGAAAAAGGAAAAAAATCATATTATCAAATGCACATGCTATTTTCCTTATGATTTGAGTATGACCTATCTGTCTCCCAGGTTTGTGTTTATGTAGCTTGGTCCTCAGGTGTCGGTACTATTTGAGGAGGCAGGGCTGGAGGAAATATACAGGAAGACTGAAGTTTACACCTGGTCTCCAGTCTTTTCTGCTTGCTGTTTGAAAGGATGTGGTAAAGTAACTTTGACACACAGTCCCACTACACAGTGTTTTGCCCAAACACAGGGACCCAAGGGCCTAGGGGCTGACCCATCAGCACCTGTGAGCCAATTAAATTATGCCTCCTCCCAAATCCTTCCAGATTAATCCTGGTAACACAAAAATGCCTGCTTCAGAAATAAGGATAAGGGATTAAAAACAAAATTTACATGCAAAGTACAACAAATTTACATACAAACAACGGTAAAGCGAAGGGAATCAGTTTGGCCAACTGTGTTGGTTTGAAAGAGAAAGGCCCCCATAAACTCAGATATCTGAATGCTTGGCCCGCAGTTAGGAGAGTGGGCTTTGAGGTTTCAAAAGCTCATTCTAGATAGTTCTCTCTCCGCCTTGCTCTTGTGGACCAAGATGTAAGGTCTCAGCTACTGCTTCAATACCAGCTAACCTGCCTGCCTGTTGCCATGCTCCCTGCCATGGTGATCACAGACTCCAATCCTCCGGAGCCCTAAGCCCCAATTCACTCTTTTATGAGTTGGCTTGGTCATAGTATGTCTTCACAGCAGCAGAACGGTCACTAAGCAACAAAATAGAAAAGGGTGGAGAAATGGCATCTAAAGCAAGGTAGGTCTTCGGGTCAAGATATTTGAGACTGGTTTAAATAGGTCAAATGCATTTTTGTTTCTCAGCAGGGATGCTTCTTTGCTAAAGTAAATAAACATCAACCACTGTGAAAGCTTTGAAGACCTGGATTTGGGATGACATGTATCCTCACTGGTGTCCACTGGTCCCTGGTAGGACATAGCAAAACTCTCATGCTATGAACTGAAAAGTCTTGAGTTCATGTTTCACTCAGATTTTCATTACAATTATATTTCAAAGTACTATAGCTCCTATCGTCAAATGTTCTCGGGTTTTATGATATAGCCCAATGTGGTTCATAGTGGTTCAGAATAGAGCTGTGCAGTAACCCATTCCAGTGGCTGTGAAAATGGTTATGGAACAGGACATAGAGTAACAGTTACATCAGCATCACCTCGAGCATCATGTATTCAATGCTTTCATGCCTGTCCTGGCTCTAGGACATAGAGTAACAGTTACATCAGCATCACCTCGAGCATCATGAATTCAATGCTTCCATGCCTGTCCTGGCTCTAGGTCCTGAGCTGCCACGAAGACTTCTTTTGTACCTTAGAGCTTTCTCTGTGCCTACAAACCATTCAATACCTTATTTATTTGTGCTCAATACCCAAGTCATTATCCTTTTTTTTCTTCCCATAGTTCACATTCTTGCTGAATTCAAGTTTTCTTCAATAATACTATACCCATTAATCATCTATTCCTACTTCTTCTGGCACTTATCATGACTGTGCTATAGCTAAATTGTTGAGGGAATGTAATAATGGTAGTATGCTTGGCCTTGGTATTTCAGTTCACTCTTTAGTAAATCAAGTTTGTGTCTACTTGAATTTGTCTGTTATTGATTACGAACACTTTAAGAGAAAAATGAGATGGTCTATTTTTTGTGTATGAAGCTCTTCCTAGTTACTGGATAGTGAGAATAATTTTGGACTTGCTACATATGTTTGCACAGAAATTTGAAAGCAGATGCCCAAGAACATCTCAGACATATCATATGTGTGAATCCTTCCCCATTGAGGTAGATTTGGTGGAGAGATGCTGACACTGTGCTTCTGGCCATGGCTGAGGTAAATTCAACTGTCCAGAATGTTGTTGAAACACACAAAAATAAAATCGATCTTCTCCAAGGACTTAAACTGTGCTGTTAGCTTACAGGGTCAGGGTAAGTAAGGGCTACAGTCAAGAGTAGAAATAAAAATCTAAATTTGACTGAGCTAACCGGTCATATCTCTTGATTCCTTTTTTCTCCCCTCTGGTTTCTAATACAAAGAGGAGAGTTGGGAGGAGCTAGAGGAAGCTGACAGAACATCTGACAGGGATATCTTTTTAACTTTGAAATGTGTGAGAAAGTAGAAACATTTTTAAACTATGAGGCCACTTGCAGTTTCTAATAAATTAGCTACAACTAGGAAAGTAAAAATGGCCAATCTTCTGGATCATTCTAAATGCAGCAAGAATTTCCAGCCCACCTTGGAAAAACCTATTAAACTAGCCCCCCACAAAGAAAAACAAAAACCAATCCAAACCAAACCAAACCAAACTAAACCAAACCAAACCAAACCAAACCTAACCAAACCAAACCAAACCAAACCAAACCAAACCAAACCAAACCAAAACCAAACCAAACCAACCAAACCCAAACCCAAACCTAACCTAACCTAACCTAACCTAACCTAACCTTACCTAACCTAACCTAACCCAACCCAACCCAACCCAACCCAACCCAACCCAAACCAAACCAACCCAAACCAAACCAAACCAAACTAAAACAGCAACAACAAAGGAGAAGAGATGTGAAAGAAAGACAAGGAGTCTGTGAGGGAATCGTGGGGACAGAGACTTGTGATCTGTCCCTGGAGCTGGTGCCTGATGTACAAGGACTTGATCAGCCTCTTTTATTAACATCCTGGAAATATGTGGCCTGGATAAATGCACAGAAAATCCTTATAGGACAGAGTATCTGATCCATCTCAGTAGATCAAGATATGCACATTTTTATTAATGTCTGTAAGTTCATATTCCTTTTTATTCCATAACATTTTAATTTCAAACCTATTTGAAAGGCATACTTGTTTAAATGGATATATCTAAAGAAAACTGAAGGATAATAGTTTCCTTATGTGTGAGAAAGATGTTAGAACCAATTTATTCAACCACTGAAAACACCAGCTCCAGTGCCCATGAAGCCAATTAACTGCAAAAAGGGTGTGTGTGTGTGTATGTGTTTGAGACTGTGTCTGTGTGTTGTATGTGTGTCTGTGTGTTTCTCTGTGTGTCTATCTCTCTCTCTGTGTGTATGTGTGTTGTGTGTGTATGTATGTGTGTGTATATGTGTGTTGTGTGTGTGTATGTGTTTGAGTCCTAGTCTGTGTTTTTGTGTGTGTGTGTATATATGTGTGTTGTGTGTGTGTATGTGTTTGAATCTGTGTCTGTGTGTTTTTGTGTGTATGTGTTGTGTGTGTGTATGTGTTTGAATCTGTGTCTGTGTGTTTTTGTGTCTGTGTGTGTTGTGTGTGTATGTGTTTGAGTCTGTGTCTGTGTGTTCCTGTGTGTGTCTATCTGTCTGTGTGTCTATCTGTGTGTTGTTGTTTTAGGAAGTTTGCATTGCTGAGAAGGAAGTGCTAGGAAGATGAGCTGGATAGAGTTTGGCATCATGAGAGGAGACCTGTAGGTACTTTGTTAGAGCCACTGTTAGACTAAGGAAAACAGTGACAAGTTAAGATGGAAAAGAGAAACTAACACAAAGGAAACAAAGAACATGCCTGATCCTCTCAGCAATCATAACTGGGCTGTCTGAGGGGAGGAAAGGAAACGTACAAAGGTACTTGTCGGCCAGTCACTTTCATGGAGAGGAGAACAGAGGCTGAACAGAGCACATAGCAGAATCAAACCAAAGGAGGTTAGACAGTAGCCAGAGATGACAGGCTACGTTTCTCCATGCCCACTTCATTCCAATGCCTGAATCTCAAATACAATGACAGTCTTACCCAGTATGATGAACGAGAGACTAAATGTGTCATGATGGATAATTGACTACCGCTGTAGGCTCAACATGGAAGCAAGCCATGATTTGTTAAAGTCTGTGGTGGCTTTCCACAACAAGGACTCAGTGCACTCTCCCACCTTTTACTCCCCATATAAAAGAAAAACACATGACCCCATCTCTGGAAACTGCACTAAGAAGTGAGCAAGAATATTAGTGTAGGTTCAGGGTGGTGCTGTGTCTCAGCGGTGTCTCTGCCACTTTAACTCTATGGCATCAGGATAAGTGGGAAGGCAAGGAGGTGACATTCTTCCTGTAGGGAGGAAGGGCCTGGAGAGGTGAGACACAGAGGGGAGAGGTGTAGGTGTTTGGTGCCTCCACTACCAGTGAAATTGGTGAAAAAAACAGAAAGCAACTTGATCCCTTGGGGAATTGGAGAACAGGAACTGCCATTTCCAACAAAGGGCCCGGCTGCAAACACAGTGTTGAGGGCATGGGATCAGAGGCTTTCTCGTTGGTTGTGAGAAAGATCTGAAGTGTTTATTTGCCAGGCAAGAGCAAGAAAAGTGACTACACCAGGGTAGCATATTGGCCAAGTCAAACATTTGAGACGAGGATTTGGTGGGTAATACATTTGAGAACTTTAGGTTATTTCTATTTTAGGTGGCACGCTGCCCTTCTGTTATTTCCTGTCCTATATGACCTATGCATGTAACTGGAGACTGAGTTCAGAAGAGACAGAGATAATGAAAAGGGAAAGTCTTAACGTCTTCCCATGTCAGAGGTCTGGGTGTCAACTTCTGAAATGTTAGGTTTCCTTCCAACTCAAAGAAGCTTTACTGGTATAAAGCTGTAATGTCTTTTTAAAATACTTATGAAGTTGTATTTTGGGAATACACTTGCAGTTCAGCCTCCAGGCAGGAAAAAAAGAAGGAAATTTCACATTACTTCTCCATAAGTGAATTAGATAAGATCCAAGGGTAAAGATGCTTGAGAGACTTCCATATAATTAGATGTTATAACCATCAAATCGCTCATAAGTCTGCGATGTCTCATCTTAAGTGCCTATGGATGCTCTAACAAAAACTTCAAATTATTTAAAATGTCAACCACCTTTTAAAAATAGCAAATCTCTGAATAATGCGCCAGGACCTCTGCTGTCCCTTCTTGTAGTTAATCATGAGGGTGACATTTGGCTTTCACTGGGCACCTTGACTAAAAGTGGACCTGGAGCTGACTCTGGGAAGAGACGATGCCAGGGTCTACACTGTACACACCAGTTCCTGAGGCAGGCTTTGAGGAGTCCTGGAAAAGCCCCGTGGAGAAACAGGCAGAAAGGACAGGGCTCACAATCAGAGGCAGAGGTACCATGTTGTCTAGAACAGCCAATGAAAAAGCTCTGAGAACGAGCGCTCTTCTCAATGATAGACTCAGAAGTTTCCTTTTTATCTCCAAACGTTATATTCATTATAATAGAAGAGTGAAATCATGAGAGACCTCAGTTAATTCAGGTAAATAGTGACACAATTATAAAGTGAAATCCATGAAACAAAGAACCCAATGCTATACAATATAACAATTTAACAAGAAAACACCATTTCCTAATGCAAATAATAGGACAGTTTACTCTGTATTGGCCTCTTTTTGTTACTTGATTTTTGTTTATGAGGTTAGAGATCAAAACCTAAATCTGAAGTCTTCATAACTTGCTGTTGATTTTGAGCAAAGAAGGAAAAGGCTTCTGGTGTCAAGGGTGGAGTCTGGGTGTTCTGGGGCGTGTGGGGGTGGTGGGGGTGGTGGGGGTGGTGAGGGTGGTGGGGGTGGTGGGGGTGATGTATAGACACCTGAACAGTAAGAGGTGGCTCCTGGGACTATGGAGCTAGTGAGGGAGGGCATAGCCAGGGAGGAGGGAGCCGATAGGAACTAAGGTGACACTTATTGGCATTTGCTATATGGATGGAAACCAAGTGTTTGCTCTAGTTACAAGTTACTAACATCTGTACCCCAATCCACTCATTGTTGGTATGCATTGATTCTTACACGGAGCCTCACATCAGTTCATAAGGAGGGTACATGGACACTCAGGGTGATGTGTTTCACTGCCTGGCCTCACCCTATGTGGTAGAAAACCTTGATTTCTGGTTTCAGACCTTGGGTTGCTCAGACTCTAAAGTGGGCACTATGTAATTTATATGATAGCAGGTGAACTAGATCAGAGTGTCTGAAAAGTACCTTCCAATCCTAGGATACTATAATTTTAGAAGTATTAGGACCAAGTTACTATTTATGGGCAGAGTGTTGTTAAGGAGATAAACTTGGACGCAAACCTCTTTTGCAATGTTTTTCAGAAAGTTGAGCCAAGGATGTACTACAGAACATTCCTCATATTCTGTTTTATATTTTAAGATAGGGACATCTCGTAAGTCACGGGGAACATGAGATATTTGTAAACATTTAACATGGTTCCTGGTTAATGGAAAACTCATAGTAAATGGAAAATATAAAAGCTATCACCAAAAAGCTTGAAATTGGGTTGTTTAAATGCTAACAACTTTTTTTCTTAAATAATAAAGATCAAACTTAACTAAACTACCCACCTTCAGGTGCCTCAGTTAAACAAGTTTGTTCTGATATATGAAATTATGCTTAAATGCCTATTTGTTTCACAAACATAATTTGTTTTTTTTTTTATTAGGGTGGTAATGTATTTACACATATTTATTAATTTTTTATCTACTTGAAACTTAAAAATATGAGTCCTGATTCAGAGTAAGAACAGCTCAAAATTGTAGCAACCTTCACAACCTTGACTTGGAACATGTCAAGGAACATATCCTATGGTCTATGCATTGGTAAATTTATTCTCCCACGTTTAGACATGGTATGCTGGTGTAGGTCTTTTTCATGTCTTCATCAAGCTTATGGGCTTTTATGGGACTTCCGTCTTTCCATTTCTTTTCTTCTTAAAGAGTTGCTAAGAAGTTACACTGGTATTGGTTTCAGAGCAAAGGCCAGGCAGTCTGCTAAGTCTCTCTGGGGTTCTGTAAACTGAGCCCTGAACATCTGGGTCAGTCTTTCCAAAATTCTAAAGTGACCTGGTAGTGGTGGTGGTGGCATAGGCACTCAGGAGTCAGAGGCAGGTGGATGTCTGAGTTTAAGGCCAGCCTGGCCTACAGAGTGAGTTCTAGGACAGCTAGGGCTACACAGAGAAACCCTGTCCAAAAAAAAAAAAAAAAAAAAGGAACTCTAAAGTGGTTCAGGCTTGTTTCAAAGACCCTCTACCTTCTCCTATCTTACTTATTTTCTGTTACCTAAAGTATTATGTAAAATTACTGTTTTGCTTTATGATATTGTTTAAGAAGCAAAATATCTCTGATAAGGATTTATGATAAAACCCAATCTGAGAACTTTTTTTCCCAAACATAATTTTGGAATAACTTTAGACTGACACGAACTTAAAAAAAAAAAAAATCACAGTGTGATCCTATGTATCCTTTGCTCAGTTTTCCCTGATGGTACAATTCCATATAACTAAACTAGTATCATAGCACAAATTACCTTTGCTTTATTATGACTCACTTGACATGGATAGAGGACGTGGGGAAAGACTGGCTTTTCCGAGCCCAGCTCAGCTTCTGTGTGTCACTGAAGAGCAGTTTTGAGCTAATATACTGCCGTCTCCACCCTGTCCTTTCAGAGCAAGGCAGAAACTGTAGTGACACTTTATCCTATTGCTTATTAATATACCTGGCATTCAGCTGGGATTTTTGTTTAAAACATGGCCAATAGCTCTCTCCATCTCTAGGAAGCTTTGCTGTTTTCAAGGTCCAGTTGCTGAGGATGTGCCAGCCTTGCTGAGGATGATCATTGTCCAGAAGATAGAGCAACGAGCCCAAGTCACTCAAATCTTGGCTTTATTAGTGTTAGTCTTGTGACGAGCACAAAATGTCCTTGGGTCTTGCCGCATTGTTTCTACATAATTGTCATTGTGAGGATTTAATTTTTGTTCCCTAACAAACACTGAATACAAAGCCCTGAGATAGGGTAGAATATTTGACTGGCATCTTACAAACTAATGTTCCAAGATGGTAAATTAGTCGCTGAGAATAGTAGAACCAGTACATAGCAATGCAGCTGAACATGTTAGGATGGTGTCTTCCACCTTTCCAAAGTACCAGAGGACTGGATCAACACAACATAACACAACACAACACAGCACAACAAGCAACCAGCTGAACAAGGCAAGCCCAGCAAACAGAGTAAACAATCCACAGTTCAGGACAGCAATAGAGGGTAAAGAGTCTGCCCATAGGTGCTCCCGTTGATGACTTTTGCTCATGTTCTCTGCTGTGTGCTCAGAAAGTCCCCACTTGGGTGGAGATGAGTGATGGGCTATAGTATAGGTGGACTGAACTTGTTATGGGTTACTAGGGTCTCTGCAAATGTCCCCCTGATTACCCAGATAGCACAAGTAATCTGGAATCTCCATCCCCATATTTGTGACCATGTTGCCTTCATCTCCAGTGGAAAGCGCCGAATGCAGAGAAATTGGAGCTTACAACTATTCAGCTTTTTACATCGCCTTTTTTTTTAAACCTCAAGAGAACATAAATATAAAAGGGTGGAGGGTTTATATATTGTCATCATCTTTATGACTTTCAGTATTTCGTTCATGAAAATAATGTATTAACAAAAGAAGGTTAATATGGAGCATTCTTAT
Source organism: Phyllotis vaccarum (assembly GCA_033318265.1). Classification (NCBI taxonomy): domain Eukaryota; kingdom Metazoa; phylum Chordata; class Mammalia; order Rodentia; family Cricetidae; genus Phyllotis; species Phyllotis vaccarum. Next base: position 91,786,829 of record JARWLC010000007.1, read on the forward strand.
AGCCTGGAGCATCTTTAGTACTACATCAGCCAAAAATTCCTTCTTAAAGTGCCTAACACCTTTTGTACATCTGAAATTCTTCATAATAGAACACCTGCTTTAGAAGAATTCCTTTGAATCTCTCAACCTATGCATTCCTTGAAATTAAATAGAATAAATATAATTGATCATTAATTTCAAAGAGCTCTTGTTGCAAATATCGAAAGCTTGGGTACAGTGTGTGTGTGTGTGTGTGTGTGTGTGTGTGTGTGTGTGTGTGTGTGTGTGCGCGCATGTGCATGCACACGCACTGGATTATATTAGAAAAATTTAGTCTCTTGATGATGATGTAAAGATTGATTTTTTTTCTCACTTTAGTTACACGTGGGAATGTCATAAAAAGATTGAGGTAGAGAAAAATCGAAGCAGAATATTCTCAGGGATTCCTAGTCATTTCTCTGGTTTAAAACTGTCTTCAATTTTGATTATTTACATTAATTGTACTGTGGAGAAAAGGAGAAAAAAGTAACTGAAATATATACTATTAGAATTAAGAGATTTACGATGAAAGATTACTCTGAGAACATCTTAATTAGAATAAACAATAATTAGAGTAAAAAAAATTAGAATATCTTAGTTTGGATTATTTCACAGTTCTAACAACCCTAAGTGTTTTCTTAATTCAGAACTGACAGTTCAGTGAGACACAATTCATAACAACCCTTTCCTTAGAATTATAAACAAGATTAAAAACAAAACCATGGCAGCATACACAAAGGAAAATTGCCATTATATTAAAAGCAAAATGACTTTTTACTTTCCTGAGTAGGAAAAAGCATAAAGTATATTGCTTTATGCTTTCCCTTGTTTTTCTTTCAAGGAATAGTGCCAAACCTGGCAAAAGTTACATGGCTTCATCTCTGTGTGGAAGCTCAGCCCAGGTAGAACATCACAGAATGGCAACGTGCTACAACCACGCAGAAATGAAAGAATATCAGGAACTCCCCAGGAGAGCTCAATGGGTATATTCCTTGTACAGAGTTCACAGTTTTTAAATATTAAAATATTGTTCATCACTTATAAACATTGCCTGTGATTAAGCATAGGCTTATAAAACAGGCAGTTTGCTTAACTTCTGGTTATGTTAAGTATTCCAGTACAAAATCAGAAATACGCTAAGAAGAATAATCTTAAAGTAAGATAGTAATTTTGTCAGAGCATGCATTTTAGCTCAGAAGCATAAATATAAGGAAAGAACGTTTGTACTAGCGATTATTCCACAAATTACCAAGGCACAGAAAATTAGATTCTGAGCATACTCACAATATTTTCCAATAATGAAGATGCAGAAGAAGAATGGAGCAGATGTCATTTCCTTCTCTCTGAGCAACTGATTAATGAGAGTAGATAAAACGTGGTCTTGGATAAAATGAGTCGCGCACAGCTCACAGTGGCTGTGCTATTTCTGTCTCCTGGTCTTAGCAGCTATAAGGCAGCTCTCTTGCTCTCTCTCTCTCTCTCTCTCTCTCTCTCTCTCTCTCTCTCTCTGTCCCTCCCTCATTCCCTTCCTTCCTTTATCCTACCGCCCCTCCCTTTCTCCTCTCTTGATTCTTCTTTTTGAAAGTCTTAATATCTTTACACAGAGAGAGAGGGGGGGGAAGGGAGGGAGGGAGGGAGGGAGGGAGGAAGGGAGGGAGCAGCAAAGAAAGTTTCTAAAAGCACATCAGTCTGTTTCCTCTAAATACCTTGTTTATTTGCCCTGCAAAAGTCCCCACATACATGTATGGACACTGACAGAAGTCTGACCTGATCAAAGCTGTTGGAAAGAAACTGAGCTGAGGTAAACCTTGAGCAAAAAAATTATTTTTCCTCTAAGAATGCTTTTGTGGCACATATATAGAACAGAAATTGATGTGTGACTGCAGTGGCCTTTTACGTTTGTTTGGAAATTAGAGCAATATATCGGCTCAAAGAAAAATATGAAAATTAAATATTTTAAAATGCGCTCCTGATTTTACCATAGTGGAGACTTTGGCATCTTGTCATTGAACAGTAAAGTCTTCCTGGGTCCAAATCTTAGGGATCTGGACACTTTGGAGCTGGCAGCTGTTACCCTAAGCTAGCTTTTCAGGAGGAAAATACCTGTTAAGCAAGACATCTCCGAGGTTCTACAGGGCACACTGGATTATTAGCACAGGCCCTAGTGCATAGCAGGTAACTACCAAGTGGCAAAATTTATTCACGTGACAAAATTTAATTCTGGCCTGCTGGTCTTCACCAGTGTATAAATACAAGTAACATTTTTATGGGCAGTATTTTGTCTTAGAATATACAATTCTTATTTTTGGTAGTGTATTTCTAGAATTAATGGTTATCACAATGACACAAGGCTTTGGAAGGGGATGGGGAAATGAGGGAGCAGAGGAAATGTCAGTCAGGATGAAGTGCACATGAAGCTGTTTGGGAACCTAAAATCTTCCATCCCAATATAAAATATAATGAGTGGATTGTAGAACACATGTGATATAAAAAGGTGTGTGTGAGTGTGTGTAGGGGTGTGTAAGTGTGTGTGTAGGTGTCTGTGTGTGTGTGTGTGTGTGTGTGTGTGTGTGTGTGTATGTAGGTGTGTGTGTAGGGGGATGGATGCCAGCAGCCAAAGATTTAATCAGGGATGAGGAAATGAGGTAAGGGACCATAGGGCTAAGGACTGTATTAACTAAATTAAGAGTATATGAAGAAGCCTTGTAAAAACCCACTATGCTAGTTTGAAAGCTAATTAAAAATATAGCCAAAAATCTGGTAGTGGTGGCAGTGGCGGCACACACCTTTAAATGCCAACACCCAGCCAGCAAAAGCAGGTGAACCTCTGAGTTAGAGGCCAGCCTGGTCTACAGGGAGAGTTCCAAGATATATTCTGGAGTTTAAAAAGAAGAGTTTAAACAGAGGAAACCCACATGCATGCAAAATGCTTTTCCAGTGAGTTTTGTAGGAAGCCTCAGTACTACCTGAGGCACAGGTGATGTCTCTATGAGTTCAGGTCTGGAAAGCCTGGAAAAAGTATAGGCTATTGCCGCTGCTCTTGGTTTTTGCAGTAGCTGGACACTAAGACTCCTTTGCTTGAAGATACCCCCACTTTGGTCGGAGAACATAGAGAAACAGATCTTATAACAGCAGCAGCTATAGGTAGGCTGCTAGGAGAGAATAGGCATCAATCGTCTTCCCCAGAACTCAAACCTATATCAAACCTGTATACAGACCCGCCAGGCAAGATGTGCCTGTCCAATAGTGGCAAGACTGTGTATGAGTGTAACCACCTACTCTCTTGACTTGTTTTGGTCCTGTTACACAGAAGGGGATTCATGCATAGTACTGTAAAGATAACCAAAACTCATGGCTAGGGGAGTCAGGATTTTCCTTCTACAAAACAAGTTATTACTACAGGGAGATAAGACATTAAAATAATTTTTGGCCACTATTTAAAAATAGACTTTCTATATTAAAATCAGTGAAACAATTATTACTTATCGAGTCTATTCTCTTCAGATACTGGAATAATCTCCCTGGGTGTAAAATTGTTCTCAGCTGATTTTAGTTGGATAAAATTGGATTTTAGTCATATTGTAGACCAGGCTGGCCGCAAACTCAGAGATCTACTTTCCTTTGCTTTTCAAGTGCTGGGACTAAAGGCACGTACCATCACTGCCTGGCTGGACATTGTTTTTCTTTAAGTCTGATTATTAACATCGAATTCTTTTTACCTGAAGTTTGGGTTAAAGTCTACTTTTTTGTTTTGCAATTTGAAGATATATTTGTTGAAAAACAAAAACAAGAATTTGAAGATATATTTGTTGAAAAACAAAAACAAGAACAGACAGAGTGCATTATTCTATTGCTGCCCAGGCTAGACCATTATAAACAGGCTTGAGTGACTTGGTAAAATCCATGGTGCCAGAGCCTCTTCATAGCTGAACATCATCTTGATCTTTTCACCAAGACTGGGTTCTGACGTGAACTAACAGAGCTACGCCCTTCTTATCTTAGAACTCCTTTGCAGAGCCCATTGAGGCGTTCTGAGTAACAGAGAGCCCTGGGCTTGAAAATTACTTCTTGCAGGGTGATGATGGTGGTGGTACAAGCAGATCTTGTGAGTTTAAGGCCAACCTGGCCTCCAGCGTTAGTTCTAAGATAGCCAAGGCTACACAAAGAAACCAAGTCTCAAAAAAAAAAAAAAAAAAGAAAAAAGAAAAAGAAAAGAAAAAGAAATTTACTTCTTGTAACAACCCAGTGATTCAAGCCAGAAAAGCCTCCTTCCCAGCCATGCTTACAAGTCTGTGAGACTCTGTCACCTTTTCATTCTTCCTCACATGAAAGCCACCAAGCTCTTCTGTACTCATCAGTCACTATTATGCTCAACAATGGAGACGGACATTTTGTTAACGTTTTTCATTATAGACCTGAGTTTTCCCAGAATAAGAAGTTAGTGAAATCTCTTCCACAGCTTCACAGCACAGAGAGATTCACTAGCACATAATGGTTCACTAAATATAAGTTAAGGATATTGAGCACAAACCAAGGGCAAAAGAAGTATTCTGTCAACTGGTTCATGTTGTGGCTCCATTTCTGTTATAGGTGACAGATGCCAATCAGCCAAGACTCTTGAGGTACTCATCATTCCTAAGTTCCACCCAAAGACAATTTTAGCTGTCTTGATTTAGCATTAATTATCTAATTCCAAAGTGAGATGACTTTTGGAGAATGATATTGATAACATTGCTGAACATTGGAGTAGTTAATAGGCACAGAGATTTCAAAAGATGTTTTATGCAAAACCCAAACAAAATTTTCCTTGATAGAAAGTGGCTAGAAACATGATTTTTGTCAGGAAGTTATCTGGTAATTCAAGTCCCAATTTATGCATTGCCAAATGTTCCACTGGGAAGTAGGATTTAGTATTCCTCTGCAAAATTGATAGTATAAAGAGAACGAGAGAATGGCTGGAAAGCACAACCTTGCCTTCCTCTGTGTATGGATGTGCATAGAAGCATATATGTATCTCTGTAATTAATCTGCCCTTCAGTTTAAAGTAAATTATTTATTAAATGCAAACTTTGTATAGACCTTAGTATTATTAGCTCTGTCTCATTTCCCTCATATTTATCCTATAGACTCAATCTACTTAAATTATGTTCATCTGATTCAAGACCTACAATATAAAGCAGCAATATGGTAGATTGGTTAGGAGCTTCCATCCAAGATATAGGATTTTAATTTCAGAGAAAATTGCTACACAACATTTAAGCTGGCTGTTATAAGTTGATGTGATTGTGTGGTGCATAAACTAAAGACATTATTAGAAAGAACTGTCTGTTCTTTTTTTTTTTTTTTTTTTTTGACATCTTACCACGTACTCAGGTTAGCCTAAAACTTATGCTCCTACTGCCTCACAGCCTCCAGAGAGATGGTATTGCAGATATGCGCCAATATAATAGACTAAAAGCATAATCTTAATTGTATTTAATCATAAACACAGCTTCACTTTAGAACAGGGTTATCTAGTGGAAATAAATGTGAGCTATATATACAATTTTAAAAGATTTTTTAGAACCTACATTAAAGAAGTAAAATAAAAATCAAGTGACTTTAGTTTTGATGGTGACCAACACATCCAAAATATTGATGCTATGCTTTGTAGGCTATATGTTCCTCACAGGCTCATATGTTTGAATACTTAGTCCTTAAGAGGTGGCACATTTTGGGGGAGACTGTGGAACCCTGACAAAGTGGGAAGCTATCGGAAAAAGTTATTCATGAGATAATCAGGCCTTGTTCCCACTTTGTCATGTGAGAAAATGTCCCACTGTGAGGGGGTATAAGCAGGCTTCCACTGCCATAGGTATGAGGGGCTTCCTCATCACTCCTGTTATGTCTTCTTTGTTGTGATGGAATGTATCCTAAAATTGGGATCCAAAGTAAACATTTCTTTCTTAACTTACTTCTTGTCAGGTGTTGGGCCACAGTAAGAAGAAAAAACTAACTAATATATGAAGGGTGGGGGTTAAGTGAACAAGAGAGTTCAAAATACACTATTTGCATGTGTGGAATTCTCAAAGAATAAGGGAAGTTTCATATTGAAAGTCATGAAATTCACAAAATTGGTACCAGTTATAGAGACTTTGCTTTGACTACCTCACTGTGTGATTCATAAGCCTTTGGAACTAGTTTGTGGGAGGAATGTAGACTTTTAGACCTGCATGATAGAGAAGTCCAGAAGTGCTGTAAGCAGAGATTAATAGGCCCCTTGGAGGGAACTCAGAAGACCAGGATGCTGATATAAGTGTGGACGGGAAAGGTCGATTGCATAAGGTTATAGAGAGAAACCAAAGCTCTATCAGGAACTGGACTAGATATCATTCATGTTCTATTCTGGCAAAGAAACCTGCCTGCATTCTGTGAATGTCCTGAAAACTCCAATGATTGTAAATTTAAAAGCAATGGATTAATTTATTTGGTGAAAGAAATTCCGAGACAATAAATCATTGAGCCAGTGGTTGAGACTGTATTTACTCAGTATTTACTTTTACCGAAGTAAAAGAGATTCAAAAAAAAAAAAAAAAAAAAAAGGAATAGAAAGCTATGCAAAGAAAATGTGCAGTTGTTGAGGAAAGGAGCAGATTTAAAGTTATGGGCAGGACCTGTAATGACAAAGAGATTAGTGCAACTAAGGCAAATGTCACACATTGACCCAGTCGGTGAAGATTCCAGGGTGTAAAATAATTCTCATTAAAGAAAAAAAAAAAAAAAAAAAAAAAAAAAGGTCCTTGAACAAAGAGACTTTCCCCTAAGGGTATCCTGCTCAACAGAACTTCTCACAGAAGTGTTTTCACAGGGAAGCCTTGAAAGCACATAGAGGGCTCTGCAGTTGTGGTCTCCAGCTATCAGTATAGATTGATAGAGTCCATTTGGTGCTGATTTTATAGGCATGAAAACTCTAAGAGTTTGAAGGCCATAGAGACCTGCATCAAGGTTCCAAAAAGCCACCAAGGTTAGGGAATATGAAGTAAGATCAGACCCCTCCCCCCACCTCCCCCCAGAGCTCTGGAGACAGCTACATATGAAGCTGTAAGGGTGAAACAGCGAGCCCAGTATTCTGGGGTTGCTTGTGGGAAGGCCACTGAAGAAAGCTGGAAGAACTGTCCCGAGAGAGACATGTGTGTTGCAGGCAGCAAAGCTGGAAGGGTAGGGCTACCTAATCCTGTTGGAGCCCCTATGAGGCTATCATGACTTCACAGATGCCAGACACAGGCTTCGTCTCTTATACAATCTATCCCAAACACATGTTCCCCTCCCTTTGTTCTTCCCAGCCCCCTCTACCTCTTGTCTCCTTCAGATCCACTCCCGCTCCATTTCCTCCTTAGAAAAGAGCAGGTCTCCAAAAGACAACAACCAAACAGTACAAAACAAGACAGACACAATAAGACAAGGCAACCCGAGAGGAGGAAGAGTCCCGAGAGCAGGCAAAAGAATCAGAGACACACCCACCCTCACTGTTAGAATCCCAGAAAACGTCAAGCTATCATCCATAACATGTACGCAGCAGAGGACCTAGTGCAGACCCTGCAGCCCTGTGCTTGCTGCTTTAGTCTCTAAAGCCCTGTTTAGTTGATTTCCTGAAACATGTTATGTTCTCCTCGTGTCTTCCATCTTCTCTGACTCCTATAACGTTTCCTCCCTCTCTTCTGAGGGGCTCCTTGATCCCCTAGGGATGGACTCAATGGAGACCTCTCAGTTAGACTCTCTCTTTCTCTCTCTCTCTGCATAATGTCTGGCTCTTGTTCTCTGTACCGCTCCCATCTACCGCTAGAAGAAGGTTGATAATGATTGAGCAAGGCACTCATATGAGTACAGCAGAATATCATTGAAATCATTTCATTGGTCTCTCTCTCTCTCTCTCTCTCTCTCTCTCTCTCTCTCTCTCTCTCTCTCTCTCTCAGCAGTTGTGTTTAGATCTACCCTAAATCTCTGGGCTATCCAGTCTCTAGTTCTTGGCCATCCAGTCAGTACAGGGCACGGGCTCCATCTTGTGGAGTGGGCCTTAAGTTAAACCAGACATTGGTTGACTATTCCCACAAATTATGGTATAGCAGTGCCCTAGCACATCTTTCAGGCAGGGCACACTGTAGGTGGAGGATTTAATGGCTGGCCTGGTGTTCAGATTTCTCTTTTTGTAGCCTGCAAAACCTTCTCTGACCAAAGAGATTAGAATGTGGGGTGAAGGCTCCAGGCAGGCACCAGCTCAACTTCTTGACATTCAATAGGCTGTGCAGATATTGTCCTTGGGAATGGTCCAGCTGTCAATTTTCAGAGATCTACCTTCTGTTCTAGCATCAGCCTGGGTGGTTTAGGATCTCCATGAGACCACCTTGGCCAATAACTCAGCCAAAGGCAACCCAGTCCCACCACTGGAAGCCTCGCCTGATGACGAAAGATGGCCAGTACAGACTCTGTATAAAGAACTTACTTTTGACTGCAAAAATTCACATGAGATTGTGTCACCTGGAGTTTAGAAGAGGCTTTGGACTTTTGGATAATATAAAGCTGACAAACTTCAATGTGCTGCCACATAAAATCATTAGGAACAATGAAGGCTACTGTTTATTTTTGTCATCATTTAATCATACAAAGTCAGGAACTCCTTCATACATTAAACAGTTGTTTAAATGGATTCCTTTATATTTCATCAGGATCATCACATGGACTTCATTTCTCTTGCTGCACTTCAGATGAGTAAAAACTTCACATCACAGCTATGAACCACATTACGGGAACATTTATTTGATCTACTCCAGGCTTGAGCAGTGGTGGCATTCTTTAAAAACTCCGATGGAGCAGGATGTGTTGTCACATGCTTGCAATGTCAACATTTAGGAGTCTGAGTCAGAGAAGCAGGCGTTCAAGGCCCCTTACCTGCTCTTTGGAAGACCCTTGCTTTGACTCACCTAAAAAACCATGCCTAAAGTGGATGTGGGAAGATGGGCCCCTTTTGGAGACTTGTTGGGATTAGGTGGTTTTGTAAAACAATTGATTAATATTATAGTTTGTTAGCTCGACTAATAATCTCTTAAGCAGCTCAGAGACATCACGGATTCTTTTTTTTTTTTTTTTCCTCACTCTGTTCAGTTTCACACGTCAGGAGTGACTCATTGTTCCTCCTCAGGGTGGTTCTGTGGACACAAACTTCAGATTTGTTGTGCTGTCCCCTTCCTTTCTGTCTCATTTGATGGCTTTGTCAGAGTCACCCTGCCTCTATTAGGCTGTGGTTAGACAGTCACTTCCTTTGTCCTTTCTCGAGTCATTGGTTTAATTAGAAGGATGAGCAGGTCCACACTACAGGTAGTCTGATCTTCTTAAATTTAGCGAGTGTTCCAGAGATGTTATTAATGTGCACAATGAGCCATCTTCCTCCAGTTCTTATCTAAAGGCCATTTTGAGCTGACCTTTGTTGCTAAGAGAAGTTTTGAATTATGTCTTTTTCTGGTCGTGGTTAAGAAACAGCTGTAAAAATAGTTGCTTTTAAGTCACTGAGTTCTGAGTTTCTGGACTCTGTTATTTCTTCTTTCAAGATTCCCGTTCTTTAAAATATTTGTTTGTTATTGCTGTTTGTGTATGAATGTACAGGCACATGCTATGTACAGGTGTGGAGGCAAAGGGCCAGGGATCCACCACAGGTGTCCTGCCTTTGAGGTGAGTGGCTTTAACCACTGAGCCATCTCCTCCTTGCCCTTTTATTAAGTTGGCTAATTGTTAATAAGCTATTGTTTTGTAAAAGTATATGAATCATGGAAGCTAACATTCATCATTAATTTTGTGTGTTCTGTAGAATTATAAATTGAGTAGCGTCATCTGCTTGCCAACCTATCATTAGTAACAAAGTCAGTAGATGCCTTTTCATGCTTAAGAAACTCACTAGTCTTAGAGCCTGTGACAGAAGTATTCTTGGCTGTCTCCAGTTTTGATGCGAATACCTCCTGGACACATATATTATGTGGATTATTATATAACACACCTTATAAACAATATTATAAATGATAACACACCATATCTAGCTACCAACTTCACAGTCAGTTAGCATATGCTAGGCTGTGACACACTGACGACCAGCCCCCGCTCAAAGCATGTTTCTCACATTATGATCACTGGAGACTCAAGCAGATCAGACTCTGAATAAATAGTCCCACAGTTGTACATGGGGGAAGTGACAGATAATGCCAGAGGCATAAAACCTAGAGGCAGCTGTTTAAAGAGAGGCTGATTTTCATTTCCGTTCTAATAAGGTTTAGGGTACTTTTCTGTTCACTTGAAAAGTTCATCAAGCATTATACCAAATTTTCTTTCACAGTTTCATTGATTTGATCTTTACAAAATATCCTCTTTCTTCATGATTATAAAAACATTTAAGTCTCTTATGCATCCTTTAGTTTTAATGTATATGGAAAGTTTCATGATAAAATATCACATACTAATGGCTATTTCTACAAAACTGAAATATATTTAATATATGGTATATATGGTATGTTATTATAAATAGTGGAATATGCCTCTGTTTCATATCCTTTAAAATATTTCATTATTTTTTTAAAGAATTTCATACATGGCATGACCATATTCATCTCTTTCTGCCAACCCTTCCTAGATATGAAGGGATTTTTAAATGAATAATTAACATTAGGCTTGCCAGTTTGTGATGAAGGAATTCTACGATTTTTCACCTGTTACTGTTAAACATAATTCTCACTATAAAGAGAATGAGATAGGAATTGTTCTGAGCTAAACGTGCAAACCAATGGCCTAGGAATGTGGATTCAGTTTGTCCCGGTCACATGGTCCAGCGTGGAGGCAGTGATACGCTCATCCGTACTTAGTGACAGAAGAAAGTCAGTAATCAAGATATTTTCTAAATGCATTCATAGGAACGCTAGAGAGGCAGGTCACAGCACAATGTGGAGAACTATAGGACAGGAGCTAGAGGGTGCCAATCCCTGCTCTGTGTTGGAAGGAGTTAGGTGTCCGTTAATACATCCCAGAGGCTTTTCCTAATAGTTGAAAGGATACTAGGTCAGAAAGACAAAGAGGCAGCTATTAACGGCTATTCAGGGGGTTAAGGATGACTCAAGATAAATTGGCTTGGGATCTGTAACATTTTAACTTTCTATAACTAGGGTTTCAATCATTCAGTCTTGAAGAATCTTTAAAGAAATTATACTTCATTACATTGATGAATGTGTTATGTGTGGGAGGGTGTTGGAGTGCTTGGGCAAGAAGACAACTTGAGAGAGCTGGGACTTCCTTTTGACCTTATATAAGGTCCAGGAGCTGGAACTCATGTAGTCAGGCTTAGTGGCAAAAGCTTTTACGGGAACGTCAGTCCATAGCCCCCACTTCAACTCAGCTATGGTCACATGCCAGCCTTGGTAGTGCTATCCACTTCTCAATTCTGTGTTGTCAGACTCACAGAGGTGCAGGTGGCAGGAATCCAATACAGCTGAGGGCCACAGGGCTCCTGTTCCACCTCTGTTTATGATCTTCCACTCCAGCCTTTCTCTTCACTTCCTGGTTTTTCTTGGGTTAGGAAAGCTTTCTGTGTGCTTTATTAAATCATTGCTGGATTCTCTTTCCAGCTCTACACTCTGCAGAGCAAGGAAACATCTTCTAGAGGCTTTCCAGAACTAGTGACACCAGTCCACGACTTGGTTACACTTTTTTATCTAAGTCAAGAATTATATCTAGGATCTCATGCTCACTAACGGTCTTGCTGACATGACACTACATTGTGAATGGTTCTTAAGTATTATAAGATAACGTGGGACACAATCATTAGCCAAAAAAATGACCAATAATTTGGAAGTCAAATTTATGCTTTAACCACTAGGCCAGTGAGTGTAAGAGGAAATCATATCAAGCCTGAAAAAGACTTGGGTGCTCTTAAGAGTCAGTGGGAGTGATATGTTGACTCACATAGCACTAGGGAGGTTGAGGCAGGAAGATTCCAACTTTGTGGCCAGCCTAGACTGTACAGTGAGTTACAAGTCAGCCTGGGATAGATAGCAAGACCTTTACTAAAAATTAAACAAACAGAGTAACGTTAACAATGAAAAAGAACAAAACAAAGTAACCATGGGAACGGGTGGGAGAAAAGTGGGACAGGGCAGAGTAGGATTGAAGGAAAGGAAACTTGTCAAAGGCCAACCCAGACATCGATACGTGAATCATTGGCACAAGCTGAATAGACTACTGTTCTGCATTGTGAGTTGGTGTTTATGTCACACCTGAAATGTAACTACAACCATTCCAAATGTCAGCATGCAAATGTTAAGACAGCATTATATAACTATTCAATTATGATTTTTCTATATGAAGGCAGATCAGTAATGTTATAATACATTTCCTCTGTGAGTTTAGAATATTCATACTTTACTAAAAAATACAGCTTGTTGGAGTAAGAAACCCTGGTTGTGAGGACAAGGACTTCTTTTAAATTTCCGAATGAATCGTTCTAACTGGAGGTCCTATGAAATCTCATTTATGTCCCAGATAACGTTCTATTACTTGTGTTTGGGTACCAGACAGTAGTCTCAGGAATTTCCATCTATTGTGCCTTCCAGAGGTTAGCAGACAACTGCACACAGTCACACCTGATTGTGAAAAAGCTTGTGAAGTTAGACTCTGGAACACTTTCTTGCAACGCATTATCAGGCTGCTCTTCCGTTTCTAAAACACAAAGTGAGATTTTTTTCACAGACTGTAAACACATCAACTAGTCACACACTTGAATGAAACATCTTACTGCATCATTTATACACATGCAAGATGAATGTTAGTGTTGGAACCAGGTGAGGTAGAGAGGCTTCAGTACAATGGCTTCAGTTATACCACACTCGGGCAAGACATGGAATTACTCCAACAAGAAGAAATATACCTACAAGGACAAAATATAATATATTTATATTATATATTAATGTAGAAGAATCAGTCTGTCTTTATGTATAAAATCATGAGCTTAATTGCATAGTTATTTTAATTGTGATGGCTATAGTTACATTTCCTAAGACAATAACACCATGTGATCAGAGGAAGTCAAACTAGAAACTCCAAGAGAAAAACAGGGACCTAATGAACCCTTAGAACAGTGTTGAGCATCGATGTTAACTAAATGAAAGACAGATGGGAGAAGAATTGGGCCCCAGGAGGAGGACTAGCTGGGCTGATTTAGTATGCTGAACCTCTTGCGTTTGAGGCTATTTTTGACCAGCTGATGAGATATCTCAGACATCATCTGGCCCTGAGTACCTGTAATGGCCCTGGAGGAGAAGAGTTGGAGGAGATGATGAGGTATCACAGGATTAGGAAGAACAGATTGTGTATATGATGATTATTTTAAGTTCTCCATTCCAGTATTCTCAGCCAATGGCCAACCCTACTGATTTTCCTATCTACAGTGGCCACACACATGTTGCTTTCCTTCATGTTAAGCAGCAATTATTCACTAACTCCAATAATTTATTCATTTTGTTAATTTTGGCAAAATGGCTTCTAAATCCACATAACGCAGTAGTACTTTTCAAATTTTTTGAGAGGAAGAGAAAGTGTCATTAGAATGAGCCAGGCTTAGTTATGAAGTGAAACATTAAATCCTAAAATGTAGCCTCATCCACAGGTATGTCACAACAACAGCAAAACCTTTTAATCCTCCTTAACCCACGCAACCACAGGAAAAAACGTTAGAGCATCAAATAGTGGTAGATTGTGAAACAAGCATATGCTGTCACTTAAAAAAAAATCTAGCTTTGGTAAATATATGAAGTGTGGAATCAATTAAAACTAGATTTAAACACAGACACTTAGTAATTTGCAGTTTCAAATCCTTAACTACTAAATGAAAATAATTTCTTTGGATGTTAATGTATGTCATACAATTTAGGAATCTAATATATGGGTACATTTTGCAATCATAATATCATTTACTTTCTGCATAGTACATATTTAGCACTCTCAAGTGTGTTGATTTTTGGTTCAGATTTATTATACCACCATAGAAGATGGCAAGAGATACTTAAAAACTGTCCATTTTAATACGTGGTTTCAGCTCAACAGAGATTATATGTAATTGGTAGGAGCAATAGCTGCTTCATTATGAATATATTCAGAAAAATTAACTTCATATATACTGCTTATTTTAAAATTTTTGAAAAAAAAAACTATACATAAGTGTTAAATTTTTTTTGAGACAGGATCTTATTGTCTATACTAGGTCTTGAACTTGTGACCCTCCCATCTCAGCTTCCTAGTGCAGGGATTCTAGGTATATACCACCACACCTGGCTTTGTGAAAGTAAATTTTAGATGAGTTTTTTTTTTTTTTTAAAATGCTATACAATTGCTTTAATTTTATGTTACACTGAACTGAAAAAACTCACATTCTTTCTAAAATTGCCAAGCTAAAAATAAATAGCTATGCCTGAACTTCTAAATATGAGGACAAAAAAGAGACTCAGTGTGCTGATGCTAGGCATACGTTTGATGTTTAAGAATGGATACTGGGGCCAGAGAAACGGTTCAGCATGTAAAGTACTTGCTGAACAAGCCTGCCAACCTCAGAGCTCAGGAGGCAGAGGAACACAAGCAGCTCCCGAGCTGTCCTCTGAATTCCACACTCACAGTGTGGCGCCCACTGTAACCATAAGTCAAATAAATATTAAAGTCCACCTAGTCCAGCCTTGACTTTGGGATGAGTGGATTGGACTTGCCTGAAGTGGATGTGCCCACCTTGAGCTGAGCCACCTCTTGCCCTTTTGGGGGAGGGGATGGGTGGATGGGGAGGGGCGAAGCTGAAGGCTGACTGGGAAGGATTGGAAGGAGGGAAGGGAGGGGGAGCAGGGGATACGTAGATAAAAATGACATTTTTAAATAAATAAATAAAAATAGACAAACTGGTTTTAAAAAAAAATTAAAGTCCTAAGAACAAAACAAACAAGAATAAATACTTACCACTCACTAAAATTCATGTAAGAAAACTTTTGAGGTCAGAAGTTAAATTTTAGAGTTAAAGGTATGAATGTTTTCATTCTCTTTAATAGCGACCAGAAAATTATTTGTTTTTAAATCACAGAACTTATTCACACATTGGATCCATCTGACAGCTAGAACAGTGGTTCTTAGAGAAGCAGAGACCCTGAAGATGGGCCCAGTGGTGTGTGGCTTAGCGATCTCTCCTGGTTCCTCATCATACCTGTTCAAGCTTGAGAATCACCGGCTTAGAAGGGCTGAGATCTTTCCGGTGTTGTATGTGTGGTAAGAAGATAATGACCATGTGTTTTGTCTCCTAGACCCTGCTCCTCCTCAGAGCAGACAGAGTCAACCTGCTAAGGGAAATCCATCTCCTGGATCATCAGAAAAATATGGAAGATTTCCCTGTATTGCTCTGGAAGTCGTTGTTTTGGAGATTTAAGCACACTGATGTAAGACAATAGGGTAGATATGCTTATCTCATTGAAGATACTTTGAAAGTGGTCGCTGGGTTTGCACCAGGTGATATAAAAAGATCAAAATGCTTTTGGTTCCTTTTTTCTGTGTCTTTTATATGTAAACATTGGACCACACATAATGATGCTTGTGCTATGAACCCTTGAGGTCTACTCACTTCAATGATTGAATATATTCAATATAACATGTCTAGTCATAGCTACCCTACTATATATTCACTCTTCAAAGCTTATTTATTTACCTTGTATAACTGGAATTTTAACCATCACCTCTCTATTCTCTTTCCTGTATCTAGTCCTTATCAGCCACTTTTTTTTTTTTTTCTGGTCTTATGGGTTTGCCTATTAAAATAGACAAATGCACACTACCTGGGACATGATACAGAATTTATCTCTCTGAGTTTGACTTATTTCACTTAATGTGGTAGCCTTTAGGTCCATCTTGACTGTTGCGAATGGCAGAATTTTATTTATTTTTAAAGTCTGAATAATTTCTATTACATACATATATCAAATTTTCTTTATCTGTTTATCCGTTGGATAACTTAAGTTTTGACTTTGTGTTTTGTAAAACCGATGAAGAAATGGAACAGAAATGACACATGAACATGTGTGTCTTCCATCCATTGCCATTCCCTTAACATGTAACCTTTGCAAAGCACCAGGGCCACAGAGTTGCAGCAGACATTGACTGATGCATGGGAACTAATCAGAACCCAAGGGGCACATACAAAAAATAATGTCTTGTTAATGATGAAGTGGGGAGCTGAGATGTTTGCTCCCTTATACCAGAAATGTTTCAAAAGTGAGCAGCAACATTCTAAGAAATATCAGCGGTCATGGACCACTAGCACAATCTGTGGTGGGATTCAGGCATTATTGAGAGAGACCTAGAGGCATAGTTTTGGGGTCACTGAAGACCTTAGATGGGGCGTGGTCAATCCCTAGTGAAGACCAGTTGCATTTTGCCTGACTTCCCTGTTTTGTTCCTGCATTCTTGGAGAAAGGATTGATACCATCACTTCATAGGACAGTTCAACTCTCCAATAATTGCCCAAAGGTTCAATTTTATATTAATGAGTGTTTATATAGCCCCCTTAATAAATATTAATCCTTTATATAATCAATTTCCAGTAAAAAAAAAAAAAAACTCCTACAATAACATTCCTTATTGTTCTTGCTGCTTCTCTAGTCAAGTTAACAAATTTGAAAATCACAAAACAAGAAAAAGCAAAATGTGGGGCTACTGGGCAGGATGACACACATTTAGAACCAGAGAATTGGAAGAAGGAGACTAGATGACCTCTTTAGACAGCAGGCTAGAAAGTCTGGTCAAAATAGTAAGCTCCAAGTTCAGTGAGAGACCATGTCTCAAAAACCAATGGGAGTGGGGTAGAGGCTGGAGAGATGGCTCAGCAGTTAAGAGCACTTGGTGCTCTTGCAGAGGACCCGGTTTGGTTCTCAACATCCACATGGTGGCTCACGACTGCCTGTGATTCCAATTCCAAGAGATCACACACCCTCTTCTGGCCTCTGTGGATAACAGGTGCATACAGCGCTATATGTATTATATACAAACACATATATGCAGGCAAATCGTCATACATACATTTTTCAATTTTACAAGAGATGGAGAGTGAGTGAGAAGGCACTTGAGACTTGACTTTCACACACATGCACACACACAGCGTTACACACACATGAGTATACACTTGTACAAAAGGGGAGACTTTTCATAGTTTCTTGTTTAAGTCTTTCCTGATTTACCAGTGAGCCAAAGGTTAAGGATGTCCACAGAATGCTGTGATAAGAAAGCAAAAGTGAAAATGGGGGGGGGGTCCTTTTGTGTGCAACTGAGGGCAAAGTAAATCTTCATGTGCGAATCATGAAATATGAAATTTGTAATTTTTATGAATTTTTTCATACAAATGACATGTTCTTATATTTAAATTTAAAACTGGAGTTTTATAATACAGAGATTAATGCCAAAATTCATACTAACAATTTAAATTTCTATTGTTTTTTTTCTTATGATAACGTTGACAATACAAAATTTGATATTATAATAAAGCCACTCAGAGTAGCTATATAAAAATTATATATTATTTTATAATATATTAAATGTATTATTGAACATGGAGGTGTCATCCTACTTTTTTTGAAAAAGAAGTATCCAACTTTCTTTTGCACCTGGTCTTCAGGGTCCATCCCTTGCTCTGTGCAGGAACGACACTGACACAGGCCTCAGTTTCCCCTTTTCTCTTATGAGTCCAGATAGGAATGAGGCTGTGACAGCTGCTCAGGAAATACAGCTTGTCCTAAAGGGAGCTGTTTTAGATAAATCTTTAGACAATGAATCTACTGAGTGGGGGATACTGCATAGTGCCTTCCATACTCAAGGACCTGGGTTCCACCTCCTCTCCCCAGAGAGGTGGGGGGAGAGAGGGGGGGGGAGGGCAGAGAAGCAAGCAGTTTCATTTTCTAAGCTATTCAGTTCCAAAGGCCTTGTACTGTTATTACCCACATCCATTCCCTTATTATCAGGACCGTTTCCATTTGCATCTCAGAAAACAGGGTAATATTTTTTTCAGAGCTGAGCGCTGGAAAAGAGGTTTTTCACCTGTGAGGCAGCACTCAACACTGAGCCACTTTGCCAGTCCACATTTAATGTTTTTAAAATCAAATTCAAATGTTGTTATGAGCCTTGCAAAGTGAAGTGTGAAATGTTTGACCCCAAATGACATTTCTTTTACCTTTGTAATTTATTTAGGAAAAACATTAAATATGGTTTTAATAGTAATAAGAAAATGCCTATTTTCAGGGATGAATTATTCTGTGACTCTGAGAAATAAGATATTTAATTGGTGATGAGCTGAAATGACTTTTGTTGTTTTTGTGTAAAGTCGCTAATAAAACACATTTCCTTTTCCTTAATGGACTCTTACAGCTTCTCATTAAGCACCCAGAAGTCCTTTCAGGGTTTAGCTCCTGGTGAAGTCATGATCCTTTGTATACTTTGGTTTTTAGGAACTACTAATAACACTGCATCTTTTCCTATACAGAGTGCATAATAAAAGGATAGTGTTTATTAAACATAAGTGCTAACAACAGAACCCAAAACTGACTATAAAAGTTGGTGACAATGTGGTGACTTTATTGCTTAATTCTGCTTTTCCCTCTCCCCTCCCATATTCCACAACAACTCAATGACTCTATTATTACTTGGAATATAAGGAAATGAATATTTTTCTCACTTGTTTATTTAGCCCTTCAATCGAAACATTTAAAGATGAAACTTCTAAGATTTCAGAGTCTTTAATGAAGTCAATGAATCCTTCAATTACAACTCAGCTAATTGCCCCTTTGCTCCAAGCACTGGGATTCTGGGCTCCTGCCCACAGGGGCTTTTGTCTCAGTGGGAGATCAGAGAGGGCCTCCCAGAGAGTGACTTACCAGTACCCTGCAGGGTAAAATGCACTTCCTCATACTTTGAAAGGTTTCTTTTTCTTTCTGGCTGGTAACTTCCCTGGCTTCCACTTTGCTCTCACTTCTATGCCAGGGACCTCATAATCTTCAGAGCATATTCCCTGGCTCTCTTCACTTCAAAATAGAAATCTCTGGTTCAAAATCTTTTGGGATGGTAAATTTTTGAGGATCCAGAGAGTACTGGCTGAGTGCTGGCATTCCCTTTCCTCTGCTTCCTGATCCGGATAGACATGAGAGGGTAGCTCCCTGCTCTTTCCATCACAGCCAGGGGCCACTGCCCCGCCATGCTTTCTCTGCCATGATGGGCTGTATGCTCACGCTGTAAACTAGAATAATCCCTCCTTCCTTAAGTGGCTGCTTGAGGGATATTTAATCACGGTAACAAGAAAAAATAACCAATAGCAGAAAGCCGGCATTGATAAGTGGGTAATTGTGATAAACTTGACCACGTGGTTCATGGGTTTTCAGATTAGTTTAGTGAAGGTCACATGGGGAGTCTGGAACTGTGGAGTGAAGAGGTTTTAGAATGCAGGGATTAGGGGAACGTTCTGCCTGATAAACTTGAGTGAGTCTGACTAAGCTGTGTGCTGGAGGAAACTGAAAGACAGCAAACATCCAGGCTGCAGTGGGCTTCCTGCTCATCGACCTTGACCAGACTTGTGGTGTGTGAAAGGAACAGAAAGACCCGACAATGTGAAATTTGGTGAGGAGAGAACATGATTGACTTTAAAGGGGAATCGGCCCAAGAGAGTTTACAGAGCTGAGAACATGGGACTTTCTAAGTCTGACAGAGCACAGGAAAATGCCATCAGGACCCCAAATGCCAAACAGAGAGCTGCAGTCTTGCTTTAGTCCAGTCTTCAATTGCTATCTTTGTATCCTACCTGTAATGGGCATGCTCACTCTGTGCCTCTGTACACTAAGTGTGTAACTCACACCTACACATGCTTGTATAGTTGATGAGACTTCCACCAGTTGATGGAACTGTTCGGGAAGGATTAGGAAGCGTGCCTTGTTGAAGAAGATTTATCACTGGGGATGGGCCTTGAGGTTTCCAAAGCTGCCACCATTTCCATGCAGCTCTCTCTCTAACTTGCACTTGTGGATCAAGACGTAAGATTTAAGCTATTGCTGTTACGTCAGCAATGGCCATGGATCTACTTTCTGAAGCTGTCAGATCCAAATAAACTCTTCTATAAGTTGCATTAGTCTTGGTATCTCTGCACAGTAATAGAAAATGAAGAACTAGATGTGGTGTACGCCTTTGATCCCAGCACTCAGAAGACAGAGTCAGGCAGATCTCCGTGAGTTTGAGGTCTACATGGTGAGTTCCAGGACAATCAGGGCTACATAGTGAGACCTTGTCTCAAAAAAAGGGGAGGGAGCCACAGTCATGTATAAATTTTAGGTGATCAAAAGATACCTCTTCTAATTATTCAAAGTACTTATGTGGGTCCAGGGACTTGAATGGAGGTCCTTCTTTACTTTCTCTTTGTGGCTGATTTCAGTCATACTTATGGCTTTGGCCACAAGAAGATCTCAGATGCCTTTCCTTGGTTTGGCACACGTGTTATGTCTGTTTGCTTGCCAGACATTTGTACTGTTTGCTCCAATACCCACTGCATTTTTTTCCTCCTCCACCTTTGATTTTTTTTTTTTTTTTTTTTTTTTTTTTTTTTTTTTTTTTGCATAATATGTCTTCCAGAGTAGCAGCTGCATTCACTGGGCCAGAAACACATGGGTCCCAATGTCACTGGTCTATCTGTCTCTCCACCTCTGTTCTTATGGGGTCAAACATTCTCCCTGTTCCCAGGAGCTGTCACATCTTCATTCCTCCCCCTTTCCTAGTGCCTCCTCTCTGCCACTTCGCTCTGCTTGCTTCTCAGTCAAATATCCTCAGAGAAGGGCTGTATGTAGCAGCCTTGAAGGATGAGATCACTGTTTGAAAAACCTGTTCAGAAAAACAAATCCATTTTCTGATTTAGGATTCCCAGTAAGTTCTGAGGTTCAGCCAGTTCTCAGTATAAAGAAATGTTTTCCTTTTCTCCCCAGAACCTCTCATGAAATAGCAAGGCTTAAAATAGTAGTGGCTTTGTAGTTTTTTTTCCCTAACCTGAAGCCAGTTATTAAATTTTTCACTGCTTTCTGATTGACCAGTGAAATTGATTTGGCCATCTTTAATTTCCATATATTTACATATGTATTATTATCTTTTTCATCTTTTCAATATTTTTCTCATACATTTTAATGTCTAATTTCGAACTAGATGTTGAATCCTGGTGATTTTATCAAGTCATCAATTAAATGTTCTTTTTGGAGCTCTCCTGATAGAACGGAATTAAGGATTAGGTTTGTATAGAACACAATTAGGCAAAGAAATCTCAGGCAACGTTACAGAATATAAAACAATATATCACAGACATCAGGTTTAGAGAATCAGTAAGCACGACATTGAGATTGGTAGAAAAGTGTAAGGTCAATCATGAACCGTCAGTTGAGCTCTAACTATATGCAGATTAGTGATTTCGAAGGCTTTGAGAAAGTAAAACTTAATTAGAAAGGATTAGTCAGAGGAATCTGCTGCAGAGGCAAAGCGTTCAGTATCTCTCTTCTTGATCTTGACTGTTAGATGTACAATGACGAGCTTTCTCTAATTTTCCCTATAAGGAGTAACATTTAAGCCTGACTCTCAGCTTCCACAGTGGTTCTAGTTTCCTTGTGTTCCATACAAGATTTTAAGTCTAGAGTTTCAGGAAAGATTTAGCAATGAAACAAAATCATCATCATCACTGGTATTATTTAAATTTAACAAGATGTTCAAGGGTTTGCTTAAGGTACTGGCACGAATTACCCTCTAGAAGAGCTTTTACTAGGAGAATTATAATGTCTTTACCATTGGTAATGATGATGGGACCCTGAAGGATGAGGGTGAGCTTTTGGGTAGAAAGAAGAGCTTCATTAACAGAGAGAGCCATTGCAGACAGTATGATGGGGCTCCTGAAGGAAGAGGCAGAATACTTTAGTTTCAGAGAAACAAGGGACTATCTTACGTTTATAGGTTCTGGAGGGATGGATGCTGTAAGGTGAGATGTGACTTTTATTAGGACTGTTACTTGGAGGCATTAGATGAGAATTAAGGCCATCGTGGGCTGGACAATGAGTGATGGTAACCTATGGCTGAGGTGGAACAATGCTCCTGGACCTGGAAAAAGACATAGAGTTTAGCTGTGGGTAGGTGTGGCTAGATTTCTCCCAGGATGCCACACCTGCTCTTTTTAAATGGATATGTCTCAAAGTGACAGCTCTTAATTTAAAAGTAGGTTATGATAATGAAAAACTTCAAAATGGGAACTGTGGGATATATAGGCCCTAAAGACTTCTACGGGTCTGGGGGCGAGCCTGGCCTCAGCCGGTTCAAATTGGTGCCTTAAAACATGTGCTCCTAACACTTTCTCAAAGCCATGAGGGCTCCTTGAGTGGGCACTTCCTCATAAGCCAACCTGGCAACAGAGGCCGAGTCCCGATGTGAGACTCAGGACTCAGCAGCAAATGCCAGCAAAGAAAACTCCCCCCTCCCCCTTGGAAGGAGGGTATATAAGGTTTGCCCCTTTTTCAATAAATTGGACTTGTTTGTTTCAACTAGACTCCAGAGACTGAGTCTTTTTGGTTTGGTGCCTTTCTCCCCCTTTCCCAAAGGGAACCAACAGAGCCAAAAGCATAGGCAACATCTGGCACTAGCATCTTGGGGCTCTTGGCATGGCTATAGAATACGCCTGGTTTTGAGGTATTTTTGCGATTTTTTGTTTTGTTTTGTTTTTATTTTTGCCTGCGTTGTCTTCACTGTTTAAGAGGTAAACCAGTGCCGCTTCCATTCTCCTACTGCCCGCATTTACTCAGCTTGGTGATGTCATGCCCTCGGTGAACTTCAGTAAGTTGGGCCATTTTCTGTGATGGTTCTTTTCATTCCATTCTGAGCCTCCCTTCCCTATTTCCAGCGTTTGCTTGTTTAAGTTGTTAGGAAGGTACATAAAAGTCCTAATACTACAGTATTAGGTTTCCGGCCCAGACTTTCTGGCCTACAGTCCCACAGTCCCACTGAAACACACAGATACTTATATTAACTGTATACTGATTGACTTGGGGCCTGAGCATATAACTTGCTAGCTCTTGCTTTTAAACTAACCCATGACTCTTAACTTGTTTAGCCATGAGGCTTGGTACCTTTTCTCAGAGCAGTAGTTCAACTTCATTCTTCTGCATCTGCTGGCTTCTCATTGTGGTGTCTCCATGGTTTCTCTGTGGCATTCCTGCTCTGTTCTTCTTGTTCCCAGAGTTTTCTTAGTCTGGTAGCCACTTCCTATCTGCCTTCAGCCAATCAGAGTTTTTATTAAACTAGCAGGTGGGACAATTATTTACAGTGTAACAACACATAATCCCACTACACTTGTCCAAATTCATCCAGAATTTCCACATAAGAACTAACAACTCGGAAAATGGAACCAGGGTCTGGCTTCTTAACAGTCAACCCCCAACCGAGACACAGTGTGGGCATATGATCCTGGCCTAAAAAACAGCGCATATTCCCCACTAGCCACAAGATATCTGGGTCTGACATGCTTTTTCATTGGTCTCCACTTGTACTTTGCAATTTCTGCTTGCTTTGCTTTTCAATCATGGGCAATTTCTCCTCTGATTGTAAGGAGGTCCACATAGGAGTCCTCAAATCTCTTCTGATAAGCCATGGCTCCATGTAAAAACAGCAGAGTTAGAGAAATTCTGGGGCAAAGAGGCAGTATTGTCCCCTGGATCTCCCCAGAGAACACGTGGGAGCTAGATTTTTGAGTGAAAGTGTAGTTCCTGGCTAGGAAGAAAGAAGTGGCCTTAGAGGTGACTTGGCTATCCTTTATCCCCATCTTTCTAGCTATTATTGCCAGCCTGAAATCCCCCTCTCCTGAGGAGATCATAGAGGCCCATAGTAAACATTGCCAGGGACAATGCAATGCCAACATTTCTATTAGAACAGCCCTTGAAGGGTAAGGCATATAATATTAGCCCTATTTTTATTGCTGCTTGCTCCATGATTGCAGATGATTTATGGGCTCTCATACCATTGCCACCTATTCTCTTACCTGGGGCTGTTGATTCTCCTGAACTCCCAAGTTTATTTACCACTAATGTGAGCTTGGGATTGCCTGTCGTGGACGTGATAACTACAACCCAAAGAATCAAGAACACATGGTCCATGGAAGGAAAACATTGTTATCCTAAAGGCTTCTTCTAATGATCCCTGTGAAAATTTATATAAGGTAACCAGGAGATTTTCAAGGGACCTCCACCAGTGTAACTATGTTGGGCCTAGAAATATTCATTCCTCTTTCATATATTAAAAATTCATTAGAACACTCCCAGATAATTTGTGTATTGTTAGCCCAGTGCGCAAATGTGCCCAGTTTTTCTACCTTGGTGAGTCTTCCCATTCCTTGGGAGCATTGCCAGCCAGTTTTGTCTTCTAAATCATTTAAAGATTTTCCAGTGCAACCTGATAAAAGTTATTATGCTCAGTTTTAGAAATGAAATTGTAATTATACTCTTGGCTTATGGAGGTGAACTTTAACAGGTACCTCAAAAATTGTTCCATATTATGATAGAGACCTCTTAAAATCTAGATGCGATCCCATTCTGGGCAATTTGGACTTATGCAGCCCATCAATTGTCTAGATATGAAACCCCTGAGGATTTTAAAGAGTTGCAATTTCTGTACTGGAATCTACTCCCATGCAAAACAAGGTATCGATTGGGAGAAGGCAAAAGTACAACCAAGCACAAGATTAGTTGGAGGGCCACCTTGGCTTGTGTCCGGCTACCATTTTTCTTTTTGGTACCTAATGCCTCTACTGTAAAAAATGTTCTTGATTGCTCCAGAGAATTTTGCTCTCTAACAGTTCACGGGCAGGGATGTTCAGAAACATCAGCTGCATTGATGAGAGAACCAGCTGCCATTTGGGTCCCTATTGTCAATGCCCCTCAGTTTCATGCTGTCAACATTATGACTCAAACCCAACTGGCAGCAGTAATTAGAGAAAAAACAAACTGGAGTTACAGCTGCTGTTACTACAGCAATACTGCTAGCAGTGGGAGGGGTGGTGGCCGGACCAGTCTCATTGACTCAAACTGCATCCACAGCAGAGACCTTGAACCAGGTGGTAACTCAGTCTGCTGAGGCATTACATGCCCAGGAAGTCCTCAATCAACATCTCCATCAGGCCATACATACATTACAACCACAAATTGACCTAATGGCTGAAGAATGAGCATTGGTGAGGAACATGTCATTATTGGCCTGTGATCCTAGATACCATGTGATTTGCCTCACCTCCTATGGGGTCTCCAATATTTCACTGAAAGGAAACCAACTGGTACAGTACATGAAAGGGACCTGGTCAGATAAGCTCTTTAATTACTCCATCTTTCTTTGAAAACAAATTCATTGATCCAGGATGCCAACCATGACCCTGGAGCCAGCAAGGCCCAAAGCATAGGCAATAGTTAACATTATCATAGGTAGGATTTGATGTTCCTATTTCTATTTATCTTTCCTTTCTGTGTCTATGTTTTCATCTGTATCTATAGCTCCTATCTGTGTCTATGGTTATTCTTTGTGACTACGGTTTCTATCTGTATCTACGATCCTATATACGTTTATTGTCCCAATCTGTGTTTATGTTCCTATCTATGTCTATGTTCATATATGTATCTATATTTCTCTGTGTCTGTGCTCAATGCGACTATGGTTTCTGTCTGTGTCTATGGTTTTTATATGTGTCTCTTTTCTTATCTGTGCCCATTGTTCCTCTCTGTGTCTATGTTTCTATCCATGTCAGCTGATCATATCTGTGTCTACTTTTTCTGTCTGTGTCTATGTTCCTATATGCATGGATAGAAATCTAGACACATGTGAGCAGAAGCGTAGACACAGAAAGGATCCATAAAAACAAATAGAAACATACACAGATAGTAACAGAGACACAGACAAGAACATATACTCAGAAAGGAACATAGACACACATAGAAAGATAGACACAAATAGAGCATAGTTAAGATTGAACATAGACACAGATAGGAACATACCACAGATGATGTGGAAATGTCTTTCTGTGTACTGTGAATATCAATCTTTAATAAAGGAGCTGTTTTGGCCCATGACAGGCACCATAGAAAAAGTAAGAGGGGGAATCAGAATAGGTAGGAGAAGGGTGAAGTCAGAGACAGACTGAGCCAGATGCCAAAGAAGAAACATGTGAGGAACACAGGTGAGCCACAGGCCACGTGGCAGACAGATTAACGGAAATGGGTTGAGTTAAGATGAAAGAGCTAGCTAGCAATGTGTCTGAGCCATAGGCCAAACAGCATGAACTTAATGTAAGTGTCTGAATCATTTCTGGGGGCCTAGTCAGGTGCGGGCGGCTAAGGGGTCTGGGGCTGCAGGTCTGTGGGTCTGGACCTCTGCTCACCTGGGACCAAAGAAACCTCATTACAACACACAGATGGGCACTTAAACATAGACTCGAACATAGACATGGATAGAAACATAAGCACAGATAGAATAAACACAGACAGAACCCACTGATGCAAATATGAACATAGATAAAAATAGGAACAATAGACACATATAGGACAATAGACAGAGATAGGAACTATAGACAGAGATAAAAACATAGACCCAGATAGGAACATGAGCACAGATAAGTACCAAAGACATAGACAGACCCATATACACAGATGGAGACATAGACAGCAATAGACGCAGATAGGAATCAATCACAGACAAAAATCATATATACAGATATGAACATACATGCAGAAATAAACATAGACAGATAAAACATCGACAAATATAGGAACTGTGGATATAGATAGGAACATAGACACCCAATCATAAACAGATAGGAACAGTAGATAAGTACAGGAGCATAGTCACGGATATGAACAATAGACTCTAATAGGAACATGGACACAGATACTCAGATGTGGGAGGCATGATGGCTACTCTGGTTGTCAACTTGACTACATCTGGAACTAAAAGCCAAAACATGGAGGACAAACCTGGGAGGAATTTTTGTTTATTTTGAAGTAGGGAGATTCACTCTAATCTGGATCTTTGAGGTGGGAAGCCACACCTTTAATTAAGATCTAATATGGGCCACGCTTTCTGCTGAAAACCTATTTAAGAACATGGAAGAAAACTTTTGTTCTTTGCTTGTGTCCATTCCTTCACTGGCATTAGAGACTGCTTCTTCCGGATTGCAGCATATACCAAAGACCTCTGAGATAACCCGACTTGTGGATGGAGCAACCACTGGATTCTTGGACTTTCCATTGCTGGATTATCTGGACTCAGCCTTGAAGTCATTCTAAAATAGCCCCTTTCTTTCTTTCTCTAGAGATTCATTCTATAAGTTCTGTCACTCTAGAGAACCCTGGCTTAATAGTCAGCAGGCATTCATTCAGGAATTCTTAAAACTGTACAATGAATAGACATAATCATTAAAACTTTCAGTTTTTATGAAGAGAACAAGCTTAGTGAATTTAAGGGGTGAGGCTAATACAATTCTACCCAATAAGAAGTTTTGCAATCATTTTGTGTGTTCTGGTTTAAAAACCAAGTATTTTGACTATTTTATGGCACAGAAAGTATAAACTTCTTAGATTTGAAGGATAATATAAGCTTTTTTTTATAAGTTAATCATCTTAGTTTATTAGTTACTTTTCTGATGCCGTGAAAAAGCCTTCTGACAAAATCAACTTCTAGAAAAGTTAATTTTAGTTTATGCTTCCAGAGGGATAGTGTCTTAATGGCAGGAAAGGAAGAGCATGATCACAGGAACAGGAAGCTGGCTGATTACAATTTTATCCACAGGGATAAGAGAGGGAGAAAGGGAGAGAGGAAGGGAAGAAGGGAGGGAGGGAGGGAGAGAGGGAGGGAGGGAGGGAGGGAGGGGAGAAAGAGAGAGATAGAGAGAGGAGATATAACTTTCTGAATCAACTGGGAACAAAATCAGCCATCACCGGGAAACTAAGTGTTCAAATACATGAGGTGATTGATGAAATCTCTAATTCCAACAATCACATTTTGCCCCAGTCTCCCATAGGCTCATGACCATCCCATCTTGCAAAATGCATTTATTCTGACTTCAAAAGTCCCCTTAGTCTTTAATAGTTTCGATAATGTTTAAAAGTCTAAAGTCTCTTTTGAGGTTCAAGGAAATCTCA
This sequence comes from Phyllotis vaccarum, assembly GCA_033318265.1. Classification (NCBI taxonomy): domain Eukaryota; kingdom Metazoa; phylum Chordata; class Mammalia; order Rodentia; family Cricetidae; genus Phyllotis; species Phyllotis vaccarum. The sequence continues at coordinate 91,815,100 of JARWLC010000007.1, forward strand.
TGACTGTTACCGACTGTAAAATATAAAAGCATTCAGAGGGCTTAGTTCTTTTCCGTGAAGATTCCTTAGCTGTCATTTCAGAGTTAGTGAGCTCCCAATAGCTCAGGTTATCCCTCTCTGTGGGTCTTCTTTTCACAAACCTGATCCCTTTGCTCACATACTCTCTCTTCTCTCTCTCTTCAGCTAGTTTGGGGACTTGACCTGGTACTTAGCTATAGATCTCTGCTTCTGCTTCCATCCACAACTGGGGTGGTCATTCATTTAATTATAGGGGGAGAGCAGTTTAGGCACCCTCTCTACTACTGCATGGAGACCCAGCCAGGGTCATCTTGTGGGTTCTTGGACGTTTCCCTAGCACCAGCTTTCTCTCTATCCAGACAGTGGCTCCATCTATCAAGGTATCTACTTCTTTGTCTTTCCTCTCTGTTGCTCCTCCCATTAAACCATCTCCTTCTGAATGTAGATGGCAGTGAAGCCTCTTTCAGTATGACTAGAGTTTATTTCAGGTGCATGAACTGACATCTCAGAGCCCATTCCCTACAGAGAACCACCTTCTCAGCCTTGATACTGGGATGAGGGACTTGGACCAATCTCACCTGGATATGCCAGATGGAACTGACTCACCTTGGAATTCCTTACCCTTCCCTGGGAATAGATGGGATGGGATGGGGAGGAGGCTGAGGGAGGACTGGAAGGAGGGAAAGGAGGTCGAGCAGTGGTGGGTTGGGGGAAAAAACCTTTTTAAATAAAAAAGATAAAAAAATAAGTGTATAAAAATAAAACAAGTATAATGTAAATAAAAGGAAGAAAAAGAAAAAATTGTAAGATTCTATACTTCCAGAATGGTACAGCATATACATTACAGAGCATGGATCACAATTAGAGCAGTTCCTGTACCTGGATTCAACTGCTTGTTGGCATGGAAAGCCCTTCCGCTCTCTTTCTCAGATGGGTGGGGTCTTGCCTTCAGGGACCCTCCCTATTGTTTCAGGGCAGAGCACGAATCTTTTCATCAGTGCTACTCTATCCAGGGATCCATACCTCTATTTCAGTGCATGGCTTAGCTATAACATTAAGTGGCTTAGTTGTAACATTAAGTTTCCTAGCGCTCTCCTTATAAACTGTACATTTAAAAATTTTCTTTCTGTGTTGCTTGTAGCCTTTCTTTCATTGTTAATCTGCATAAGAACAATCAGCAACGACCACGCCACAGACTCAACATTCTGTTGTCTTGAAATTTTGTTCATCAGATAAAATAATCCACTATATTTTAATTTAGCCTGACGCAACATTTCCAGACATGGGCAGAAGACAGATTCTTGCCAAAACAGAAGACGAATGGGTGCTAGTAGAGACTGGACCCCTAGGGAACCCTGTGAGCCATGCCTCACTGTTAGCAGTGTTTTCCCAGGCTCCCACTACGATGGTTTGTTAAACTCTAAACACAGCATTAAGTTGTTTTTCTAGCCTAAAAATTCTCCCAAACACAACACGATTAATTAATTAATCTCCACAATAACAACCTCATTTTCCTGGTACCAAGTTCTGTATTCGTTTCTGCTTTATTTATTGTTCTATTGTGAAGAGACACCATGACAACTCTGATGGAAAAAAAAGGATTTGATCGGGGCTTGCTCACAGTTTCAAAGATTTAGTTGACTGTCTTTGTAAGCAGGGGGCATGACTGCACGTAGGTAAACAGGTAACTGAGAGTTCTAAATCCACATCTGAAGGCAGTAGGAAGAGAGAGCCACTGGGCCCAGCTTGGTTTTTGAAACCTCAAAGTCCACCTCAGGGACACACTTCCTCCACTAAGGCCACACCTACTCCAAACAAGGCCTTTTCTTACAATCCTTTCAAATAGCACCACTTCCCAGAATGAGAATTTATATATATGAGCCTCTGGCGACCATTCTTGTTCAAAGCATCATGTTTTACTTCCTGGCACCCATAGGTTTGTAGCCAAATTAAAATGAAATACATTTAGTCCAACTTCAAATGTCTCCATAGTATAGTCTATCACAGTCTCAACACTGTTTCAAAGTTCAAAGTCTCTTCTGAGACACTTGGCAATCTCTTAATTATAATCCCTGCAAAAATCAAAATCGAAATCAGATCCTATACTTCAAACATGCAATGTTATAGAATATACACTGACATTTCAGAGGAAAAGGAGCAGAGCGAAAAAATATTGGGCAAAAACCAGCTGGGCAAACTCCAAACTCTGTACCTACACATTAATATCAAAGAGCTCTTCAGATCTCCAGTTTCTTTTAGATTTCTTGATTGTGACACACTTCTTTCTCTTTGGCTGGTTCCACACCCTGTTAGCGGTTCTCCTCAGCAGGCATCCCATGACTCTGGCATCTTCAACATCCTGGGATCTCCAACAAAATCCAGGGTTCACTTTCACATCTCCATATAATGGTCTCTCTGGACCTCCATGCAAGGACACCCCTGACCCATGCCTGGCAACGAGGCAGATTCCACAACCCCTTTCTTTTATCTTGACAGAGTCATTCATCTGAAGCTGCCAAGTTCTGCTGGGGCTGGAACATGTTCCCCCTGTTCATTTACATCTGCTTTCTGGTTTTGATTGTTTCTTTTACTACTTAAGGTTTTCTTTAATTCTTTTACACAGTGGATGCTTATCTGCGTGGGGACTTGCCATGAGATCACTACTCCCTTTATTCTATTTAGCATCAGGACCTAATCGTTTTATGTCCTTGAACACAGGACTTAGCTCCATTACACATCCCGGTGCCCCTTTCTCCTCATCCTGTACATTCATATGTTTCCTTACTTTACCTTGCCCTATCTGCGTAGGAGTGACCATGTGACACAGTTATTATAATAACTATGCGACACAGATAATAACCATGTGACGCAACCAAAACCAGGCTGTCTTGAAATCTCCTCTGCCAATGCCATTAATCCAAAACTTTCCAACTAGACTCGGGGAGATATTTTGGACAAAAGCCAAAAGCAGTCACTTTTCCCTACCAAAATATCACGGGAATAGACTCTAGGACACCTACTAATATTCTTCTCCTCTGAAACCTCTCGAGTGGACCCTCATGATCTACACTGCTCTCAGCACCAGTCTTCCATGCTCCTTCTAGAATGACCCATTAAGCACCACTTAGAGGGTTCAGCTGCTTTCCTAATCCAAAGTCCACATTCCACCAACAAGCAGCATGGTCTAGCCTGTCACAGCAATACCCCACTCTCTGATACCAACTTATACCTTAGTCAGTGTTCCATTGTTGTAAAGTGTCACTATAACCATAACAACTCTTCTAGAGAACATTTAATTGGGGCTTGCCTACAGTTTCAGAGGTTTAGTTTATTATTCTCACAGTGCAGGCAGACACGATGGCTAAGAGTTCCAAATTGGATCCAAACAGATCCAATAGCAGAAAGAGAGAACCACTGGACATGTATTAGGCTCTTAAAACCTCAAAGCTCACCCATAGAGACACACTTCCTCCAACAAGGCCACATCTAGCCCTTTCAAATAGTGCCGCTCTCTTGTGATGTAACATTCAAATATATGAGTCTATGGCAGTCATTCTTATTTAAACCCACCATTTTTTGTTGTTGTTGTTGCTGCTGTGATGAAGCCTTCTGACAAATGTCACTTAAGGAAGAATTTATTTTAGCTTATGGTTCCAGAGGGATGGAGTGCATAAGGGCAGGGGAAGACAGGTATGGTGGTAGCAGCAGGGAGCAGAGAGATCATACACAGGACACAGAACATCACCTAGGGTGAGGCTATAAACTCCTGAGGCCTGTTCCCAGTGATAAATTTTTTCAAGGCCATTATCTCCCAAAAGTTCCATAGGTTCCCCCAAACAGTGCCACCAACTGGGGACCAAGTATTTAAATACATGAGCCAGTGAAGGACATTCATTCAAACTACTCACTTAGATATTTCATTATAGGAACAGAAAATAAACTAACACATTGTACCCCCTGAGCCCCACACCTCTAAAGCCTTCAAAATATTCATAGATTAATTCTATGAGAACATAATTATTAGGGTCCAGTGCAGATTACTCCTTGACCACGCCCACCTGAAGAAGCTTCTTTTTATAGGCACTGTAGCTGAAGGGTATGGCCAACCCTCTACTAAGAGTCTGTCTGTGAAACTCTAACCCCTTTAAATACATTCCTAGGTGCTCAGCTTCTAGGAGAATGGCTGGTTCATTCTCAATTCAAGTAAGACTATAGACCTCAGCTTTCCAGATTCCCTAGGACATTGGAGTGTAAATACCTCCCCCTGCTCTCTCTCTCTCTCTCTCTCTCTCTCTCTCTCTCTCTCTCTCTCTCTCTCTCTCACACACACACACACACACACACACACACACCCATTCAATGTGTGCACTATCTGTGTTATTCCCCTCGATTCTCAGTATGTCCTTGGGTACATATACTCTTTCCCTAGATTTCCTTTCTTCCCCCTGCCCGGCTCTAAGCTTCTGCTGTGAATCCCTTCCTTTTATTTGAAATCTAAAAGAAGACACTCTTGTGGACTTGAATAGTGTCCGCATGTTGTCTGACTTCCTGTGGTTCTGGGGTCGGAATCCTCACTGTGGCTCCCACCACACTGGTGTCTATCCTTCTGTATATGTGACCACAGTGTTAATAACTCTTCTAATAATCTTTTCAGTGTCTCCCTTGAATTTCAGTCCCAAGATCTTTTAATAATGAAAAATGAATAAGGACAGTTGTATGTGTAATGTAAGCCATACACTTTCATGATCCTGTATTACCTTCAAGGCTACCTACGAGGCATTTAATTGTGCTTACAAGGAAGTAGAGAAAGTTTTGTTTCTTGCTGAAATCAACAGAGCTGATGCAGAGTTGAGAAAACTATCAGCTCAGGGCTTTCTCTCCGAGGCTCCTGCTTGTTATGGGATGTACTACAGTTGATTTTTACAGATGGTCACGTCCACCGTTTATGAGAAATCCTCGGATACTCAGGTAGATGTCACCTGCATTGGGCCCCTTTCTCCTATAGGTTGCAATGCTTGTTCGTAGGCACTGGCTGCCTCTGCAGCCCATATGTGGGAAGCCCTGGCTCATGCTTTCTCTGTCCATGTGAGTTAGTACCGTCCTCCTCTGGGGTTGGCTGTACACAGCACATTTGAAGCCATAAAATGTGGAGTATTAAAAAGCAGATGGTTTCATTTACTCTGACTTGGAGACTCTTCTGGAACATACCTTTAAGCAACTAAAATCATTTTTGCTGTGAGAGGATAGAAACTTCAAGGCATTCAATTGAGGATTGCTTCAATACTCACTCATGTGTAAGGAAAAAAATGGAGTTTGACTTCATTTTCTTGTTGCCTTAGAACTGTATCTAAAACCCAAGCTGAGAACACAGACATTGGTATTCTCTAAGCCATGGATAGCCATCAGGGCTTTCGACTTGACAGAAGTCACCATCACATCACTAGCCACCCTTACCACTCCATTTCTTCATGCTTTCACAGAATTGGAGGGAGGGTAAACACTCGAAATTTATGGCTGGTCTTCCCTTCTTTGCTCTTGGAGGAGGCTGTACTGCTTTTTTTTTTTTTTTTTTTGTCCAAAGAGCCAAGTGACTCATTCTCAATAACATCCCCATGCAGACTGAGGGCATCTTGGGAAAGCAGAGACTTGTCAGCCTCTCCCTCCAAATATTTACTTAGGTGCAGAATCTTGAAACTTGTTGAGGTTGCTGAATATATGGCATGCTTTTTGACCTTTCTCTTTCACTTGGGGAAGAGAAAGGAGAGTGTGTCTAGCTCTGGATGTTTTGACACATATTTGTGGTGAGGTAGGAGATAAGCCATTCTGCAGAGGGACTCTTGGAGATTGGGAAGGTTTCAGACACAGGGAGGCCCAGCCTGAAGCTTCAGATGCACACCAAGGATGTAGATGCTGCCTCATTAGAGGAGGGAGCCTCTGAACCAACATCTCAGACACAACCACATTGAGAGAGTTGCACTGAATTTCCACTCTTCTCAGAATCCGGAGTGGCAAATGTCTGTGGCAAGAGAGAAACGAAGGGAGTCAGAGGTGCACCGCATCCGTGCCTACACTTTAGACACAACAGCCATATGGGGTGACAGGGGGAGTGGGGTGGAAATGAAGTCTGAACCAAACATGATACCCAGATTTTCAAAAGCATTAATAGTCATATTTGAGTGACAGTTAATTGAAAATGAAAGGTTGTGGCGTTATCTTAGGATATAAAGATCCGGTCACCCAGCTATGGAGGCCCGGAGTTATTTCAGCATTGCTGGTGTCTACACTGGGAAGACAAAATCATCTGGGACTTAAACCTCAACAAAGTGTGATGCCTTGATGAGCTGATGGGTTTAAAATCAACCTGTTTATCTAACAAGTTTCCTTGTCATTTTCTTCATTAGGACTGTGGCTACTTTTTGTGTTGTCTAGACCATGTATGTACCATAGAACCTTCAATTATAAAGTATTGAAAACACTTGGTATGGGTGAGAGGGCCGTACCCTACGGATGCACTATAGTTGTGGGATATCCTTCAAAGGCTCATGTGTTATTTCTACATCTTGGTCCCTCACCCACAGGACTGTTAGAAGGTAGTAGAAACTTCTGGCCATGTGAAAGGCCCATCATCTAGTATCATTTTTCAATATCTCTCTTCGATGCCTTGAAATTTTAATTGTCTAGGTCTTTAAATTTTGTTTAGGTTTATTTCGTGGAGTTTTAATTTTGTTTTTTAGAGTTGCTATGAATGAAATTTTTCCTTGTTTTCTTTTATAATATGTTTGTCGTTGGCATATAAGACTATTGATTTTAGGATGTTAATTTTGTATCATTTTAGAGATTTTGATGATGTCTTTGGGGTCTCTTATGTATAGTATTATTGGTAAATAATAAATAGAGATTGCTTGTCTTCATCTTTTCCTGTTTATATCTCTTTTATTTCCTTGTCTTGCCAAGACTTCAAGTACTATGTTGAATAGAAGCAGAGAGAGTGGACACCTTGCCTTTTTCTTTAGCTCAGTAACAATGCTTCTAGATTTTCTCCAAGCATCACGGTGCTAGAGGATGGTTTGTTGCACATAGTCTTTCGTATATTGTGTCACGCTCATTGCTAATCTCTACCATTTTTTTTTTCATGAAGAGATTTTAGATTTTATCAAAAGCTTTTTTTGGTGCCTTTGAGATGATCATGTGGTTTCTGTCTTTGAGTCCATTTATGGATGGATTATATCTATTAATCTACATATGTTGAACCATCTTTGCATTGCCAGAATGAAGTCAACTTGGTCATGAGGAGTATTTTTTTGTAAATGATCTTGAATTCAGTTTGCAAGCATTTTACAGAGAATTTTCATCAATATTTACCAGGGGAAGATTGGTCTGTAATTTTCTTCATATGCTTTTACTGAATTATGTTTTCATATTTTATGTTGACCACTGTCTTAGTCAGGATTACTATTGCGGCAATGACCATGACCAAAGAAACTTTGGGAGGAAAGAATTTATTTGGCTTATGCTTCTACATCACAGTTTATCATCAAAGAAAGTCAGGACAAGAACCTAAGCAGTTCAGGAACCTGGAGGCAGGAGTTGATACAGAGGCCATGGAGGGGTGCTGCTTACTGGCTGACTTTCCACGGTTTGCTTTCATATAGCACCCAGGACTACCAGTGGGTGGGCCTTCCCACATTAATCACTATTTAAGAAAATGCCCCACAAACTTGCCTACAGCCTGATTTTTATGGAGGCATTTTTTTCAATGAGGCTCCCCCATTCCTGATTGTGTCAAGTTGACATAAAACCAGCAGCACAACTGACCCCTTGTCAACTTGACACACAAACACATCATTTTCCAGTTAGAACCCCTTCTTTCTCATTTATCCTCAACATGGAACTTCATATTAACATCACAATATAGACATAAATAACTTTAAAAGCCCCACAGTTCTTCCAAATTCAAACACATTAAAAAAGTTTAGTCTCTTTAAAATACCATCTCTTTGAAAATCCAAAGTCTCTTAATATTTTTAACTATTTCAGCTGTGGGCTCCTGTAAAATCTTGGTGGTTATCTCATGGTGCTGGCATCTCCAAAATCCTGGGGTCCCTTGCTATAACTGGGCTTTATTTTCAAAAAGAACCTCTCCAGGGCTCTCTTCAGGAACTCCAGCCCTGCCACGCAGTGCCAAAACTCAATTACACTCTATGTCCATTTTATGCTTTAAAAGCTAGTACCACCTGGGTGGTTCTTACTTTACCAAGTTCAGCTGTTAGCATGAGGGCACGCCTTCAGCCCCTTCTGAAATAGTTTTTGTGCACAGACCCTGAGAAAACGCTTCCCAGGAGGTTTCACTTCAGTGATGCTTATCTCTCCTTAATCACCTCTAATTCCTTAGCTCTACCTAACCAGCATCTATTTTCCCAGTAACTCAAAGATATCACTTCAATGGTGCTGGTCTCTTGTTAATTACAACCAACTCTTCAGCCCCAGAATTCAAAATAGCATGCAGCCCTGAAAGAATCTTTAAACTTCCCTCTGAAACTTCACAAGCTAGACCTCCACTATCTGTACAGTCCTCAACAATCTCATCTTCTAAGCTCCAACAGAACAGCCCACTGAGCTCTCAACTCAATGGCTTTTTTAGTCCAAAGTTCCAAAGTCCTTTCACAAACACCCCCCAAACATGGTCTGGTCTGTCACAGAAATACCCCACTACTTTGGTATCAACTTGTCCTAGGTTTGCTATTGCTGTGATAAAACGTCATGACCAAAGCAACTTAGAGAGGCAAGAGTTTATTGAGTTTATGCTTCTATATCACAAGTCATCATTGAAAGAATTTGGGACAGGAACTCACGCAGGAATGCATGCAGAGGCCATGGAGGGTTACTGGTTTGCTCTCCATGGTTTGCTAAGCCTGCTTTCTTACAGCCCCCAGGACCACCAGGGATGGCACCATCAGCAATGGGCTAGGCCTTCTCACAGCAGTTACTAATTAAGAATGTGCTCCACGGGTTTGCCTACAGCTGGATCTTACGGAGGCCTCTTCTCAATGAGGCCCATTCATGTCACATGACTCTAGCTTGTGTCAAGTTGACAAAAAAAAAAAACTGGCAAGCACAGCCGGGTTACTTCTCTCACTTGGCTCTTTGTCTTTGTTTTTTTGGAACATATGTGTGTATTCTTGGAGTTGTGTAAAGAATTATAATTGTTGTTTTGAATTCTCTGAAGTTCTTCCAGGCCATCTCATTGAGGCCAATTACTATGGGATCAGTAATATTTAGAGGAGATTTTTTTTTTCTTGATTTTTTTTTCCATGTTTTTGATTGTGTGTTGTGTCTGGAATTTGTTTATTGGTTCTTTTTCTTCCTCTTTCTATCTTTTAACTCTTTTCGATCTTTTAATTCAAGTTGCATTTTTCTTTCAGTGGAACTATTTGCAGGACTTGTGAGAGAGCAAAGTCATGGTAAGCTTGAGCTGTTCTTTTCTCGGTGGGCCTGGTATTCAGGGCCACAGACTCTGGTCCGAGTCTTCTTCTCAGAGTCTGTCACTGCCTGCACTGTTACTCCAGCTGGTCCCTGGCTGTGTGCTCATCTGCTGTGGCTTTCTGCATCTGGAGGCTTTACTCAGGGTTAGCTCTGGTACATTCTCCATTTTGGCAGACTCTCCATCTGTTGTGCATCCTCTTACTCTTCAGGGTCGGTCTTCCCCTGTGTCTTCCATTGGGTCAGATGTAGCACCTCCCACAGCCCCAGATTCTGTATGTTGTGCAGCCCCTACATACTATATGCACTTCACCGTGGTCTCCCTGGAAATGGGTAGAGATGTAAGAAAATTCTAGGTCCATATGTATTTTTTCCTGTGAGTTTGTTCTATTTTCAAAACTGTGGTATAGGAGAACTGATGTATACTATTAAATGGCTAGGATTATTGTTATCCAATTTAAAGCAAATATTTAGAATTGTGAAAAAAACACACACTAAAAACTATTTGTTAAGTTATTAGTGTTAAGAGAAGAAAATTCTTGGACCTCCAAAAACACTAAGCAGCAGAAAAAAACTTATCCAAATGTCACTCTCTGTTGCACGAATAAAGGAAACTCAGGACCAGATCTCTGGGAAAGGTGGAGATATCAGAGAGAAGAAACCCCACAGTCAGATCTCACCCAGCTGTCTTCCAGCTTCCTTAGCCTCACTCCTCCTGGCTTCTTCTGCCTTCTCTGTCTTTCTATGCCTGCCTTAATACTTTCTTCACTCAATTAAGGCATGGGCACCACCACTGCCTGCCTGGGAGCCTGGAACTCCTTCTGTAAACTAAAATGACCTCAAACTCAGATTGGATTAAAGGCGTAGGTCACCACTCCTGGGACAGTCCCTGTGCTGGGTTTAAAGGTGTGAGTTACCACTGTCTGATCCTCCTAGACTGACTGTGCTTAGTTAGATCCCTCTGATATCTCTGACTGTTTTTATTATATTTGAAAATATCCCCACAACTTTCCCAGGAATATTTACTTTTTTTAGTGAGGTTAGAAGGGATCACTTTTTCCTTACCTTCTGTCCCTCACCAACCATCCACCTTTAATTCTAGCATTAGGAAGGTAGAGGCAGGCTGGTCTCTGAGTCTGAGGTCAGAACAAGTTCCAGAACAAGTTCCAGGATAGCCAAGGCTACACAGAAAAACCCTGTCTCAAAAAAAAAAAAAAAAAAAAAATCAAAACCAAACCAAACCAAACAAAAAATAAACAAACAAAGATGTGGGTAGTTAGACCCGAATATTTCTGTCACTGAGTGTATCACATTAACTGTATAGAAGCCTGGTACGATTTGGTATAAACAAAAGTTGACAGCTCAAAAGCCCTCAGCTGCCACTAAATGTGAACAGGGCTGTGAACAGCCACAAACTGAAGATGCTTTTCTCAAAGTATTTTTGTGTCAATGGGACATAGATTTGAACACCATCTCACCTGCCTTATTTCTGGAATAAATACTATGAAAAATTCATGCTCCACCTTGGCTTTCTGAATTCGTGTTGTTGTTCTGAGAATGAACACAGGGCTTTGTGCACGCTAGGTGAGAAGTAAAGCAGTGGATTCCATCCCATCCCCTCCACTTCTCATTCAAGCACTATTTTATTGAAGCATCAAGTAGCATTAGATTTTCTGGTTGTCTTACTCTTTTTTTAGACAGGAAAAATTATAAGAAAATATGGTATTTTAAAATATTTTTTTAAAAAAGTAAAAAACCCCAGCTAGAATAGACAGACATTCTTTAAAATGTGGTTTTAATAAGAACAATGGACATAATATATGCATATATAATACTATATCTTCTTAGCTATAATACACTATCTTCTTAGCTATAATACTATACATATGAATATATTATAGCTAAGAAGTTAGTGACAATTTATTAAATTAATATATAGTTAAATAATGTACTAACATATAGCCAAGGGAAATGATGTTGACCAAAGTATATTTAGTAAATAAAAATGCAATATGGTCTTTGATTAAAACAATATGTGTATGTGTAGATTTGTTCTTATGCACAGAAAGTTCTGGAAACGTATATACGTTAGCACTTGTCTCTGAATTGATAGAGCTATGAATATTTAAGGTGCTTCTGTCTTTCCTGATTGTATTATTTTTTTTGCTATTCATTACATTTTTATATCGTAATAAAAACCAATAACTTAAAATAAAAAGAAAAAAAGGGAGTCGTTTAAGAGTTTGTCCTGAGTGTTTGCAGAGGTAGAGGAATGCAGAGGTAACAATTGCCATCTCCTGCCAGTCCGCCTGTAGAGGAACCATACAGAAGAGCTGGCAGATGAGCGCACAGTGGCCCTTTCATCTTCGCCTCCCCATTCCCAGGCTCCACTTATCCTGGTTAGTGTCTGCGGAGAAGTTAACAGGGCCAGGCGCCACCTGCTCGGTGAGGCTGCTTTGATTTAGCAGAGATGGAAATAAGGTGATTTTCATAGACGTATCCACTGAAGTTTATCATCCGTGTTTGATCTTCCTAAGAGTGTTGGGAAAGAGGTTGGACATAAATCGTTCATAAGAGCAACTCTTTGATCCAATTGTGGACTTAGAAACGGAAATTTAAAATATCCTAAAGTATGTAGCTTGTGGCCCAGACACGGAACGGGGGGGGGGGGGGGGGGGGGGCAATTGTACTGCCCTGTGTAAGCAGGTCCTTCAAGCTGAACCAAGAGACTTTCGTTCCTTTGTACAGGCCTCTGATTCTTTTAGAGCTTGAGCTTGTAAATTATCTGTCTGGCTGTTGGCAGCAAAACCCCAAGCTTCTATTTCCAGAGAAGAGTCACTTTTTAAAAAACAAGTCTGGTCATTTGTCATTTTCCAGAAATAGTAGAGAGGTTCCAGAAACCCTTAGGAACACTCTAAGAGCGCAGGGTGCCCCCAGTAAAACAGCTGGGCTTGGGGATGGCGTCTGAGCCATGTGGAGGGTATGAAAGCAGGGCAGCCATGTGGAGGAGGGCCAGACTGTGTCCAGCCTGAGGAAGGCTTTCCAATGAAGTGAAACAGTGTCTTTCCTCAGTGTGACAGACACATTACTTTTCTGGTAGCTTGGGGGGCATTTTCTGGTTCTCCACCAGCAAAGAGGAATTCTGAGAAACGAACTATGGTTAACTTAAATGTTACTTACTTGCCTGTTTATTTATTTTTAGTGCCCAGCTCTTCACTGCGTTCATGTCATGAATCTGTTGAGTTGACTATTATTATTTTTCTTGTCTTTGGGCTGAATGCGATCCAATCAAGAGTCACCTGTGTAATTTTGACTGCTTCTAGCCTTTGCTCAATGGCAGTTGTTCTCAAACGAATATACAACAGAAATAAATGTTCTGCTAGAGCGGGTCACATGACTCAGGGTGATGCAAGGAGGACCTGAGGAAATTTGGTGGTTTTCCAAAGGGAGAAAAGTTCCATATTTTAAAAAAAGAACGATATTGTGGATGGCTCGTACCGTTCTCGATCTGCTGTCATATCTAGACATGTCCCCAGGATCTTGTACAGTTGTCTTGGGGCCCATGAGGTGTGAATGAAATGAGAAGAGAGCATCGTGGGGGGTCTTTGGTGACCACCCCACTGCACCCAGGGGCTCCACAAGTCAGCCTGGGCATTGATTTTTTTTTAATTTATTTTTATTTTTTTGTGCACTATGATTGAACGCTGGGCTTCACGCATGCTAGGCAAGGGCTCTGCTCTGGCCCATCTTTTCTACAAGCAGTTTTTAAACATTTAAAATCTGTGATAAGATTTAATTCTGGTTCCTGGCTTGGCTTGAATTAACAGTCTACCTGTTTCAACCTCTCAGTTAGTTAGAATAACAAGCTACACCACCATGCCTGCTCCTCCTCACCCCGGCTTCTTATGTGAAGTAACAGACTTTGTTTTTGTTTAAAACACATTGTAGAACCTGCTTACCTGCAGTTGAAATGCATCCTGTCTCGCCAACTTCCATAGTTGGTTTCAGAAAAACTGGAGATTTTCTCTTATGTGTTAAACACACATGGAGAGGGTTGACAAAGGCTCTGCCCCTGACAACTTGTGGTGCAAATGTGGAAATAGGAAATCTTGCCACAAGAAGCCCAGGCACGTGTGGCTCAAGACCACCGCTCTGGAAGTTCCAAGCTGTGTGCTTCTGTCACTTTCTCTACTCTGGGTGTCCTAGCAGAATAGAAAGGCCGAACTCAATCAGGAGATAAGGCTTGGCAGGCTCCTGTGTTTGAGTGCTTGGTCCCAAGCTGGTGACATTGTTTTTGGAAGATAGCGAAGGCCAAGGAGGTATGGCCTGGCTGGCCATTGAAGGCCTAGCTCTGAGTCCAGCCTTGCTCTCTCTGCTTCCTGCCTTCTGTGAGGTTCCTATATCCAGATGGGGCCATGTCTACCGCCTGGATTTCCAGCGGTGACAAACCATTCTGTTACCTGAAGCTCTGATAAAAAATGGGACAAAATAATCTCTCTTCTCTGAAGTCATTTCTTGTAGAGAGCCGCGTGGCCGCACCTTAAAGATGGCGCTGGCTTCCACCTTCCACCTTCCCAACGGTGAGAGCTCTCTGAGATAAACAACTCATTATTTGGCTAAGGCTAAGCTCGTGGCTTGCTTCCAGGTGTGGCTTGCTTCCGTGCACCTGGATCTATTGGCATGGCCCACGAGGCGCCCCGTGACTAGCAGTCCAGAGGGTATTTAGCTGGGAGCGGGTTTTCCCCAGTGGCAGAAGAAGTTTCAAGGTCCTGAATAAACCACTGAAAGAAGAGCCTGGTGTCATGTCGTCCTTGCTAGCGAGGTTGCGCGCAACAATTTCTGTCTTTTTTTTTTTTTTCCCCAGACCATAAGAAAAGTAGCTAACACTGGTAATGAGTAAAGCATGTTAGGTGAGAGGAACAAAATAGAGTGATGGAGATAGCTGAGCTTCTTCACCATGATGCCTGGCCTGAGAAAGAGCATGGTTCCAAGAGAAGCCAGGAGGGCTGAGAGACTGGGAGGGCTAAGCCCTGGGAACTGAGCTAATGACGATGTGTACAAGGTAGACCAGACAGAGAAGCAGTGCAGGCATGACCAGGTGCCAGATTTGGGGGTCTTAAAGCATAGGCACAAGATATTATGGTTATAAGATCCATTTTTACTTATTAATCCATTCAACAAGTAGTTTTGCTTCTTTACTACTAAAAGCTTATTGGAGCTCTTCCGACAGTTTGGGTAGTTCTTCTCACCAGTGGTGAAATAAGAAACCAATGGTGTGGTAGTTTGAATGTAATTGGCCCCATAAACTCATAGGGAGTGGCACTATTGAAAAGTGTGACCTTGGTGAAGTAGGTATGGCCTTGTTGAAGGAAATGTGTCACTGTGGAGGCGGGCTTTGAGGTCTCTTTGCTTAAGCTTCACTCAGTGTCATAGTTCACTTCCTGTTTGCCTTCTGATGAAGATGTAGCCAGCACCACAGCTGCCTACATGCCATCATGCTCCCCATCATGATAATGGACTGAACTCTGAACTCTAAGCCATCTCAATTAAATGCTTTTCTTTAGTAGAGGAGCCATGGTCATGGTGTCTCTTTACAGCATAGAAACCCTAACTAGGACAAGTGGTGGTTAAAATTTTGGAAAACAATGGTGAATCATGATTGTGATTCAAAATAGATCTCAAAAAGATATTCTAAGCCAGCTTTGTTGATTCCTACTAAGCTCTAGTTTCAAAAAAGAAAGACTGCCTATCACACTATGTCTCATTTTTAAAAAGATTTATTTATTTTGTTTGACATGTTTGTTTTGCATGCATGTGTGGCTGTGCACCATGTGCACACAATGCCTACAGAGGTCAGGAGAGGGTGGGGAAGATCTAGGGAACTGGAGTTACAGTGGGTTTTAAGCTGCTATGGGGGGTACTGGGAGGGTCTCTGTAGCAGCACAGGGCTTTTAAGCACTGAGCCATCTCTCCAGCCTCTGGGGGATGGGGTTGAGGATCTCTTAAATTTTAATGTAACTGTGTTCTATCTGCCTCATGAGAAACATAAGAACCTAAAATTGGCTGAACTTTTGTAGAGTAGCTATGAGCAACACATAATAACACACACACACACACACACACACACACACACACACACAGAGTTGCTTTTCTTCACAAGACACTCACTTCAACTTTAACAGACATGCTGTTCAGCTTCATGAAACCATGCTGCAAATCCTTAGACATGAAGAAACAGGACAGACCCTCCCCCCTAAAAAATACTGGCAGCTCAACAGGGCCCAAATGATCTTTGAGTGTGTTCTTTTTACCTCTTATTTTCTTGTTAATCTCTTGTTTATTAAAACACAAATAAAACATAAGGTCCTGTTAGGAGCCCTCTGATGATACTGCTAACAAAATTAGAAACAGATAGTTTTAGATATTCTGCTCTGGCCAAGGGATTCTAGTTAGTGAAGATACATAATACAGAGCAAGACTAGTTTTGACACCCAAGGTTTGCCCAGATCTACGTATCAATCATAAAGTTCTATTTTTATGTACATTTGTACAAAAATATTGAAGCTCACACAGTCTAAGGTATTGCTTTGGAATGAAACATAATTCCAGTTTTTAATGTTTGAGACTTACCCATTTATTTTTATTTATGTGTGTGCATATGTACAAGAAATGTATCAAATATAATATAACTTTATGTAGCTTTTATTTTTTTATTTATAACTACCTATTTAGCCAGGTTCATAGTATTCTAGCCAGCCCCAGAGTATTTCAGTCAACCCCAGAGTATTTCAGTCAACCCCAGAGTATTTCAGTCAGCCCCAGAGTATTCCAGACAGCCCCAGAGTATTTCAGTCAACCCCAGAGTATTCCAGTCAGCCCCAGAGTATTCCAGTCAGCCCCAGAGTATTCCAGTCAGCCCCAGAGTACTCTTGATCTTCCTCTGTGGTAGGATTTACTTGTCACTCACTGCAGAGAAGGAGCTGGGAGGGCCTTTTAGAAACTTAGGGCTTCTCTCTCTGTGTTCTGAATTAGAGGGAATCTCCCTGAACTTAGTGTTTCTCCACTCCTCCCTCCCTTCTTCCTTCCCTCCTTTGTTCCCTCCCTCCTTTCCCCCTCCCTCCCTCCCTCCCTCCCTCCCTCCCTCCCTCCCTCCCTCTCTCCCTCCCTCCCTCCCTCCCTCCTTCTATTTCTCTCTTCCTTTACCCCCTCCCTCTTTTCTTGCTGTATGGTAAAACCTAGCCTCAAACTCACGTTTGTTATCCTCCTGCCTCACCCTTCAGCATGCTGGGATTATAAATTCAGTCCACCACACCTGGCTGCTGCTTTCTCTTCATCAACAAATTATAGCCATATTTCAAAAGCACTTGTTTTACTTCCTGACAGGCTTTCCTAAACCTATTGGAAGTTTTCTTTCTGTACAGTATAGGACAACTGTTGCAATGTGGGTTTCTTGGTCCCAGACGGCCAGAGGCCCAGACCCACAGACCTGCGCGCCAGACCCATTAGTTGCCCGTTGCTGCCACTCAGGTCCCCAGAAATGACTGAGACGCTTATATTAACTTTATGCTGTTTGGCCTATGGCTCAGGCACTAGTTATCTCTTACATCTTCACTCAACCCATTTCTATTAATCTGTCTGCCACATGGTCCGTGGCTCACCTGTGTTCCTTACATGTTGTTCCTTGGGCGGCTTGCTCAGGTCTGCCCGACTCGCCCTGCTTTTCCTACCTATGCTCTGATTTCTCCTCCTACTTTTTCTATGGTGCCTGTCATGGCCCAAAACAGCTCCTTTATTAAAGATTGATATTCACAGCATACAGAAAGGCATTCCCACATCAGACAGCTCCCTCACATTCTCAGAAGTCCTTTCCTTCAAGTGTACCTGGATGGGTTGGTTCTTGGGTGAGGGGAACATGAAAAATATTAGATGTTGCAGTGGTTGGAGTTTCACAGCCTGAATCTATGCAGCAGAATATTATTATTAATTATTTAATTTCATGAGAGAGAAAGAAATTAGGAAAAAAATGTCTAAAAATGATAAAGTGTGATAATTTAAAATGTTAAGAAACACTATTTTAAATTTAAAAATAGCTGATACATTGCCTACATTTCCCCTTTCAACTTATCTGTCTGTCTCCAGGAGACCCAAACTTATCTATTCTCTCTCACACTTCCTCTCTGTGCATGCGCATAATGTTGAAATCGGGTACCCCATTTCAACAGCATAACACTATTATACTAATTGTTTATGACTATAAGCTCCATAGACTCCTTCAGCACAAGGTCCTTGGCCAACTTATAGCTGTATTTCACACGAGTAGCATACAGTAAGGTTTCAAAAATCTGTACACTAACACTAATGTTAATTCAGACTCTGCATCTGATAACACTCTATATATGGTTACTCATTTCCCAGTCAAGGTTATGCATTAAGTAAGTGGGTATGGGTTCCTCTAAAGGATGAAGCATTGTTACCAGAGAATTTGCTGTAGAGATACAGAGTCCTTGTGCCTGGGGTGGGGTTTATACTTTAGATACTGAGTTCTGAAAGTAAAAATTGGCCCGGAGTTGGAAATGGAGCCATGAATTATGACTTTCAAATAGAGAAGCTACTGTCAGCTTCTCCATTTCTCACATAATGGAAAAGAAGAAAAAGAGAAAACTCTTTCCTCTTCCTACACCATGCAATGCATTCTTTCCTTCATTCTGACTGGGCTAATGCCAAGACGATAGCGATAATATTGGAATACAGGGCTGTGTGCAGACTGGTTTGTTCTCCAGGCCCACTGTTATGAGGTTAGGTTAAAAAGGGGAGTAGACACCTATCACTGAAACCTGATGTACCTGAGGCTGCTCTCTAGAAGATGTTTCTTTGTTCTCCTGTGTGCAGTCAGTGCACAGGACGCTGACTGCCTCCACCCCAGTTCCTGGAACCATAGCCTGATTATCTCATCATATTTTCCATCTGCAGAAGAAAGCACTGGAGATGAATTGACAGGGACATTTTCAGATAATATAAAACTAGAGCAGGGAGTGAAGTGGTTTTGAAACTTATACGAACATCCTTGTTTCCAGCACGAAAGAGTTCCAAACAAAATGTTTAGGATGAGGGAAACTATGTCTCGAGGTGTCTGGCAGAGCATACAAAACCACTAAAGGGAAAAAGAATTCCTATTCCCCTCATAAAATCAGAGTAACAGATTTGCTGCCAAATGACCTGGTATTTTAAATAACTGCATTTTGTGTTCTGAGGTTATATTGTGTAGTATGACTCAAGCGTGATCTCCATGGGGCCAGTCTTCTTCTTCATTTTTAATTGAAAAGGTTTTATTTTTACATACCGACAACTGTTCCCCTTCTCTCCCCTCTTCCCAGCCTTCCCTCCCTTCTGACTTCATCCACTCCTCCTCTGTTTCTCTTCAGAAAAGAGCAAGTCTCCTAAGGATATCATCCAGACATGGGATGTCAAGTTGCAGTAAGACTAGGCATCTCCCCTTTATTGAGGCTGGATGAGACAACACAGGGTAAGGAAAAGGGTCCCTAAAGCAGAAAAGGAGTCAGACAGACCCTGCTCCCTGTGTTAGGAGTCCCACAAGAAGGCCAAGCTATAACTGTAACATATATGCAGAGGGCCTATGTCAGTCCTATGGAGGCTCCCTGGTTTTCAGTTCAGTTTTACTCTCCTGGCTCCTATCACCCTACCTTTCCTGCAGGATTCCCTGAGCTCTGCCTAATGTTTGACTGTGGGTATCTGCATCTGTTTTCAACAGTTGCTAGATGAAGCCTCGGTGAGGGCTCAGGTGTGGGAGAGGGAGGATGAGGGAGAGAGTACTGGGAGAGACATCTGAAACTGGGGGCATCTCAGACACAAGCTAGGAAATTAGTGCAATGGAAATGTTCAGGAACCTGTAAGGGTGACCCTAGCTAACACTCCTAGAAAAGGAGGATACAAAGCCTGAACTAGCCAGTCCTATAACCAGGAAAAATTTCCAGTGGAGGGTTTTGGACACTAACCCATCAACATAACCTTTGACCTACAATTTATCCTGCCCATAAGATGTGGTAGGGTAAATGTAGCACAAAAAATTCTGAGAGTGGGAATTGTGGGATGTCTGAGTTAGGGTGTCTACTGCTGTAAAGAGACTCCATGACCATGGCAACTCTTGTAAAGGAAATCACTTAGTTGATGGTTTACAGTTCAAAGGTTTATTCATTATCATCACTGGAGGGAACATGGTGACATGCAGGCAGACATGGCAGTGAAGAAGGAGCTAAGAGTTCATCTTGCAGGAGCAGTATCAAAAAGTGAACTGATGCACGGGGTGTGGCTTGAGTATCTATGAAACCTTAAAGCCCGCCTATACAGTGACATAGTTCCTCCCATAAGGCCACACTCACTCTGATGAAGCCACACCTCCTAATAGTGACACTCCCTTTGAGGATTCATTTTCATTTAAACCACCAAATAGAAATCCCAGGAAGTCTTTCAGCTTATTACTTTTTTTGGAATAAAAACCATAGCCAAATTTCTTAGTATAGAGAAAAAACATATCTTATTTCCAAATTGATCAAGTATTCAAACAAAAATACTTTTATCAGCTATGATTGTTAAAACTCACCTTAATATTAGCTTATCATATGCTGATAATTTTTTTTTTGTTAGATGAACTAGAAACCCACATACAATTAAAAACACCATCAGATAGTATTATTTAATTGTTCCTATGTTAGTGTTTTTTTATTTTGTAATTCTCTACTTGTTTTTTTCATTGGGAAATAGGTGGTTGTGGATTATGCTCATTGTTAATTTAAAAAAACTGATTGGCTAATAGCAGAGCAGAAAGAGATTGGGAGAGATGGACTGATGCAGAGAGAATGGTGAGAGGAAGGATAGAGTCAGGAGAGTTGGGGAGATGTCAGCCCACCTTGGAGCAAGCAGAACATGTAGAAAATGAGGTAGCAGCTCTCAGCCTCTGCTGTTTCCCCCCATTGCAGCTCCAATTGCAGACCAGTAGGCAATGAAACTAAGAGTTGGTTCTTTGAGAAAGTAAATAAGACAGACAAATCCTTGCCCAAACTAACCAAAATGCAGAGAGAGAATATCCAAAGCAACAAAATCAGAAAGAAAAAGGGAGACATAAAAACAATGAGGCAATCAGAAAATCATCAGGTTATGCTTCAAAATCCTGTACTCCACACAATTTGAAAATCTAAAATAAATGGACAATTTTCTGGATAGTTACCACATACCAAAATTAAATCAAGACCAGATAAACAATTTAAATAGACCCATAACCCTTAAGGAAATAGAAGCAGTCACTAAAAGTCTTCTAACCAAAAAAGAAAAAAAGTCCAGGGCCAGATGGTTTTAGTTCAGAATTCTATCAGAATTTCAAAGAAGAGCTAATATCAGTACTCCTAAAACTGTTCCACACAATAAAAACAGAAGGAAGGTTGCCAAACTCTTTTATGAGGCTACAGTTACCCTGATACCCAAACAATACAAAGATGAAACAAAGAAAAAGAATTACAGGCCAATATCCCTCATAAATATCGATGCAAAAATACTCAAAAAAAATATTGGCAAACTGAATCCAAGAACACATCAAAAAATTATCCACCATGATCAAGTAGGCTTTACTGAGAGATGCAGGGTTGGTTCAACATAAGAAAATCTGTCAGTGTCATCCACCATATAAATAAACTAAAAGAAAAAAACACATGATTATCTCATTAGAAGCTGAAAAAGTCTTGGACAAAATCCAACATCTCTTCATGACAAATGTCTTGGAGAGATCAGGAGTACAAGGAAAATACCCTAAATAGAATAAAGGCAATTTACAACAAGATGACAGCCAACATCAAATTAAATAAAGAGAAACTTAAAGTAATTCCACTAAAATCAGGAACAAGACAAGGCTGCCCTCTCTCCCCATATATATTCAATATAGTACCTGAAGTTCTAGCTAGAGCAATAAGTCAACAAAAGGATATCAAGGGGCTGCAAATTGGAAAAGAAGAAGTCAAATTATTACTATTTGCAGATGATATGATCATATACATAAGTGACCCCCAAAATTCTACCAGGGAACTCCTACAGCTGATAAACACCTTCAGTTATGTGGTAGGATACAAGATTTACTTAAAAAAAAAATCAGTAGCCCTCCTATATACAAGTTATAAATGGGCCAAGAAAGAAATCAGAGAAATATCATACTTTACAATAGCCACACATAATACAAAGTACCTTAGAATAACTCTAACCAGGAAGTGAAAGAGCTATATTACAAGAACTTTAAGTCTTTGAAGAAAGAAATCTAGGGAGATATCAGAAAATGGAAATATCTTCCATGTTCTTGCATAGGTTGGATCAACATAGTAAAAATGGCAATCTTACCAAAAGCAACCTACAGATTCAATGCTATCCCCATTAAAATCTAAACACAATTCTTCACAGACAGACCTTAAAAGAACAATACTCAATTTCACATATGATAGCAAAAACCAAAATAGCTAAAACAATCTTATACAATAAAGCAACTTATAGAGGCATCACCATTCCTAACTTCAAGCTCTACTATAGAGCTGTAGTAATAATAATAATGATATAATAATAATAATAATAATAATAATAATAATAATAATAATAAAAAGCTTTGTATTGGCTTAAAATGTTGACATGTGGACTAATGGAATAGAATTAAAGACCCTCCCATTAATCCACACACCTATGAACACCTAATTTTTGACAAAGAAGCTAAACTGTATAATGGAAAAAAAGAAAGCATCTTCAACAAATGGTTCTGACATAACTGGATGTCAACATGTAGAAGATTGAGAATAGATCCATACCTATCACCATGCACAAGACCAAAGACCAAATGGACCAAAGACTTTAACATAAACCCAGTTACACTGAGCTTGATAGAGAAAGTAGGAAGTAGCCTTGAACACATTGGTACAGGAAACCATTCTCTACACATAACACCAGTAGCACAGACACTGAGAGTAACAATTAATAAATGGGACCTCCTGAAACTGAGAAGCTTCTGTAAGGCAAAGGACACTCCCAATAAGACAAAATGGCAGTCTATATAATGGGAAAGATTTTTGCCAACTTCATATCTGACAAAGGGCTGATCTCCAAAATATATAAATCACTCAAGAAACTAGACGTCAAAAACCGAATAACCAATTTTAAAACGGACTACAGTTCTAAGTGGAGAATTCTCATCAGAAGAATTTCAAATGGCCAAAAGACATTTAAGGAAATGCTCAACATCTTTCTGCCATCAGAGAAATGCAAATCAAAACAATTCAGATACCACAATGGCTAAGATCAAAAACACTGATGACAGCTTATGTTGGAGGGGATGTGGAGAAAGGGGAACACGCCTTCACTGCTGGTAGGGGTGCAATCTGGTACAGCCACTCTGGAAATCAGTAAGGTGGTTTCTCTGAAAATTGGAAATCAATCTACCTGAAGACCCAACGATACCACTATCGGGCACGGGATGCTCAATCATACCATAAAGACACTTGCTCAGCTATGTTCATAGCAACATTATTTGTAATAGCTAGAACCTGAATACAACCTTGATTCCTCTCAATTGAAAAATGGGTAAACAAAATGTATACTTATACAATGGAGTATTATTCTCAGTGACTACTCTCAATATTCAAATTATAATAAAGATTAAAGTAATTGAATGTTTTCAGGAGGGAAAAAAATCAAAGGTTTATGGAAGCTGTGAGGATATGAAAAAGTGTTTTAGGGCATGTGAAAATGGGCCTTAAAATGATAATACAATGTTAAAACTTTGAAGTTCAATTTTAAGGACAGTCTATGGAGTTTTGATACGTTAATAATCTAGTCTTGGTGAAAGTTAGAAGCACTGGCCATGAACACTTTTAATAAGATAAAATTATTATAGTCAGAGGCTCAAAAAAGTTAAATTTTCTTTGGCTGTTTTCTAAATAAAGACTTAAAAGTGTCTCCATTGTGCTGAAAACACCTCTGTTAAATCGACATGTATCCAGTCCTCTGTCTAAGAGGAACAAGTATTTATGCTTCCACCCTAGAACCATCCTTTGGGTCCTCTCACCCTTCTCCTGTCTGTCCTCCTTCCTGTCAGGATATTTCTCTTACTGCAGATGAGTGTTCATGTTTCTGTCAGGCCTTGTTTTTACGATGATCAAAGGTGTGAATTCACTTGAGTTCTTCGTAGACTCATCAGCTGCTTTTTCTACAATGAGGACATCGTGTAGACTACAGACAGCAGTCCTGCTGGCATACCCTAAACTTCTGTCTCTTTTTGTCAACTTAAAAAAAAAAATCATGAAAGGTTTAGGGAGTTGTGACTTGGATCCATCTGTCACTGCTCAAATGGGCTTCAGATTCCTTGCCTGAGAAAGGCCTGGGGATTTCAAGCATATGCCAGTGATAAAAATCCTCCCAAGTCTTCAACTGTACTTTCTGTCCATAGTCTATATCTGTCTCAGTAGATTTCCATTCAGCTGATAGGTATAATGCAAGAAACAACTTTAGCCCTGCAATTACTCATTACCCTAGCCTCAGGTGGTCCTGCAAAACTTGTCAGCCCTCAATTTTTTGACAGCCCAAAAGCTTTCTCAGGAGAAAATTGGTGAAATGTGTAACCTGACCATGGTACGTAAACAGATGCTTCTGATGGGATTTCCTAAGGTCTCCTACCCTCACCTGCTTATTTGAGCCTCTGCTTTGGACCAGCAGACTTCCCTCTTCTCAAGCTCCCAACCAACAAGAAATAGCCAGAGAACTAACATTCTCCCTTATCATCAACAAAAGGCTAGAAAGTTAAACCCAAAGTGGTCCCCCAAAGGGAAGTGCTGATGACAATGTCCTAAACAGGACTTTGGCTGGATAAACAGAATTGTTATTGAGTAAACGGAGGTCTAAAGGTAGATTTCTATTTATTAGGAACCTTCTTTAATTTGCCCCAAGGTTCAGCCAATTTGGGCAAGAACATCTTGTTCCTGGTCAATGAAAACAGCATTCCTACCCTGTTGACTGTCACAGAAAATATACTTCCTTTTCCACCATTTTGCTCTTCTCTCTGTACCCTCCCTTGCCCCAGAGATAGCCTTGGCAGTTTGATCCCAATAATAAACTTTTTTTTTGGTTGTTTTTTTAACCTACGGAGCAGTTCAATCCCATGGTTTCATTGCAACCTGGATTATAATATTAATACAGGAAGAAACCAAAGAGAACCATTCATTAGCTTTTTTATTGAATATAAATTATGTGCAAAGACCTGTGCAAGGTTCTTTAGTTAAAAAATAAAATAAATATGACTCAATAATTAGGTTAGTGTTTCATACAATAAAGATATATCCTAGGAGATTTCCCATAGAAACAAATGCGCCTCAAATCTTGCTTCTACCACAGCAATAATTTTTATGGGACCAAAAGTTCCTCCCACCAAAACTTCTTGGGCATAATGGACCGGTTGTGCCCTGGAACTGTGAACCAAAGGAAAACGTTCTTTCCCAAGGTTGCTGTTTCTAAGCGTTTTTCCTACATCCATGAGACCACAGATGCAAAAACAATATCTGTTTATTTCAAGTTGCTTTATATCCCTTGATATCAAAAGAGACGTAGCTAACAGTAAGTTGTGCCAAAGTGAAGACAGTAGAACTAACCAGTGGCCCCACATTGCCAGTGCTCTTGCTTCTGCAAATGCATGAAGTAGAATCAAGTAGGAAAATCCAATGATTAGACATTGGCGAATTTAGTGATTTACTTAAAGCACTTCTTGCACTGCCTGCTTGCCACTCCTGACTCCATTTGCTACTTGGGATAGAATAACCTGGAGGAATAGCTGATGCACTGGGTTGTTTCCCTTAGCAGGCAGCCAACTGCCACTTACACTTATATCAAATCTTGCTTGCTTGCCCACTCCACCTTATGGTTTAGAGCATAAAATGAAGATGCAAACTGGACCCAGCACTGAAATCTTTCAGGAGCTGTCCTGGCTGTGCTCCATAGATGGTATCTCCTCTCTTCCACTCTCACTGAGTGTTTATTCCAGAAAGATTTCAAAAACATGCGAAGAGCCTGCATCTGCCCTTGGAAAGGTGGGGCAATCCTATGTCACTCAATTTTGTATAATACAAGTTCCCATAAAGCACTGAACTCTAAAGTCTTATGGGTTTTAACGAAGAGATTGTTAGGTCTTTGGTGCTCTCTCTCTTAGTGTCTCTCTTCTCTCTCTCTCTCTCTCTCTCTCTCTCTCTCTCTCTCTCTCTCTCTCTCTCAGTCTCTCTCTTCTGTGTGTGTGTGTGTGTGTGTGTGTGTGTGTGTGTGTGTGTGTGTGTGTGTGTGGTGTGTGTGTGTGTATGTAAGTTCAAGGTAAGATGAGGGAGTTTGATCAGAGGAATTTCCCCAGGGAAAGTTCCACATAATAACTTATCACAAATTCCAAAACTACTTATTTTAAGAAAACACAAAATCAAAAGGTTTAAAGTTGAAACAAAGCCCCTTTCAGCAGGAGACTCACTTTTCTGATTTCATAGTTTTTCGTCTCATACTATTGGCTGTCCAGCTTTAACTGACAGGTTTTTGGGGAAGCATGAGAATTAGGCAGGACAACAATGGAGGTGCCTGGTAAAGCAGTGGTGACACCTGGTAACGCAGCGGGGGCCTGATGGAGCAGAGTAGTATAGACATGTGAGTAGAATCAGAGCAGAGTAACAACCAGATAAGGAGTAAGGAGTTACCTGCTTTCTTGAGCCTTGTCTTTGCCTGGGAAGCAGAGGAAGGAGATCTGTTCTCTCTGAAGAAATAACACAAAATGAAAAGAGACAACCTACCAGGCCTGGAGCACGTAGCCACACTTGAAAATGATTCTGGAAGAGACTACCAGAACTAAAATGGAATTACTGGCCTCAGAGTCCTCCATAACAATATTTAAGCAAATTCAGGCCTCAGACAAGGAACATGACCAAGAACATGGAACTCTTGGATGTCCACCATGTGACATCTATTTAGATATCAGAAAGCATTAACAAAAAACGAAACGTAGTAAATAAATGGCAGATAAAGGTGGACAGGTAAGATAGTGTTTCCAGAAAATTAGACAATTCTTAGCGATTGAAAAGAGCTAATCTTTTGAAAACAGGGACTAATTCTGAGATGGGTGAAAGTACAAGGTGCATCGTTTCACAGAGGAAGGCATGCATAAAGACTAGACTGATGGAAGCTCCTGCTGGCCACAGTGCAGAGATTTACTCCCAAGTTCATAAAAAATGAGGAGGGGCAGAGGGAAAAACTATTTTGTAAATGAATAAAAGGTAATATGTAACTAACGACATAATCATATAAACTCCCGTTTGCAACCATTGATCATGTATTTAAGCAACGTCCCTGAAGTGCTAAAGTCATTAGGTGGAAGCTGTTAGAGAACTAGCCCAGTTGAAACAGTAAAAACCGTAACTGTAGACCCGATGGAGAGGGCCTTAATTCAATGAACTCAGCATTGCCCACAATGGAATAAACTAGTGTTCTGTGGTGTGTGATGCGTGATAACCTCCAAACAGAACAGAAAATAAACATTTGCCAACTAACATGGGCTACACTGTAGGCTACAGGGTTATTCTTACAAATTGTAGGTCTTTATTCCAAAACTCCTTTGCACCGATTGTTAAGGGCTACAAAGAAAGCTGGAGAAAAGGAAACGGAGAGGCTGAACCCAAGGAAAGTATGATTGATGCATGCTCCCAGATGCAAAGATGCACACATGTCACACATGTGCTAGTTACTCTCGTCACACTGGGAAATCAGGTAAAAATCATTTTGGCAAGAATGCTAACCAATTTAGTAGAGATGAAATTTAATTGCAACTTTTGTAGAGTGTTTTAATGACATCAAAACATGAAATGTGTACCTATTTCATGACATCTAGGAGTGTATTATAGACATTCACATCAAGTATATAAAATAGATATTAATTGTGCCCTTTAATTTTAGTAGTGAAATACTGAACATAATCTTTAAGATTATATGAGAAAATAGAAGTTAAGGACAGAATGAGAAATGGTACTTAATTTTCAGCCCGTGTCTTTGCCATTGTTTTGAAGACAAACTTGTTTGTTGAAATAACAAGCAAACCTAATTTAATAAAATTGATGTGCATTCCAAATAGAACTGATGGATGCTGTAAGAACCATTCAGAAAGGGTCAGACTCTCTTTTTCTGAGGCCATTTCTTCTTTTGAGCTCCAACCCCTATATAGAGCAGCTTATTGGTATGTTCTTGTCAAGGGGATGCCCAGGAATGGGTCACCTGGTCCCTGTTGGGCTTCTCAGAGTCTGTTCCAGAAAGCTGATTGGGATGAAGAGAGTTAGGGAGCTAAACAATACAGCCAGAGAAGACGTCACACAACCTCAGAAAAATTACATTTTCTTCCTTTGGCTTTGTAGTCTCAAAACATCTTTTCAGGTAGAAAGATCTACGTCAGTGTTAAAGTCAATCCTAGGTGATTGGACAGCTACAATTTTTGCAACAGGCACTGGAAAGAGATACAGTTAGAAGAACTAGTGTGCCTGCAGAGAGTCCTTCCGATACCAATATGATACACTTCTCTGTGTTTCCCACCTCTCCCCAAGATGTACACAGACCTATCAGAATACAGTGTGAGGTTGATTTTATGTTCCCTCACCCCATATTTAAGAAATATGTTCCATTCTTACATTGAGGTGAACAGATTTATTGCCAAGATGGTATGTATATATGGAATATTGCTTTAATTTTCAGAAGCACTAAAGAGTAAAGTGACCTAAATGTGGGGCAGGATTCTAAGTCTGTAAATGACCAACTCTGCTGAGCATCTTGGCTTATGACTTGAGATTTCAGACATATCCAACTACCTGTCTTCAGTAGAATTTCTGTTGTGGATTTTCCATTAGGTGTCTCAGAACTGAAATAAACATAGTCTCATGCCCGAACATCACCTTTGCCCAGTATAATTCCATACCCAGGAAAAAGGGACAGCCAGCATACCTTCTTAACCTAGTCTGCCAGGGAGAGTTGTCTGTAAGATTCCACATTCACTGGACATGTAGTTACAGCAAGTGCTTGACTTAATGAGCCCACTGGGAAAAATTTCAGCCTCTTATTGGAAAAAGGCCTTTAAAAAAAAAAAAAAAAGGGCAAATTGTTCCAGGTCTCTGTGACCCGAAGCGTCTAATTAAGCTAGAAGAATTACTAGTGCATCTTTGAGAAAACTGAGGCCATGTAGCCTGATGAGTCAGTGAGGATGCTTTGTCATGAGGTCAGAGAACAGTGTGCCTCAGCGGTGTCCCTGGTGTTGGTGGCATTCGCTGTGGAAATTCATTTGTCGTGGATACTCTAGGGCACACAATGCACTTAAATACTTCTAAAATGTATTTGTATGATGCCCAAATCCCAAGGAAAAGATCTACGAAAGCAGCCCACATGGAGGGGCGGAGGCAAGGACACAATGATATAAAAGCTACGTAAACATCTGTATGATCTTGCTAAGGGGGGGCGGCGGCACTGGAGGGGATGTTCAGTTTGTGAGAGGATCCCAAATTAACAATCAGACATACACTGCCCTCTGGTGGCCAAGTGTGAAACTGCATTGTCCTGATGAATACAAGATTAATAGTCATTAAAAATGAAAGGCAGCCAAGTACCTCATCTGGGGAGAATAACTCACTTTAACCATTTGATTGAATTTTCCAGTCATTAAAGTTGAATGACTCATCATAGAGACTTCCAGTTTTACAAACGTTTCCATCTTTGGCAGTGGCTGCGAGCAGCAAGGCATTAGGCTGCAACAGACCAAGATCCACGCTGTCCTTTTGAGGGTTAGGACATCCTGTCAGTAGATGCCCATTTTTTTCCCCCTCAAGACAGTGACACACACAACACTTAGCGAGTAGTAAATAAAAGTTAGGCAGAAAACCTTGACTTAGCCCAACTTTACTTTGAACTTGCATCGGGGCCCAGGGACTCTTATTTTTTAAAGATTGATTAATTTATGCATTCTATGTATATGGGGGCTTTGTCTGCATGTATGTCTGCACAGAGGAAGAGGGCACTGAATTACATGAGACTACAGTCATAGACAGTTGTGAGCCTCCATGTGAATTCTGGGAATTGAACTCAGGACCTCTCGGAAGAGCAACCAGTGCTCTTAACCTCTGAGCCATTTCTGCAGCTTCCCAGTGACTCCCTGTATTTTACTAAAGGAAATGATGCCCAGCCTGATAAGCACTGGAACTCCCCCCTCCCTCGCTGTTTTCAGCTGAATAGTTTTCAAGATCAAATACTTCATTGCATAAGTTGGTGGCTTATTTTTTGCTTAAAATAAGTATCCCATCATGGTTCGTAAGCGTATCGTAATTTGCTTATCGTTTCTCTTATTTACGGACATGAGCTGACATGCAGTTTTCAGCTGCATACTTCTCATGGTTGTATGCATTCCCTTGTGGGAGTTTGTTTTCGCCTTCTACCATGTGTGTCTGCAGAACCAGAACCTGGCAGGCTTGGCAGCAAGAACCTTTATTTGCTGCCTTCCGTCATCTTGATGGCCCACTTTTGTTCTGTGATGACTAATGAGGATTAACAGTTTGCCATTCTAATAGATCCCAGCATTGTATTAATCAGGCGTAGGCTATTGTAAACAGACTATGGCGCCATTAAATTGCAAACTCTTGATTTTCTATTGATTTACTAATTATTTACATCAGTGAGGGGGAGATTACAGGAAACACCTGGTCAAGTCAGCATGCCTGTATACCCAGGGAGGGCTAGGGTGGGTTTGAAGAGCAGAAGCCTGTGAGGCTGGAGATGGGCAGTTCCTTTATCTGCAACACAATGCTGATGTTAAAGGTGGATTTCAAATGCATTAGCACGTTTACAATACTTGAAAGCATGGTGGATGTGGTCGGGTGGAGTGTGAACTCAGGTGGAGCAGAAACAGACACAGAAAGATGTGCCTTCTGAGTGTGGCTGCTGTTACAAAGGAGATTTTTCTAGTGCTTCTGACAAAGACCTGTAAGTGCCCATGCACCAGCTTACAAAGAGACGTGGTGGAGAGATTACAAATGGGCTGACCATGCACACCTGCCCTCAGTCATTTTAGGGGTCTGTGAATATATAAAGCAATGTTGCTCATGACTCACTTATACCACCCGGACGGCCAGAACTGCTTGATTCTTTGTCCTCATCTGCTTATTTCTAATCCAAAGACTCAGGTCCACTGTCTATACCCAAGAGAAGTCCTGTGCTCTCTAGCTCCAGTTCTTTAAATCTTTTATATATCAAGTTAAAATTTACAAGAAACAAAAACATACAAAATGTGTCATAAAATAAAATGTCATAAATAACCAAATGCTAAGTATGTTCACATGATTGTGTAATACAAACAGCATTTACTACCCCCAGCATGACATGTGATTCTCCTGCTCTGTGTTGAAAACAATCCTTATGAGTTCGACATATTAATTTTTAATATTTTATGTAAACATACACGTGGGGCACTTTGATCAGTAGCAAAGTGGTACCATTGCACAACGTACTTTTTTAGCTCAATGACTTTTAGCACTAAAAGGTGTGCTAAAATCAAATTCATATGAAGTGTAGCTAAAGAGGAATAAAGGCCATTGGTTGCTCGGAGGAAATGCTATATTGCTAACCCGAAGACTCCTTATTTTATATTCAGCAGGTCCCATAGTCTCTTTGGGTGGCTCCTTTTACTCTATGCAGTTTCCTCTCTGGACACAAGATGGCAGCTCTTTGGTATAAACACAGCTGTCACCTTCATTAAGGTGCACTAGAGAGCAGAACTAGAAACCTCACAACAGCAGAATCCTGTTGTGTTAGACAAAGGAAATTAAGACCTCACCTCTCAGGGCGAGGGAGCAAGGTGGAGATTACGCAATTGCTCCTTTCGGTTAACTGGCAGGGAGCAGAGAGAAAACCAACCAACAGTAAACCCACATAAGGATGAACATCCAGACGTCAGGGCAGAGAGGATTCATAGCTCTTCCCGACTAGGTTGCATACAATTCTTGAAGCCTGCAAGAAATCTAAAGATGGAACTCTGTCCATCATTAGAAAGCATCCTGTGGCTCTGTCCAGCGCTGTTTGAACTTTCCCCTGAGCTCATCAGCCTACTCCAAAGGGAGTGCTTCCCTTTCATAATGACCATGTGTCCCTGTTCCAAAAGACTCAGAACCTGGCAAATGCCAGCGAGTGCCCCAGGACTGAGATCTGCTCCTATAACCATGACCAGGAAATTGTTTGGCAATTGTTTTGGAGAAGCTTCTTTCTCCCACGTACCTTTATCAACATTGCAGGCGTTGCTTGGTAATAAAATAAGGATCCTCCCCCCCCCTTTTTTCTTTTATCAGTTTTTCCTTACTTCCTGTTTAAAACTCTGCATGTGCATTGGTCACCTCATAAGGAATAATTAAAGTCCGGCCACCGTACAATTCTAAAATATATTTAAAGAAAAAGCAGCTTTACTGTCATGTACATTTATTCAGAAGTGACCATATCAGCATAATTTAATGACATTTCAAGTAAAACTGAAATGGGTGAAAGACATTATTATCAAATATTGTCTGTGTTAGTGATTCAGTGATTAGGCAGGGAGCCCAGTGACATTTCTGATTTGGGGAGACCAGCAGCGATGAGGGTAGTAAGGACAGTAGTTTTGAAAAGTTCCAAGTTTTCTTCTCGTCTTTGTTTCTCTTTGATTAACATGTAATAACAATAGCAAAATTTTAGAGTCTTTTTCAGGCAACAAGACATGGGTGAACATGCTTATATATTCAGTTATCCTGGACAACAGACTTGGAGACACATTAACTCCCCATCACAGGACACTTGCCAAAGGCTCGGGTCCAGAGTCACAGTGCTCAGGCGGAGCATCATTGAGGGAGTTTAAACTGAGGTGGTTGCAGGATGCTATTCTGTGTCTCTAGCACAGCCTAGTACTGCAATATCTGGAGGGAACTGGCAAGAGGGACCGCCAAACACGGTTACTGTATTAAGGGTACAGACCCCATGGTGATGAGCAGTGCTTGCAAGGTTGGAGGTTTTCTTAAAGAATCTAATCGATACATTTGCTATGTTCTTTTGTCTCTTGGAAATTGGTTAAAATAGGATCAAAAGAAGATATTTCTAATTAAAATGATTTTAAATAATTATACTTTAGGAACAAAAATACAGCTGTGAGTCCAACAAGTATGTTCTCTCCAAAATGAACCCGATAAACTAAAACCTTTATTTTTAAAACCTTTCCTTTAGAATGTTCTCCAAACGCATCCACAGATGTGTGCTTATGAATGTATACATTATATCACACACAAATTTTGTGGCGGTGAGTTGCTCTCTGGGGATGGATTTTACCTGGAATAACTATCAAAATATTTTGAGCTAAGAAGGGCAGGGAATGTTAAAAGCTTATCAGTATTAAAGTAAAAACACTTTTTGGCTAAAAATAATGAGCTGGCCTTTTAAACATTCAGTTAGCGACTGTGACATTTACTTTCTGTAGCAAAGGGGCCCACTATCTTTGAATTTGAATTCCATATCACGGCGAGTCTGAGTTCCTTCCCTCGACTAACAAAGTACTTATTTCTGCTCCTCTTCATTAATAGGTTATAAATTTGGGTGGTAATTTCCTTTGTAGAAACTCCATCATCCTATTTTCTGGATTAGAACGCTAGCAGACAGGAAGGAAACCAGCACCCTCATACAAGATGATCCAAGAATGTAGCATGTCTTTGAGCTACCCAACACAGACCTGCCTTAGCTAACAACTCCTTGGAAGGGCGTTTCATGGTCTCTCTTCATTCTCACGTTTATGAGTAAACAGTCATTCATCTATTCACTCCCAGATTCATTGCTATACAGATAGTCTCGCAGTCTGCAGTAGTCCTTTGCGCGGGAGAGGCGTTCTCCTAGCCGCTGCTGCCACCTGCTGGTCTTGCTGTGAATAGTTAGACTTTAGAAAAAGCGGTGCACAGGGTCCCAGTCAAGATGATGCAGAAGGCAAGCACCATCAATAAGTAGTTTCGGAGACCCTGAGTAATAAGAATGGATGCAATGAATAAAACTTATCAAATTTAAGTTTGCAAAATATATATTTTTAAAAGACTGTCATGGACCTTTAGTGAATCATCTGCCCTGGCCACCCGTTTGTCAGCCGGTCCCTTCCCCCTTTCCCTCCCTCCCTGTTCCTTTCTGTCCTTTCCTGGCAATCAACAAGTCTCCTAGGAAAACCTGCAAGAGTCTTACTGATTAATTCACTAGTAACACCTGTGAGCACCCTCGGTGCCTGAGAGAAAGGCAAGAACATTGCAAGTGAGGGTTTTAAACCAGCAGCCATCACACTGTTTGTGCATGTGTTCCCGGACTCTGCATAGAGCTGGTTTGGCAAGTAGAGATGGGCCTCTAACGCTGAGGTATTGTAGCCCAAGATTGTGGGGAGCAGCTAGTGGAGATTCCGGGAGGGAAGAATTTATGTGCAAGGGCCGTTGTTATTAGGAAGCACAGCTGTTTCCAGGGCAGTGTCAGTGTGCCCGGAGCAAAGCCACGTGAGAGCATGATGGTGAATAGCCTGCAGAGAGTTTGGGAGCCTATGGCCTTACTAAGCTTCAAGGTCCTAATTTTTGCGGCAACAAGAAAGTATTAAAGAAACAGGAAGCTGCAGGTGCTGAAAACCTTAGATTTGCATCCTGGAAAGTCTATACTACTTAGGAAGATGAGAAACAGCTTGGAGGGGGCTAGAATGAATGTAAGGAGACCAAGGAGGTAACCCTGGTCCTCCAGAAAGATGGAATACAGATGGGATGCTAGAGATGAGCTAAAGAAACAGAGGGGTAAGGAGTAAGGGCCAACTTGTCCTCCTATGGATGGACACTAGGGTTAAAGATGGGAGGCATGGACAAGTTCAGCCCAATGCAGCTCAGTCACCTTTTGAGACAAAAAGAAATATTTTCCTGTGGTAAGCAGAAATATTTCAGTTCCATAAGATCTATCTTTAGGAGTACATATATCGATTTGAATATCTTCCTCCTGAGAGGAACCCTCAAACAATGAGAAACAACAACCTTGTATCCTTGAGCATCTTTTCCTGGTCAATATCTGAGCCCCTTTAGCCATTTTTCACACAGAATGGTTTCCAGCGCCCTTTTTGTCTTGGCTTTCCTTCTGAATGACGGCCAGTGGGCGTCCACCTCTCTGTACAGATAGACTGTGTGCACTGTAAGGCAAGTTCTAAACACTCTAAAACCAGAATAATGCCTCAGGTATTTTAGATACACAGTCCACCTTAGTGGCTTTGGTCACCTAGACTGGGCTGGATATGCATAGCCAGAGAGTTCCAAGGATCCTCATTTAATTGGCGTTTCTGTGCTGGGATTAGAAGCATACACCATCACACCTGCACTTTTTAATCATCATCATTATTATTATTGGTTTGGATACTCGGATTAAACTTTGGTCTTCGTGCTTCAAGTTTGACATGTTACTCGCAGAGCCAGTCTCCCCCACCCCCCCCCCCCAATTTTTAAATCATCTAATAGGAAAATCATAGAATGCTACGTTGGGTTCTTAGACGTTACAATGATTTAATTATAGTCACACAGGGGGCACATGAGGATTCTGAGAGGACAAAGGGAACAGGCGGGATAGGGACATAGGGTCAAAGCCTGCTTCACTTCTGCAGGGTAAGTGCAAGATGATCCTCTAACCATAATGCTTACTATTGAGCATGGCCAGGCATGTGACCTAACATTACTTAATTGAGGGGCCACACACACATACACATAAATGAATTTCAAAGCAAATTAAGAACCATTTCTAAAAAGGAATGGTCTTAACATGTAATTCAAAGACCAAAATTACACATAGTCTTTTTGATGTAATAATCAGACTAGAGCACATTAATTTGCCTTTGGTCAGAGGTTTGTGAGTTTGGTCTAGCCTAGGCAAGTTGTCTGACTTGCTGGGAGCCTCAGGCCTCAGTGCTAGAGACTGCATTTACTCTACAGGTGAAGTGCAGCACCCCAGAGCTGCCAGATGGGGTCCTGTGACACACACATCCCATGCATGTGAGTCTCACACTAATACTTTGGGTTTTACACACTCCCGTGCATGTGTATTCCACAATGACACTTGAGAAGTTCTAACATCTTTATCTTAATTTTGAGAAGTCTTCAACCTTAACCTAGCTACGAGTATTAGCTCAGAATAAACCCTCAGTAACTATGGTTAAAGAATGGATATATTCAGAGGCTCTCCAGCTGAACCTGGTGAATTAGAAATGAATCTGTAAGTTGATGCAATTTAAGTTAAAAAACTGAGGCTTTGGCTATAAGTGCTCCAACTATTGAAGTTCTTTGCTAAGCCCCATAAGAATGATGTTCTCAGGGAGTCCATTTCCCCTTTGAATTGAAGAATCTACTCTAAGGTTTCAGTTTCCTAGAGGAGACTGACATTTGGGGGTGGCAATCGTTACCTGTATTTCCTTGAAAATGAAGATACCCCACAGTGCAGCGATAAATCCAGGACCCTGAAATAAAAGAACTTTAATTTTAGTAGACATTTTTATGTAACTTTACCCTGGGGGGGGGGGAAGCAAGTAAGATACAGGCATGTAAATGTGGTGGAATTTAGGTGTTAGCTGACAAGGTTGGGAGGCATGTCTCTGGCGTTTTGGGAGCTTGAATTGGGTGATCACCGCTGTGGCAAAAGGGCTGCTGAGATCTTGAGCAGCCTGTTTGGTTCCCGCATTCTTAGAGATTAGAGCAGCATCCACGACCGAGACCATCCTACCTTCAAGAATCGCCCTAAAGTTTAATCTGTATCCGTGAGTGTTAAAATACCCTCTAATAAATATTAATCCTATATATAATATATTACAAATAAGATTTATTCCAATAGCTGGCGCCCAATGTTTGGGAAAAGAACTATATTCTAAACCTGAGCTCCACACTGATCCAAAACTCAAGGCAACACCATTAAATACGTGGTGTTAGTCTGTAGTCCTGGAATCAACTAACCTTCCTCTTTTTAAATAAGCAAAGAGCTTGTTTTCTCTCCTGACTTATTTTTTAGGCATATATAAGGGGATTAATAAAACAAAGTGTATGAATACAACTTAAATTTTCTCAGCATTAACTTCGTGATCTGATCTCCTAACTGATCAAGAGCACCTTTGTCTAAGGGGCAATGTAAAGATGGCAGTATTGGGTCCCCAGGCATACCCACCCACCTTGTCTAACCCTAAACACAAACAAACACTAAAGATAGCTGTATAAAAACAGGCCACCATGTAAGCCGGCAACAGGGAGACAAGGACAAAAATATAAAAATATCGAAAGCAGGAAATGAGAAGACACAAGGTAAAAGCCACCCTTCTATAATTTGAATATGTGAAACTGTTGAGATGGGTGTTAATGTTATTCACCAGCAAGGGAGTTGGCTTAGCTGTGATCTTGGTGAGAAAACACACATGAGACTAGAATTTTAATGACTCCTCTTCCAATCCCTGCAGGCAGGGACTCTGGAAGACCTTCAATAAACATTGCACAGTGTTCTCTCTCCCAGGACGGCTCCCACTGTCTACAGGGCAGGCCCGACAAAGTTTGGTTCCGCTGCTCCTAGCATGTTCAAGAAGCAATAAAAATGCTTTGCTCTCCATTTGTGGGCCTCTGCGAAGTCAGCATCAAAGGGGCCAGAGAAATAGGTCAAAGGAACTGCCTTCTATCAGTGATATAAACTGCTGATTCTCAGAATCCAAAGCAAATGAGGAGCACATGCCTTGAACGGGTGGGAGGAAAGAGAGCAGATGTCGTACCAATTCCAACAATAAGCCAGTTACTCAGGAATTTTTATCCTCTTTATTCTGAAGATGCATTTACCTTCAGAAAAGTGAGAAGACTGGACCACAAAGTGCCACAGGCTTCTCCAGCTTCCCATCCCATGATTCTCTAATTATTCCTTTAGCCACGTTCTGGGCATTGCTGTGAGGATGTACGTGGTTTTAGGAGGTGGCACTTTGATAAAGTAATGTACATCCAAGGGAAAGACGAGCCAAAGAGAAAGAGTATTTCACGTCAGATGAAAGTGCTTGGGACACTTGAGCTGTGGATTTTCCTTTTGTGAAATAAATTATGTTACATCTAAATCAGCCTTTGAAAAAGAAGGTAGTTTTTGTACTGTTTTGAGAAGACAAATCTGAAGTGCTTAGCATGATGCTTGGCATGAAGGCATTCAATAAAATATAGACGGTAGAGACAACAAACCTTCTAGATGAATTGATTTAGTTAGAATTGCCAGGGAAGAAAGAGAACAGAGAGTGAGCAGGTCCGGAGGAGGGAAAGGGGGCCACCTCCTCCCTCTCCATTTTCCTTTTACAAGGGCTTTGGATTTATTAAAAGAATTATTTAGACTAACACAATTGGGCATTTCCTTTTTATGCCATACAGTTTTTCTTTAAATGAGAAAAATAACTTAGATTATTTGAATTCAGTTCTGTTTGAAAGATAAATACAGAACTATCAAAAGCACCCTGCATGAGCCAGGCTTTGTGACATATGGTTGTGATTTTTAACCTTTTGGAGTCCAAAGCAGGAGGATGTCACACTTGAGGCCAACATGGGTTAGTAAGATACTGGTTTAGAAACAAACACAAAATACAATTTCAAAACCACAGCTTTTATCAGGCTTTTGTAGAATCTCTTTTACACTATTCAGCTTCTAAGGTTTTTTTGCTTTGCTTTGCTTTGCACATGTATGCTACTAAAATGATCTAGAAAAAAATGTTGGTGATGATTATTTAGGAATCAGGAGGCCAACTGGTGATAAGAAGGTGAAGTAGGATGACTCAGCAATTAAGAGCCCCATTGCTGCTCTTCAGAGGACCCGAGTTCTGTTCCCAGCACCCACCCATGTTGTATGGCTTGCCAATTGTCTGTAACTACAGCTCCAGGCAATCTGCGCTAAGGTACACATGCCCACACACAGCACACATGCATACACATAAAAATAATAACGACAAAATCTTTAAGGAAAAATCCCATGTTCATATACTGCAATGGGCCAGAGATTGCTCAAGGTGATGATGAGCTGGTTGAGTTAATCCAGCCAGTGTTCTTGCTCATGTTCCAATCTCCTCATCTTCAAAATGGGGATGGTTATAATACTTCTTAGGCATGTCAAAATAAGCAGTTTGCTGTTATTTATGTTTCACATAATTAATCCCTAAAAACCCACTGAAGCAGACAGCAGTTTCTACGGTTAGTGAATCATCATTTCTAGAAACTTCCTTAATCCAGCGACACACCGTGTCCAGGGGTCTAAATTTCTTTTAGTTTCACGTTATATTTATATACCATTATACAAACGAGACCAACAGAGTCATGACTAGAAAATCATAATGTATCCCAGATGGCATTAGGTAAAAATGACCAAAGGAAAAACTGCCGGGTCATACAAAGATCAGACACTTGCAAACCTGCTAAAAAAAGATTGTAAGTGTTTATTCCATAGCAGTCAAGAACATGGAGACTGGGGAGCGGCAGCCTGTCTAGCTTTACTGTTAAAATAGCCCAGGAGATCGGTCACTTACAGCAGTGATGACTGGGAAGCTGATGACAGCACTCAGCGAGTGGTTGGCTATGAACCAGCAGCAGGTGGCGATCGCCCACAGCACCCCTGAGAGGAAGCCTGGAACACAAGTGAGTATACAGTGGGGTGCAATCCTCTGCTGAGTATCTTCCCTTCTACACCATAGGCAGTGATAAAATATAAAGGCGTTCTTATAAACGATGCTGGCCCTTATCGGGTTTTGAGCTATGCTTTATGGTCACTTTCGAAACCCAGTGACTTCTCTGCTCGTGCTGCTGAGGGGATGAAGACCCTTGACTGAATGAAAAGGGAGCCGAGGTCGGGCCAGGGTAAGGAAGAAGGGCCTATCAAATACTGGATCGGACACATTTGCAGACTGAAGTTGTTAATGATACAGCAGCTGCTGAAGGACATAATCCCAGCCTTAGGAAAACTCTAGCTACACAATTCACAACGCTTTAGCCAGGTTTAATAAATACCCTATACCACTGCCTATCAATCTGATATTCAAAATAACCAAATTATGTATGTTTTATGTAATATAAAAATATTTACATGTGGATCTATGTTCCAAATTGAATTATACTGAACTCTTCAGTGAGAAACTATTATTTGAACACTGACTGAATAATTATGACCCAACACACACTTTCTGTCAGTTCACCGGGCATCATCCTCTGCCCCTGCCCCCTTTTAACTTTTTGGATAAACTATCTTTTTCTAAGTAATACTTCTTCTTCCCCCTCACCCCCGCCCTCTTTTTTTAAAAATAGAGACTGGGGGCTCTGAGATGTTCCATAAATCTTGAAAAGGTAGAAAAAATAGTAAAGACAATCCCAATAGAAGAGCTTTTAATACAGGGAGCATCAAAATGTATTGTTTGATGGTTTAGGCTCTATACTGATGATTAACATTTTGCACACAGTTTCTTGGTGTTTTTAATACTTCATATTATATGGTAAACTAGGCCAAAGCCCTTAAAAGAACACTTCCCCCTTTACCTGTCCGTGGCCCTCCCTCCCTCTCTTTTCCTGTCCTCCCCCGTAATAATTATTTAAGTTCATTCATTGGCAGCTGGCACTTCCACAGAGTAATAAGATTTTTTTTGTAGTAGTTAACATTCTTCCTTACCTGGTAAAACTGCCTTCGGATACAGCTTTGGCCTGTTTTTCATGGCTACACAATAGGCCACAAAGTAGACTGTACTTGTCAGAAAGATGCCACTGGAGTGTGCAAAAACGTAGTCTAAATCTGAGAACACAGATGATGAAATACCAACAGCATTTTAGCCACCCCAATAGACGACTTTAATTTCTGAACACAGAGCATACAGAAAACTAACCTTAAGTGTACAGGACCATTAGTTATATTTAATCATCCTCATTTTCTATGTGCTGTTTGTAAAGAATCTTAATAAACAGATGTAAAATCTAGGAATATTAAATCAGTTAACTACAGTGAAATCTGTCAGGCTAGTTTTTATAGTAGTAGCCTTGGAAATTTCAGTAAGAAACAGTGCATATTGTGTATCATGTGCAGTTGCCTTTTAAGAAGGAATATGCGTTCAGCTCCATCTCTACAATGGACTGTAGCAAATCTATATAGACTGGAGCGGAGAATGTGAATAAAAATGGGCACTTGCACACGGTCCTTTGATCCACTCAGAGACCAGCAGTTCTGTTGCAGATGAAGGTTGTTCAGGAGGTCATAAAGCTTTGGAAGTTATTCCAAAGACAGCTTTGTCTAACCGTTTACAACAAACTGGCTCCAAGGTAGAGATGGGTAATGACACATGATGGTGACCCATCTTGGGAAACCATGGTATTACTGACAGCCTGAGCAGATGGCACTGTGCCACCCAGATGGGTGCACTGTGGGAGCTTGGCGGGGAAGTCTATCTTGGAGTCAATGCTTCTACCATCTATATTTTGACAAAGACGTGTGGTGTGGTTTTGGATGAAAACCTGAATGGCATGCCTATCTTTTCTTCTAAACCTGAAATCAGATTGTAGATAATAGAAATGAAATCCATTCATCTATCCACTAAAAGAGGTGAGGGCTATCCAGTCAGTATTGGCAAAAGTCCATACAACACAGCACATAATACACATGCATTGTTAAACAAAATACCGGCTGGGGATTATTTTTTAACCAATTGGAATAAAGTACGCTTCTGTGAGACTGCATCTATACAGCCAGAGTTGTAAGAACAAAACCCCCAAACTCATTGTCTATTTATATAAAGAGACAGTTAAGGACATTGTTCATTATGTCCCAGGACCAGGAGGGGCTTTATTCCTGAACAGGCAATTGTTTTATCTGGGTTCACTGACTTCTGGGGCTGAACTGATTTCCCTTGCGGCTAAAAAATAATTCTGAGAACCAAATTCATGCGTATTATAAGCAAGTATACAAGTGTTCTACAATGATGTCAAACTCATTTTGAGTCTGTTTCTTCTTTGTTGTTTTTCCTCCTCCCTGGGATTAAGTTTTACTTTAATTATTATCTTTTAAAGAGGAAAAAAATCCCAGAAATATAAAATAAGAATTTATGCAAAATTTTGATCTTAAAAAGGTCAGTAGAGGGCACCACACATGGAGCTAAGTACAGAAAGGATGGAATGGGCTGTGATGGCCTCAGATTATCAGATAAGTTCAGCCCTAGCAACAACTGAAGTTCTTCCTGTGCGGACTCATCTGGCCTGAAACTTGTGACTTATCTGCCTCATCTGCCTCTTGAGTTTTGTGCTTCAAATTCCTGCCTTATCTGGTTAAAAATCACACTGATTTTTCCACATCACATAACCCAGAATTTTATTTTATCATCTTGCTTCCTTATTACATTGTGCTTCCATGGAGTTATAAGTCCCCTACTGTACCTTGTTTAGCTTTCCCAGGGTTGTTTCATAGAATGCTGTTCCTGAGATACTAATTTTAGAACTGGAGCCATTATGTTGACCCTTCCGATGGACCATTTTGTGCTTGACAAAGAATATCCCCTGACTAAATAGGCTGATACTTTGACATTTACTTGGCTTAGGCATACTGTGTACTACACTTTAGCTTTTTAAAAGCACAGAGTACCTATCTTCCCAGAGGTCATGATATTGGACATAAATGACTCTTCACAATCTCTAAATCTTAGTGGAAAGCTGGGAACCCCGTGCTGAGATCCTGACTGCAGTTGATTGCATTTGTATGTTACAGATCCCATGAAAACATCCCATTGCCCATTGCCACTTTTATTCCTGGGGCCTTCTAGTTCATCACTTACAAATGAAAAGACAAATGCCCACAGCTGGACTGACTTGATTGGAGCTCTTTTTCTATTAGTGAAATAGCAGCGAATGTGCTCACGAAGAAGGAAACCTCTTACCATACTGACTGGCGCCTGTATAAATGCTATCATTTCTTTTGCTGTGGTCCTTAATGTAAATGATTGGCACAAATGTAGATCCGTAGAGTATTCCAGATATCACAGCGAGGCTGCAGCCCCTTAAGAAACAAAAAGAAATCACCATGAATCTTGGCCAGAGGCAATGCTTTCAACACAAAAATGGAACCACAAGTAAGGCTCTTCAATATGTAGATTTTAAGCCATTTAGTAGAAGCTGGCCCTTTGTCTTGAGCCCTGTGACTGGCAGTCACGAAGACAGAAGTGTAGACTCAGCTGTGTGCAGTGTCATGGTGGAAGACCATGCCAGGTGGAGGGAAGAGGAAATCATTACTACAAATGGTCATTATATATGAGCTGTGAGTATTGATGCTATTGGGTCATATGCCTTTCAAATTAACTAATATATGAGGTATTTGTGGGTCGACATGTTTCTCAAGTTCCTCTCAAAGACATGCTCCAGAGTCTATCGTGGAACCATGAAAGGATAAGGATAAATGCATTTTTTGCTTAGAATGATTACAGAGAAAGACTCCATTATGGTTTTCTCAAGAAGTGGTAATTGAGCCTAAGAATCTGAATATTTTGGGTGTGAAAATTCTGTTATGAGAAGAAAAAAACATTTTATTTCAAACAATGCTAACTCCTTGGCCTTAAGCGCTGCATGCATGGATTGAGAATGGGCATTTCCAGGGATCTGGAGGTAAGGGAGAAAGAAGATGGATATTATAGGGCAGTCTCTCTGTCTTCATACAAATAATGACTTAAAAGGGGGAAGCAATTTTAGGCAAGACTCCTGCCTTTAAGGCATGGTGGTACAACCCTGTAATCTCAGAGAAAAAGAGAGAGAGATTGCAAGTTTGAAGCAAGTATGGAATACATAGCAAGACGCTGTTTCAAAAATAAACAAACCAAAAAACAAAATAAATAAAAACTCCCATAAGCCTAAACACGCATTCCTTGTCAAGGTTAATAATTTTATTTATGGACATTTAAAGAACACGAGAGTCCAGAACTCTCTGTACATGTTGGCATTACATTCCACATACACTGCAGATTCCTGCCTTGAATAATGACAAGACTCCACAGCTCCCAAGAGGCCCAAACACATAACTAGGGTAAAGGTAATTATAATTTCTTTTTAGATGGTGCTTGGGATGGATCCCTGGGCTTCTTGAACACTAGCCAAGAGCTTTATGCTTCATCTGTTGAGCCACAACCCCAGTCCAGTCCTAAAGATCTTTCTCTTCACATATATTCCCCAATGGAAGACATACTTTGTGGGAAAAGTCCATGCAAGTATTTTAAAAAAATATTTTAGAAACCAATTTTATTCTAAATTCAAAAATAGCTACACATTTTTCTTTCACAGAGCGATTAATTTTTGCTCATTCTTCTATTCATTTATTGTAGTCCAACATTACTCCATGGCTCCTTTCCCACTCTGAAGA
Organism: Phyllotis vaccarum; assembly: GCA_033318265.1. Classification (NCBI taxonomy): domain Eukaryota; kingdom Metazoa; phylum Chordata; class Mammalia; order Rodentia; family Cricetidae; genus Phyllotis; species Phyllotis vaccarum. The sequence goes on from JARWLC010000007.1 coordinate 91,859,092, forward strand.
CAGAATATCTGCCTTTAGGTAGGGACTGTACAGCTCAATGCTGGAGTGTTTGGCTAGCATACACAAAACAAAGCAAGTAACCCCTTCATGTCCCGAGTCCATAACGTTCAAAGAGCCATAATTATAAAAGGAAAACTGTACACTCTAACATGTTTTAAATAATTTGCCTCCCCCAAACAAATGAAAAGGCAAACCACTAAAATCCCACACTCTAAAGTGAAATAGGCTGCTGCTAAGGTATCCCCGGAAGTGTATATGATGGAGACACCGGGTTAGGACTTACACGGGCACAGGATATTCTATTCTGTTTGACAACAAACACCTGGGATCGTGAATTGTCACACATGGCAGGAGAGTGGTAGACCAGGGTTGATCAGAGGAAATGGAATGCATTGTGCTTGATCAGCTTATGAACAACATGGTCATTATAAAACCTCTTCACTTTTAGTGCTTAAGTCCTACAGAATCAGGTTGCTTTTTGTCACTGGCTAACTAGTCAGACAGACTCCCGTATTCCTTGAGGCATCTCAACTCAATGAGCAACTTCTATATCTAAGATTCAGTGGACTGCAAAGAGCAACCTCTGCCCCGCACCCCTCCCCCACCCCCAGGAAGTAAAAATGAGTGAGATTTTGTTATTATTTTTCTTTTTCTCTGGGATCACATGAACTTCACTACATCTCTCTGGGCCCTCTGTTTTAGCCAAATAGAAAACACAACAATATATAGAGAGAAGCCTTACACAATGCGGTGGTTTGTGGTAGAAAGTCTATCCACCCAGGAGGAATCAGAACCGGGGTCATCTGCTGTGTTGATTACCTGTGGAAGTCATAAGAAGACCTGCATATAGGGACCTTCATCAGACAATTGCAGTGCCACACAAGGACATCTGCTTTCCTTCCCTCCCAAACACACCTCAACACATGCGCAAGTCACCTACGAGCTCTGGGAGTTCAGAGTGCTCTTCTGACTCCACCCCTTCAATTTTCCACTTAAAAATGTCACAGATTAATGTGTAGCTATTTGATAAACGTAGCTCTCAGGTTCATTAGTGTCTCTTAATAAACTATAAAGAAATTAGAACCATGAAGAACTGAGGCTTTCTACAGCAGAATGCATAAGATCAATAAACATTTTTGTGTCCCTTTCGTTCAATAACACTATTTTAATTTTTTGCTTTGCTAAATTAAAATATTTCCAGGCATGTTCCAAGTTTAGGCAAATACTAAGTTGAGAAAAAGCTGTGAGCATATTTGAAGACAATTTATCATTTTTATGATTGCCTGTAATAGTCTGTGTCCTCCAGCTGACATGTCCTTGGTGTAGATATTGAGATTTGAATTCACTGCCCCTGCTGAGTCAGGTTTTTTTCCTCAGTTGGTGTTGTGACTTGGGCCCATATCCTCAACCATCCTGATGTTCAAATATCTTTAATCTTGGCTGTTTTTATAGCTTGGCCTTACCTAGAAGATCTAGTAAGCCTATCAAGCCAAGCGTCTCTTTTCAAGTTGTGTTTGTTTGTCTGTTTTTTTGTTTTTTTTTAAACTTTGTTCTATTGTTCAAAGTGTGGTTAGCTGGGAGGCACCTAGATCCCTGGATCCGGTAAGGAACTTATCTTTTCTTGAAGCACAGCGTGCTTAAGGATGCCCAGGGATTAATACCCTCTTGTCTCTTTTTGGGTCAGTTTAATGATGGCGTCTGCCATTTTGGGTTTGGGTAGGGGAAGAAGGCAAAGGGTAGGAAAAGTAACAGCACAGAGGTGAAGCTGCCGGGGAACAAAGCCTATAGGGTGTGGGTGTGGGCTCAGAGTGTGGCAAGCAGCCAGGGCACCCGGGCAGATGGAGGCGATGACCTTACAACAGGGCCCTGGATATTTGGGTCATGTCACGTCTCTTTAATGTTGGCCCTGTTTAATACTGACTGGCTATTCCAGACCAACTTACAGACTTCGTGGTCAAAACAGTGCCTCCTTGTGCATTTTTCTTTCATTGTCGTTAAGCAAAACATAATAAAGATAAACGCAGAAATAGAAAGAAAAATCAAGTCTATTTCCTACTGGCACATGATCTCATTGACTATCAGCTCCCTCTGTCCATTTGTTCCTACGTCTTCTCCTTAGCCTCCTGCCTCCCTTTTCCAAGTTACACTCTCATCTCTCCACAGGGCTGTCCAAACCCCAAATGTATCATCAATGAAAGGCTGTACTCGTACACCGTGTAGGAATCTACTGTCAAAAAAGTCAGCCTCATGCTTAGGAAGGAGTATCACCATGGAAACCTGACCCACTTCTGATAAACATGCTGAACTAGTTTTATAGCCACAAGGAATGGAAAATACCACCTTCTCTCATATTTGTCAGAGTTATGTTTTATCTTTACATCCTGTGGTATTGGAATGAAAATGGTCCCCACAGGGTCATATGGAGTGATGTTATTAGGAGGTACTGCCTTGTTGGGGGAAGTGTGCCCCTGGGTGTGGTGATATATTGCATATTTAATAAAAGCAGTGGAACATCAGAGGACAGAGCCAGCTCTCTAGCCTTTTTGTTTGTTTGTTTTTGCTTTTTTAAAGACAGAGTTTTGTGTGTGTGTGTGTGTGTGTGTGTGTAACAGTCCTGGCTGTTCTGAAACTTGCTTTGTAGAACAGGCTGTCCTCAAACTCAGAGATGCTTCTGCTTCTGCCTCCCAAGTGCTAGGACTAACCTGGCTGTTAGGCCTTGAACTCACAGAAATCCAGGATGATCTCTGTCTCCTGAGTGATGGGTGGGATAAAGGTGTGGGTCACCACTCTCTGACCCTCATGGCTTGACTGTGGATGATTCTGTGGATAGTCCAGGCTGATTTTATTAAATATACAATATATCACCACAATTGGGGGTGGGTTTTGAGGTTTTAGAAGCTCAAGTCAGGCCCAGTGACTGTGAAAGAGCTCCAAAGGTAGAACCTGCTGATGCAGATGTAGAACCAGCACCATGTCTGCCTATGTGCTCCCATGCTTCTCACCACCATGATAATAAATGAAGCCTCTGAACTGTAAGTCATTCCCAGTTAAACATTTTCCCTTATGAGAGTGCTCATGGTGTCACTTCATAGCAACAGAAACCCTAAGACATACCCCAGTCTTATGTTTCAAATCGGATTGTCCTGCACATACTTACAGCTTCCGTCATCAGTGGTGTGTTGTCCACGCTGCATGGATCATTTGGAATTTTACTTTTGATGAACAGAAATGTGAAAGCACTGAAAGAAAATACATTCCAGTGAGATTTACCAGGACACACACACACACACACACACACACACACACACACACACACACACACACACACATTTGCCTCAAGCTGCCTGATTTTTAAGTGAAAACAGAACTTAAATTGAGTCCTGATAATAGAATAACTTCTGCACACACCCTGTGGAGCATCTTTCTGTCTCTTCAGAGTCCCATTTTCTTTGACGTGCTTTATTTGACAGGGAAAAGAACAAACATATGAGACTCCCCTAGATTGTATCTTTGTCCTGATTTGCCTGTTTTAGGCAATGGCCTCATCTTTTTATGGTCCTACCTTAACTTTGACATCACATTATGTGGAAATAAAAATGTATTCATCATCTTTGTGCTGATAAACTCCTCAAAACTTAACAATATCCCCAGTTGGATACACAAGGGATGGCCACTTCCACCTGATGGGGACATTTGTGGTGAAGTGCGCTCTTTCTGGAGGAGAAAGTGATATTGTCGAAGCCATAAGTATTTGACTTTTCACCAGTACTGATCCCAGCTCTCCAGAACGGAGCGACAATATCAGGTGACATCATGCAGAAAGCCAAGTGATGGAATACTACATAACTGTGGTCAGGATGGGTCCAAGGTTCTAATACAGAAAGAACATCAGGGTGTAATTTTAAAAGATAGAAAACATGTACTCCTAAGTCTGATGGCATTTTTCTACTTTTAAGGCACTGACTTCTCACAACCAGTGTTTCTATAGCAAATGCCTCCCTTACTTTTTGTTGATCTATCAAATACATTAAGATAGTACGAAAATGGACAACCTTGAAATACTTTAGATAATCGTTTAAAAGACTTTTAAATGCATTTTTATGTTCAAAAATTAAAATAGGAATCTCTCAGAGTGTGTTTTAGGCTTAAACAGAGTATCTGGTTCATAACAGTGAACAATGTATCCTTATTAAGATGTCAAGATGTATATATATAAAATCATGTATAATATATAATACATTATAATAATATAAAACATAATATTATATATATCCTAATTACAACCTGCTCAGTCTGTATAGTGTTCCTTGTACGCACGCTTTCAGGGTTGATCATTTGGTATTGATTACCAACTTGGTATTGATTACCTACCAACAGGTGTGTTCTTCCCTGAGGAACTCTCTGATCAAAGCTACTATCTTCCTTCCCCCAACGTTTCACATCCCGGTTCCTCCTTTTGAAATGTTTCTAGCTGCACACACAACTCATACTCTCCTCTTCTTGGCCCAATGAAACAAGAACTGGAGGCAGACGACTCCCAGGCCGGTCCTCACTGAACCACCCCCTAGATTTCATGGTGCAAAGGCTCAGCACTGCACAGAACAGACCATATACCTAATTCCAGACTATTTCTTTTTCTAATGGCTTCTCCTTCAACAGAGATTGGAATCACATGCTGTATTATCTTAAGATATGTGACAGTGTAAGAATAAGTGAACTGAACCCAACTACATGCATGAATAAGTTAAATGTATATGTATGTATTTATGTGAGTGTCCACTTTTAATCTTTAAGGCTAAGATTAGATGTTGCAATTACATTTTCCTCTAAAAATGAAAACTCTCAACGCTTACGTAAATGCCTATGTTTTTCTAGTACACAAAATGATGCTAGATACTTGGAAGCTACAGGTATGTTCTTTTTTTTTCCCCTTAAAAAAAACTCTGTAACAAATGACTTAACCTCCTGAAGACCTGACCTTTTCACCTGTGAACAAATATTTTGTACTTTACCATAGTACTATAGGCAAAGGGAAGGCCAAAGTACAGGAACCTGGGAATGAGATTGCAAAAATTCTGTACTGCCACATGAATGTGAAGATCTCGGGCCTATACACGTGCTCAGGACTTTTCCCGAAGTCAGGCATGGCGATGCATGCATGCCTGTGGTCCCAGAACTTGGAAACCTAACAGAAGAAGACCACAAATTCATGGTCAGCCTGTATTATGAGTTCAGAAGCAACATGAGCTATATATCGAGACCTTGTTTCAAAACCAAAATGACAGATAGAATGGCTTTCATTGAGATTAAATGCAGCACACATTTTGTATTGTAAAGGAGGAAACTCAAGGCAGGTAGCTACAGTTTTAATTAGGACCACTGCCTTCATCTTTATCTCACATGGATGGAACAGGCATTTCTGTAGGGCTGTCCAGCCTGGCCCATAGTTAGACAAGAGACTGCAGCCCCATGAGAGCAAGACAAGGAACAAAGGCCTGGACTTTCTTACAGTGCAGAACACTGACTGAGGTGAAAGTGGGGGGAGGGTGGGGACAACACTCCAGAGAAAGGCATTGAAAGGAGATAAAAAGAGAGAGCAGATTTTTGGATAATCAACAGCGCGTCATTTTATTATTATCATCATTATTAATAATAATAGAAGAGGAAATGTATCATGAAGCTGAGGAAAGAGAATAGCAAGTTTAAAGCCATCTTGGACTACCTGATGAGGCCTTCCACAGGCAAGAAAGCAAATAACCTGTTGTTTAAAAGCCCTAGAGTGGTTTCAGTTGTATAAGCAAACTGGTTGGTATATGTTATACAGGGAAAATGTAAAACTAGCCGACGTCTCACCCATCCTTATATACTGGACTGTACAGAGGACTCAAATGACCATTTTAGGCATAAAAAGAAAAGCAGCATCTGGGCTGGAGAGACGGTTCAGTGGGTAAAGTGTGAACTGTGCAAGAATGAGCACCTGAGTTCGAGTCCTCAGACCTTAATAATTGCAATGAGAGAGTTTGCATTCCTAATGCTCCCACAGAAAGGTAGAGACCAGAACAGGAGAGTGCCTGGAACCTTGCAGGCCAGTTAGCCTGGTATATGCAGCATCAATGAAGCCTATCTTAAAAGAGATGGAAGTGAAGGGCCAGTATCTGAGGTTGTCCTCTGACCTCCATACATGTACCATGACATCTGTGCACCAAAATTCATACATGAATATGTGTGTGGACACACACAGAGACACAGACACAGACACAGACACACAGACATCCTTCCTCACATACACATATGGGCAGCATACAGACACACACAAGCATATACATACATACATACATACAGACAGACAGACAGACAGTCAGACAGACAGACACATATACACACACAACAAAGCCATATTTGTCACCATTGGAACTATATTTCATTTTTTCACACTATGAAGAGCTTTCAATTCACTCAGTAAATGCCCTTCCAAATGAACCAATTAAAGCTATTAAGTTAAACTAATTAAATAAGAAGATTCCTGCAGTTCCATGCAGGAGAGCAATGCAAGGAGGGGCCTGACTGCCTCACAGGAAGAGACCCTTGCCTTCCCCAGCTGCAGATCCAGCTCTGAACAGAGTTGCAAAATTCCTGCAGTGCACTACTTAATTTAACAATAATTGAGCTATCAACAAATGTCCCAAGAGGCAACTATGTGTGACTATAATCGTTCAGGAATTTGGGTCCTAAGTGTCCCCAAAAGGCCATGCTAAAGGTTATTGGTGAGTAGTCTATTTGCAATGGGGATGCAGTCGCCCTTTGAGAGATTTAATCATGGTTGGATGGTTAGGGGTGTGCCTTTAATGGGCCTGTTGGGGCTCTCTGTTTTTCTCTTCTCTTCCCTGTGGTAGCTGGCTTTGCTCTTCCACATACTCTGGTCACCCTGTGCAGCCAGCCACCCAGAGCACCAGAACCACAGGGCTGATTTATCCTAGCCTTTTCAATTAGGCTGATGATCTCAAATGTTTGCTACCGAACAAATAGTGAATGAAAATGGAAACTGCCTCCCGTGTGGCGCCTAAGCCATGTGTCTAGATATACAAAGCTCTTAAAACATTTAATTTTTCAAATTATCTTACAAGGTCCCGACTAGCACTAACCCCTCTTTCCAGATGAAGAAACCAAGAACTTGAAATGGCAGAATCTGTGTAACTAGCTAATTTGTAATTTCAGAGAAAGTTTTGTTTTTCTAAAGAAGAAATTTGGAGAGTGCTTAAAGTACTGGGTAGATCAACCTTGAATTATTACTGTTAAGTTAAAACCAGACTTACTAAATTAGAATTTTACAATGTGCAGAAATTCTCAGAACTACTACAAGCTAGATTTCCATGTGAACTATATAAGACACATAAAACTGCCTCTAGCCAAATGTGTTAAGAATTTACAGTATCAGAATAAGTCCCCAATTGCCTAGGGACTGCTCTCTAAGGCAACATTTCAATGACAAAGAGATTGTTCCAGAATGTGGCTGGGGAAAAACACCATTACTGGAGGAAAGGAAATATACTGTTCTTTCCCTGAAGACTAAAAAAGTGCTAAAATCTTTGTAGGTGATGCTATCTGTTATGTGCAGCACTGACAGGGGGCTATAAATGGAATCCAGAGAGAATAGGTGACTGAATTTAAGGTGACCTAATTCTTGCTTGAGTTTCATTGGCGACATGCCACTGTATAGAGATTTAAAGTCATTTTCATCCCCGTTGATATAGTACATAGAAGTAGAGGGACAGACATGGAAAACTAGGAATTCCAAAGAGAACGTGAGAGGTGAGGAAGTGGTCACTGGTTTAAAAAGAATGAACGAGAGAACAGGCCAATGGAAGCTGAAATCAGTGCTCTGCAAAGCACTCCTTACCTGGGGTCAGCCACGATCTGACATGTTAAACTCAAGGTATACACATTCCTACATTTGAACTTGTGCATTACCCTGCATAACATGGCGCTGTCTCCTTGTCTGAGGCCAGGGCCATGCATTAGCATCCTGTTGCTGACTTAGAAAACCCAAAGAGCTACCCAGCACTTAGACACTTGTAGTCCTGTTGGTCAAATCCACTAGAGTGGTTTACAGTGCTGGATTCTGCTAACCTGAACACAAACCACAAGAGTGGTGAAGCACAGTAGCAGATCCAATATGCTGAAAAGAACCCTCTTACATGTTGCTGGTCAGTGAAATGGTGAAAGTTCTCAACTTTAAAATAAAGTAACTACATTAAAGATTCTAAGAGCTATAATAATAAAGATAACTCAAAGTTGTAAGAAAATGATATTTCCTAGCTCTTTTTGTCATGCTGAAACTATAAAAGCCGTGGTGCTTAAAATGAAAAAAATCATGCAGTCATAATGTTTGATATTTCTGTGTTTCAGAAATTCTCTTCCCCCTTGGAGGAGGAGTACTATACTAAATAAAACCAGTGAGCATTCCAGGGGCATGGAGGGAACCAGCGGAAGGCTGACTTGAATAGCATGCATTTGTAAGCCAAATAATTTAATAAATCCTGGTTCTCCTTCATGAGATGTATTATGTGTTATGATTCTCTATCTAGCAAAGATGTCAAAATTGAACTTCAGAATGGTTAGGGGACATATCACAGTTTCTTGGAGCTTTTGAAAACTAAAACTTGGGTTCCTGACCTACCTCGTTCAGTATTTCTTATTCAGGAAATAAGGCTTGTCATTGAAAATTAATAGTCAGGATACTTACATAAATTTTATGAAATGTAGGTTTAAAAAAATGCAAGGACATCATCAAAAGCGTTAGGGAGCAGGGATGGAGAGATGGCTCAGTGGTTAAGAGAATTGGCTGCTTTTCTAGAAACACGGGTTTGCGTCCCAGGATCCACATCACCTCACAACCATCCTGTGATCACTGTTTCAGAAAATCTGACACTTTAACTACCTGAGGCACCAGACACATGCACGATGCACACACATGCAGGCACAACACTCATACACATAAATAAAATAAATATAAAACAAGTTTTTAGAAAGCACCCTGAATGCCTAAAAGAACTAGTGACTAAGAATGGCTACGGACCTTACTATTGATAGCCCAGCTCCAATGTAATTCAGCATGGGATTTGACACTTCTTCTGGGTCAATTCCAAACCAGCCAAACCTGGGAATTCAGAAAAATATCAAGTTAGATACTCTAAAGCCTTTTAGAGTAATATTTAAAAAATAGACTAGGGGCTAGACTAGAGTTGAATCTTGGCTCTTTCACATACTCTCTAGCTTTGGACCAGTTACTTTTCTATACCGTGCCTCCAATTTCCATACTGAAGTGGAAAAAATAGCGGTTAAGGCACAGTGGTACATTCCTGTAACTCCCAGATGTAAAACAAATCTGGGCTACAGCACTCAGGAGGCAGAAACAGGTAGATCGCTGAGTTTGAGGCCAGCCTGGTCTATATATTGATTTCCAGACAAGCCAGGGCCACATAGTGAGAGCCTATTAAAAAAAAAAAACCCAAACCACAACAAAAGTTAAACAAACCAAAACCAAACCAAGCCAAAAAACTACCATGGGAGAATGTGTGTGATTGCATTCATGCATGAATGCATGTGTATTTGTGCATGTGCAAACCCATGTATCTTAATGCAAACCTGAGGTCCTGCACATGCTAGACAGGACTCTAGCACTAAGCTTCATACATCTCAAGCCCTTCTACAATATGTGAGTTATTTACAATGACTTCTCGGTTAAAAATTCCCATTCTTTGACGTCCGTTTACATTCTTTTCTTTTCATCATGGGTTGATTTTGTCATAATCATTAACATTCATCAAAAACAGCTAGCGATCCAAGGGTAAGAGAGTGAGGCGACCAGAAACAGCTTTGTATTAAAACAAATAAAACTCCACGATAGTGGGAGCACAAGAATGGTAAAGGATGTGTATATACTGTAAGCCAGTAGATTAATTTATCTTGTTGGAGGGTAGTTTTAGAGTTTCTGAGTACAGGGAGAGCCTTAAAGTGAGGCAGGAATATTGTTCTCATTTCTCCACAGGTGAGAAGCACATGTGATCCAAACCATGAGAACCACTCACTGTTCACGGAACTTCTGCGACAGTGTTGTGCTCCCACCCATGCCCTGTGTGAAGTCAGAGAGCTGTATGCGGCTTGTGACAAACCTTTGAACAGAACAACTTGCTAGCTAGGCTTGAAAAAGTTCTCTTTACAGAGTCAGAGTGTTTAGGTGTGACTGTCTCTCTCGGCCATTGCACAGCAAAAGCAGTCACAGTCAATCATACTTCAGTGTTTGCATACAGCTCTATCTCAATAAATCTTTATAAAATGCCAGGGAGATGGAGCCACAGATTGTTGCTCTACTTTAAGGAAGAACATATACTTTAGAACTGATACTTGGCTAGAACCTGACCTTGAGCATTTCAGCCTCTTTTATAGTGCTTACAACTGTAACAATGAGGTAAGAGTGATACACTTTAACATATTGATCAAACCATCATCTGACTTCCTCTCTCCCTACTTGTGTCCCAGATACAGCACTTTACTTTTTCCTTTGATTTCCATTGCTTTGTCTTTATCAAATATCTAGGTTCCTTACAAAGAGCTCCCAGCAAAAAAAAAAAAAAAAAAAAAAAAAGTTACACATGGCTATGTGGACCAGCCATAATCTGAAACCAAGAATCCTGTATCCCCCAGTATAGCTAAACCCCAGTTTAAAGTGAATGCAGGGTGCAGGAATCCTAGCTGAGATCATTTGAATTGTGTTACCTTGAGCTTGCCCAGCCAGTTAAGGTATTAAATGATCCCCAGATGAGGATCCCAAGACCTAAACCGATGGTTTTGATAATTGGGATGACAGCAATGTTCCCTGCAGATACAACAGGCAGGAAAACAACGGGTTACTTTCAGTACAACAGATTCATTTCTACATTAAATTACTGTTGTTTTCTAACTTCAACTTCAACCCCAACTCAACTTCATAATGTGGTCTGCACTCACTGGCTGTTTTTCCAGATTCTCACAGCTATTGCCTTTATGCTCCTGAGGGTCATTCAGGACCAAATCCACTAGGTCTTGAATGTTGCCATTAGTGTGGTTGTTACAGAGACAAGGGCTGTGCACTAGCTTGCATAGGCTAGCTCCCACTCTTGGCTCAAGAGATCCCTCCCTAGCAGCCAGGACTGGATGCTCCATCTTACCCAGTTCATTGATATTCGTTATAAAACAGACTCCCTTTTTTGCAACCTGATTCAGCCTTAAAGTTTCAGGATTCTTCTTTAGATGTGTGAGTCACCTTTGTCTCCTGATTTCAGTGTTGATCGGGGGGCCATGTAGCACAGCATCAGTCTAGGGCAACTTGAACTTCAGAGTTAGACTATGAACTGCTGAAGAAATTCTCCACTGTGGGAATGTTAGGGGCTTTAGAGTCACATGGGATCATGCTCTTTTTACTTTCTCTTCTGGAAAGCTCTCCTGGTCTCAAGGCGTTGGTGTCTTTTCTAATCACTTGCAATAAAGTCCTTATACCTTCCTCCCCTCTTTCCTCTGTGCCTCAGGCTGGCTGAGCGTTAACCTAGTGATGTTTCTCAGTTTGGCTGCCTACTTCTCTGCCTTGAGTGTAGTGGAACCTGCTGCAGAGACAAATGTTCTGGTGTCTTTAATGATCTGCACAATGGCCTCACATGGTGGCACGCGCTTTTAAACCTCTGTGAGTTAGAGGCCAGCATGATCTACATAGATAGCTCCAGGTCAGCCAAGGCTACATTGTGACATCCCATCTCAAAAGATGAATACATAGATTTAAAGTTTTTTATTTCATTAAAATAAAATTTCAAAAATTAAAAAAAAATGCTCACATTGGCAGTGCACATATTAAAATTGGAGTGATACAGATAAAATTAGCATGGGCTTTGCATAAGGAGGGCATACAAATTCATGAAGTATTCCATATTTTGCCTAAGCCTTGACCAAAAAAAAAAAAAAAAAAAAAAAAAATCTGGAAGCTGACAAAAGAAATGTGTCTCAGCTGCAAGCAATCCTATCAGAACTCGGAGTTCTAGGCTAGCCTAGGCAGCATTGTGCAACTCTGCCTCTGAAAGCCTAGAGGTAATGCATGAAAGCTACTCACTCTCCCAATCACACAGTAAATAAACACAGAGGCACATGTGAGGTGTGGCAATGTAAATTACAGTGGAAATGTAAAGTTTGAATGCAATTGGCCCCCATGATCCCATAGGGAGTGACACTATTTGGAGGTGTGGCCTTGTGGAGGGCGTGTGTCACTGTGGAAGTGGCCTTTGAGGTTTCCTATGTTCCGGATACTGCCCATTGTCTCAGTCGATTTCCTATGGCCTGCAACTCTCTCTTCGGTACCACATCTTCCTACATGCCACCATGCTCCCTACCGCGATGACAATGGACTGAACCTCTGAAGTGTAAGCCAGCTACCCCAATTAAATGTTTTCTTTATAAGAGTTGCCATGGTCATAGTGTCTATTCACAGCAATAAAAACCCCAAGATAGCTCCTCAAAAACATAAATGGGTAACTGTAGTGGGGAGCAGGTACCATCACCTTGACCCTACCCTCTTAGCCAGCATAGATCTAGAAATCACCTATGGCCTTAGGGCCCCAGTATTTAGGGTATAACTGGAGGGTCAGTTTACAAGAGCTCACTTCTTCCTGCTCTCTCTCTTGGACTTGGCCCATTGAGTGAAGCCTCGTGGACCAGCCCAGCCTTTCCAGGAACCACAGAACTGTTGAATCTTTGTATCGGTAAGTTTCTTTTCTGAATCCCGTAATAAATAATATCCTTTTTTTTTTTTTTATCAGTTGCCAGTAACTTGCATTAATAGGTAACCAGTAGGATTTTACCATTTTAAATTTTCTTTGCTTCTAGCAAATTTAGCTCTTAAATTTTTTTTAGTATTTTTCTTCGTTAAAATAAAAAAAGCAGAACTTTTCAGGGTGAGTTCATATAGAGAAGAGAACTAACTGTTCCTGACTAACTGGAAACATAAACCCTACTATAGGCTTTAAGGAACCAATGAAGCAAAATAATTATATCCCTCTACTTGACAGCTTTTATGGGAAAGGTCTAAAATGGTGTTAACGAAGAATTATTCTTTAATAAACACATTCTGATATCATGCTGAAGAAAGGCCAAATATATAAAATGGCAGCTGAGTTGTAATTTAAAAAGATTAAATATCTTTACCATAATAGTTTTCTAGCAGGAATTTATAACATTTAAAGAGGAAAAATCAGGACATTTCTGGGAATATCTGAGAGGAAAACAATGCACAGACAATGTCTGCTATCTGCATCTAGTGACTATGAGACCACCGTGCCTTTTCTCCTGGTTGTGAATGCAACTCTGTGACCACTGTATTGGGTAAACACACACATTACCTGTTGCCCAAATGCAGCCGCCGAGCATCGCAAAAGGCCAGAATTTAGGGGAGCGTAGTATCAAATTGACCACCAAGGCGACCAACCAAATGGCAGCACAGAGCACCCACTGAAGGAACATACCTGGAAATAAGACAACCTGGCATTACTTGGCCGAAAGATTTGAGTATATGCCTGTTTAAAAGTTGCTGTAAGACATTCTTAGAAGAACAGCCACGAACCATGAAATGTCTCCACAATGGGCATGGGGCACATTGATTCTTACAACCACTCTTAATATCAGATACCAAGAAAGCAAATTTGAAGCTTAAGTAACTTGGTCCAAAAGCTGGTAGGTACATTTCTAACTGAACTGTAATCCCGAGATGTTTGACACCGAAGTCCACAGTGTATTCCCGCTTAACATCCTATTATTTTGCCTGTATGCAAATCAAGATGTTTCTGTCAAAGAATTTTCAGGAGTCAGAGGCTGTATTTCCAATCTGATGCCAGTCCTCACTGCCATGTGAAAACATGCATTGAGACAGTGCAGCCGTAGCTTACATCTTGGGATGCAAGTGGCCATTTGTGGCTCACCCAGCTAGAATTTAATTTCTGTGATGAGAAATATTTTTACAAGCCTGATATTTAACCTTCCTGGCTAGGGATCCTCTGATTCTTATGATAAGAGGCGCTCCTGGCCACCTACCGAAGCTGGACACAGCAGTGGCCATCCAAGGCTCCCGCACCACCAAGACATAAGGAGTGCAAGGATATATAATTCACACAGAAGAAAGTGCCAAGAAAGCTGCATTTCTGTCTATTTCTGTTCATTATATCGTGACAATAGAGAAGAGAAAAAAAAATCTACTAACCTCCAAAACAACAAATAAGTATTGGAGAGGAAAAAGGACTTTGAAAACACAAAGCTGATGAGACTTTCTGGGTTTGGGGTCACTCAGACCAGCACACTCTAATATGTGCAGAGGCCTTGGGTTCAGTTTTTAGCAACACACACACACATACACACACACACACACACACACACACACACACACACACACACACACACAGACACACACAACTTGTCCAGGATCTCAGATGCCAAAGCTAGGAGCTGCTCTTTATGGTTATTTCTCTACTAGTTTCTAATGCCAGGCAAGGAGGAAAGATTTGTAATTCTACTGTCTAAGTAGTATGAAGAATAAGGAATTAGGGAGATTTAAAAATAACTGGGCTGGGCATTGTGGTACATATCTTTATTGCCCACACTCTGGAGGCAGATCTGTTGAAGGCCAGCCTTGTCTACAAAAGGAGTACCAGGACAGCCAGGGCTATGTAGAGAAACCTTGTCTCCAAAAACCAAACCAAACAAATAAAAGTAACTGGGAAGTTACCTCCCAACAGGTGTTCATGGTCATTTTCACAGTGACCTCCTGTCCTTTCTCCTGGCTTTTAACCCGAGGTCAGATAGGCAAAAGCTTTTCTTCACTAAACATCAGCTTGTACTGCTTTGCTACATTAGTGACATACGCATTACTAAAACTTATAGGGCTGTGCAAAGCCATGCATTGAAAACCTCAAAACAGAACCATATCTGTTTAGGGAATAATACCAAAAACCTGCATCAGCAATGTGTTAAAATAAACAAACAGTAATTAATAAACATGGTTATCAGTTTTAATTAATTATGGTTAAGTACAGTAACTATATACTAAACCTAGTCCTTTAATTTGAAAAGGATTGGAGGTTTGTATGCAGGGAGCACTACAGAACTGTGGACCACTGTAGGGCTGCTGGGATGACAGTCTCACATCAGATGTGGGAGATAGGTAAACTTGGGGATCATATGTGGTGAACTGAAAAAGAATGACACAGTTTTGTGGCAAAGGATGTGTGTCTGCATGTGCATGTGTGGTAAACAGAGGAAGCCTCGTGCATAGCTTTGTGTTGGTTTTGGTACCTGGCACACCTTTCTTTAGCAGGGAGCAGCTTTCTGTGGGTGCCTCGTGGTCTGCTACAGAAGAACTGGTTCACTGGTAAACAGGCTTGTGTTATGTTCAAATTGCTCTTTCATGTATCAACTATGTTAAAATTGGTTTTCAAATGAATGCTGATAGAGAACTGGCCATAACATCTTCATTTTTTAAACATGACAGACACGGCTAAGAAGCTTTTCCAGTGGTACCCACCCTGTTTTTTCATGAAGCACAGTCTAGCATCTCTGTCCTGACTCACTCTCAGTGTACTACAGTGTGGGGATATTTCGCCAAGTGTTGCATGAATAAAGGAAACTCAGGACCAGAGCTCTGGGAAAAGTGGAGATATTAGAGAGAATAAACACCACAGTCAGATCTCACCCAGCTGTCTTCCAGCTTCCTCAGCCTCGCTCCTCCTGGCTTCTTCTGCCTTCTCTCTGGCATTCTGCTCTGTTCTTCCTGTTCCCAGAGTTTTCTTAGTCTGGTAGCCCCGCCCATACTTCCTGTCTGCCTTTGGCCAATCAGCGCTTCTTATTAAACTCATAGGCGGGACAATTATTTATAATGTAACATCATAAATCCACTACACCACAATGGGTGCTGTGAGATGATTTATGTGAGTTCTAGTCACAAAATATCACGATCAATAAAACTTCATTTTTTAAGCTGTTATGTTTTAAAAGATAAAGCAAAAAATAAACAAGTAGCAAAAATACTTAAAAGCAAGCGTAGGTTAAAAACAATTACCATCGCCCATGTTGCATTTTTTAAGTGGTACAAAATTGGAGCCAAACAAGAGAATTGCCACGGCCGAGGAGAGATAGCCCGTGGTGAGGTCTGTTCCGTTACTGCTCATGGTTGCAGGGGTGGCAGAGAGCAAACTGTCTCAGTTTCGATCTGATCTGTGTTTTTCAAGAGTTCCTGAAACAAGAGAAATAAAATGAAGGTGAGAAGCTGTGAGCCTGTGAACCAGTTGTGACCAGGACTCAAAGTCTATTGATCAAAAGCTGACTTAGGGTTCCTTTCTGCAGATAGTCAGGTTGTCATACAAAAATCTATCATTTATACACGATTCTTAGAATTTGTGTTTTTTATTTGTTCTACCAATAATTTTTTTAATACTAACTTATGATAATATAAATCAAGTTTTTTTTTCTTCTTCAGAGTTTGAAAATGTAACTTGTTACAAGATCTGGATCTAATTTTTTATACATTACAAAGATTATTCCCCTGTGAAGTAAATGGACATGGTGAACAAATTTCTGGACTTGGTTTCTACTTGACTGGTTTTTGTGTTAATTAAATTCAAAAGTACCAGAGAAGACCTTCAGAATGGTGGGTGCTTTATAAGCAAAAGCGTTTGCTGTGTTTCACATATGAGCCTAACAGCACATTCAGGTTGTATGGCCGTTACAGATTCAGACCAATAGTAGGTTGTAAGTTCATAGCTCAAGGATCTTATCTGAGGTACAGCTAAGTGACTGAGTGTGACTTAGCTTAACATGCACTGGGCCCTGGGTTCAGTCCTTAGCACAGTGTACACACACATGCATGCCATATGCATGTATAAATAAAAAAGTAATATATATTATTAAGTAAGTTTTTAAAGTCAAAGTTCATAGCTCAAGGATCTTATCTGAGGTACAGCTAAGTGACTGAGTGTGCACTTAGCTTAACATGCACTGGGCCCTGGGTTCAGTCCTTAGCACAGTGCACACACACATGCATGCCATATGCATGTATAAATAAAAAAGTAATATATATTATTAATTAAGTTTTTAAAGTCAAGATAAAGGAAAATGCTTTGTGAATTTTGTACAGTCCAAGGTCTGCAGTGATGCGCTGACAGCTTGAGAACAGTGTGAGGAAGTTAGTTAGCCATCCCAAAGGCACAGGCTGGGAACACCAAGCTGCATACAGGTAAATAGGTTTTCAATAAAAATCAGGTCAGGAAAAGGAAAAAAAATTCAGGTCTTTAGCCAAATCATGTTTCAAGTACTCAGCAACTACACATGTCCAGCAGCCAACATTCTGGACACTGATTAGACACTGAAGATTCTAGAATTTTCTATGAATGAAAAAATTTCTATCAGATATTCCTACAAAAAAAGTTCTGGTTCTCCTGTGAAGAAAAGTAACAGATGGCTGGTTCAGTGGGGAAGGTTCTTGTGACATGGGTTTAGAACTTCAGCACCCAAGCTGGAAAAATCCATGTAACGTCATGCTGGCTGGGTAGGGAGAACTCAGAGATGGCAGGGTCCCAGGGGCTCAGTGGCCAGCCAGCCCAGCTGAAATGCTCGATTTCAGATGCAGTGAGAGACCCTGTCTCAAAAACAGAAGTGGAAGGGCTGGAAAGATGGCTTAGCAGCTAAAAATCACTTGCTACTCTTCCAGACACCTAAGCCTTTGGTACCCAGTACCAGAGGTGAACTACTCAACCACCGGTACAGCCAGTTCCAGAGGACTCAGCACACTCTTCTGGCCTCTAAAGACACCTGCACTTAAACACACAGGCACAACAGGCACAAATAAAAAACAAAAAGAAATCTTTAAAAAAGATGCTGTTGCTTTGGCATCACAAACAAAAAAGTTATAAAAGATACAAGGAGGGAGCTGGAGAGATGGCTCAGTGGTTAAGACCACACGCGGACCTTCCAGAAGACCCAGGTTTATTTCCTGGAACCCACATGGCAGCTCACAATTGCCTGTGACTCCAGTTCCAGAGGACCTGACAGACTCACACTAGCATATATGTAGACAAAGCACCAAATGCACATAAAGTAAAAATAAATAAAATTTAAAAAAGATACAGGGAAAATTAGCCTTGTTCTGGTATAAGAATAACAAATGTCATGAAGCATTTCATTATTTTGTAAAGTTTTCTCTTTTTTTAAAATGAAGTAGACCATTAAATGGAGACACTCATGTTTTTCTCTGACCTTTCCCTGTGCACTCATGCACCCACACATACATCACATACATATCCACAAGAAGAAAATAATCAGACCAATAACCAGAAGTCAGATGTTTTTCAGTGACAATATTTGGAAAAGCTTGCTGGGTATGAGTTATTTTGTTAGCTGCAGATGCTGCTCAAGAAACTTCGTCACTGTGTTTGCACAATGCTATTTAAGATTTATATTTTATATATTGACCCTTTGTGATAACATCTCTAAAATGGAACTCAAAACAATACAGGGTTCCTTTTATCCAAATTTAATAGAATAATACCCTGTGGGTGTGCATTGAGGAAGGCAGCCCACGAGAGACTCTTCCTTGCAATTTTAAGGGGAAAATATTCAAAGTTTATGCATTATTTCTTATGTGGCCTTGAAGAGATTACAAAATATTTTGATGTTATGGAAGATTTAACAAAAACCAGAAACTACTTCAAAACACAACAAGCTTTAGAAAGAAAAATGCCTGTTTGAAATATATTTGTATATTTATATACATACTTTCATAAAAAGAAAAACATATGGTGGGTAGAAAAATATTTTCTGTACTGAGATGCAGTCAAGGAAGACCCTGAGACCTATTTAAAAAGTAACACAGTAACACTATTCAAGATAAAGGATACTCTGTAGGCGCAGAGAAAGTTTATGTCCAGAGGTGGCTTACAGAGCTATTACTCAAAGGTCAAAAGAAAGAGGGATGCGGTGTCAGGACAGACAGGTGGCACACACCCACAGTCCCAGCACTCGGGAAACTGAGGAAAGACTGCTCTATTCATGGTCTGCTGGGACTGCTTAGCTACCTAAGGAGATCCCGCCTAGAAATAATGAATGAGTAAATAAGGAATAAATATCAGGGCTGTTAAATATGAGGCAGGAGCTATTTGGAAAGCTGCTGTGGGATTGAAAATCCAGGCTTACTGGCCAAGAAATCAGTTTCCCCCATTTTAATTAAAACAAGCAAATCAAGAACGTGGATAAGAGACCAGCGCCTAACCATTAAATGACACAGATTATTTTACAAAAAAGGGGGGTTCACTAAGGCATATTGATGGGGAATCCCAGGTATCAGCTTGGATTAAAAGAATAGTTGGTAGTGCTAGTCAGAGTGCATGACCCCATTTAACTGCTGAATGAACTTCAGTCAGTTATTGCCTTGGGTAAACGATGTTCTGTCACAGCACACAGCTCCCGCCCATTTCAAAAAGGATGTGATCTAATTCTGTGCTTACCAATAATCCCAGGCAACCACAAGGAAGACTGCACCTGTTCTAAATCAGAGACACTTCTGCGGTAAAGAGAAGCATCATTACTTTGCCCAACATTTATCCCCCATTCCCTTTTAGCATAAACCTATCTCAAACCACTTCTTTAAAAGTTTTACTTTCAGCTCAGGTTGGTAGCAAAGAATCCCAGCATTCAGAAGGCAGAAGCAGGCAGATCTCTAATTTCAACACCTGCCCAGTTTACATTGTTAGTTCCAGGCCCGACAGGATTACGCTAGTGAGACCCTGGTTTTCATTATCATTATTTATTTCTTAACTTAAACCTACTGCCTTCTCTGCTCGGTTATACCCTAGCTCTTATTTTTATGTTTTTATTTTAAAAATTTTTTTAGGCAGCCTTTAAACCCACCTCATAACCCAGGCAGGCTTTACATTGTGATTTATTCCCCACATTCATTTAAACCTTTTTCATTTTTTAGCTGGACAATATAACCATAAACATCACATGGGTCAGGTAGCACGTGACCTGTTTGTGCACATTTACCTTAGGCAGGGTGTCAACCCGGCAGCAGCCACCTTGATAGTTTAGCATTTTCCGGGGTAAAAGCTTTCAACATTCTTTGATCGAAAAGTCTCAAGATTTGTTAAGTGGCCACTGATATTTTATTGTACCACGCTAATTCTTTAGCTTCATTACTGGCATGTCTGCTGTTTCCCCTACAAACCTAAAGTTTTAAGCAGCCCTTTCCCCTCCCTCTAATGTAGTTTAGGTGTGCTCAGATCAATCCTGCCTGCTCCAGTTCAAAGATTTCACTTCTGGTTTCCTTTAATTTCTTCCAATCTAAGGGTACCTCCGGCTGTCTCTGGGCTGACGTCACCAGTGCTGGCACGTACTTGATCTGAGAATTTTCCCAAGGAGCAAGCAACTGGGCAGTCTTTAGAACCAGGTGATCTGGTGGGTACTCACTGCGCTGGCTGCGGAGCCCGGCTCTTCCTAGCAGTGCCGACTTCCCGGCGGCGTCTGGGAGGGAGATCAGAGTCCCCTCCCAGGCCGAGGCTCAGGACACCCTCCTAGTGGAGGGCTGGAGCTCAGTCAGGTGACTAGGGAGTTGTCAGGCCCTCTGTCAATCAGCAAGTTAACCAGACAGGTTCTGTATCCTTAAAGAAGAGATAGTCTGCGAGTAACAAGTCACCTACTCTGAAACATCACACAGTTATTTGTACGGCTTGTGGTCAGAAACAGGCATTTCACAATACTATAAAAAATGACCAAGTCACCCCAATTTGTTCTTCCATGCTAGGCAAATGCTCTACTATTTTGGACCCCTCCCCCTCACTTTTCTCTTTCCTTTTAAGATTTTGAGAGTCCCTAAATTGGCTTACACTCCACAGCCCAAGTGTGTTTTAAATTCGTGCTTTTCCTGATTCAGTCTCCCTTGTAGCTGGAATCACGGGCCTGGACAAAGGTATCTAAACCACTGATGTGTATGTAAATGTAATGTGTACTTAGTGCCCTGTAGGACTGTTACTTTTGTGGCTTGCTGGCCCATTTGCAATGGCCAAGTAAAATGGCTTTATACAAAACCACACACGGGAGTAGCTAAAATAAAGCTTGACCCAGGAGTCAATTTCTTTGAAAATGGCCTCCAGGAAACTTTGGCGGGAAAGCAGGCTGTGGGTCATATTCTAGATCACACTTGTCCCGCTTCATCAGCTATGGGAATCGCTGGGACAATGAGTTAGAGAGCAAGATCCTAACACCTAATGAGAGTCTGAGAAAAGGCAGCCACTAGTGTATAATGCGGATTTGCCTATATTGAACCCTCTTCAGCCGCTGCTGAGAAGCGTGTGCGTGTGTGTGTGTGTGTGTGTGTGTGTGTGTGTGTGTGTGTGTGTGTGTGTGTGTGTGTGTGTATCCTCCCCTAGACAGCAGGGCTGTTCCTCTAGACCAAGTACTAGTGCAGCTGTGAGTACAGGGACTCGAAGATGAGGAAGTGCTAGACTCCGCCCTAGTCTAAGCTTAAGACAGGCTTCTCAGGGTGGCATTGTGCTGACTCAATCTACTAACTGGTCATGTGAGGTTCACAGGAAGGAGTAGAGCCATTAAAGATAAGGTTTTTGAAAAGGAAGGCTTGCTTCCAAGGTGGCATCCCTCAGATATTCACACTGGGAGGGAGAATGTCATAGCTTAATGAATGGAAAAAAGGAAGCATCTTCAACAAAATGGTTAATTTAGCAATAGAGAACTTTGAGAAGCAGCTCCCTGTTTATATACAAACATACTTGAGGCCGAGATTTGCTTATTGGGTTCAGGTTTATGTTCTTTGCTATTAATTTAAGTTTTCACATTAAATTAAGGGTTTTTAGCAACCTTACATTAAGCAAGTCTACCAGTGTCATTGCTTCCCAAAAGGATACTCTCACTACATGTATAGCTCACTTGGTAACCCACATTCTAGTTCAGTGATTTTCATTATTAATTATTATACCTGCTGTGTTGACCTGTAAACTTTGATATCACTTTTCTAATTGCTTTTGGGTACCATGAACTCCCATCAAGGAAGACCAAGCTTTGTCCTGCTGGTGTCAGAGATGGAACCCAGGACCTTTGCACTCGCTAAGCAAGTGCTTATCACTAAGCTATGGCTCCAGTCCTTGGACATTTTTATATATTCTGGATATGTACTTTCAGATGAAAAGTTGGTAAATGTCATCTCCCATTCAGTAGGTTGTCTATACACTGATGTTCTTTGCTGTGCAAAATTAATTAATTTGATAAAACCTTATCTGTGCTATTTTTCCCTGAGTTTGGGGGTTCCTATTCAGAAAATTATTGCCTGCGACCAGTGTTTGGACATGTTCCTAGGATATTTCTTCAGTGATTTTGGAGTATGAGGTTTTACATTTATGTCTTTGGTCCATTCCAAGTTTATTTGTCAATTATCTATCATCTATCTGTGTGTATGTGTGTTTGCATATGCTTATGACTTATAAATAACTATTGGCAAGTTGAAGTGGCAAAAGAGACTCTTCCAGGCTGATGGTGGAAATGCAAACTAGTTCTCCCATGTACAACAGTATGGAGACTCAGAAAAACAACATAGAAAACAGGGCTCTGGTCTTACTCAGTGGTACATTGCTTATCTAGTACGCTCAAGTCCCTGGGATACGTCATGAGCACCAAGGAACAAGAAAATAGCAGCAAAACCAGATTGGATTCAGCGAGCCCACTCCTGGGTACACTGAAGACAAGCCTGTGAGTTTACTGCGGTACTCCAAGTTGATAATGAAAATGACGGGCATGTGCCTGCACATTCACTCATAAAGAAGAATGAAGTCCTACTGTTTGCAGCACAGGGAATGGAACTGGAGGACATTCCAGCAAGTGAAATAAGCCCCACAAGCACCAAATGCTCTTGCTGACATGGATATCAAGAAGTGACATGATTTCAGGAAAGGAATGGGGAATTGTGGATTTGATCTGTGTTCATCATGTGCACGTACAGACATAGGTGGAATCTCTTACCAGCTACAATCAATACATGTTAGCAAAAAGTCAATACAGGACATGCAACACCAGTCAATGTACTAATGATACAATTAAAGAGCTTTATGGCTAACATGAAGAAAACTTATCTATTTAGGTATACAAGCAAGGTGGCCACAAATTCCCTACATCAGTGGCCTGCATCAAAGAGACTCCAGCTCTCTTCAACTGAAGGAAGATCTTTAGAAGAATAGCCAAGGTTGGTGCATAAAACTAAGAGATGGCCTCCATAATAACATGTAAGGCAAAGCATCAGGTGCTGGTACCAAAGCTGCAGTAAGTTACCCAGAAGGCCTTGCAAAGATAAACAAGTGTTGCTATGCCACACACCAGGTTTTCAGTGCTGTGGAAGCAACCTTTCCTTGGAAGAAGATGGCAGCTAGGACTGTGACAGACAACATTTGGCTTCAAAGGTCTAGATAAGAGACTGACTTTCTCATAAGGGCTGATATTGCTGGTAATTTTAGTGAACCAATACCCACTTATTAGGAAGGAACATAAATCTACTGGGCCTGTGCCCTAAAAGTGGAACAACAAAGTCTGTATGCTGGCAATTGATTTGCCATGTGATTTACTGAATATTCTAAGCTTTTAGTAGTGATGGGAAAGAAAAAACTTTACACTTAAGCACCCAGGCACTCTTGGAAATAACAAGATGCCTGCTAACACAGCATTTATACTGTAGCCCACAGGTCAAAGAATGATTTTGAGTTTTAAGTCTCATTATTTAAGGAATCAATTTTATAGTGCTGTAGTTGCCATAAGTAGGTTTTTTTCCCCCTTATGCAATGTAAGTTGAAAAAGTTTTAGAAAGCTTTCACCATTGTGAATACCAACAGGAACAGAAACATGAAAGAAATTGATGCTGGCCTTTGGGGGAGAACAGTTATGGTCTCCAGACTTTAGTGGAAAAAGGAAATGCATAGGACAGAAGCAGTAAGAGAATTATGATAGAGGTGGGGCCTGAAGAGGCTGCCAGAATATTATAATCTCATGATAAAACCTGAATGGATAAAGAACTACACGTAGATGAAAGTGGTGTCTGGAGATGGATTCAACAGCTGGTGGAGGTGCTATAACATTCTTGAGGTGACAGCAAGAGTGTTAGGAGATGAAATAGTGGTAGATCTTGAAAGGACTCTTTCAGTTTTGAATGAGGTTCTTCTGTGGCTAACATGATAGGGCATGCAACATGCTACGATAGTCTTTATTGGTACACTGATGAGTAATGAGTATTGAGGGGTATATATTTCAATGGCTTGGATGGAGACATAGCGTTATAAGATACCTAAAACAAGAGAGTTAATTCAGCTGGACTGGTCAGTCACCAGGCTCAGAGACAACACCTGAGAAAGGTTGATTTACCTTACGGAATGTTATAGAGATGGGAACACTGATTTGCTGATAAATGCTGTTCTCACATCTCTGCTTTTTTTTTTTTTGGTTAACATATCAACCACAGTTCTCCTTCCCTCCTCTCACTCATGTAAAGATTCCTGGCACATAGCCTTCCGTGTGGTAAACCTAAGATGGTGCAGACAGAACTTGCTGCATATGGAGTACATGCCCCTAGTTTTGGCTACAGAAATCTGTGCCCCCCCACCCCATTCTCTTAAAAGGAGACACCATGTGAAAATCTGTTTCTTTCTCTTCTGCTTCTCTCCCTCATACCCGCCCAGCAACTTCCCTAAATAAACTCTAGTATGGTGCTGCTAATGTGTGTCTGATCTCACGCATGAAACCAACACCTCATCCCTCAGCTTCTCCTCACCCCACCTCAACATCCACTCTTCAAAGAGGATAAGGCCTCCCATGGGAAGTCAACAAAGTCAGGGATATGAGGTTGAGGCAGGACCAAGCCTCCCCCCACCCTCCCGCCATATCAAGGCCGAGAAGGTATCCCTCTATAGGGAAGGGATTCCAAAGAGCCAATTCACGCACGTGTAATAAATTCTAACCCCACTGTTTGAGGTCTCACAAACTGCTGAAGCCACATAACTGTCATCAACATTCAGAGGACCTAGTTGGTCCCATGCATGCTCCCCAGCTGCCTGTCCAGGGTCAGTGAGCCTCCAGTAACTCAAGTCAGCTGTCTCTGTTTGCTTCCCAATCATGATCTTTATTCCTTGACTCATATAATCCCCCCTCCCTCTCTTCACCTGGATTGGGAGCTGGGCCCAGTGCTTAGCTGTGGATCTCTGTAACTGCTTCCATCAGTTGCTGGATGAGGGTTGTATAATGACAAATTAGGGTGGTCGTCAATTTGATTATAGGGCAAGACCGGGTCAGGCTCCCCCTCCACTATTGCTTGGAGTTTGCTATAGTTTTTAAGAGTGGGCCTCCACGAGGCTCATTTATCTGTCTTTTTGAGTCTGGTCTCAGAAAGGTACAGTTTTTCCTTTTTATTCTTTTTTGTTTCTTTCTTTAGGATTTCGGGCAGAGAATACATATGCTGCCCCTGATACTTTGCCCCCACCCCCTATTTCTCAGAAGCCACCCTCCATCATTCACAATGTGACTGCCTTCAAATGCCTTCCTCCTCTGGTAGCTGTCCACTTTGCAACTTGCTCGTCCTAGGCTTTTCCTTTTAAACTCTTTCTTCAAGAGTGTTATTCTGAGTCAATTAGCAAATTTTTTTTATTAATAAGCCTGAGAACCCAAAAGGGTGACTCACAAATTCCTTGTTAATGTGAGGTACACTGGTGAGACACCTTAGAATTTCCATTTACACCTCCAAACCTCCTTACCAGTAAGGAGCAATGGTCCGGCTCTCTCTCTCTCTCTCTCTCTCTCTCTCTCTCTCTCTCTCTCTCTCTCTCTCTCTCTCTCTCTCTCTCTCTCCCTCCCTCCCTCTCCCTCCCTCTTTCTCTCTCTCTCCCTCCTCTCTCCCTCCATTCTCTCTTCCCCGGACTGTCTGTCTCTTATATGCACACACACACACCTAAGTGTAGACTCTAAATATGAGAGAATCCATTTGATGAATTCTTTGTTTTCAGCTCACCACCCTCTCCTGTTCTTTCTTCTCCCATCCTTTTGCCTCTTTCTCACATGCTTCTTCTTTTACTTTCATGCACACGTGGTGCATTTGTCTTTAAAGCTAGATTCTGCATATCAGAGAAAACATAGGGTATTTCTGAGTCTGGATTATATCATCTTACATTATGATCTACATTTCATCCATTTCCTTATAAATAAAATTAGGAAAGTCATTTATCATAGCGTTCATTTTTTCATCTTTTTGTATGGTCACAGTTACAGACTGTCTAAAACACTGGGGGCTGTAGCTCTTGTGTTTGCTGTACCACTCAAAGAGCTTGGAAGACTTCTCTTCGATTATGACGAGGAACACATGGAGCAAACTGAAAAATTCTTTAGAGAATTGAGATCACAGCTTGAACTACTTGCCTGACAGCTGAGGAGCTCAGTGAATACCCAGAACCACATCTTTCCAGAGGAGGAAGAGTCCTCAAAGCCAGTGACAGGCTAGAGGTGCTTGATGAGTCATCAGCAAATTGGGACAGAGGTCTGGTGACTATATCTGGGAACTCTGGGTAAGTGGAGTCGTGCTGAGAAGCACCCATAGGTCAGTGACATTTACTTTTATACGCCTCACTGGATTTTCAGGGTGAAGATGGGGATTTCTTTTTCAGCAAAGAAATGAAGACTTTCCTAAGACAAATTAAAAAAACCCTTAAAATTTTCAATAGACTAATGTTGGAAGAAATATTAAAATTCTCCAGAGAGAGGAAATATGACTAGATCAGAACTCAGATTTCCATGAAGGAAAAACTTCAGAAAGGGTATCCAAGTGAAATTAAAACCTTCAATTTCAAAAATGATTATTATTTATGAATGAGACTCTAAGGGACAGAAGAGAGCATTGGAAACTGTCTTCAAGATGGCACTTGACCTGTCTGGGAAGCAAAATAGGTTGCTTAATCTTTTAGACTTATTATTTTCATAATTCTGGATTGAACCCATGGCTTTACGTGTGTCCGGAAAATGCTCTACCATTGAGTAGCTTCCCAGCCCTAAGTTCTCCCCATATAGAGCTCAGGTTGGTGTCAAAATCCTAACTCTCCTGAGTGCTGACACTGCAGGTGTGTGTCACCACACAGGGCACTGTGCTGCAGCTGAAAGCATCCCGCTGGTCCCATTCGATTATGCAGTCACAGTCCTACTTAATATGTTAAGATTAGTTGAAAACATCTACCTTGAGATTAAATTTAAAAAAAAAAACAAACAAATAATTAGAGCAATCCCTAAGAAGTTTTTTTTTTTTTTGAAAGATGTTTATTGACAGAATAAGAGAAGGGAGAAAATAGAATCTTACAGATGTGGAGTTAAAAGTAGAGGAGAGGAGAAAAAAGGAGCCATAAAAAGAGAAAGTAAAATGGACTAAAATTCAGGACCTAAGTGTATGTTGTTGATGAGAAACTCACCTTAGCGTTAGTAATAAGCATGCAGAGTTAGAAAGCCAGACACGGACCAGGGGAAGCTGGAGTATACCAATTTTATCTTCAAAGCAGAGCAGACCAGGAGATCACCCGAGATAAAGCATTGCACAACTGAGGAAGTCAGTTTTCTAATAACACATAAGGGGCCTGTCTGTATGCCTTAGAGCGGTGTCCACGTATGTGAGGCAAACATGAGTAAATCATAATGAGGGATTCGTTAGGTCTTCACTCTCTTCTATAATAGACAGGTATAGATGAGAATCCAAGAAAGACACAGCTAAACTGAACCCAGTTGGACAGTTATATGATATTTCATCCAAGAACAACAGAATCAATTCTCTTCCCAAGCTCACACGGACCGGCAAACGAAGTTGACTACATCTTGTACAATATGCAACATAAAGATGAACTCTAAGGTACAATTCATGTTCTTATTAATTTTTTGGAGTAATGTATCAATGCTACATAACTTCAACAGATTTAATAATCAAAGGCACAACCGTAAGGCAGACAAGTGGAGAGAAGGGCTGAATGGGATCTTTGTTATCTGCTGGGTTCCTTGTTGAACCTTTGAACTCTACTTTGCCTCTCTTGCAGTATGGGAGTGTGGGAGGGTACTTCCCCCCGCCCCCCCTCAACTATTACATTAAAAAAACGTATGTCCTCTGTTTTTGGAATGATTTCAAACTGAGTGATTCTGCTTTCAGCTTGGAGAATTTCCATATAGAATGAGAAATTAAGAATAGTGTGGAGGCAGAGCTAAATCTGCTGATTTCATTGCATTATGTAATCATGGTTCTTCGTGCTTTAAAAGAAGTTAATATTTAGCTTGTTTTCTTTCTTCCCTCCCTTCTTTCCTCTCCACCCCCACCAGCCTCAACAGCTTCCTGTCAAGTTTTTCTTAGAAGACTTAGAAGAAGATAAAGCTGTAGCCACTTAGTGCTAAAGCAACGGAGACTATGATCTGCATTCATCTTCGTCACCCCATCTCCCAAGCCCACCTCCCTTCACTGGGCTCTCTGGAGAAGATGATTGATTGGTTAATTTCCCTCCTTCCTTCCCTCTCTTTTCATTTTTCTAGACAGGTTTTTTTCTGTGGACCCTGGCTATCCAGGACCTAACTCTGTAGACAAGACTGTCTCGAACTCACAGAGATCTGCCTTCTTCTGCTTTCCGAATGCTGGGATTAAAGGCATGCCAGGCCTGAGTGAATGATTTCTGAAGTAGATGTCTGGATTCCTTACTGTCTTTGAAACCAAGTAACTGTGCAGTTCTTCAGAGCATCAAGCATAAATCATCCCACAACAGTGACTGCTTGCTTTTCCTGGCTGTCTGACCAATCAGGAGAGCTCCTCTGTAAGGTATCACCCCGCTCCCCACCCTCGACACAGGCATCAGAGTGTCACTCTTCTACCTGCCACATGATTGCTGATGGCATATACGTGTTGGATCTTGCCCTCAAATACAACATTTCTTCTTGAAGAATGTACAGTATTTCCCGCATTTGAGCTGCATTCAGATCCTCATTGGTCTGGAGGTCATGACACAGGTGACATCTTAATATGTGATAGGCCTGAGAAACCTGCCTTAGGCCAGGTGTCCAAATGCACCCAAGAGAAGGGGGTGTATAGAGAAACATCTGCCTTCCTTGAAGGGTCAGAGTCTATGGCATGTGTGGGTTTCCTGGTTGTACAAGTTTACACTCCCACCAGCTATGAAGAAGTGTTCCCCTTGCTTCATGTCCTCTCCAGTATAGGCTGTCATCTGTGTTTTTGTTTTTAGCCATTCTGACAGGTCTCAGAGTTGTTTTCATTTGCATTTCTCTGATGGTTAAAGATCTTGAGCAATTCTTTAAGTGTCTTTCAGCCATTTGAAATTCTTTTATTGAAAATTCCCTATTTTCCAATTAGGTTATTTAATTTTTTGACCTCTGGTTTCTTGAGTTCTCCATATCTTTTAGAGATCAGTCCTCTGTCAGATGTAGGGTTGGTGAAGATTTTTTTCCTCATTCTGTAGGCTGTTGTTTTGTCTTATTGACAGTGTCCTTTGCCTTACAGAAGCTTCTCAGGTTCAGAAGGTCACATTTATTAATTGTTGCACTCAGTGTCTATGCTACTGGTGTTATATTTAGGAAGTGGTCTTTTGTTCCAATGAGTTTAAGGGTATTACCCACTTTTTTTTCTGTTAGGTTTAGTGTAACTGGGTTTATGTTGAGGTCTTTGACCCACTTAGATTTGAGTTTTGTGCAGGGTGATAGAAATGGATCTATTTGCATTCTTCTACACACCACCATCCAGTTATGCCAACACCATTTTTTGAAGACACTATCTTTTTTTCCATTGTATATGTTTGGCCTCTTTGTCAAAAATCAGGTATTCATAGGTGTATGGATTAATATCAGAGTCTTCAATTTGATTCCATTGATATACAAGTCTATTTCTATTCCAGTACAAAGATATTTTTATTACTGTAGCTCTATAGTAGAGCTTGAAATCAGAGATGGTGATGCCTCCTGAAGTTTTATTACTGAACCTGATTGTTTTGGCATTCCTGGGTTTTTTGTTATTTTACATGAAGTTGAGTATTGTTCTTTCAAGGTCTGTGAAAAATTGTATTTAGATTTTGATAGAGATTGCATTGAATCTGTAGATTGCTTTTGGTAAGATTGCCATTTTTCCTGCATTGATCCTACCTATTCAGGAGCATGGGAGATCTTTCCATTTTTAAATATCTTCTTTAATTTTTTTCTTCAATGTCTTAAAGTTCTTGTCATCCAAGAATACGTTTAACCACTTTATTTTGAGTTAAAGCATTAACACTACTTACTTATATGTGTTTTTAAAGTTTTTTTTTCTTTTTTAAAATTTAAAGTGTGTTTGTGGGGTGGGGTGGGGTAGTATTTGTGTACCAGAACAGGTGCCCACTGAGGCCTAAAGAGTGGAGCCTTTGGAGGTGGGGTTACAGGCTGCTGTATGATGAGTGTGTGCTGCTTTAGGGATAGAACCCAGAGCTTTGGGCATGCTAGGAGAGCATTCTAACACTCAGTTCCTTCCCATTCCTGATCTTTTTTCCTCTTATAGCTTAGGCTGGTCCCAGATGGATCCTTTTGCCTTAGCTTTCTAAATCGTAAGATCATAGGCTGTGCTACTAGGCATATCTGTTAGCTCTTGTGTTCTAAATACTCATGTATTCATTGGAGAATTTTCTATGAAGTACCCGCTATAAACTGGGCATGGTTCAGGACAGTGGGAATAGATTTAAAAAAAAAAAATCTCTGTTCCAATTTAGCATACAACCAAATAAGAGGCACCAGATAATGAATGACATCTATGGTATGTTAAACAGTGATAAGGGGAAAAAAGATAGGGAAGGAGTGGCCTGTAAAGAGGCCCAGAAGCCACCTGAGGAATGTCAGGGTGTGGATACAGCTGAAGCTGGGGTAGTCACAGGAGAGATGAATGGTGGAGAACCAGATTAGAAAGGCCTAGGGGCTGGGCAGGGTGAGAAGCCTTCTGGACCTCTGTAAAGACTAGACTGGCTATTCTGAGAAAAATGAAATGCCTAGAGTTTTTGTCACAGTTATTTTCTGGCTTCAGAGGCTTATTATAACGATGCAGAAGGAAACTCCTAGATCATTCTTTGGTTTACAGGTAGATTACTCTTTCTTCATATGGGAAAGAACAATATGTGCTCAAAAGAAGCAAAATCAGATCGGGGCTGTGGCGGCGATGGCTTTCTAGAATACGCACTCAGTGCGCAAGTGTGAGGCCCAGAGTTCAGATCCTTAGAATGTATGTAGAAGTGTGCTGTGGAGGCTGCCTGCATGTGGGAAGCAAAGACAAGTGATCCCGAGGGCAAGCCAGCCAAAATCGGCAAGCTCAGTGAGAGATCCTCAATAAACAAAATGAAGAATGATTTAGAATGACTCTGGCATCAATTTTGTGCATCCCCAAGCACATGCAGACCTGTACATACACACCCACCTACTCGTAGACCTGTAAATACCACGCACGCACGCGCGCACGCACGCACGCATAGGACAAATCAAGTCTTGTTCCTGGTCATTAACCCAAGACTACCCAGGACGTAATCACCGAGGACTGGGTTCGGTCAGCTGACTCATTGCAGTGTGGGGGAGGGGAGGGGAGGAGAGAGGTGTCAGAGGAACTGCAGGGTGTCTCCAATGAAGTGTTTTAATGGCTGAGCGGAAGAAGTCAACATCATTTCTGGACAATGAAGCAGACCTGTTTCCTTGGAAACCACGATGTCAAATTTGTTCACACACCACAACTCATCTGCAGCTCCCAGGTGGAATTCACATCAATGCTGCCTCACCGTCCGGGGATCTTACTCTTCTGCACAAGAGTTGGCCATTTTATTATTACTGGAATAGTTTTCCTGGTCACCCGTGATTTTAGAGTATAAAACTGCTCAGGAAGAAGAAGGCTATCATTTCAAGAACTGGGAAGAAATGATACTTTCTGAGGAGTTTGTTTGTAGCATTAATTGCTTGGTCCAAAAAATGTTTTCAATTTTGGAGCGATGTTATTGACTTTGTAAGTGTTCAACATGTCAGGCGTAGGTCACTGTCCTCACCCCGGTCAGCCAAGTGTGAGTGAGAGCTACACTGTGTTCTGTTTTTTTGCTGTAGGCTAACCAGAGGTCGGAACAAGTTCTCTGTATACAAAATTAGAGCACTTTGATGCCAGCACCCCAATTAGAATGCCTCCTGAAGCATGTTTAGAAAATCTCACATCCAAGGTTTGAAGTCAGGCTTGCTGATTATCTAAGGGGTTTCCTTAGTGGCACGTTTATGCCCTTCCCAGCTCTAACTGTTGCTGTAACCAGGATTGCCCACGAGGGGGTGCTCTTCCCACATGTTCATGGCTGCAACTCCCGACAGAAACAGGCCTTGGGGATACAGTTAGAACCCGGACAGTGTTCCTCTGAGATGGTTTGTTCACACTCTTGGAAATATCGGCCCCATCTTTTCTGTCTTCTCTCTGGCAATCAGTGCTCAAAACTTACAAAGAAAACCAAGTGTCACACAAGGAAAAAAAAGACATTAACAAAAAACCAACTGACCGGGGGGGGGGGGGGGGGGGGGGGATGTGAGGGGTAAACATCTCTGAAGTCTGACTTAATTTTGCTTCACATGAAGATGAAATGCCACTTAACCTCAGCTTGCAGGCCTTCTGTTAGGAATAAAACCTGCCTTAAACGTGAATAAAGAACTCAATGGTTTTCTAAGACAAGAACAGCCTGTTTCGTTAAAAGACCAACCTTGAGACCAGAACCAGCCAACTGCTCATGTTCGAAAATTTCAAACTATTAAATTCAATCTAAAATGGAGCATTGTCTTGCAGAAGAAGCAACTTCAGAATTCCCCCAGGGACCTCACTTGTTGGTCTGCTCCCCGTGTAGCATCAGCTGGGTCCCCAGTCAGTGACCTTACAGACAAGGGCTGTATGCCTCTGAGTGGAGATCACCCAGTCCAGATGTGAGAGGGTGCATCCTCCATATGATGAAACACAGGATCTGAGAGAGGTCGACACCGTGAGACAGAGGAACAGCTATCAGCGAAAAAGCCTAGAATAAAGATGTTACTGCCTATGCTAGCCAGGGAACAAAGTGGCTGAACATCTTCCCAGAGCAGGTAGGGCACAAAGGCTTTCCTCTGTGTTATCTGGTCCATGTACTAGACGAGTTTCAGAGTTACATACTGTTTCTGATCGTATGAATGAGGTCTTAGGTTCAAGGAGTAATTTACTCTAATTATACTGCCAGTTTTTTTTTTTAAATATGAAATATATATAATAATATCACTTGATCCAGAGTTACATGGTAATGAACATTGATTAGGCCTTAATTATATTTAAACTAAAAATGATTAATATGTCTTGTGTTCTTAATAGTATTATTTTTTGGCTTATCTTTATAAACATTTTGAGATTATAGTATAATTACATTTTTTTCTTCTCTTTCTTTTGTTCAAATCCTACCCCAAATACGCCTCCTCATCCTTCAAATTCATGACCTTCTGCAGTGTTATTGCATACATATGTACATATGTATATACATATAAATTATTTCTAAGTATAACGTATTCAGTCCATATAATGTTAGCATTAGATCTTAAGACAGAGTCTTTCTGATTCTGGTGGCTGTGTTATTGACTCTTAACACATTTTCCAGTATTTTGTGATATTATGTGCCTCATTTGGCCCCTTAACTGGACACAAAGCACACAGTGGAGTAAGGACTGTGCCCTGTCTTTAAGTGAACGTTCAGAAGTTCTCCTGCTCACCACTGCTGGTCAGCTGTGCCTCGGGGATTTTAATTTCCAAATTCTAAGTCTTCTCATTTCGGCTCTTCCTCACAATCCTTTTTATTTCTCCAGTTATTAAACAGCACATATCCTGTCTCACGCTGAACACATTGATTTCTCTCCATTGAATCTCACCTAGGCACCATTCTGGTTCACAAGGGGGCAACATCAGTAGGAAACAGTTTTAGTGTTGCCAGATAACTCTGTGTGTGTGTGTGTGTGTGTGTGTGTGTGTGTGTGTGTGAGAGAGAGAGAGAGAGAGAGAGAGAGAGAGAGAGAGTTGTGTGTGTGTGAGTGAGTGAGTGAGAGAGAGGTGTGTGTGTGTGTGTGAGAGAGAGAGTTGTATGTGTGTGAGTGAGTGAGTGAGTAAGAGAGAGGTGTGTGTGTGTGTGTGTGTGAGAGAGAGAGAGAGAGACAGAGACAGAGACAGAGACAGAGAGAGACAGAGAGACAGAGAGAGAGACAGAGAGACAGAGAGCACATCCAGGTATGCCTGAGAAACAAATTCACCCAGAGACAAATTCACCGTGAAAGTATAACAAAGCCCTCTTGTCTAGAGTCTTTTTCTACACCGGCTGGAAAGCAGGAAAACTGTTCACTTGGATTGAAAGCTTTTTCTGACCTGTTTACATTCAAGGCTCAATAACTAAGCCTCAGAACTCCCCTTTTGCACTGGCGCTCCATGGACCCTGCCACCTATCAGCCGCCCCCGCCCCTTGTGGCAGCTGTGTTTCCAGAGGCAATAATAAATTCTCTGTGACCTTCGGGCAGTGTGTGCTACTACTGATCTCTCCCTCTTCACGGCTTTTTATGCACATGCCTGAAGAATAACATTCTTTGCATTTTTCTCCAATGCTCTGGAATCTCCTTTAATAATCTTCTTAGATGTTTTTTTTTGTCTATTATTCTTGACTTCTTATTCATAGGTTGTCCAGATTTCTTTTCTGAAATCCAGCTCATAGTTCTAATGGATAGCTCATATTTACCCATATCCACCCTGTAGGGAAAAGTGTCCAGCCAAAGAAACCCACCCTAGCTCTGAGACCTGAGCCAGTGAAAGACACCCATCCTAGCCCTGAACCCAGAACTAGTGAAAGAAACACACCCTGGATCTAAGAGCTGAGCCAGTGAAGAAAAATTTTATCCCTGGACCCAGAACCAAAAAGAAGTGTGCCCTGACTCTGAAACCAGCATCGAAGAATCAGAGCCAGTGAAAGAAATGTGCCTAAAAGCTCAAAAGAGCCAATGAAGGAAACATTTTGTCCCTGAAATCAAAAACCAAATTAGGGTTAAAAAAAAAAAAAAAAAAAAAAGAATCTGACTAATCCCCACCCTGGAAGTCTCCCTAGAAAGCTCCCCCATCCCAGAAGCCCTATATAAGTCCTGAGCCCAAAGCCATTCCTCCTGCTGTCCTCCCCCACCCTGGGGTGAGGCAAACCCGCTCTCTTGGACCCTTCCCTCCCAATAAATCTATTAAATGAGGTTTGGGTGAAGATCTTTTGCTGGAGGGGCAGCAACAGTAGAGCCTGAACAGTGAACAGCTGAGAGAGCAAAGCTGTAACACTCTTGGCTGCCTGGGGACATTCCCTGGCTGGGCCAAGTTGTTACATTCTCCCAGTACAGAGAGCAGCTAGCCACAGAGGACGAGAAGGGAAGCCTGCCAGCCACTGTAACAGCTTTGCATGGGAGGCCCTCTCTTGCTGGAGCAGAGCTGTTAACACTGGGAAGCCTTTCTCTGAAGCAGAGCAGTATGCTCCTACTACGCTTACTGTGGCCTGTGGTGTTCATTGGCTCCTGACTCCCTGAATACTTTCCACTGAACTGCAGTGCTCAGTATGCCTGCGATCCTGACTGCCAGGATCTCTTTCCATCTGGGCTGTACTGGGTTTTACAAATACCTGTGTGTCCTATATACAATCTGATATAATTTCCAGACATTTCAAGTTTTTGCCTCTTGTGCAACACAGAGAACATTTGTCAGGAATGTTTGCTTTTAAGGTCCTGTCCCCCAAATTCTCAGCCATTTCTCTTCTTCCCCACTGTGGATGATGTCATTCCTGGGCTGGTGGTCCTGAGTTTGGTGAGAAAGTGGCCTATATAAGTTACAAGCAGCAAACCAGTAGGCAGCACTCCTCCATGGCCTCTGCATCATCAGCTCCTGCCACCAGGTTCTGCCCTGCTTCAGTTCCTGTCCTTTCATTTGGTGATGAACAGTGATATAAAAGTGTAAGCTAAATAAACCTGCCCCTTCCCAAA
Source organism: Phyllotis vaccarum (assembly GCA_033318265.1). Taxonomy (NCBI): domain Eukaryota; kingdom Metazoa; phylum Chordata; class Mammalia; order Rodentia; family Cricetidae; genus Phyllotis; species Phyllotis vaccarum. Next base: position 91,895,236 of record JARWLC010000007.1, read on the forward strand.
TTGCTGTTGGTCACGTTGTTTTTTTAGCACAGCAATAATAGCTGTAACTGAGACATTCGTCAGACAGCCTGTTTCATCAAAATCAAATACAATTCTTTTACAGAATTGAACGATAATTTCAATGGGTCACATCTCCTTATTTCTTTTGCGTATCCACAGGATCTCAAATTTGGTATCTTTAAGTACACCATCGTTCTTTCAGTAACACATCTCGCTGTGTCCACACGTCTTCAAGAAACAAGACATGGAAAATTCTCAGCACTACTCTGCTTCCTATTCTTAATGTATAATGATAGTATCACTTCTTATAGGAACCCAAGTCCCCGTGGCCTCGTGTGATTGGTTTGAGGATATCTATCAACTTGGCTCAAGCTAAGCCAACTCATTAAAAAAATGTAGTTAAAGTGATCAATTTATTATATTGTGCAAAATGGGTTAATTACCGCACTTTATTAGACCGAAAAGAAGAAAGATAGTTCCTTTCTGGTAAGAGATGAGAAGTGAAATGAAGGAGCTGTCTGCAGCCTCACTTCCAAATGTGAGAGGGGAAGCCCCTAGGAGACTGAAGCCGGAGCCATGAGTTATAAATGAAACAGAGGACTAGCCAGTGACAGCCCAGACTCTGTCTAGTTTGTCCTTGGGCTACAATTAAGCAAACATTAGCTCAAGATTCTGTACTTTATGTTTTAGGGACCCATTCATGAGGGATGTAGGGGTATTGTGTTGTTTCATGGTTTATTAAACCACCCACTGGTTTAATAAAAGTGCTGATTGGCCAAAGGCAGGCAGGAAGTGTGGGCGGGGCTACCAGACTAAAAACTCTGAGAACAGGAAGCACAGAGCAGAATGCCAGAGAAAAGCCGGAAGAAGCAGAGGACAACTATGTTGCTCTAAGAAAAGGTACCGTGCGGCATGGCTGAACAAGAGATGGGTTAGATGAAGGGTAGAGAGCTAGCAAGTAATATGCCTGGGCCTGAGGCTGATCAACTTAAAACTATTGAAAGCATCTGTGTGTCTCTGTCTCTGCGTGTCTGGGGGTCTGTGGGTCCTAAACCTTGAGGTTAGGCCCAAAAGTCTGGGCCAGAAACCTCATACTACAGAGGGAAGTGTAGGAAGAAAATCAAAGTACTGAACAGAAATGACTGCCTTCCTTAGCCCTGTCTGGACTCGACCCCTCTTCAGAACGAGCTTCTCTTTCAGCTCACATGCTCTTTCTTTTCATTTTTATATCTATTTATTACATTGTATGTGTGTGTTTTACCTGCATCTATGTTTGTGTACTACGTGCATGCCTGATGCCCATGGAAGCCAGAAGACAGTAGATCCTCCAGAACAGACAATTTTAATTCTCTATATGAGGGCTGGGAATAGAACCTGGGTCCTTCGGAAGAGCAGTCTGTGCTCTTAACCACCAAGCCGTCTTTTCAGCATCTCCCTTTTCTTCTTGTCTCAACTGTTGAATTAGTTTCAGTCAACCTTTATTGGGGGGTAGGCTGTGTCTGGGGTGACTAGGAAAAGGCAGCAAGATGTTCTTATTTTCTCCTCTCCAAAGACCAAGGCTCCAGAGAGAAGTCCTTAGACCTTGACGGAGACATCTAACAACAGCTCCTTATGGGTGTGCTTCTACCACCTGACCATTTCTAGGCCAAATAGTCTGGCCAAAAAAGAAGGATTATTCTAGCCAGATCCAAATCAGACTTTCCTTTTCTAGCTTTGAGTACACCATGCATAGCTGTACCCAAATAGGGGAAGTAAGGAGGCACCATTACCCTGGAGAGTACAGCACAATCTGGGAAGACCCACTGTACCTATCACCGTGTGCTACACTTTTTTTGGTTATTGTTGTTGGTTGAACTCTTTCTTGGATTCGGAGCAGCAGTAAGTCATTTTCTGCCTAAGTCAGTTGCTTTCTCTCATTTCTAATCAAGAGTTCTGCTGAACACACATTTTCCCTCCCATCATGGTCATCTTGGAGTCTTGTCTCCCTAAGTGGCACTCCAGTTAGAAATGTAGGAATCTTCCCCAGTTTCTCATTTCCTCCCCATACTCTCAAATGTGAGGATTATTCTCAGTTTTTCTCTTTTCCCCTTTCTGTGTCTGATCAGATGTCTTCTGATGTCAGTTTCACCTTTAAAACATCACGGCTATCACCTTCGCTGTCCCTTCTGTCTTCTTACACTCTTGGTCATGTTCTCATCATCCTGTGCTTACTGGTCTCCTGAACTGTAGTCAGAAATTTCTCTGTCCTGCCCAGACTGCCTCAGGCCCACCCAGGTTCCACAGCCTCTTATAAGAGACTTAATTGTATAGTAACTGCTGCTCCAGAACTCAAACATATTATTGTCTAGGTCTTACACTTAAATTAACCGATGACTCTACTTATGTTTACCCACATGGCTTGGTAACTTTGCTTCCGTCCAGCATTGTCATCTTCCTCCCTCTGCATCTATTGCTCTGTTCTTCCTCTTCCCAGAATTCTCTTAGGCTGGACGCCTCACCTCTACTTTCTGCTTCTATTGGCCAATCAGCATTTTATTAAACCGATATGAGTAACAAATCTTTACAGTATACAAGAGCATTATCTCACACTTAAATAATTTTTAATTTTTTTGTATTGGGGGTATTTCCATGGGTATTTTTGAGTGTACACATGAACTCACATTGGTATGGTAGTTTGAATAAAAGTGACTCCCATTAGCCCAAAGGGACTGACACTATTAAGAAGTGCAGCCTTGTTGGTGGAAGTGTGTTTCAGGCTCTTCCTGCTGCCTGCAGATCAAGATGGAGAATTCTCACTTTCTTCTCCAGCACCATGTCTGCCTGCACGCTATGATGCTTCCCATCATGATGATAATGGACTAAACCTCTGAACTGTAAACCAGCTCTAATTAAATATCTTCCTTAACAAGAGTTGTTATGGTCAAGGGGTGTCTCTTCACAGCAATAAAAACTCTAAGGCAATTGGTATATATGTGGAGGTCAGTGGACTACTTACAAGAGTCTGTTCTTTCTCTCTACCATGTGGTCCTTAAAGATCGAACTTAAGTGTTCAGGCTTAGTGGCAAGCATCTTTCTGTCATTTTCTATTATGGGACAGCCTCAAGAGGGATGGCAAAACTTTCCTCAGAGTATGAGTGTTTACTGATGCAAAGACTAGAAATGGTAGCATCTGCTTCCTGCTATTTACAGCCTGGATTGATAAACTGCAAAGACCTCCAACAGAGACAAGCTAACCTCTCCTCATAAGTAGCACCTAATAAAGAGGTGTTGAGGTTCCAAGTTGCTGGGGTAATTAATAGGTGCTTTTCATCATACATCATGTAGCATACCCCGCATGAACCCAGACTTCTATTACATATGTCTGCGCATCTAAGTTTTTTTTTTATTTTTTAATTTTTATTTATTTATTTTTTATTTCTTTGTTGCCCCTACTCATGGTTCCAAGACTCAAGCTGCCAGGATCCAGCACATCAGGACGAGGTTGGTCTTCTCAGTGGTAGTATGGGACTCTGAATTTTTTGCTGATGACAACCAGCTTACCTCTGAGTGCTCAGGTCTCAGCATCAGTTTTTACCTGTGAACCCTTTATGTAATGCTGTGTCACCCATTGCTACGGGGACAGTCAACACTACCTCACACTTAGGTGCAGTCTACTTATTCTTAAGGTATCTTGTCTCGTTTTATATTTATGCATGATTCATTCACCACAGATGGAGATTTAAGAAGATTTTGTTTTCTACACACACTCAGACATACGGACTGGACACAGGTTAAAAGTTATTCCTCCAGAATTTCACATGTGTATACAGTGTATTTTGATCAAGCCCATCTCTTACTTCCCACATTCCCACCTTTCTCCTCTTCTTCCTTCACTTCTTTTTAAAAACATTGAGTCCAACCACTGGAACGTGGACAACCTAAGACTGCCAATGTATCTAAGTTAGGAGTTAGTCCTTCTAACATCCCTCCCATCTGTGAGGGAATATGGACAGGCTTGATCATGTACAGATTAGTGGAGTTAGCCACAGCTCCTGTAAGTTCCTAAGTACAACTGCCCTGTCATGTCCAGAGGACATTATGTCATGGCAATCCATCGGTACCTCTGTCTCTTAAAATGTTTCTGCCCCATTTCCCGATGCTTCTAAGACATAGGTTAAGGGCAGAGTGTGATACAGATGTTTCCTTTAGGGTTGAACACTCTAAAATCACCCATTCTTTGACCCGGTGTGAGTCTTTGTGTCAACTGATGTCCATTGCAAAAGGTCACTCTCTGATGAGGCCGAAAGCTAAATATTTAGAAGGTAGACTGATACCATGTCCATGTAGAAGATAATAATAGTGGGCTTTCAGCATGTTTAACCTCTCCAGCTGTGGGTTCTTGGCAAGCTTTGCAGGAGAGACTTTCATTGTCTCCGATGGAGCAGGCCTTATTCCAGTCAGAAAGTGTATGATTTCCCCGCTAGCATTCATGACACTATTACTCAAGTAGGGATCTCTTGCTATATTAGCTGCTACTGTAGCAGTCAGAGTTCACAGTGGTGTAAGACTATTGATGACTTTTCTCCCCCAGCAGCCTGCATAGCATCTTTCAGTATTGGGAAAGCTAGTCAATAGGGAGGAAATGTCCAGGTTAGTATCATTTTGTTTCTTTATGTCCTGTGACCAATGTGTGTGAAGTCTTCAGTAATAGGGTCTTACCATCAAGTTCCGGAGGGCCACCAAAAGCAATGGAAAGAGCTTGCATTGTTTTTAGTAAGCCTGGAAGCCTTTTGACCATCACTCAGAAGGACATTTCCCACAACTGGCACTGGGATTTTGTTTGGGACAGTTATTTTAATTGCCTTCTGAAGCTGGTGGCTTAGAAATCTTATCTGAGAACTGCGGCACATGAGGACCCTGCTGCTGCCACACTCTGGAGATCTCTGATGCTTCCTTACATCATGGTCTGGAAATCTTTCTCCACATACTTCTGGACCTTCTAATGATGAGCTGGCCCGTCCTTGAAATCTTGAGATTTACGACACCGGTGTTTCCACTCTCTGTCAGAGCTGAGAGCTGGCAGCTATGCAGCCCCCATTAGTCCACATCCTTGAGTTTAATCTGTGTATCATTTATAATGCAATTTCCAATCTAAGTCTAAATAATTTTCATAACTACTTTGGCCACATCGACAACTATAAATTCTCCTTCCCACTTGGCAGCCTTGAATTTCCATTGCTGGATATTTGCTGGCACTTTATGCTGTTCTAAATGCCCGAATCAGCAATACAGCACAGTTTGGGAGAGGGGCATACAGCAATCTATGCACTGAACACATTCACACTGGTGCTTTGAAATTGGAAATAGTATGGATATTTACACTACGGAAATCAGGAGAGACTTAGAAAATGGCACATTTCCCCCCTTTAATCCCAGTTTTGGTGGAAGACTAAGTTATGGGGTCTTGAAGACCAGCCTGGTACAACCCATGCATGGTGTCTCTGGACTGATACTAGCTTAGAGCAGGGCTGAACTTGGTGTGGTGGGTAATTGCTAGTTTCCAGACTTGAAAAAAGACGTCTAACACTAGGCTCGTAATACTGCTTCTCAACTCCTCGACTTCTTTGCAAGGAAACCTGACAATTTCTGTGCCTTCTTAGTTAATGGCCACAGTAAGGAACTTTGCCTGGGTTGTTCACGTGACCTGTATATTCATTTCCTCATCTGTGGACTTGGCCTATAGTGCAGGAATGGGGGAATCACGGCTTGCCACAATATCAGCTTTCTGAAGGACCACATGCTTGTTGAAGTAACTGTTCAGACTAAGCCTTTTACATTTGCCCTGACCTCATCTCCCCCCCCCCCCGACTTTAAACTATGTATATCATCAATATCATATAATCTATGTTTACTAAGTCTACAGTGACCTCCCCGGGACAAGCGCTTATCTTGTTAGTCTGGCACAAGGTAGTTTTCCAGATTGCGTCATTGCCTTTTCTGGTTTGTTCTTATTTGCTTGTTTTTCAGACCTCCCCCCTCCCCCTCCCTCCTCCCCCCTCCCCCTCCCTCCTCCCTCCCTCCCTCCCTCCCCCCTCCCTCCCTCCCTCCTTCCTTTCTTTTTTTCGAGTCATGATTTCTTTGTGTTACAGCTGTCCTGGAACTTATGTAGACCAGGCTAGCCAGAAAGTCAGAAAAGATCTGCTTGCCCCTGCCTCTCGATTGCTGGGATTGTGCCTCCACACCTGGCTTGTTTTAAATATTAATTCATTTTTTTTGGATAGAGTCATGCTGTGTAGTTCTGGGTGGCTTTTAACTCACGAGGTTCCTGCCCGTGCCGTACAGTGATGCCTTTTTTCAATGATGTGCCCCTCAGGCATGCTAGTGTGGTTCTTCTAGGGAAAGGCAGAGGATTGTGATCACAAGGAGAAAGCAAAGTAAGTCCTGGGGAAGAGGCCATGGGGTTGGGGAAAGATGGCGTAGGCGGGAAGGATGGCATAGGCGGGAAGGATGGCGTAGGCAGTACAGACAAACTAGGAGCCAGGGAGTGGGTGAGCAGTTTCGAAATTTTGCCAAATTACAGTAAGTTAGAATAATCAGCCACTTGGATATGGGCCTGGGATGAATGACATGGGTAAACAATTCCAACAGGGGCTCTGTAGGCAAGCCGGACAGCCTTGAGTACCAGTGAGTCCAAGAAATTTGCTCTGTGGTCTGGCTTTATAGCAGTACTCGGTGTTAGGAAGCCTGGGCGTGTTTGGACAGAAACAATATTTCCAAACTTGGTGATTTGTGGAGATGATTCCATTAGTAATTAGCAGTGACCTGATTTTCTCCTAGCAAATGTTGGGATGGCTTATTCCAGTTGAAAGTTTCTCAAAAATATTGCTGAATGTGGCTAGGATACAGGAGAGAGGTGGGTGGAGCGGGGTGAAGTGTGATCAGAAGCATTTTGAGACAGTTTAGTTGCCCTAGAACTCACTAGATAGTCTACACTGATTTTAAAAATCACAATTCTCAGCCTCCAAAGTGCTGGAACTATGAATGTGATCCACAATGACTGTAAATTTCTCCTTCTCTGCTTTGATAGGGTCAGAATTGCAAACCAAACAAACAGATAATTTAAAAAAAGTGATATAGACGTTACTTTGCTTACTTGGTTTACGATATTGTCCTAAGAGAATGATACTGAAAGAAAAACCATTCCGTGGGGGCCTGGACCAAGTTCCCCAGCTCACTGCTCTCACTTCTCGCTGGACTGATCTATCTACTGGCCCCCTTCCAACCCCCACATAGACCTGGCTTGGTTTATTATTATTTATTTTAGTTTATTAGCATTACTTCCTGCCCTGTTGCAGGGATTCAATATCCCTTCCTGGTGATGTGAGGAGCTTCTCTCCTGATGCCGGTCATATAGATATGTCTTCTATGCTAAAGAGGCCGAACTGAATTGTACATGCAAATGGATTTTAGCTTAGAATTAGGCCCTCATCTATGGAGAGACCTCTTATGAATCATTTCTATACTGTCACCAATAAACCAATCAGCATTTGGTGCTGGGTTTTCTTTGGGCTGTAGCTGCTGCCATTGTCCCTACAGCTTGACATGTAGCAGAGACCTCCCCCCAGGTGATAAGGGTGTGAAGATCCTCCTTGGACTGGTGGGAGCTGCCTCATCCTCAGTTGCTTAGGACTCCCTGTTCCTTGGGTAGCCTATCTTGTGGGAGTTTTTAGATCCCAGTGTTTTGTAAAGTGGAGTTATAGGGAAAGATTCTTTCCCAAATCATAAGGCCTGGCTCTCTGAGGAAGGCTTCTCCTCTATTACTCTATTGTTAAATAACACCAGTCAAAATTCACCTTCTTCTAATTTTTCAGTATCCTCTACCATGTGACTTTGCATCTTTAGTTAATTCAAGCATTAAAAATCGTTCTGAATCTCAAACCAAAGCATTAATTCCAGAAGAGAGGGCTGATGCATTTTCTTAGACAAGATGTCACCCCTATGCATCATCAGATATGCCTTCCCCTAATATGACTTGCATCTTTTTTGGTTAATAGATCTTGAGACAAAAATACAGGTAGGATGTAGCATCTTCCTCCCTCTCATAAGTTGTATTGATGTGAGGCTCCAGACAGAGGCACTGGATTCTGTTTCCATGGCAACTGCTTCACTGCCTAGGGGAAAAACAAGACAGCAATTGAAGTCTGTGTTAATGGCAGCCCTAAAAATAATCAGTAATGTGTTGAAATAAAAAGAAAGACCCAGGAAATAACAGATAAAAATTAAAACTCTGCGATGTGGGGCTGAACAATGAGATGCTGGGCAAATCTCATTGCAACTATTGTGTGCTCCAAGATGTAGAGGAACAGTGGTGATAAGTGTATTTTAGAGGAGAATTGATCATTCTTTATGGATCTCTTATTCAGGTAACTACTATGTAGACTCGAGCCTTCAGTCAGCAGTGCCTCTGATTCTGGGCTCTCGTGGTTTTATGGAGTCAAGAGACAAGAACAGCTACCATAATTATTATAGACACCTTGTTTGCTATCCGGTAGCCATTCCAAACATTTCCATTGGGTTCTTGTGGTGTTGACCATACTCAGCCCCAGGAACAATTAAAAATATTTTATAGCATTTTATTAATTTAGTAAAGACTGTGCAGCTAAAGTGGAAGTCTACCCTGTACTCATATTGTGGAGACTGACTTCTCAAAGCTTAGAGAACTTGTTTGATGCTTTGAGAATGTTTATCATCTTCATCTCTCTTGAATTTGAAAAGGATACATTTAATATCTGTCACTCCTGGCAGCTACCCTGTGATTAAGGGGAAAGGAAGCCTGAGAATGCAAACAGCTCTTAAGTAAGGAAAATGCAAAAGAATTACAGAGATGGGCTGGAATGCTGGATCAGTGGTGGAGAGCACTGGCTGCTGTTCTGCAGGACTCCGGTTCTATTCCCAGCACCCACATGGTGCCTTACAGCTGTCTGCAGCTCTAGTTCCGGGGCATTTGACATCCTTTTCTGGAATCTGTCGGCACCAGGCATGCACATGGTCTACATACATACAATGCAGGCAAAATACTTACACATAAAATTGGAAAATTCTAAAAAGAAAAAAAGGAGGGAGGGAGAGATGAGCAGAGCTACATGGACTCTTCTAGATAACCTTCGTTACTGCCAGAAAAATTATTTTTGTAGAGGCTTGTGTAGAAATTTCTTGCTTGCTAAACAAACAAATCATCCTTCTGATAAATAACGTGCTGCTATAGAATAACTTTCTCCATATAAACAAAGAATTCAGGTTCAGTTTTGCTCAGCTCCTGTTTGCTGATTCTCTAGAATTGCTAGTCCTGGCAATATGGGCCAGGCTTTGTGGAAATGTGGATAAATGGATGTCGAGCTAGTCAGCCCCCCCCCCTTCCCCACGCCTACAGAGGTTTGGATTCAGACACTTCTCAGGTATTAGCCGCACTTTTGAGTTTGTTATACAGGTAACCATCTTGGCTTAGAGGTCATTCCCTTTAGGGCCTAGTGGTTTGTCTGGGTAGAGTCTATAGTGAGAATAAGCCAGTAACACCAATCTATACATACCTTACCACCAAGAAGAGTCGTTAGGGGGTCAAGTAGTATCTGGACTTTTACTTTGCCCAAAAAGAAAGTAATGTACTGTACTAGCAAATGTGTTTGTGTGCATGTGTGTGTGTGTGTGGGGGGGGGCTGGCTAGCATAGTCAGCCATGTTAAAGAGCTGAAATTCTCTGTGGGCTTAGTTCCAGGCAAAATAAAATCTTTTCAAAAAGAAGTTAGAGAAAAGTCGAAGCAATGACACGGAATGGTGATAATTGAAAATCAAAGGAAAAAAACTAAATTTCAAATAAAAAGCTGATTGCAATAAATTATTCTTTAAATTTTTATTTAACTTAATTTTTTTTGCAATAAACTGTCTTAAACTAGATTCTGTTTTTCAGTCTTCTTCAAATATAATATAAAAACCATTTGCATATAAAAATTCATCAAAGAACGTACAGTCTAAATAAGCCAGACAAATATTACAGCACTGTTTCAGGTAATTAATCAATAGTATTATCAATTATTAAAGTTTTGAGTTGATACTGTTTATGTTATATATCAACTTTAAAATCTGTAACATATTTTGTCTTTTTCTAAATAATCTCATTACTATTTTTATGGTTTTTTTTTTTTTTCTTTCTGGAATGACATTACCCATACTGACCGATCGAATACTTGCTAGATCCATCTGCTTCTTGCTTGTGTGATGGGGATATAGTTTCCTTGCTGTGAGTAGGTTCTTCCCCAGCATTTGCCTTCAGTCTATCGGAAGGAGGAATATGTTATAGTGCCTGCTTATTTTATTTTAGTTTTTTTCTAAAACTCCAGTAGTAAGGGCCAGCTGAAGCCACTGCCCCATTACTGCCTGGCTTCATTTTGTGAGGCTGCTCTCACAAGGGACTCCAGGACTATGTTATTTAAAACAACTGATATTTATTTTGTTACATTTCAAGTGGCGAAACTCTGAAATGGTCTTGTTGGCAGGACCATGCTGTTGCTGAAGCCTCTGAAGACTTCTTCCTTGCCTTTTCATAGCTGTGGTGCCCCAGCAACACTCAGTAACTGCCTCACTCAGATTAGTCCTACACTGCTGCTTTACCTTCCTGTGTCTCTGTGTGTCTCCCCAGTAAGGATATTGGGTACTGGATTTGGAATCTGCTTTAATCCCTATGACTTGTTTCTATATACCTGACACAGTTTTATAATAAGGCTACATTCTAAAGTCCTAGGTGGATAAAATATAATTTTTTTTTAAAGACAAGGTCTATGTGTTGGTTAATTTTATGCCAACTTGATATAGGCTGCAGTCATCCCCAGTTGAGAAAATTCCTCTGTAAATTTGGATTGCAGAGGAGACTCTAGAATATTTTCTTAATTAGTGGTTGTGGGAAGGCCTTGCCCATTGTGGGTGGGATCATCCCTGGGCTGGAGATCCTGGACTCTATAAGAAAGCAGTCTGAGCAAGCTGTAGGAAGGAAGCCCAGTAAGCAGCACTTTGTGGCCTCTGCATCAGCTCCTGCCTCCAGGTTCCTGTGCTGCTTGAATTCCTGTCCTGACTTCCTTCAGTGATAGACTGTGATGTGGAAGTGTAAGCAGACAGCCTCACTCTGTAATTCATGCTGACCTCAAGCTCACTATGTAGTCCAGGTTGACCTTAAATTCATGGCAATCCTCCTGGTAACATTATTTAAGCCACTACAATACATATCAGGTATATTATATAACAAACGGAGATGGAGGGATTTACATTGTCTCTCTCTCATCTTCACTCAGCTAGTTCCACATTCCAGGACTTTGGCTTGAAAAGATTTAAGTTCAAAGTCCAAATCCACACCAGTCAACAACCTTTGGTTTTTCAAGGCATTTTAACTCTGAAATTATTAGGGACAATCCATTGGCTTACACTACCCAGAAAGGGCAGTGGGAACAGTGACTGGAGCTGGGTACTTCAACATCCATCATTCCCTTATCCCAAGCTGCTTCTTTTGTTTGTTTTTGAGACCAGTGTCTCTCTATATGGTTTCAGCTGTCCTGGACTGTCTTCAGATCTCACAAGTGCCCCAAACTCAGAGATCCTCCTACCTTTGCCTCCTGAATGTGGGATAAAGGGTGTGTGCCACCATGCCCGGATATCCTTTTAGATCTGTTGAGGCTGAGACGTGTGGGCATCCTCACAATCCAGGCTGTCAGGGGTTCTATTTCCAGAACAAAAGAGGGGGATATCAGGCAGATAAAGCCACTGTTGGTGGAGTCATCTCTTCTCACTCTGTAGTCAAGCCCCTTTCAGAGCACGGAGCACTGGCGCAGGCGTTGTACAGATGGCAACTGAAGTAATTGCTGAGTCTAACGAAGGAAAGAAGGATGGTGGTCCTGTGCTCAAAGGCTGTAAGAGAAGAGAAAGAAATAATCTGAGATGTAACAATCTGCTTCGGAAAGTTCAGTGACTAAAGGCCAGTCCTGGACATGGTTCCAGCACTGTGGTCTTGAGCACGTGGCTCAACGTGACTCTTCCTCACTGCCATTGTATTAGGTCAGCAGAAAGTATTTTAAAAATAGTTTATCTCTGACAGCACAGCATAGTGTGACAATACTGCTGGCATAACAAAAGTTAACGAGAGGAAGTTTCGATCAGTGAAAAGATCACTAAGTTTGTGCCAAGGAGCCCTGATTGTGGCTGTGCCCTGCCTGGCTTCTCTTGGGTGATGAGCCGGCAGAACCCTCAAATTTACTTCCTCTATAAAATCAGTGAGTTGCGTTTAGTTTACCTTTCAAACTGCCTCCAGTTCCTATAAAAATTCGACTACATGCCAATTATCCAAACCTGATATTACTTCCCTTTTCAATAAAATGCATGTCTGTGTTTATCCTTCTTGGAGTTTATAAAATTTCTTGAACCTGAAAAAAAATACTGACAATTTCCTCTTCAAAAATTGTTCAGTCCCTTTGCCTGTTACTTTAGTTTTGTGCTTTAAATACACCCAGTCTCTGAGCCTGGTAATCTGGCTCTTTTGTTACTTCTCTGATTTCTAGCCTAAGTGTTCTGTGAGTCTCCGTTTCAGCGGTGGCCACTCTGGTTTTTAATGATTTGACTGTGAAATCTTCCCTCTGTGGTGCATCTTGTACCGAGTTAGTGATTTTTTTCCCCCATTTCTTGAATTGGAATCTTTTATCAGCTTGAAAAATCTCTACCATCTTTTCAGCTGTCCTTTCTGCTCATGTAAATCTGATCGCACATTGAATCTTTTACTACATTCAATGCATCACTAATTTTTCCCAATTTATTTTTCTGACAGTTTTCATATTTCCTACATAACCAGATTTGGTTGTTTAAATATCATGTTCTGCCCTGTGAAATTTGACTTTAAAACCAATAATTTTAAATTTCAGATTAAAAAAATATTTGGGGGTTGATATCCTTTTTATTTTACTCTAAGCTCCAGTATTCTGCATGAATTCTGTCAACCTTCATTTTCTCATGTTTGTATTTTCTTTTATACATTAATCAGTGTTTTAAATCTATGTCGTCAAACAGATCGATCTTTTCAAATTCTTAATCTCTATTTCTCAGACCTAAAAAAACCAAAAAAACAAAAAACAAAAAACAAATGAATGGCTGGATCTTCATGGCTTGCTCAACCTTCTTGTACAACTCAGAACCACCTTTCCAGAGGTGTTACCACCTACCACGAGTTATGCCCTTGCATAAATCATTAATCAAGAAAATGCTCCATAGACTTTCCAACAGACCAATCTGATGGAGGCATTTCTCAGTAGAGATCTCTGTGGTGGGAGTCAGGTGTCAGCTGATAAGGTCCGAAGATGCTTATCAAGGATCCCGGACTCCTGAAGGAGGAGTGGCCAACCCCATTAAAAAAGGGGCTGCTGGGATCTTGGGGCCCATTTTCTTTTAGAGGTAGGAGAATCACAAGTTCGAGGCCAGCCTGGGTTACACATTTTAATAGGGTTGGCCTCTCTTTCTTTAGGAGCCCAGGATTTTGGATAAGCATCTTTGGACCTTATCAGCTGACGCCTGAATCCCACCACAGATCTCCCCTTCCCAGATGGGTCAAGTTGATAGACAGCTGATCAGCACAGCTTCCTCCTCCATCTCTCCTCTTAGACCTATGAGATTGTTGCTTGCTTCTTGGATTTTCTTCACCTTCACCATAATTTGGAAAGTGCCCTTACAAAAATTCTGAGGTTAGGACAGCTCCATGTGAGTCCCTCAGTCAGGACTCCAGGTGCTCAGCATTACCTGATAATTTTTGTCATTGCCTTCAGAGGTTTATTTATATATTTATAATTTTAAAGTTATTTTTAGTAGACTTAGTTCAATATATGAATATATATGAATATATGGGTCTAGATTACAATTGAATTTTTAATTACAATAACAACAACAATTATTGTTATTATTCTTATGGTCTTTTGAAACGGGGTTTCTCTGTTTAGCAGCCCTGGCTATCCTGGAACTCATTCTGTAGACCAGGTTGGCCTCAAAATCCCAGAGATTTATCTGCCTCTGTCTCCTCCCAAATGCCACCACTGCCTGGCTTAATGATTATTATCTTTAATTATAGAAATACAAAATAACCATGCCTCATTTAGCCTTGATGCCTCAACCAGCCTTGATATGAGGGTTTGTGCCTGGTCTTATTGAGTCTTGTTATGCTGTGTTTGCTTGATATCCCTGGAAAGCCTGCTCTTTTCTGAAGGAAAACAGAGAAGTGGATAAGGGGAAGACGGTAGTAGGGGGACCTGGGAGGAGGGGAGGGAGGGTAAACTTCAGTCAGGATGTATTATATAAGAAAAGAATAAATAAAAAGAAAGAAAAGTAAGCATGCTAGCATAGCAACTAAAGATTACCCAGCACTGAGCTGAGTGGCTCATATGCTTTGCTCTTGCAGAGGACCTGGTGCTGGGGTCTCAGTCATCTATAACTCCAGGTCCAGGGCTCTAACATCCTATTTCTACCTCTTTAAGAACAGAGGTAAATATGCAGGCATCCAAACAAAAAGCTCTTATGGATAAAGTAAGTAAATGAAGAAATTTAAAAAATTATATAGTACATGCTCACTCTGTCTTCCTGTAAACATTTTATATGTAGCTCATGGTTGGATCTGTTTTTTACTTTATATATTTATGATTTCTTATATTCATATATGTGATAATTTGTGAGGGTTTTAAATTCAACAACCTTTATGTTTTAAGGGAACTTAAAAATAATTGATTGTATCATCTATTATGTGTATGCACATGTGTGTGCATCTGTGCACTCGTGTTTGTGTGCATGCATGTGGATGCCCACAGAGACCACAAGAGGGTGATGAGAAACAAACTTGGGCATTCTGCAAGAGCATCAAGCGGTCTTAACCACTGAATCATTTCTCCAGTCTCTGGCTTCTAGGAAACTTCTTTTAAAAGTGTTATATGCATTTTCCTTATTTATTTTGAGTCTAATCTTGAGGTAACATAACCTGTGGGAATTCCTAGCTTGATATTACCAGTTGAAACTGAAAGTTACACAGTTTAATTTTGAATCCTGCTGTCTATGGAAAACTTGAAACTCATAAAATAAAAGTTTAATACATTTTGATTCACCAAGGTTCTCAGACAAGCTTCAGCTGTAGAAGCTCCAGGCTCGTCTTCTTAAACCCTTTCACCTGTTTCAGTCATATATTTTAGGGGGGAAGTTACCCACTTCTTAGCTAAAACCCAACTGCATTTTTTGCACATGTGTATGTGGGATGTGTATGTGTATGTGTTGCATGAAACTCAGAGCCAGATATCAGGAAACGCTGGAATATCAGAGAGATAAAACAGACCACAGTCACATCTCAGCCAGCTACCATCCAGCTTCCTCAGCCTCGCTCACTCGTGGCTTCTACTGCCTGATCTGTCTTCCTACACTTGCCTTAAATACCCTATTGGCCTAGTTGCTTCATATCCACATTAAGACTAAAGTTGTGAGCTACTACTATTTGATAGTTAGGGCTTGAACTTACAGAAACACAGAAAGATCTCTGTCTCTGGATTTATGAGATTAAAAGAATAGGTCACCACTTATAATTATTTTTTATTCTTATTTGAGGAAAAGGAGGCTTTTTATTTCTTTTTTTTAAGTAAGCATTGGTTAAACTCAAAATTCATAACAGATTTGTAGATGATTCACCAGCGAGAATGAACCATTTCTATAACTACCCAAACCAGTGCAACCCTGCAACTTTGATGATCGTAGACTTAGCATATTAGAATAGCCATGTTTGAGGTTGCATGTAAGCATGAAGTACTTCATTACACTGAGATGAAATAGAGTAAGAATTGATCTGAGAAGTGAGATATTTCTGTTATGTTTGAGCAGGTTCTGAGGGTGGCAAATGAAGCAGACGAGGTAGAAAGTACTTGAGGATGTTAAAGTAGAGTCTACAAGATACGACTCTTTGCCAGTGGTTCTCAACCTTCCTAATTATGTGACCCTTTAATACAGTTCCCTACATTGTAGTGACTCCAACCATAAAATTATTTTATTTCTACTTCATGACTATAATTTTTTGGGGGGGTATCACAACCCACAGATTGAAAATCATTGCTTTAGATTCTGATGCCTGACCACAGTTGATTTGTTTTACTATTAAATCTAAAGTAACCAGATGGGGCTATCAAGGAACTGCTTTATATAATTAATTAGCTAATTATTTTTATTTTCAAGACAGGGTCTTACTGTGTAGCCCTGGGTGGCCTGGAACCTGCAGTGTAGATGAGGCTGGTCTTGAACTCATAGAGATCTGCTAACCTCTGCCTTCTGAGTGCTGAGATTAAAGACAAGTGCCACCATACTTCATGTTCAAAAGGATTTTTAAATGAGAATAAAAAGAAAAATATAGCATTATAGCAACAAGAAAGGAAGCAGTTCATTCCCCAGTTAGCCATCAAGCTTTTCCATACAAGAGAGATGCCTGCTAGGAACTGAGCTGCTGAACTGATCTAGTAATTGCTAGCTCACTCCTGACCAGTGTATAAATGGGAAAGAACAACTGTGAGTCTCTGTTTAGTCACAGTAAATGAGTACTCTGGTGTTATGTTTGGTTTTTTTCCTCGGGATGATAAACCTCACATTATTTGTTTGTTTGTTTTTATGGTAAGGTGTTTCATGTGTGTACTGATTCCTTTACTCCTCACACCAACCTATGTGACTGGTGATATTTTGTGTATCTTCTAAGAAATAAAGATTGCTTGAAGATCAGAAGGCAGAGCCAGCCACAGAGTTAGTCACAGAGGCCAGGCAGTGGTATCACACACATTTAATCCAAGCACTAGGAAGGTTGAGGCGGAAGTGATATGACTGGGCAGAGAAAGCTGAGAGAGAACACAGGAGTTTGGGATTTCTGTTCCTTCCCTTTTGGCTGAGGTATTTAGTCTGAGGATTTGTGGAGAGAGGATCTTCCCCTTTCAGCCTGAGAATTCAATAGTGGTAAGTAGTTTTTCTAGTGGCTTATTCTTCTGCTCTTCTGACCTTACAACATTTGCTTAAATATATATGGCTCTGGGTTTTTATTATAAGACCAATTAGGATTAGTGCAACACTATGAGATAGGTGCTTTTGTTAATAATATTAATATCAATATATTTTACTATTTTTGTCACTTGTAATCATCATTGTACTGGTAATTGTGTGTGGGGGTGTATATTTATGAGCGTTCATATACATGTCAAGGCCAGAGATTGACATTAGGTAACTCCAAAGTAACTTTTTTATTTTATATTTTGAGAGGTGGCCTCTCACTGAACTTGAAATACACCAATTAGTTACAAGGATGATGCAGAAAATTTCAGGGATCCTCCTATCTCTACCCTTACAGTGCTGGGATTACAGGTATGTGCTGCAACCCCTGGCTTTTCAGGTGGGTTCTGGGGATTTAAACTCTGGTCTTTATGCTCACCCAGCAGGCTCCTTACTAACCAAGCCATCTCTGAAGCCCCTGTTCTGGCTTAGAAGAAGTGTGTTCCATTTAGCTTAAAACCACCAAATTATCAGGAAGAAAATACTTCAGTTTGTGATTTCACAGTTAATATCTTTTTGTGACAAATGTTCCTGATTGCAGTTACATTTCCAAGGTGCTAACTATAGCTTCATGCAGATTGCCACCAACTACTTATAATTTTAAAAGGCAAAAATTACCCATAATTTGAATCCAAAGCAGTATGGAGAATATACTCCTGATTATAAGATATAATAGTGAAGCAAATTTTAGGTAATACATCTCATTTGACAATTACGTCATGAACCTGAAATCATGTGTTGATCATGAGTTTTCACTAGGACTGGCTTCTTATAGCCCATCTAGAACTTAGCCATTACAAAATAAGTAGAATGAATGGACAGGCTCTACCCATCACTGTGATAAGTGCTTTACATGGAAGGTGTAATCTAGTTTTAGAAGCACACCATGAGCTAGATAAAACCAGCCTAGTCTTTCAGCTCAGGAAACTTGAGTAGAACTTGCCTGAAGCACCTAGCTGAAGTAAGAATTTTTGTTTACAGATTCTTCAACCTAAGCTAATGAAATGCAAATTGGCAATCATAAGCTATATTGCTTACCTCTATGTTGTGAGCAATTAGTGCCAAAAGTGAAATGAGGAATTGCCTCTGAGCTGGTGATTACTATGGCCAAGGATGGCTCCATTCTTCAAAGAGCCGGAATTCAATATGCGTTTTTTCTTGTGGAAGGACAATGAGGGTGTGTTGCAGTTAGGAAAAGTCCACTCTTCTGAAGACATTTCCTGTTCTTTTGTACCTTCTTTACACTTCCCTTTTTTAGTTTATAACACACTCCAGGCTTCTAATAAAAAGCTTTTAGGTTTATATGTTTTGGTGGTTCTACAAGTTACATGGCCTGAGGAATACCTTGAAAGTAGTGTCATTTCAGTACCGAAGACTGCCAGTTGTTGGAGGATTGCCTCTTCTGGATGTTTTATATATAGTCCATCCACATCCAGACATATGTGTTTTTAGCTTTCATCCCATATATGAGGAAGTATGACGTTTCTCACATTACTTTTCCACTATGATTTAGACATGCATGGCTTACCTAATAGATGTATAACCATGCACATGGACAAGCTTCATAAACCAATAGCTGAACTGAGAGAGACACTGTTTTCTGTCTACATGTTATGACCTTGCTTAGAGGAGGAGATGGAATCCATAGGGCTGGGGAGTTGAGGGTGACTGACTAGGCAGGGTGTGTTAATACAATATTTTGCTTCTGGGATTTCATGACTGAGAGGTGAGGAAGGAAACAAAACTGCCAGCAGGGGGCGGTGTAGAGCAACTGTAGATACATTGCAAACTAAATCTTGCAGCTTTTGGATTTGTTGGTTCTTTCTTCCCCAGTATCTTTTTAACTCCCTAGACTTCTGCTCCATTGCCTGCGAATTCTTATCCAGGACAGTGCTTCTCAACTTTGGATTCCCTGGGCGGCTTGTGTCATCAACACAGATGCTGGCAGTTGTGCCCAAAGCTTCCAGTTCAGTAGTTGTGGCTCTAGAGCCAAGGAGTTGCTCTTCTAGGAAACTTCTGGGTATAGCTGATGCTGGAGGGGCATGGCCACTATTTGGGAAGCATCAGGCAAGGGGCTTTACTTGGCCATCTTAATACTTTCAATCACTAATTCATTTACACAACATTTACTGAGCTATTATTGAGCCAAGCAATGTTGTCTTAGTTTTTTTTTCCCCTCTATTGCTCTGATAAGTACCAAAACCAACCTGGGGAGCAAAGGATTACAGTCCATCAGTGTGAAACACGGGGCAGGAGCTCAAACAGGAATGGGCAAGGAGGCATTGAAACAGCCACCTCGGAGGGACGTTGCTTACTATCTCAATCAGCTTACTTATACAACTCAGGACCACTTGCCCCAAGGGTGGCACTACCTATGGTAGGCTGGCTTTTCCCACATCAATCATTATCCCCCCCTACCCCCAAATTGCCGTACAGGCCAATCCGATAGAGGCAGTCAGTGTCTCCACTGAGGTTCTCTCTTCCCAATTTACTCTTAGTTTGTAACTAGTTACCAACAAAACTAAGCAACTCAAATGCTGTAGACATTCATGCACTCCACAGAAGCCCTGGGTTTTGAACACCATTCAGCAGTTTCATAACAACTAGTAACCTCTGAAGGGCCTTAGCAGTTAGAGAATGACAAGCACAGGCCAGATCATGGTAAACCCAGGCCAGACCATGGTAAACACAGGCCGGACCATGGCAAACACAGGCCAGACCATGGTAAACCCAGGCAGGACCATGGCAAACCCAGGCCGGACCATGGCAAACACAGGCCGGACCATGGCAAACACAGGCCGGACCATGGCAAGCACAGGCCGGACCATGGCAAACACAGGCCAGACCATGGCAAACACAGGCCAGACCATGGCAAACACAGGCCAGACCATGGCAAACACAGGCCGGACCATGGCAAACACAGGCCAGACCATGGCAAACACAGGCCGGACCATGGCAAACACAGGCCGGACCATGGCAAGCACAGGCCGGATCATGGCAAACACAGGCCGGACCATGGCAAACACAGGCCGGACCATGGCAAACACAGGCTGGATCATGGCAAACACAGGCCGGATCATGGCAAACACAGGCCGGATCATGGCAAACACAGGCCGGACCATGGCAAGCACAGGCTGGACCATGGCAAACACAGGCCAGACCATGGCAAGCACTGCAGACAGTTTTTGCTTTTTACCTCTGTTCCTCTCTCCTGCTAAAGACTGTTCCTAAAGACAGCCCACAAAGTTTACTCCCACTGACACACCCTGAGACAAAACACCGAGGTCCAACAACCAACATTTATTATTTGGCTAATATGTCCAATTAGGATTTACCAGCTCACCCTAGCATAGAGTTCCTGCTTTTCCCCTTAGTGCACTCTGTGGAAACACCCTCTCTTGATCCTTTGGCTCTCTTGTCTTGCTTGCTCTGGCTGCTGCTGCCTTTGCAGTCTCCCCAGGACTCCTGCCCCTCTGGGTTAATACATCTTTGTGCTGAGAATTTGGTGCCTGGGAAAGTCTGAGTCCAAGGGCCCAACCTCTCTTTCAACTTTGTTTCCCAAATCTCACCAAGCACACTATAGCAGGAATGACTTGAGTTGCAGACTGTCATTCTCCTGCATGAGATGTCCAGCAGCACCCCTCAATAAAGTTCTCAATTATGTCTCAGGGGTGTTAAGTCTTGTCTCTCATATGCTTATAACCCCATGAATTCTGGTTCCTCCACGTAAGCTTTGTTTATGCATCTTTTCTGTTTGTACTCAGCTTAAGGACAAGTCACCACTGCCCCTGCCACTGCTACTGTCTCCTACAGTGTGACACAGTCCACACCATGGATGCTGCCCTGCGATGTTCCAAAATAGACTGCATCTAGAAGCACCCGTGCAGCACTGGAGAGACCCCTCAGATCCTTGTGTTATGGCTTCTTAGCTAAAATCCAAAATGTGCTATTGTGTCTCATTATATCTCAGAATACACAGAGGTACCTCCACCAGTGTCTTCCTATGGTTATATCTCCCGTGACTCTGTCAGGGCTGCAGAAGTGAGAATGGGTGGGTGTGTAAGGCTCCTGATCTTATGCCATGCCATCTTTCCTAATTTAGTGTTTTGATAGGTTAATAATGAGTATATGTGCCATTACACATCCACACATCAAATATGCTGCACATATGTGAATCACACAAGGTGGCATATAATCTCTCAAAATACTAGGTTTCTGCCATTTTCTCCTGTGCTTCTATGATGTTTATTTACAATTCTGACTCATTTCTAGTGTTTGAAATTTAATCTAGCATATCTAAGGTTTTTTCTTTCTTTTAAATACAGTCCCACAGAATACTTTCCTTTGTGTAAGCTGTGCCCAAGGTAAAGGGAGATGATTTGCAATTCTGGTCTAATTTCTTGTGAGGGGCTCAAGCGTTGAGCCAACTTTGACCAATCTTTACCTACTTTTGAAGATGCAGATCTACTGCTTTGTGCTTCTGCCTAAGCAAAGGGTATCCTAGAGCCAGTATGCAGGTACTGGTTCTTTCCTGTGTGTGGTTTGCCAGTAGGGGTGGGGCAGCACACTGGGGACTCAGTACTCACCTCTGAAATAGAAATATTTCATTGTTTAGATTCCCTGAGTATTTTGGTAATAGCTTAGGTAGCCTTCAATTAATTTACCATATTCTCTTTTTCCCCCTGATGGGGCTGAAGGGTTTGTTCAGTGGATATGAGTACTAGTTTCTTTTGTATGGGACCCAGGTTCAGTTTCTAGTACCTACATGGTCACTCACATCCATCTGTAACTTCAATTCCAGAAAATCTGAACTGTCTCCTGACCTCCATGGACAGCACGTGTGCACACACACACATACACACACACACACACACACACACACAAACAAACAACACTCATACATAATAAATAAAGTAAATACATCTAAAAATAAATAAAAGCTTTATGATAACTTTGAATAGAAACAAATGCTAATTATTGTAATATTTGTAAGTCATCTAAATATTAAGAGGTAAAATAACAACAACCTTATAAGTCATTCTTATTTCAAACCTGTTAAGTAATACACATATTTATGTATTACTTACATTATGGCTGCTATACATTTGGGGAAGGCTGAGACAGGGTATCCTTATAGAGCTCCGGTTGTCCTGGAACTTGCTATGTAGACAAAGCTGGCCTTGAACTCATAGAGATTTCCCCCTCCCCGAGGAGTGCTGTGATTAAAGGCATGTGTCATAACACCTGGCCACTGCTATATAGTTTGTTTGTTATGATCTGTTCATGCAGACATTTCTGTGAATACAAAAGGGCTATTCTAACACAACTTTAAAGAGGTGGCACCACATTCATGGGGAAATGTAGCTAAATGGATTCTTTCCTGGGAAAAGGCAAGGAGCCTCCTTTTGCTTTTAATTAGTTTTAGCCACAGATGAAGGAAAGCATGTCCAAGACAAGGAGATGGCAGGCATGTCATCTCCTGGAAATATGTCTACTCTGACCCTTGCTTATGCATGAGATTGTAAGTTGTGACAGTTAGTATCACTTCACAGATTTATAAGGACAGCCCTGAGCAGACGATTCTCCTGAAATGCTTATTCCACTACAAGGCAGTATAGCTCAGTAGGAATGGTATCTAAGAGTGACCTTCTCATGCTATACAGATGTGCACAAATTTATACAAAACAATGTAAAAGATGGTTCCTATTTTTCACAGTTTAAGAAAAAGATAAAATGGAATGGAGAGTGCCCTTTAAACAATCATAAGTTGGTATGGTGGCTCACACTTGTAATAATAGCATTTATGAACTTCAGGCAAGAGGATTTCTGTGAATTCCAAACTAGCCTGGGTGATAGTGAGACTCTGTCTCCAAATAATAACAAGACCACCACTATCCATTTAACAACAACAAAAACCAGGACGGCCATACTCCTTAGTACCAACGAAACATCTGCATTACAGTCTTTCAAGATTTATGAAGATGAAAGTACTTCAGTTCCTCGACAGAGTGGCTTGGTGCTGCTGTTCAGACCTGGTGTGAGAATAGTCAGCAAGCATGTGAGTGATTTCTATGAGGAATGCAGGAGCGAGGCTGAAGTAGAATTGTAGTTCCAGAAAGGCCATGAAACCTAGATGCCAAGAAGATGGAGAGGCAGGGGTAGGGACCCAATGGAAGGAACACTGTAGTCAGAAGTTTCTGCCCAGCCTTTCCTGAAGCTATTTAGTCCCAAATAATCACACAAAGGCTGATGGTAATTACAAGCTGTTTGGTTATTACGTAGGCTTATTACTTGCTAACTGTCATACTTTAAGTTAGCTCATGATTCTCTTTATGTTTAGCCACATGTCTTGCTACCTTAGCTTCAGTGCAGCATTTTCCTCTTCCTCTTCATCTCGATGGCATCTGCTGCCCTGCTCTTCTGCTTCCCAGAATTCTCTTAGTCTGCTTGCCATGCCTATCCTTCTTACTGGCCAATCAGCATTTTATTAAACCAATAGAACAATAAATCTTTACAATGTGCAAGAGCAATGTCCCACAGCGGAACACAGTGAATGTTCATTCTTGGTCTATCACATGTAATAAGCAAGGGTCAAGAAATAAGGGAAGGCTTAGTGAGGATTTTCCAGAGGGAGTCCCTATGTATTCTCTCTCACTTTGCAAATGTCATTCAGGAGATGGGAGAGCTTGAGCTCTCAGGGGCACACAGTGATACCCTGACAGGAAAGGGGGATGAGAACACACAGGTGGGGAATTTAAGCCCATGCCATAGGTAATTTGTTCTAGAGTTGTTCTAGACTAGAAAGCAAGGCAACCTTCACCATAACTGAACCTTACAATTGGAATTCATAGAACCTGGTTCTCTTTTTAACCTTGGCTTTCTTATGTATTATTTTTATGGAGAGTAAATATTTTAGGCACAGAGATTATTAGTATCTAATAATAATAATAGTAATAATAAATTTTGAATGTTATATTGTGACAAGTTTTGTACTCGATTTGATTTCAGCTTCTTTTGAGTCCCACACTAGCTGACATCATCATTCTACTTGGCTTCCACAGAGATCTTGAGTAATAGGTAGCAGGGGCTTCCATGTTCTGAAATGAGTTGTTGATCACCACATGGGGGAAGGTGGCTTGTAATATCAGGTAAACTGAGGGTGTGGATGGTGACTGTTCAATTGTATCCCTTATGAATCATGTAAGGAAGCCAGTTTGTTGGTCATCTGACAGGCTACCTCAGAGAATAATTGGGAGATTGTGTGTATGTGTGTGTGTGTGTGTGTGTGTGTGTGTGTGTGTGTGTGTGTGTGTATATAACTCTTGTAAAGCAGTGGGATATTCAGAGTGTGAAGAGATATCAATAGCCAGTTAGAGGACACTTTGATATTGTTCCCTTTGTAGAGATTCATGATGCTCATTGGAAGGTCAGTTTTACATATACCTCATGCTGAGGGAATTATTCAGTAGATTCATGACAGTGTCAAAGAGGAGCTTCTTGCTCTGTCCCTCTCTATCTGATACCCTTTGAACACTGGGATAGCTGGAGCCAGGCTTAATATACAGGAAGTATATGGAGCCAGAATAGACTCATTATACAGGCAAAAACAAACAAACAAACAAACGAATAAATAAATAAACAAACAAACCAAATAAATCCCATACTGGTCAGTCTCCTTGATTATTTATTTTTTTTAACCTGTTTGTGTGTGAGGTGTGAGGGTTGTCTCATGAATGTTTGCTCTGTCAGTGGGCTATAGTTCCAGTTCCTGGCTATAGGTTTTTGTTTGCTTTGCTTGTGTGTGTATGTGTGTGTGTGTGTGTGTGTGTGTGTGTGTGTGTGTGTATGTCTCTCTGTATATGTATGTCTCTCTCTCTCTCTCTGTGTTTAATTTGAGATAAGTTCTTGCTATGTAGCCCAAGCTGGCCTCTAATTTATTTCCTCCAAAATGCTGAGATTATAGGCATGTGCTGCTCTGACCATCTCCTCATCCGGCTTTTGAGAGGCCAATATGGCTTCTGCAGAAGGAAGAGGACTCAGCTCCACAATGAAATCAAAAGATTTTGACTTTTATAGAATCAAACATTTTAATGAGTTGTATAGGTACATCTAGGACTAACAATGACTGACAAACTTTAATCCCTCCCCCTGCACCCCAAGTGTAGCTAGAGGAGTCCTAGGACCCACCTGCAGTCTCAATCAAGCGTTTTGAAAAACATGATGAGGCCCTAGAACAGGTCTCATGGGCAGTTGAAGGAGTGAGTCAGCAACTGACTTCTGAATACATCTAATGAGCCTCATCTGTTGTATTGGTTTTATTTCTGCAACATAAACAACTTCTTGGGCTGGTTTCAAATTCTATAATAATAGCTTTGCTTTGATCTAACAGGTCTCATTAGAAGGTTCTTTGGAAAATTCAGCAAGGTGCAAACGGGGGAGATAAAGAAACATCACCAACTATTTCAGGTGAGTCCTTATCACTGCTGTCTCCTTTACCTACAGCGGGAGTTGTCCAAATGAATGCTGCTATCTGGCTGTTGACTGGGGAGTGAGATACAGAGGATTACAGAGGTTCCGGTACATACCACACCCAGTGAGGGGAGAGGTATGTTTGCTTCCTTTCTAGCCCATCCTTTGCTGATCACATGCCTTAGCACTTGATAACACCCATTGTGACCTAGAAGGAGGAGATGAATTGTTCCTTCCTAGTAATGAACATTGTTTTGAGGTAAGAAAGGAGTCAGTCAAACTTATCAGCACACACAACCATTAGCTGCTTCCTAGGTACCTGTAAGGCCTGCCTTTAAGATGTCTGGAAGAGGCTTCTGCCAAATGTTTATTTTTAACTTTCTAATTTAATATTTTATGTTGTTGAAAATAGGACTTAAGATCACTCGCATGTCAGGCAAGTGTTCTATCAATAAGTTACATCTCAGCCCATAGCTTCCATCTGTAGGGACTTAGGTCAGTTAATCTTTTGAATATGTGAAAAGTATAAGAGAGCTTTAAAAAGCAGCTTAGCCACCAGCTCCTCTCCGAAAGTTCTGAGGTAGTCTCTAGAAAATTAATTCATGTTCATGGAGTATGTGCTTTAAGAATTTGGGAGCATAAAGAAAATTACTTCAGAGCTTGAACATGAAGTTTAGTGGAAGCCTGTCAGAACGTCAAGGCTGCTGTCAATCTTGGAATATTTTTTGACTTTTTTTTTTTTTTTTTTTTTTGCCCTGGAAACAGAACTTCTGAAGAGGAAGAAAAGTTTAGATTAATTCTCGGCTTTTTTTTTTTTTTTTTTTTTTTTTTTTTTTTTTGCATTGTAACACCTTATTTTTAGGATTAAACTGCATCATATTCTAATCTATTCGTTCCCTGACATCGCAATCCCTTTCCTAACAGGGACTATCCTCCCTGTCCATGTTTGACTTTATACGCTGCAGAAGCAAAGAAAAAAAGCCCAGTGAGACCCCAAGGTCATCTGCACATGCCTTTGTGCCAGGACTTGCAAATGACTCAAGCCAATCACTAACCTGTTTTTAAAAGACCTCCAATCAGAGGGGGGTCCAGGCTGCCTTCTGAGCACTGTTGGCCGGGTGCAGTTGCACACGGCAAGGGCCGTCCCATCTCCCCTACACTTAACTCTCGCCTCCCCTCCATTTCCTCATTTCCAGGGACCCCCTTCTTAGCTCTGTCTCCACTTCTGGCCATTTCTTCCCAGAACTGGTCTGCAAAGAGCCCAGACGTAAGGTAAGGTACGTTGCAGGCAGGCCCTGATTCTCTGGTGTCTGGTCACCACCTCCACAGGGTCAGGCAGGGGTCAGCGGCACTCCTCATTTTACAAAGCATTTGTTTGGCAGTGGGGTCTCCACCGACCTCAGCAAACACTTCAGATTCACTTGAGTGTTGGTTAGCAAGCGAGACACTAGAGGGCTCCCAGGGGTTGAAAGAGGCAGAAAGTTGTTTGAATGAAAATTGACTCCGAACCGTGTTTTGAGGATTCAACATTAAATTTTATTTTATGTTTTCGGTCCTCTTTAAAAAGAACCTCACGTGTCTGAAAACTGTGCCGCAGCCAGTTTACAAATCGGTTTGCTTCGATGTCAGAAGGCGGCAGCTTGTAGGGCTAGCTGAGATGTTTGAAAGGCGGAACACTCTTGACCATGAAATAGGTTCTCCTTACATGCTGCCGCCTTTCAAAGTTCTGTGCATTAGAGTCAGGGATTTCATTCTCCCAGGAGCTAAGCGTGGGGCCAGTGGTGTAAGTAAAGTGTGTTTTTCTTTTTAAACCAGTTTCTTTCTCTATTTAAAAATGTGGGGAAAAATGTTGGATTCTTTTCTTCATTTTGCTCTCTTTAGTGAAAAGAAAAGAAATAAAAATTAATTTTATGTGTGTGTGTGTGACAGAGAGGAGAGAGAGAGGGAGAGAGGGAGAGAGATGAATAACTGTCTTTCTTTCCAAGCTATATAGACAATAAAAGCAGTTAAATACCATTGTAAGATAGTAAAATGTATTGTGGAGACAATCTGGGGCATTTCATCTAAAGAAAGTATGTTTAAATGTAAACTCATTACTTTGTGTTTTTCCCCAAGTAGTTAATACATATCTCATAAAAACTAGGGAACGGATACAAATTTCAAACGTGCTTATTACTTGTCTTGAGTTATTTCTGAGTCACACAAAGGGGGTGTGTAAGGGAGCCCGGGTTGATGAGATTTTAATGCTTTTACTTTGCAGTCAGGTGAAGTGGCTTTAACCATAATCCATCAAATGCTCTCTGCAGCTTGCTTTCATGACTTTAAAGTGAAATCAGACTCACACACCTATCTTGGTTCCATGTTGTTTATACCAAACTTGGTAGAGTATGAAAGGAAAGGGTTACTCTCCTATTTCCTCTTGCAGAGGAACTGAAATGGGTTCAGACGGTGACTCAGTCAACTTTGTTTCCATTCATCCCCAGAGTCAGCCTTCTATTCTCCTGGGGAAGACCGATAGGAGTTTAAAAGGGTTGTGGTGGTCGGTGCCCCGAGCGGTCCCAGCGACCCTTCCCGTTCACCTTTGCCTATTGGAGGCCACTTAGATATCGAAGCGGACTGGACGGCTGGATTCAGGAAGCCATGAATCATGTCACTAGAAACGAGCTGCAGTCTTTAAATTCCGTTCAGCATGTGGAAGCGGCAGAGAAATGACCTGTCCAGACAAGCCGGGGCAGCTCATAAACTGGATTGTCTGCTCCCTGTGCGTCCCTCGACTGTGTAAACTCTGGAGCAGCCGGCGTCCCAGGACCAGACGGAACCTCCTTCTGGGCACTGCCTGTGCCATCTACCTGGGCTTCCTGGTGAGCCAGGTTGGCAGGGCCTCCCTCCAGCATGGGCAGGCCACTGACAGGGGCCCACCACACAGCCGCGACAACTCCAAGGTACCCTTCCTGGAGATCTCCCTGGATGGTACCCTGGCCCCTCCAGAGTTGCAGGGCAATGGGAGCACACTGCAGCCCAACGTGGTGTACATTACCCTACGCTCCAAGCGCAGCAAGCCTGCCAATATCCGTGGCACGGTGAAACCCAAGCGTAGGAAGAAGTATGCAGTGGCATCTGTAGCTCCTGGTCAGGAGGCGCTGGTTAAACCATCCTTTATACTGCAGGAAGTTGCACTGGCCGCAGATGCTGAGGTACCTGGTTATATTCAGGGTGGTCTGACTAAAGTTGGGGAACGACCTTGGAGGGTACTACGTGGTCCTGGAATAAGGACTGGGGGCTCAAACTTGCGGCAGTCAAAGACGCGGGAGAGCAACATTAGGATTTATAGTGAGAGCGCCCCCTCATGGCTGAGCAAAGAAGACATCCGCAAAATGCGCCTGCTGGCTGATGGTGAGGTGGCTAACATCCTGCCCGCGGTCTCTAAGAGTGGTGCCCACTTGCTAGTGTTGGAAGGGGGCACCTCAGGTTCTGTGCCTGTCTGCGGGCCTAGCCCCTGTGGGCTACTCAAGCAGCCCCTGGACATGAGTGAAGTGTTTGCCTTCCATCTGGACAGGATTCTGGGTCTCAACAGGACCTTGCCATCTGTGAGCAGGAAATCAGAGTTCATCCAAGGTAACAGATTCATTCACTTACTTCTTATTTGCAGCTGTTGGAGATTTGGGATCATTTTCTCTTCTGCCTCACTCTCTCTAAATGATTTTCCCCCACCCACGTTTCCCATTTGGACAGCACAGCAGCAGCGTCTCTTCCCATACTCTTGGTGTTGTTTCTCTTTCTCGGGTGATGTCAGAGTCCCAGCACATGGCTGTGCGGGGCATGTGATAAGCTCACACTGCAGTCTTTGCTCTCCACCTCTCATCTCCTTTTTCGTGGCATATGAAGTCTAATTAAAGCCAATAACAACTTGCATGATGACAAGAAACCAGGGTGGAGGTACAGAATTTGCTGACAGCCCTGCATCTTATTACAGGTTTCTATGGAAACTTCCTTCCAAGGATGGTTGAAACAGCAAGAGGGGGGCTGGGGAGATGGCTCAGTGGTTAAGAGCACTCGATGCTCTTGCAAAGGACTGAAGGCGCTGGTCTGTGGGAATCATCATGTCACCTAGACGATACTCTTTGGATAAGGATGCCATGTCTGAAGTACATTCAGTCACTGGCTTGTGTTGGAACATAGAAAAATCCGTATGTTACAAAATAAATCCAGGCTTAAATGTTATAATCTCTCTCTCTCCCCCCTTGTCTCTCTTTCTCTCTCTCCCATCCTCACTTATGAAATGGCAATGTGACACTTCATGTAGTTGCTGGTAGCTCACACATGGAAAACAGTTCTTGGCACAAACTAAACTTTCAATAATTGTTGGCTGCTGTTGTTATTACACTAAGTACACAAAGCACCAAGTTCTGTGAGTTGCTTTGAGCCTTCAACCCTCAAAGGTCATTTTTTTTCTTGTGAAAAAAAAAAAAAAAAGAAGCAACAATATTCTTCTCTCTTCACTCTGCCTAATTTGTGCCAGGATTCCTCTTAGATATTTGATTCCATGCCTTGAATTTCTAGCACATCCCCAAACTAGGATTCAATTTGAGGAAGTCCCAGGCATAGACCCTACTCCATTCGTACCTAAGTGGCAGTTGAAATCAACCAGTAGGGTCACAGTCGCAGCTCAGTATGATGAGTTAGATTCCTAGGATTTTTGTATCAAATGGTTCCAGTGCTTGCTCGGTTCTCTCTTCAGTATCTTCCCACTATGGTTTGGTAGAGTCAGGAAGTCAGGCCAGCTTCCTCAGGAGCCTCTGAAATGACTCACATGCAGTTTCACCACACCTTATACATGGGAGTTGTTATGGTGAAGCAGGCAGTGTGAAGAGACCAGTTCTGGCCTGCAGTGGACACTCCAGATTCCTCTTTCTGTGTTGGTTGGTTCTCCTGATTTCCACTGAGTGTGAGTTTCCCCTGTCAGGACTTCCCATTCTTCTCTTGGCTCAAACTTAGTTCTGAGCTCTGAAGGAGCTCTGGCTCATTCGTTTTGTACCATCATTCTCTGCCTGCTAGTCTCTATGTCTGGGAGGCAGTAATGTCTCCTGTATTCTTTATTGTACGCCTGGATCTTATTGGCATATATAACACACTGTAGATACTCAGTGAACATGGCAAAGGAGTGTAGAATTTTTTTCTTGCCTTATTTTTTGATGTTAAGCAGTAAGTCTGTATTTGCCTCTAGATTCTAATGTAAGGATAATATTAGTATTTTTTATACTAATTCTGGGCTGGGGTTTGTCTAGAGGCCTCTCTCTCAAGAAGTTCTCTGTGGAGGCTAATAACAAATGTTCCTGGTAATATCTTCACAAGGCTTATAGATGCATTATTCTGAGGGCCAGCAGTATGGTGTGTTGGCATGACGCTAGCATGATTCTGTGATTGGTTTTCCGTAGGAGGAGCAAGAATATTTGTTTAGGTGATATGCTTTGGTCTAGAAATACATCTTTTTATGTGGAGGAGAGAATAGGTAGTTAGCACATCTTGTACATGATCTGTCCTAAATGCTGTATCTGTTTTTTAACATACATTTGCTATCTAGCACAATGAAGGCACCTTGTCTGTAGTGCAAAGTTAATTGTAGCTGTTTGGAATATCTCTCAGACTCTTTCCAAACATCTTATGTAGTCGGTGTTTTTTAAAACCTTCATTTTAGATGAAAGAAAAGAAAAGCTTTTAGGGTCATAAAAGAAGAATGAATTCTTGAGAGCATAAAGAATTCAAGCTCTTTTTTTCTCCATATTTTTATTTTAAATTTCCAAGTCTTTCCCGTTTCCTCCAATCAGCCTCTTTAAACACATTCTTTAAGGTGACATGTATTCTCCATATTCTTAGCAATTATAAACTTATTCAATACAGTAATCACAGGTAACCAGCACTCACACACACATACAGGCTGTGGAAACCTCTTTTCTCAAGGTAACAGTGGCCACCATTATAACTGAGACTCATTGAATGTCACTTCTTACCAAGCACCACTTTGTTTTAAAAGCTGGGTCTCCATCATCACATAAGTCCACATAAAAATTTTAAGAGGTACTCTCAAGTCCCAGGTCTTTGGAACTCCATAGGAAATTGATAGGTATGAAGATTGAAGCCTAGAGTAAATAAGCACTATGATTAAAAGCACATAAAAGAATATGAAAGGGTTGTGTGACATTCTTAAGGAGTTGCAAAGGAGAAACCTGAATGATTTTCCTACTCTTGATCTCTTAGTTGAAGCTCTATATTGATTCAGTCCAATGATAAGAAGGTCCCAATTACAGATACATCTCACCTGACAATAGTTTTATTTAGAAGATGTACTTCATATAATCTATGGAATCATGGCTCAGCCTGTCCCATCTTAAGTATGATCAAGTATTTGCCTGGAACATTTGCACTAGCCTATAGCTTGGAAAAATCATCTGTTACAAAGCCTACTTTGTAAATAAGGGCCCATATACATAGAGAAATGTGTATTTCAAACACATGAAGGGAATAAACCACAATATACAAATAATGTCTGCGATATAGCATGCTGGCAGGTATTGGTTGTTTGCCTTCACAGTCAAATGGCTAACCTGGGCTCAATGCTACCACCTTGCAATTCTAGAAAAATTATCAGATATTGCTAGTCCAGGGAGAGATCAGGACCTCGGAATTCAAAACAGGATTTCTACCCAATACTCTTTATGCCATCCCAAAGTTGAGAAGTTGTAAGTCAATTTGAACCATGGTACAGGGACTGTCAATGCACAGACAGACTAAAAAATTAAATTATATGGATATGTGGATCTGATAATTGACTTATATACGTACATGTAGTGCCCTCAGTGTCTAGAGCAGGGCATTGAATTTCCTGGAGCTCGAGTTACTTGTGATTTTGAACTGCCTAGCATGGGTGCTGGAAGTGGAACTGGTCTTCCACAGGTAATATGCACTCTTAAATACCTAACTATCTCTCCAGCCCATCTTCACAATTTTAAAAATTAATAAAAGTAATAGCAAATCAGTCATCACAGAGTTATTAGTTCAGATTGCTCTTTGGACCAGTTCTTGGTTGTAGAATGATATATTTTAAATGAGTCTCTTTGCATATAAAAATATAGATTTGAAATCAGTGGACTTGTCAGCATTTGTACCCGAACATTTTCTGAAATGCTGCAAAGCTATTCTAGAAAAAGAAGAGAGTATATATGGGAATGTTTGCCCTTAGATATGAAATGACAGCAGTGTGCCACCATACAAGATCTAGTCCTTATCATGGGCACAGATTCCTGTTGTATGGTTCTCTTTGAGGGAAGTCCAAAGATAAAATAAAGCATCCCGGATCCTTTAAAAATGATCCAGTTTTTGGATCCTCTTTAAACCCTTAAGATTAAGAAAGTAAGAACCTCTGAGGGGGAAGCAAAGGTTAGCTAGACATGCATGAGGAAAAGAACCATTTGTGCAGTGGATAAAGGCTGGTAGACCATGTTATACCTGTTAGGACCAACATAGCTGACTGGGATGACCCCTAAGCGTCCTTAACTTCATCATTAAGATATCGGCAGCTGTGTACTTACCTAGCATTCATAAAGCGGTTGATTTAGTCCTAAGTACCACAAACAAATGAATCAAATAAAATATCAATAACATCTGAGATGTAGAATTGGTAGTAAATATAATAGACATCACCTGTGCTATAGGCACTGTCTAATGCCTAACAGCAAAATCTTTGAGAATGTAACTTACTGCATCTGACATCTTGACAGATGTGGGAAATCACCAATAAGGGCATAAAATGGCATAAAACCTTGTTGGGAGAAAATTCCCCTCCCATTCCTGGAATTCTTTGCTTTCCTCCATCTTAATTTATGAATAATACTTCCTTTGTTAAAGTTTGTCTATGAAACCAGTAATATAAACTTCCAAGGCTCTTCCCACATCTTGAGAAGCCAAAACCACCATTGGGAATGTACTACCATCATTTCTATAATGAACTCCAACTTTGATTTCTAAAAGAATACAATAAAAAATAACACTTTTTTCGGTAATACTCAATTGGTCATCTCTCTAAAGACCATAGTGTTATATAATGCAGCATATAATGGAGGTGTTAACCATGGACAAAGACAATTTACTGCCATGCATCTGGCATCATGATGCATGTGGGAAACCTCATATAAGGAACAGAAAAGCCATACCCCTAGCTCCTATTAGTTTTATTTTAAGCAGAAAACTATGAAGCTATATAAGGCTATTAATTTTTCTCCAAGTCACATGGCTAGTGAGTAGTGAAGTTAAAACTTGTTCCTGATTCTTCATGGCCTAATTCTTCCCAGTTTCTTCTGTAAACCGACACCAGGTTTAAAATACTATCTGGGACAGTTATGGGATAATGAGCAAACTGCACATTTTGGCTCGATAGTTTGTGATTGTGTCACTATGTCAACACACAATTATTTTCTTTTTCAGTTCAACAACGTAACTCTAACAATATCTTTGCTCAAGGGAAGAAGTATTGATGTTTCCCTCTGTGCAATGCCACACTTATTTTTAAATGCAAGCTAAAATTCTAATATTTGACACATTTGCTTATTTAGTGTGAACATATGAATATCAAAATATGCTTGAACATATTAATTTGTTTTCTGGTTCTCTTTTCTTACACGCGACTCTCAATTTATTGTAGAGGTCACCAGATGCTTTATGGCGTTGTGTTGATATATTCAGATGACTTTTGAAAAATATATTTAAAAATATTTACCTAGGCCAAGATAAATAAGACAGTGACCATGTGATAAAAGTGAATACATTTAGAAGGAAACCCAGGACTGGGCAAGGTGGCTTAGCAGGTAAAGGCATTAACTGAGTTTGATCTCTGGAACTCACACAGTGGAAGGAGATAACCTCTGAAAGTTGTCTTTTAACTTTACCAAGAACCATGGCATGGGATGTCTTCTCTCCCAAAATGAATGAATGAGTAGAAATCCAGTGACTCTGTGACCTCTGAATTAGTAGCATTACCAAAGCTTCCCTCGAGTCTGCACATTACTGTGAATGGTCTTGAGAACACCATTCGGGTAGCATTTAAGCATCTTGCTATTTTTCATACCCAGCATGGAAGATGCATTATGTATGCTTTATTTTTAGGATGCTGTTTTATTGCCATGGAGCTGTCATACTGAATTAAGGTAGGCTAGTTCCAAAAATTCTGTGCAGTAAGCTGCCTAGATGACAAACTACAGGCACCCCGCAAACTTCCATTTAAATTCATTGCGTATCCCAAGTTGCTCACTGTTTCCCATCTTGCATGGCCTCTTCTTATTATAGAGTGGGAGAAATATATTGGATTTTTAAATTTTTATTTTCTTGTCTTCTGAAGCTTGCTGGATCAGCCTGGGGAGTCCTGGCTGATGGTATCTGCCCAAGTAGAAAGATGACAGCTTTCCTTTTTCTGTTGTCTCAGGGGTCAGGTAGAGTTGGAATCCATTTCTTGGAATTCTGAGAATACCTCTACAATTTGGAATTCTGCAATTCTGAATTCTGCAAACTTTCAGCATGCCTGCAAGCTTTCTTAAAATATTTATTTAGGGAGTATGCAATCATGTTTTATTCTTAAAGTTTTGGCTCAAAAGCACATTGTGTTCTTTATCAGAAAAGCCCCAAGGCTATTTCTTTGGTAATCAAATTGAGCTGGGCAGCTTAGTACTTGTATTCATTTGGGGACAAAAGTTTATTGAGCATCACTGGCTGGCTGCAGTGTCCCCTTGTTCGCCTACTACATACCTTCACAGACACACTGGAGACCTGGCAACCTTCTGCTGTGCATCCGGAATTTCTTCTTTTATCTCACACTGGACTGAAACAGAAGTCAGAGGGAATGGTTGTCATGGTATTCACACTGTAAGCATGTGCCTCAACTTGACGCAATTCTACTCCTTCTCTAGATTATATCTATCTTTATTGCTTTAACAAATGTTTATTGAGTGCCCACTTTATACCAGACCCTCTTCCAGTCCTTGGGGCTGTATCCCTATACAACATAATTCAGGGCGATTCATTGTCCTTGTGGATCTTGTGGCTTGAATCTTGTGAGAGTGACTCTTACTGCCACTGATTGTAGGTTTCATGCAGCATCCCCCTGAGCTCAAGGTCTTGACCTCTCTCTCTATGGCCTTAATGTGCTACAGCTCTGGGTTGGTGGAGGGACTGTACAGGTAGGTTCAGTAGGACCAGACAACCTTCCCTACCATAGCTAAAGGGTAAAGCTTATGACTTCAGCACACATCGGGGGTAATCAGATCAATCTATTGGCATTTAATTTTGTCTATGAAGCACTGTCCCAGAACTGAGGAAGGGATTAGGATTTCTAATTCAAATAGCTGTATAGTTAAGGGTATATACTGGCAGTCTATACTGCCTGAGTTTATTCCTGATTCAGTCACTTAATGAACCTTTTTTTATTAGGATAATAATGTTGATGAAGATTAGAATAATGATATTTATAATAATATTTAACCTATCCTTCATATTAAAATTGATTCAATACATTAAATCAATATATCTATATATAACTAATACATAATTCATCAACACATAATACATATAATTGGGATATAAATAATTAATTCAGTATCCATATATGTAAATATTTATTATAGTGCTTACTACATACTTATATATGTGATCTTTAGTTTTCAAACTGATTTAACATCTTGTAGAAAGCTTTCTCGATCTTTAGATTTTTATCTGAGGTCAGCAAATGAATACCTATAGTTAATTCAAAGAAAGTCCTTGTAGCTGGCAGTTGATGATACTATTGTCTCTAATTTTTGGAATGAGAACACTTTCTGTTTACTAGCTCATTAAGTCCTAAAAGAGTCTCATACACACGATATTCTCATGGTACAGATTTTCTGTGGAAAAGCTGAAACTTAAAAGGTAACATAGATCCCAGATAATGCATAGTGAAGCTGCACTACAGATGGGAATTGGGAGGATTCCGTAATCTCATCTTTCATCATATTGCTTTGTGGCCTCTGTGATCAATCATGTCACAGGAGGACCTCCAGTGACTGTATCCCCATTGCTCAGCCAGCCAGACAGAAACCCCCTTTCAACAGCCTTATTTTCTTGTCTGTCCTGAGTATAGCTCTGATGCCTTCATTTCTTATCAGTGGACTTAGGTCAGTAGGTGTGTGTTTGTGTGTGTGTGTGTGTGTGTGTGTGTGTGTGTGTGTGTGTGTGTGTGTGTCCACCCCACCTTTCTTGTTCCTGTATTCTCTAGCATCACGGATGTGAGAGTTCAGTACCAGGTGGGCAGAATGAGGACATGGATATTTTTGTATATCCTATATCTCTTTATCAAGTTTCTATCTAATCCTCATTCACTTTCAGGGAGGCCATTGACAGGGGAGATTCCCGGGGTCTCGTGGCAGCTATATTTTTATATTATGAGTCCATTAGCTATATCCTTGAACATAGGAGTGATGTAAGAACTTTGGGAGATTATGAAACAGGTCATTTGTGCATTACAACTGTTTTTACATTTATTTAGTTTGTGTGTGTGTGTGTGTGTGTGTGTGTGTGTGTGTGTGTGTGTGTGTGTCAGAGGACACTTTTCAGGAGTTGTTTCTCTTCTTTCACAGTGTGATTAAGGCTCAAGCTCAGGTAATCTGGTATAGGCTGGAGAGGATTTGTTCCACTGAGCTATCTTGCTGGCCCAGAACTGTCTCTTACTAGTCATTGTGGGTAGAGTAAGTGCTTGGATAGGTGTAGGAAGGCAGATAGCCTGAGAAGCTTGTGAAGTCAGGTAAATGCAAATAGTTTTGAACTGGAGATTGAGACTTGGGGGATGAAGCAAGACACGTCTTCTTAGATGGGCAGTATGCTCTTTATCCTGTTTGAATCCTGAGCTTTGTCTTCAGCATGTGAGGACTGGGGAGGCACAGTTTAGAGAAGGGCTTGTATTCTAAGGGCACTACACTTGTTAGGAACTCATGGCTCCTTCAACAGCATAAACTTAAGACTCTCCAGACGAGGTTACCCAAAGATGAGGAGGGCATCATCTCCTAACTGTGACTGTAGAGCCTGCCAATTAACACACCATCATCATCCTTGAAAGCAAATTTGATCCTGCATTTTTAAACTTTTTTTCATTTAGTTTACCTGCCAACGACATTTCCCCCTCTTTCCCCTCCTCCTGTCCACCCATTCCTATCTACCCATCTACTCCTCCCTGTCTTAATTCAGAATGCGGCAATCCTTCCATGGGTTTGAATAAATCATCAAGTTGAGGTAGGACCAAGCTACTTTCCCTGCATAAAGGCGGGGAGAGGTAATCCAGCATGGGGAACAGGTTCCTCAAAGCTAGCTAAGTGATCTCTTGCAGGCCTGATCTCACTTCTAGGAGCCTTACAAACGAATTAAGCTACACAACTGTCACATGCATGCAAAGGGCCTAGGGCCTTCCTACCCCTTCTTGAGATAACATCTCTCTACATAATATTCCTGGTTGTCCTGAAACTCACAATGTTGACCAGACTAGCCTCAAACTCACAAATATCCATCTGCCTCTGCCTCCCAAGTGCTGGGATAAAAGCATGTGCCACCACACCTAGCCTGATTCCTGCATTTTGGCAGGAAGGGTCTAGAAGTTTCCATTTGTGTAGTAGGGACTCTTAGGGAGTGGGTGTCCAAGGTAGCTCCATAGGCACATTTTAGAACAAAAGATAGTTTTAAAAGTAGAGTTGATTGTTCATATTGCTTAAATAGGTCATAATGGGCAGGTCATAAGGCATTCTTCCCTGTTCCTGAGCAGTTGATGCTTCAGAATCACTGCGATGAATTGAACTATTTTCAACCCAGAGAAGATGAGCTATGAAGTGAGTACTAGTTACCTGAATACACAGACATGATTTTTTTTTTTTTTTTTGGCTTACAGAAGTGGCCTAAATTACCTAGAAATCTAATGCCTCCTTAATTTTAGTTTTAGTTGATAATTGTGTATACTTATGAGTTATAATTTGCTGCTTTGAAGAGGCCGAGTTAAATCAGGCTAATTAAATCTCTCACTTCAGATACTTGGCATTTCTTTATAATAAAAACATTTTAGCCTTGCCCCCCCCCCCACTTTTAAAAGCAACTTCTGAAATACACAATGCCTTCTTATTTTAGTCAGCATTCTGTGCGGTGGATCATTAACTTTTAAACACAT
Organism: Phyllotis vaccarum; assembly: GCA_033318265.1. Lineage (NCBI taxonomy): Eukaryota > Metazoa > Chordata > Mammalia > Rodentia > Cricetidae > Phyllotis > Phyllotis vaccarum. The sequence goes on from JARWLC010000007.1 coordinate 91,934,032, forward strand.
TCTCTCTCATATTATGTACACAGAAGCGTTCTCACCCATATGCTTACTTACCTTGTGCCTTCCTCAGTTAGTTTGCGCTGTGCTCTTTTGAGACAGTCTTTCTCACCGAGTCTGACACTTATTGTTTTGGCTAGACTAGCTGGATCTCTCTATCCCTGCCCCTCAGCCATGAGGCTACATGCATATGCAGCCACACACCCAGAACTCAGGTCTTCTTGTTTGTACAGCGAGCACCTTATCCAATGAGGCACTTTCCCCATGAGATTATTGACTCTTCTTTGTCCCATCTAATTGAAACTTCAAATTCTTTTTTTATCAACATGGTCTTTCAAGTAGTCTTTCTCTTCTACTGAAACTCTAGCAACAAACATTTTATCCTTTTCTAAAAGTTCAAATAATATAGAGTCTCCATGTGAGATCACACAGTTATCTGTCTTTGTCATTCTATTTACCTTGCTTAGCACAAGGGCCTCTATTTCTCTCATGTTGTCCTGTGTGATTCTATTAAGTTCTAAGACCTGTAAGGCTCAGCATTGGCCTGGAAGCTTGGGGAGCTTCTTAATAAGGCCTCTTTTAAAAATATACTTCATTCATATTTCCTTTACCCCAAACGTAGGACCAGATAAGTCCAGAGTAAATGACACTTTCAGATACTTGCCCAATGGGCAAAATAAGTTAACAATACCTAGAAAATCCTGAGTATATATAAAATTTCTTCTTCTAGTTCACTCCTCTCTCAAGATTATAACAAGTCCTACATCTCTCATATGTGTTAGCTTGTCATACTCACCAGTTTCAAGCTGAGAGATTTCACCTATCCACTACAGTCAAACTGTGTACACACAAGTAACATTATTTAGATGGAGGAGATTTTATTTAGGAATGTATATGTCTATATGCACATATAAATGTATAAAACAGAAATTAATGAAAACAGTCCATAAGTCTGCAAGAAAGTTCCAAGGGGAACATTGGAGGGTCTTGAAAGAGAAATAAAAGGGGAGAAATGTAATTATATTTTATAATCTCAAAAGTAAATTAAACAGAAAAAGAGATTGGTGGGGAAAATTGGAGAAGGAGAGAGAGAGAAACTGAGATTGTAGTACTTTTGGGCATGCTAGGCAAAAGATCTACTAGTGAGCTGAGGCCCCATTCTTTAGTATTTGAGATAATGTCTCTTTCATGTAGCTCAGTTTGTCCTTCAAACAGCAATATAAACCAGGCTGTCATGAACTCAAAATGCCCTATCCTCAACTTCTGTATGCTGGAATGAGGTAGGCTCCACTGCACCCAGCGCTAGTCTATTAATTTTGAAGCGATTAATTTTTATTTTTATTTGTGTGTACTCTTGTGTCCTTATGTACGTATGACAGATGTGCTGTTGCCCTTGGAGGCCAGAAGAGATAAGATTCCCTGGAGTTGTAAGAGTCTGTGAGCTGCTCGATGTAGATGATGAGATCTGGGTTCCAGTTGTCCAAAGGAGCAGCAAGAGCTAAAAGGCTGAGCCATCTTTCTAGACCCTAATATCTATACATATATGCTATATGTATATATTATATGTATATATGTTTTTAGTTGTCCAAATCCTACTTTTCTAGGCATTGGAGAATAATGGAATTGGTAGAACTTAATGAATCTTTATACCTTATACCTCGACAATTTTGATATAATCATTGGAGTAGCAGTCATGAACACATTTTTTTTTTTTTTTTTTTTTTTTTTTGCAATGGGCAACTGTAGTAAAACTATGTTCCATTGTAAATAACTTTCCCGCCTAGTGGTTTAATAAAAGCGCTGATTTGCCGAAGTCAGACAGGAAGTATGGGCTGGGCTACCAGACTAAGAAAACTCTGAGAACAGGAAGAACAGAGATGCCAGAGAGAACACCAGAGAGGTCACAGATGCAGAGAACAACTGTGCTGCTCTGAGAAAAATACCGAGCCACATGGCCGAACAGGATAAGAATCATGGGTTAGTTGAAAGGTAAACTGTTAGCAAGTTATATGCCTGGGCCCTAGGTCACTCAGCATAAAATTAATGTAAGCGTCTCTGTGTCTCTGTGGGTCTGCAGGTCAGGACCTTGAGGCAAGGCCAGAAAGTCTGGGCCAGAAACCTTGTACAGCAGGCGACCTGTAGTATAAAGCTTTCTGTTGTTGACTTGCTGATGCTTGTGATGGAACCCAAGGAATTTGGTTCCTACAATACTGATTCTCCACTGGCTTGGATTAGCTCATGCTTTCTCTCATAGATCTATCTGTAGACTTGTACTTAGTGAAAGGCTCTGAGCTGGCCTTTTAGTCTCATTCACAAGGACTCTTGGAACGCAGCCCATGCAACAGAAAGGGCTTTTGATTCACAGCTCAGAATACTTTTGCTTATTTTTGCCTGGTGATAAATGGAGGTAGACATTCACACTCTACCAGCAGGCTTGGCTTGTCCTGTAGTGCAGCAAAACCAGTCAGACAGTGTTTAAAGTGAAGGGAATTTAATACATGTAGACAAAGGAGATTGTGTAAAGCATGCATTCTTGGTTAATTTTTATGTCCATCTTCTTCAAAGAATGTCTTCTTTGTGCTGTTGAGTAAACAAAAAAGACTTAAGAGAACATCACAGTTCTGAGGAGATATTCAGATATTGTAAGAAAGGAGTTTTACTGGCAAGCCTCATTTTTAAGACAGCTGTGTAACCTTTAATTCACATGGACATCTACACATCTGTCAAAGGCTGCTTTCCCACCACTCTGACAGTTAGAATTTTATCTCTTCACCATTAAGATTTCCCCAGAGAGCACAGCACTGCATCATTTTGACAAATCTGAATGGGAAGAGATGAATACTACTCCTCTTGAAAACGCTTCAGGGCAAATGCCTATAACCAGGCTCCTGTTTTCAGAGACCATTTCCCATCACCTCTTCAAATCTATCAATGTTCCTCCACTCCCCTTAAAAGCTATATTTTATATTTATAAAAGAGTAATTCTCCCCTCGATGGCACTGCCTGCTCTTGGAGCTGCAACTATACTGATAGACTCTTACCTGCGGGTCACTCGGTCACATGCACACAGACAGAGTGGGAAGACAGGACCGCAAGGATGGGAAAGAAGCCCTGTGCTCCACTCACTCACTGCAGAGCCTCAGATCACTGGGAAAGGCAGGGAAGAATGTCCTTATGGTTTGCTGAAGAAGCATGCTGTGGAGACAAACCAGTTGTCATCTGCTGAGACACCTTTGGCAGTTAGAGAATGACTTCTTAATTATCAGAATAGAAAGTATATCAAATAACCAAGTATGGTGTGTGCCCATAATCTCAACACTCTTGGAACTCAAATGAGAGCAATGAAGGTTCGAGTTCAGCTGTGGCTATATCTGGAAACCTGCAGCTGCATGATGGGAAGAAGCCATGAGTTGTGGTGAGGCACACTTTTAATCTCAGTACTTGGGAAACAGGCCATCTCTGTGGGTTTTAGGCCAGCCTGGTCTACATAGCAGGTTCTAAGCCAGCCAAGGCTACACAGTGTGACCATGTTAGAGACAAATAAACAAAAACCATCAAAGAATTTGGGGATCTATAGAAGACAAATGGTTAACCACGGTCTAGTAAGGATTACAGTTTGTGGCCAAGGATGATTACAAAGATGATCCACTACCTATTTTTTTTTTCATGAACTTATTTTTGAAATTCTACCTGGTAGCATTTTGCACTTTGTATGACTGAAGAATAATAAAAGATTGGTAATATTACTACAACACTTGAAAATCAGATGGAATCCACACTTTAGTGTTTATAAAAAAATTGTGCTGGTTTAGTGGTTTAGCCACAACCAATTGTTACTTTACTATCTGCAACTCTTTTGTTCCATGAGGATACTTAGGCAAAATATAACTGAATGTCTGGGATGGAGACCATGTGTCTAGCAAAAACCCAAGAGTTTACTCTCTGGGCTACACTATTGTAACACAATTATGGCTGTGATATTTAAATATTTAATGCAAGATAAGCAGCTTTCCTTTGATATTTTGTGAAACAATTGTAAGAATCTGTATATGTGAAGCGGTTCTATATTTTTCTTTGTGTAATTTTTACTTCTTTATCCTGGGAAAATTTAAGCTTCATGAGAACAAAAACTGAAGTTGACAGCTATTTGTTTAGAATTTGGCTTTGGGCTCTAAAACCTTGCATGGCATAGTAGTTGCTCAGTAAACAACAAAGGTTGGTTGAAGGCTGGTGTCTACAAGGCTGTAGAAGGTGCGTATAGGGAAAAACTGCTATGAAACATTTCTTGACTATGTATTTATGCTAAATACTAGGAGATGAATTTACTTATTTGCCTTATTTTTTATTTTGTTTAACTTATATTTGTCAATATAAAAATTATACTGGTTGGTGAGGTGTTGTATTTAAATCAGGGTAGACCCATCTATCATACTGTTTTTACACAGTGGGTGGCTATAGACAGCAATTATATACTCAATACATCCAAAAAAATCTTGAGGAAGGGATGCTGAATGTTTGCACTAGAAAGAAGTGATAAAAGTTTGAGAAAAGATTTTTCTTTTTAATGCACAGTCTTATTGAATAGTAGCCAAATCAGTTTACAAAGATACATGATTGCTTCTGTGTTGAGGGGGAGAAATTTGCAGCGGCTTTGCTTCCTGTCTAATGTTATAAAGCAAGGAAGTCATAGACCAGAGAGCAAAAGGTCTGTTGGGTTCTATAGTCTAAGCTTTGGCAACGAGTTAACCATGTTCTTGTCCTAAATTTCGAAAGCTTTTATTTATTCAGTGAAAGTGAAATGGGTAGGAATAGTTTAGAAAACAAACATGGTGGTTTGTGGGATGCAGATGAGTGTGTGTGTGTGTGTGTGTGTGTGTGTGTGTGTGTGTTTGGAGACTTAATTTTACTTAGTTTTATTGTAAAGCATGGGTACTCTTAAAGATGAAGAGATAGCCTAGAAGGATTCTCTGGCTTCTGTAGATCACATCTTGTTCCTCCAGGGCTTGGGGTGTATAGGAAATTGCTCCCTTCCTGACCCTTATAGTGACTGTGCTGTGACATGCAGTGTTACGCTTTAGTCACCTTTGAATACTTCCTTGCTCTGAGATGAAACATGCTGTTCATGAGTCATGGTGTCAAGGACATCCAGCTCACAGTCCTCTTGCAGTTCAGATGTCCTATGTGTCTGTCTATAAAAGCTGCATGGTATTTTCTATTCACATTTGGTGACACAGGCCTGACTTGTCTTTCCCACATGATAGATGTTGCATGAATTTTATTCTCTTTAAAAAAATCAGCACAGTATTGGGGATACACAACTGTTTTGGTCTTTTATCTTTGCATGCAATTAGGTCTCTGGAGTCCCAGTCACTTAGTAAAATGAAATAGGAGGTAATGGTAAAAGTGATGACCCTTTGGGTCAGCTTCAGGTTCTTTTTTTTAATAGTGTTAGTGACTGTGCCATATTCTGTATAAGCCAAAGACTTTCCTCATGGTCTACTCTACACTGTTGGCAAAATGGAGAACGAGTTATCTTTGGAACAGGCTGGGATGGGGGCCATTAGGATGAGTAAGTGAATGCATTTTAAAATGGTTGGTGTGCCTTCAGCTTCAGAATGGGTCAAGCCTGCAGATAAGAATACGGTGAGATGCAAGCAAGAAAGGTTGAGTCGCTAGCTGGGTGAAGAAAGTTGTAGGTTCCAAACATCTGAGGCTGTTTCTAAAGGCTTTCAGAAACTCCTGGGACATGTCTGGACATTCTGGGCAGAATTACTCAGAGTTCTACTGTTCAGGCTTGTTCAGAATAAGATAAAGGTTTTTTATTTTTTTATTTTTGCAATTGAATTGTTTTCTTCAAGAGTATCACACACAGACTTTTGAGTTATAAGCAAATCTGCTCACTACCATCTCTGTGACTTTATTTGGCTGAAATGGGGGCTGGCCAGGGATAGTTCTGGTTTTAAGCCTGAAATGTTGTTCAGTGGACTCCTCCATGATCTTTCCTGTTCATGATGACTTCACTGGGGCTTAGCATACTCTATTTAGTTGAGCAATGATAGAAATCGCAGTTTTATCCAGTGACTGAATAACAACTTGAATGACATTTTAAAAAATATCTATGCGCACACAGTTAAAGTAACATTTGCTTAAAGATATTGTATGAAATTATGTGTGACTGTCTGAGCACTTTCCAAGAACATCGTTGTGCTTACATACTTCCTATCAGAAAAGCAAAGCAGAAACAAAACACTTCTCTTTCCTGCTTTCCTTCTTTGGAGACTCCAGTAATTGATGTGAAGCATTCAATTTCTCTTTGAAACTTGTGACTTCTAAAAATTCTCCCCACCCCCGGCATCCTGGTGTAGCCTCCAAAAATCAGACAGCTGTTATTACAAACAGAGGCTGCTCTGCTCAGACCCTGAATAGACAGTTATAAATGTCTGGATTCCTTCCTTTCTTGTGGTGGCTGCTTTTAGATGTGGAATAAAACCATGCTAACCAAAGGAGGCTTGACTGAGTTGGTAGTCTGTTCCTGCCACATCCATAAATCCTGTTCTCTTCATTGTCTACAGTAACTTTCCACTTCATAAGACTTATAACTGACCAGGAGTATCATTGATATAAACACATCAGAACTTGTGAAGATTCAGGGACCATGGAATTTGTTTAATCAGTGTCCCACATTGGGAAGGAAGGTCAGAATGAGGGTATGGAAGAGTGAGCGACCTTCCGACCTTCCCAAGGACACTTGCCTATTCACTGGGGCAGCAAGCTGAGTGAACTGTTTTGCTTTTCTGATTCTGTAGATGGCCGCCCTCGCCCTGTTGTTCTCTGGGACTCATCTCTAGCATCTGCAAGCAATGATAGCCATTCTTCTGTTAAGATCACCTGGGGAACTTATCAGCGGTTTCTAAAACAGAAGTGCTGGCTGAATGGTCGGGTTCCCAGACCTGAGTGGGGCTGCACTGAAATCCATCACCACGAGTGGTCCAAGATGGCTCTCTTTGATTTTTTGTTACAGGTAAGTTTATCCAGTCCCCTAAGTGGCTCTCTAAAACTAACAGTGTTGTAATACCTCAATGGAATCTTCAGCACCAGAGATTCAACAAAGTTGTAATTTAAGATCAAGAGTGCTGCGTGCATATGATGAAATTTTATACTCTTCTGAGATCTGATGGTGGATATTTTTTTTAAAAATTACTTTCTAAGGAAGTAATCTACTGTATAGTCTGCAATGTTTCCATTCATCATTGCTTCAATGTATTGAGTCATGTGTGTGTGTGGGTGGGGGGGGGGGGTGTTAAAAAATGCCAGAGGCCAATGAAAGCTTGGTGAGAATGGGTATCTCATTCAAGTTCTAACAATTACCGGGAATGAGAGCTCAGACTCACTGGGGCTTGCTGATGTACAGGTTTATCTTCTTTGCATATCCCTCAACTATATTCCTACACTTATGAGGTCCTTCTGCTGCAACCACCATTTTCCTTATTTTCTTTCTAATATTCACTTCCCCTCTTTCGTCAGGGTTTCACTTTGTAGCCCTGGGTGCCTGGAATTCACTGTCTACATCAGAATGGCATTGGACTCAGAAAGACCTTCTTGCCTCTGCCTCCCAAGTGCTCAGATTAACAGTACATACCACCATGCCTGGCTCCAGTGATTTTTTTCAACAATACTTCCATAAAGATCCAGCCTTTAAGAATTGATAAAACTTTATATAATTGAGTAGTTCTACTCCAATTCTCCTTCCAGTAAAGATCTCATGACTTACCTTCCCCTCATTCTGACTACTGCCCTCTCCCTTATCCCATGTTATACAAGCTGGTTTTCTGCTAGTATCTGTTAAATGGTAATTAGGGAAGAATTTATAATCATTTTAGAACCCTTGTAAGAGCATCCTCCTTTTCGTTGGTCCCATTTTGGATATGTTCCTTTCCTAGAAGGAAGGAAATAGAAGGGAGCAGAAATGAAGACAGAATCCTCCTAGCTACATGGAGATTTCAAGTCCAGTATGGTGTACAAAACATTCTTTGTTAAAAACAGAAAAGTAGAGAGAAAGCTAGTCAAGTTATTTTTCAGAAGATAAACACTATTGACCTAGAGAGTGGCCCTTGATGTCAGTGATGAAGATGGTCAGTGCAGACTAAGCCAGTGTGCAGACCATTTATTGGCTGAATATTAGCTCTGATTGTCCTGAGGTCAAAAGAGGGACAACATGTGTCCCAAAATAATGAAGAGGAAGTGTTTGAGCAGAAGTCAAAATAGGAGGTTGTAGAAAAGCATGAGAGGAACATGGATATGACAATATTTCATGGTATTTAATCATCTTAAATATGCCATTTAAATCAGAGTCTTTGTTCCAGCAAGTATTAGCCTTCCTGCCTGTGGGTATAGGAAGCAAGAGAAGGGAAGGACTCATTTCCACAAATATGTGTTCACGTGTCTCTCTACTGTTCATCACCCTAACTGAGCCAGAGCAAAGTCCAGCTGATCCAGTTCCCTTCCAAGAGAACTGCAGCTTTTACCCCTAAGGACAGCGTCAACTGTATTGAGGATGAATATGAGCCTATGACATCAAAGCTGGGAATTTTAGACATGTGTACATATTCTATGTACCTTGAAATAATAAAATGATTAACTTACTATATTACTACCAGGAAGTAACCATTCATGGAACACTTACTTTGTGCCAGCATGGTTCTAGGCCCTCTCCTTCTAAGCTCTAAGATAAGTTAGAAACTTAGTATACTGATTGTTAGTCCTAGTTTAGAGATGAGGAGGTTGAGGCAAGCGTAAGTTTCATAATCTTGCAAGGATCACACAGGCAATATTCGCTATCACTAAAGTGTTAAGAATCAAGCCTCTAACAATGTCATCCTTTGTACAGGAATAGTACCATCCTCAGCCACTGTTCCAAGTGAAAAATCTAGGAGCCAGCTGCCTGCTTCTGTGAGGGCCACATCCATAGTACCAACATCTCAATGTCCAGCGATTTGCTTTCTTGAAGGAATCATCCAATGGCCCTGTCTTAACTCAATTCTTTGTCCTTTCTTACGGAGATGACTTCCTCTAACCCCTTCAAACTGTACGAGCCAAGATCACTTGGAGGTCAGGGCTTTAGCACGTATGGCTCTAATTGCTTCCGTAGTCTATGCTGTTGTTCCCTCTGGCTGTAGGAGGAAGGTTTTCCCCCTTGATAATCTACAAGAAAGAACTTTGGGCAAGGCTTTTTCAGCACTCTCAGACTGATATGTCAACTGGGAGCTCCTTAATTTGGTTTACAAGTCTAAAACTCAGTTTTAAGTTTCAAATTCAAAAATTTTCATTTATCAATGGTTAATTTAACTAGAATTTGCATAATACATGTATACATTCACATGTATACGTACATATGCAAATGGAATCTGTTGGGAGGACTTACATATTTTTGTTTATTTTTCATTATTTATTTCTAACAGTGGAGGGCAAGAGGCTAATTTCCTTAAGATAGTGCATCATTTTACCATTTTATGTGTTAGGTTTGATAGTACCAGCTTCTGTCTTTTTTCTCACTGTGGGAGATAGAAGTCACTGTGATGTTTTTGCCAATCAGATGAAGGATGATGGGATCTTATTTACATTTTTCAGTTTTACATTGTGTGTGATATTGAGGATATTATATGTTCAGGTATTTAGTTTGGTTTCAGTAAATCTCTTTTTCAAATTATTGCCATTTTATAACTTTCTTTATTGACTAAAACTTGGTATATTATGAAAAGGAATCCTTATTAATGTCTGCACCTTCCAGCTTTCTCTGATATAAAGGAGGAACCAAGACAGTAAACTTATGAAGAGAAAAGACATCATGGGTCACAGTTTTTAATGTTTCAGGTTGTGTTTGAATGGCCTTATTACTTTGGGCCTATGATGAGGTGGTATATTGTAGTGAAGTTAATCTGGCTACATCACAGACAGTAAATAAATGAGAGAGAACAGATGGGCAAGCGTCCCACAACTTCCTTTTTATGTTTCTTCAAGAGAGATGAGCAAATACTTGTCACCTGTGATATATCAAAGAAAGGATCCATTCAAATGCAGCTTGGTGAGCCAATGTGTTCGGTGACCTTATAGGCAAATGGGGGGGGGGGTGTGTGGTCACTTACAACGGTGACAAAACCTGTTTCATCACTAAAAAGTGCCATCCCATCATGGGTAGAACCTCATGTCAGCTGAATTATATATAAAGTTTAGCCTTCAGTTAAGTATATATATTCTTATATGTTCTTATATATATTCTTATATATATATATATTCTTATATATTCTAGTACCTCTCAGGACCATATGCAGCTTGGGCACACAAGTGAGTAATACAGTATCATTTGACTTTTCCTGAGGAGACATGTTCACCCCATCTAGGACAATAATGATTGAATGAAGATTCAGATCTATCCAAGTCTAACTTTACAAACCAATGATCTACTAGGGTTACTTACAGATGCATGGATGAAACATTAAGGAAACATGTATGATGCAAAGGCAGCCATATCACTGAAAAGCCCAGCCCAGGAAGCCTTAGGACTCATGGAAACTGCGTTCTTAGAGCTCCCTGTGTGACTTGTAGGCAGTTCCATCCACAGAAGAGTTTTTCCTTTTTTCTAGAGATTGTTTACTATTTACGTGACTGCTGCACAAATCCTAATTGGTCTTTGAATAAAAACTGGGAGTCAGACATTGGGGTAAATACCAGAAGATCAGAGAAGCAGAGGAACAAGCCACTAGAGAAACTTCTCACCATTACTGAATCCTTGGGCCAAAAGGGGAAGATCCTGTCTTCTCAAAATCATCAGACTAAATGCCTCTGAGTCCTCAGCCAAATGGGAAGAGAAACAAATGGCCAAAGTCCTGTCTCCTCCTGCCTTGTATTCCTTTCTCTGCTCAGCCATATCACTTCCTGTCTCAACCTTCCTAGTGCTGGGATTAAAGGTTTATGCCTCTACTGCCTAGCTCTGTTTTTTCCTCCAGACTGGATTAATTTTGTGTAGTTCAGGGTGACCTGGAACTCACAGAGATCCAGATGGATTTGTGCCTCCTGGGTGCTAGGATTAAAGACGTACCACCACTCCCCTCTGTGGCTGGTTCTGTCCTCTGATCTTCAGGCAGCCTTTATTTCCTCACATGACCTCATGGAGAGGCCTTGTGACTTCTACTTTTCTGAGTTCCTTGAGTCTCTTGGGTCTCATCAGTTTCCCAATCCTTTCCAACTCCCAACAGGAGTGAACGTTACAATTTAGAGGAGATATTTGCCTAATAACATGGCCTTCCTTTAGCTCTGATGCCCTTTCTACCAGTTTCTACCAGTTTTTCATGGTATCCCCCTGAGCTTTGGTGGGGGTAGTATAGATGTCTTAGAATTTTTTCCCATTTATGGCTAAATCTTGAGTCACTGTGCATAGAAACAGTCATATATTCTCAGCAATTTGACCAGGTATTGAGTTATAGTATTTACCACTCAACAAAAAGAAGCTACCCACTAGGTCAAACCTGACAGCAGCAGTAATCTGTGGTGTAAACACAGATATTTAAAAGGAAATTTGACAGACATGCTATATCCTTTTAACTAAATAACAACTCTGGGCCCTATCAGCTCTGTAGCCACAGATCTTTGCCTTGGCTCGTTTAAGGTACCAACATGACTTCCGTTCTCTGGGGACAGTCTTAGCTCCAATTGGAAAGCAATTGATTGGACATATAACAGTTATGCCACATTTTGCTCAGTATGACGGTAGCATAGTTAGTATGTAGAATCCATAACTGATCAGAGCTTTTGTTGATAATTCTCCCCCAAATGACCTGCATAGAACTTTGCAGTACTGTAAAAGCCAGGCAATATGGAGGAAGCTTCTATCATAGTTCCAGCTTAAAATTTTAATATCCCAAAACAAAGATATATGCAATGTCTTTGGCAACAGGGACTTACTCTCCAGTTCTGGCATTAACCAACAGTAGGAACAGCAGACTTTGTGGTTTGTGAGAACTCAGAGACCCTCTTAGCCTACTGTTTATGTCTTAGTTAGATGTAACTGTCAACTTCGCACAGCTTAAGTTCACCTGCAAAGAGTTGAAGAATTTTCTTCATCAGGTGGCCTGTGGGCTGGGTTGTGAGGGATTGTCTTAATTGTTAATGGATGTAAGGTGATCTTGAGTTAAGAAAACTAGCTAACTATGAGCCTGAGAGTTAGCCACAGAGTGAGCTGGTAAGCATCATTTTTCCATAGTGCCTGCACTGAGTTCTTACCTTGACTTCCCCCAGTGATGGATTGTGATCTGGAAAGGTTAAAACAAAATATCTCCTTTCCTTTATTAAGTTGCTTTTGGTTAGAGTTTTTATCATATCAACAGAGAGGTAATTAGGATAGGAGACTTCCTATTCCTGGCACTGAGGCTTTCCTTTAATAACTTAGGGACTCTGTGAGTCCTCTTCCCGCTCAAACAGGGTGCCTGTACTCAGAATCTGTAACATCTGTTTTCACTTTTCCTTTAGATGTGTTTCCAAATTTGAAGCATACTCAAGACACTTGAGGGCATTATGTCATGAAACCTTTTTATAGAGGGCAGGATGGATGTCTTAAGGCTTATCACTGTCCACTTTAAGTAAGTTCCAATTGGTCTTTTGAGTTAGCAGCTAGAGTTATACTTTTTAAAACATAGGGAGGTCCTTTTAGAAAGCATTTAAAGATCTTAGGATTTGTATCGATTGTTTTATAAAGAGAGCGATGTTGAATAGAATAGAATGAAGTGAGAGTCATGGCCATATTTAGCCTTCTTCAATCCATTTGTTCTCCATAAACAGTCTTGCTTCCTTATCCTGGGGCATTACCATGTGACTATGATGCATCTCTCTACCTTAGATGTTTGCACTGGGGCTTCCTTGCCCTGCTTGGAGAAGCCTGGGTCATGGCTTCACTCTCACCAGCTGTTCAAGTACAGAATCTGGTCCCATGTCATGGTTATACTCTTTCAGCCATATTTGGCTGCTGAAGAAATCCTGGGCTGTGAATACAATCTCTATTCCCATTATATTTTCTTGTAGGGGAGAAATGTGTACAGAATATTCTAGGGAAATAATTGCCCACTTCTAGGACGAACCATCCTTTTTATTGTACCACTCTGTCTTCCATTCTTTCTTTCATATCTTTGGTGAACTGGTGCTTAGTCATTATAGATTTCCTGAGGTTCACTACATAGTATTTGGTGTTAAAATCTACCCTAGGAACTCTGTCTTTACACAAATGTTGTCACATTGGATATTAGGTGTCCTGGACATACGTTTTAAAATGTAATTTTCAGTTTAAATGTTTAAGTCATTCAGATCTACCATACATTGCCTCTTCTACCTCATCAAGATTATGCCCTACCTGTGGCTCAGTAAAGTAACTGTGAGGCCCAGAAGAGCTTGATTACACAGCAGTGTCCCCCCAACAGCTTGTCTACATAGTTACCATGAAAGGCTTATTAAAACTAGCCAGACAGTAGGCCCGAGTCTCAGTTTACTGTTAATGCTTTGTAGTTCTAGGAAAAGTCAAAAACAGACCCCAGCCAAAGATGGGCCAGCATCTAAGGGGAAGTAGCTGCTATTCCAAACATTCCAACAGTTAGATAACATTGGATAAGATCACCAGATGTCCTTTAGCCTAGCAAGCACCTAGTCTCCTTCATCCTGATAAAATAACCCTAGACAAATGTCAGCCAATCAGGATCCTGAACCCTGAAAATTTCTTCACCCAACCTCTATTACGATAAAAATCCTACCTCACTTTGGCTGGGCATTCTCTGCTCTAACGGCGGTGTCAGACAGGTAGAGAGTCCAAGTTTAAGCTTGAATAAAGGCTCTTTGTTTTACATATGGAATTTAGTCTCTGTGGTATGGTCTTTTGGGGGTTCCTGAGATCTGGGCATAACAGTAACAAAGGTCATTTGGGAATGAATTTCTTTCTTAGTTATTCGGTGAACCATTAGGCTTGGTGAGTAGGCACAGAATGTCACCCCCTTCCCTCCCAGTTTCCTCATTTCTCTTGACTTCTAGTACCTGCTACTCATGGGGATCTCAGCTAGCTAAAAACACAAGTCCCTAATGGACTATTTGAGCCAGTTCATTGGGGACAAATTTTCATGTGCGAACAGTTACCCAGTTTCTCTACATCTTTGGAATTCAGACTTATCCCATTCACCCTCATATCCCACTGCCTCATAAGCCAAGATACTAGGGCTTCTTTTATTTCTTGTTTAAATGCTGCTTTTCACAGTTAAAGCAATTCAGATACAGAATTTTCTTATAATTATGGTTTCCTGTATAATCCATCATTCATGTTCTTGTGTGCATGCTGAGTCATAGATTTTTCTCTTCCTCTGTATTAAAGGCCTCACAGATACTGAGGGCTATCATACATCATTTCTTCCTCACATTCTCCCTCTACACTGCCTGATTTTGCTCAGGAGTTCTATGTTTTTGATCTCAGGAAAGAATGTTTAAGAAATTGCTAATTTTTAAACTCTCTTTTTGTGTCTGTAAAAAATAGTAAGCTAACACTTCTTTCTCATCCTCTCTTTTTTCATATCACCTTCCAAACTGGAGGATGATATGAAGAATAACAAACAAACATTTTCCTTGTAAATCTTTGCCAGGGCATATTGCTAAGCCTCAGTTGCATGTTTTTCGTCCCTCTCCAAGACTGTGAAAGTGACACCACAACCACTTAAGATCCTAAACCACACGTGCTACTTTCAGAGATTATGATATATTCTCTAGTCCATCAGTCAATGTGGGTTCCTGCTTGTACTCACACAGTATGTACATCATACTCACGGAGGCACACCTTTCTGTATCACACAGAGAAAGCAGATTACCTTAAATTTCCCCTAAGGATGTTGCACCCTCATATGATTTCACTTTGGTTGAGAGCTCCAAGTATGTGGTAAACGAAAAAGGTCCATGGTGAATGTTGCAAGCGGATAACAAATTTGACAGTGAGAATGAATTGTAGAGTTAAAACTGGGAGCCAGGAACACTAGGGATAAGACACTGAGAAGCTTTCTTGGGCTATGAAACAGAAAGCAAACCAAATAAAAGGAAGAATGGAGCTCCGGGCCTGAGACATCAGGCTGGCCTGCCCTCTCTGAAGATTTTGTGGATCAGATGAAAACCACTATTGACCCTCCATGTTATTTTGCTTTGAAATGCAGCTAATTCTACCTGTTTAAATTATAAATGAACATGGCTTCTAATAAGAACCTTCTACCTAAGTGACCACTCCAGTTGACTCCATAGACAAGGAGTAATATATAAAGCTGTGGTAGAGTTAACTCTGCTGTGATAAAGCTACAAGCTGATGGTGTAAATATGAGAACAAAGAGAGCTTAATACAGTTACAGCATTTGAGTCACGGCAATGTCAGAAATAGCAACAGCAACCAGTTAATAATTAGCAGACTGTCAAAATTAGTATCTGTCAGCACATGTCAGAGATGGCAGAGGGGACTTTAATCACACCTAATTGGATGTTTGGTGTGTGTTGAGATCATGTTTAGGCTCATGACCACCTTCTCAGTTGGCAAGAAAACTTGTAGCATGTATGGGCATTCTATTGAGTTGGCTCCATAAGGCCCAGGGTGCTAATCAGTCTCATAGCAGTTATTGGCCCATTCATGCATTTTTCATCAAAAAATCCCAGACAAGGAAGGTTGACATCTTCTTCCTCTTGTGGAAATCCCTCTCACTCTTGAGAATTTCAATGATTTTTCTTAATTTCTCATTTTCTGTAATTCTTCTCAATCATTGCTTTGCATGTTCCCATGAGAGTTCATATTTTTAAGCTTCAGTAATGCAAGTCAACAAATTTGGAGCACTGTTTCAGAGTGTCTAGCACCATAGGTCCTCGGATTATGGATAACTGGAATATGGAAAGTTCCATTTTCCTAGCCCTCCTGTATCAGTTGCATGCATGTCTTATCCCACAGCAAGATTAATGCACTTGCCATTGTAGAAATGTGGGACACCATCCCCATGGGGAAAGTGTAGTTTGTTAAATCACTCTTGCAAATGTTTCACCTACAGATGGATGAGCCTCAGTTATATGTCTTCTCATCCATGTAATTGGTGTACAAGTGCTCATTCCAACTTTTCTTTAGCTATGTGGGTCTTTGTTCCTGGGTAGATGTAAATAAGTGTCTATTTATCTCAGGTAGGGCATTGGTAACAGACTAAAGGAATGATTTTGTTCAAGTCTAGATTGTCAAATCAATTAATTTATTAGAGCTGCTTGCAGGAACATGGCCAATTCCAAAGCAGCTGTGTCTCTAAGAAGCCCACAGTCAAAGGGTGATGAGCTCAGGAAAGCAGCATCATTAGAACTCAATGTTAACTCTCAGGCAGTTACAATAAAAAAATGTTCTCACTCCCCAACTACTGCTACAACCTTGGGGAGGGTACCTTGTGGGTACTGCAAGTTTTAGGAGCTCCCTCTGTCCAGTAGGTCTCATTAGCTTCCTGATTCTTAGAAGCCATGGTCTTCCCTCTAACTGAAGAAATATTTCAATTAGAAGGATATGGATTCACAAAGGACTGGAACCCGGAGTCAAGATTCTCTTTCTCTTCTAAGTCCTGGCAAGTTTCATGAGTGTCATAATAGTTAATATTTTGTATACAATTTTTCTGTTCAGTAACATGGAGGTTGACTTTTAATCAGAAATACGCCTTATAAAGTGGTGCTTGGGAACGTAGTAAGTGGATTTTGTGAATGATTTTAGCTATGCTATGCCTGGAGCAAATTACAGTCACTTGCTCTGTGATGCCAGAGCAAAGGCCAGAAAACACAGACCAGTTGTTCTCTGTGTACAGCCTTCATTTGTTTCACCCAATTAACAAATATACATTCAGAAAGGCCGGACCATAGGACCGACTCTGTGAAGTGCAAAAGAGCCCCAGGCAATCTTTTCTTCTTGAAGTGTGGGGCTATGAACTGCAAAGGCCAAAATTTACCACCACAGGGATGACAAAACCAAGTATCCTAGAGAACATCTTGTGTTTCTAAAATTTGGCCCAGTTTCTCTCAAAAGATTAGTTAAAATAACAGGAGGAATTTCATCACATAAAACCCGTGTGTCCTGACTTAGGAGACTTTACTATAGTGGTTAGAAATTGAGGATGGATTAGCTTGCAGAGGATGAGCGTCAACCATGTCACGAGTCATTTCTTAGCCTTGAGAAATCACTCATTTTTCTCTCTTTGGTTTCTCCGTCTGTAAAACAGAACACTGTTTAGAGGGCTAACGAAGGAAAAAAAAATATTTTAGATATATATCTTTTTTGTATTTAGAATGATACCTGATACATAGTTAGTAAATATTATTAATTATGCATATTAAACTCCTAGAAATTCATAGGTGTAAATAAGTTAAGTAAACCAATCTCCCCATTGTTTTATTAATTAAAGTGCCAGCCATTTACCAAATGCTTTAATTTCTTCCAGTGCTTATGGGCTGCTATACTTCTAGCTCTTTTCTTATTAAGGTTTATTTATTTATTTATTTTGACTACTCTGTCTTTTTCTTATAAACTCTGATTTTCTCAAGGGCAAATTCCTGTCTCACTGGACTTGTAACCATTCTGTTAGAGCCAAATGTTTGGAAATGCCACAGTCCTTGGGGCACTGTTTTTGGCCAAGGAAAACTATCTAATTATAGTAAAATATTAAATACAATGTGTCAGATTTGGTACAAGTGAAAGAAAAACTACTCGTAACACAGAAAGTAAGTAATATCGAAGAGAGGGAGTTAGGGAAAGCGTTTAAATGGAAGAATTGAATGAATAGAAAAAGCATTTTTATTGTTTGATGGACTTCTGAGATTATTGGTTGGATGGGAAATTGATGAATTTAATTTAAAAAAGGCAACAGTTATATGGTCAGAGATGTTTGCTTTCACCATCCCCCAAAAGTTATAACATATGTCTTTGCACTGTAATAGACTTTCTTACACTCTGGCTTGTCCGAGACAAGAGAAAGTTTAGTGTTGTGCATAAAACCGTTGAAAGAGCCCATCTCCTAATATGAGAGAAAGATATCCATAGTAAAATATATCAGTCACTGTAAAAAATCTTATGGAAAGAAACTGGAAGCTATGGACTATTTTCAAATGGTTGGCTCGAGAACGATGTTAGGAAGTTTGACTTATAAGCCACAAACGCAAGACTCCATGAGAAGCAATTTTAATGGAGAGGAATCTTAGCAATGAGCTCCAAGTGTGAATAAGTTCCTCGAACGGGAAAACCATGCCTGAAGTGCTTCCTGTTTTCCAAATGAAGTTCTCTCTTAGATGGCTGTGAGGAATGAACCTATGGTCATAAATTCAGCCCTTAGCCACAGTTTTCTTTGTCCTGACAGCTGTCTCTTCCTGTTACCTTCTCCCCTTCTCGTCTGGTGCCTAAGGAATTTACTCTGGGATGAATTAATTCCATAGCATTCCCTTTGCTTTGATCTTCCTGGGTTGTTTATTTTCTCAGTTAGTTGTGTGAATTTCAAACATCTTGTGATCTTGTGCGCGTGTGCCTGAGTATGCACATATGTATGTGGGTGTGAATGCCCTTGAATGTGGAGAGACCAGATGTTCACTGACTGGTCAGTGAGCCACTGGGATGTCCTGTCTTTGCCTGTCAGCACTGGAATTACAGTGGGCCACCTGGCTTTTGGGCCACCTGGGCGCTGGGACCTGAACTCAGGTACTCATGTATGCATAAGCACTTTACTCAGTGAGTATTCTTTCCAGTCCCCCATCCCCAACCACCTTTCATGTAAAGGAGAATTTACCATCACTCACATAGCAATGCTTTATTCATTCTGAACAGTATCTGCCAGGCAAATATAGATTCTGCTTTATCCCTCTTGATAGATAATAAGGCATCCCTCCCTCACCCTCTTTCTCAGAGGCCAAGGAGCTTTCTCTCTGGTAGCTATCTGGAGCCAGCGAGGAAGACTTGTCACAGGTGAACATTGTTGTTACTGGAGACAGGGTAGTCCAGTGTTCCAGACACTGTGATTCCACACAGTTTGTCTAGGACCTTATTGTTTGTCAGAATTGGTGCATTATCAATTTAAATGACCTCTGGCCATAAATTTATTGAAAGTTCAAACAAATGGTGCAGTTTCTCATTTATTTGACAGCAAATAGGGATGATGGCCTCCAATAATGTCTTGGGACCAAGTAGCAGAGAAAGTCTGGGGTTAGCTGTATTGATAGTGGTTAATTATGGTGAATTCACTTGGACCTAGTAGGTGAAGAGAGAGAACACAGGGGCTACAGAAGTCCATGTTTCTGCTTCTTATTATTTGTTGAGATAACATTCGAGTTCTTATGGGAAGTGTGAGAAGATAATCTGAGTGATTTCCTTGGCTATAGGTCACTTGCTCAGGTAAAGGATAGAAGGACCATGCTTTTCTAAACATTAAAAATGACCAAGGTTCATAGATATGGGATGTGTTCTCCAGGCCCCAGGCCTTACTGAGGAGCAGTTTGCAGGCAATAGGTTTTTGGTAAAGAATCATCATTTTCTTGAGAGTAGATTTTCTATGCACTCTGGTAGGTTTCCTGTGTGCCAGGGGATGATCAAACACCCACACTCATATTAGCACCACTCATTGGACTGAATGGGTGATTGACAAACAGCAAATGTGAAGTTGTAAGGAGGAGAATTAGAATGGGGAGATGTGGTGGATATGATCCTCTTTCCTTACACATATGTATGAAATTCTCTAGGAAAAAAACAACCATTATTATTCTTTAAAAAAAAAAAACTGAGCAAGATCATATTTCAAAGGGATAGGCATGCTAAGCATTGGAATTTATTATGGTTATTATAGAATTTTAGTTTTTTAAAACTCTCGTTTCATCAGTGAAGTTCAAGAGACATTATTTCAGCATTGTTTATGCTTCTTAATACCCTTAATGGGTATGCTTAAGATGATAATGATGTTATCTTATTTAAAAGAGCTTCTCAAGAAAATCTTTCTTCCTTTGAATATTATCCGTGATACTACAATTTCATTGTAATATCCAGAACTGTTTATAGTAACTAGATGGACTGCTCAGAAGCCTTGTTGTTTATTGGGCATCCACAATGTTTCCTGCTTTTTACTATTTAGTGGAATAGAGACATTGGAAATAATATAAAAGAAGGATTACTAAGATTTCTTATGAGATTACTTAAAAGAACAAGAAACAGGTTTTTTTTTGGCATTAGATGAAATGAATAAACCATGTTAAAATTATTGCTATTAAGAAAGGTTTGGGGCTATTTTACATTAGTTCTAAGAATATTTTATTCTTTTCCTGTTGGAGAGCGAGTCTTGCTATGTACCCCCAGCAGCCTTAAACATTTAGTACTCCTGCCTCAGCCCCTGAGGGTGGGACTACAGGTCTGTTTCATTCCACCCAGCTGGCTAACTTTACTCAATTATCCCATTACAGTACATTTAATTCTTGACAGTTTATTTATAAGCAAATCACACATTTAACTAGTTATTATTTTTGTGCATGCCTAGCTGAAGAATTTTGGTTCAATAGTAGTTGGTTCCTTAGGTTCTCAGACTGCCTGAGGGTATTATCATTCCTAATGACTTCCTCTCTGGACCTACCTGTTTTTCTTCCTTACTCAATTGAGTTAAATATGCCAGGTTTATGTCTTCTGAGTCATCTTTTAGCCTTCCTCTGCTTAGTGTCTCACGGTCAAGTGGCAGCAAATTTTGACAGTTCCTCAAAATGACTTCCAAAGCCTCTCCTCCCTGCCAATGCCATCTTAAACAGACTGCCTTTTTTATGAGTCAGATGCCACCCAGGGCCTCCAGTTGGTCTCCTTGGTAGTCTTTCTTAGCTGCCATTTTCTGTGCAAATCATTACCAAATCTACCTCTCAGAAAACTAAAATATATTCGTAAGGACTTTTGTTTGATTGGATAATTGAGTTTAAATGCCTTAGTGATTTCAAAATTATTATAGAAGCCAAGCTTATAGCTGAGTGATGGAGGGCATGCTTTACATATGCGCGGACCATAGTAAATAAACACATAAAGTGATTAAATTAAAACACACCAAAATTAGGTCAGGTATTATAATGAACCACCATGTATCTGTCCACAATTCCCAGTTCATGATAATGTTGTTCCTTCTTTAACTCTACTCATTTCCTGTGTCTACATTAATTTCAAGGAAGTCATGGGCACTGTATTATTTCATTTGTAAGTATTTCAGCATGCATAACTAGAAGATAAAACACGAGCATATTAACATATCTCAAATTATTAATAATTTCTGTCATACACCAAAGGTTTTTTATTTGTTTTGTAAATGGCATATGTATATACTTCAGTTTGTTTGAAAATTGGATTTCAATAAAGCTTGGTGGTGTAATCAGTTGGGGTCTTTAAATATGTAAACTTCAGTACTCCAAGCCTATATCTTCTTATTTATTCATTTATTTTTATTTTTCCTTTCCATTTACGAGATCATGGAAAACCAGGTCCTTGGACTTGCTATGTAGGTCCCAGGGGATAGGTTATAATTTTTAAACAGGAGGACTGCAGAGGATACCTCTGGATTTATTTGGTAATTACTGGGCCCTCCATCATCTATAGAATCTAAAACAAGTCAACATTTCATTCCTGGATTCTCTTCATCTGGGTCTCTGTTATAAATCCAACAGCACAGGACCTTCTAACCGGACCCAACATTCCCTACCTTGGAATGACCTTGTCAATTCTTCTGCAAGTTTCCTGGAGTCTTCTTTTTGAAGACTTGATTCTTGCCTCTTCCCCATCCCTCACTTTTGCAACTTCTCCCAGATATGATTCCCCTCATGAAACCAACACGCCTTTCTAACTGGACGCCTTCTACATGTGTGTGCGTCCATGAGTTCATATGTAGGAAGTGGATATTCGTGCATCTTCCAAAAGGCGCCCTACTGCAAATTCAGGTTTCTGTATCTTTCTACTTCTGTATCTTTGACAATTAAGGAATGAGGGAAGGTATGGAGGATGTGTTTCCTCATTAAGCCAGTACTTAGGAGGCAGAGGCAGGCAGATCTTGGAATTCAAGGCTAGCCTGGTCTACAGAACAAGTTCCAGAATAGCCAAGACTATGCAGTGAAGCACTGTCTCCAAGAAAGACAAACAAGCAAAAAACCAAAATGAAGGAACCAACTAAACAAACATATGAAAAACAAACCCAAGGCATTGGCCAGAAAATATTATTTAGATTTAAACCAGATTTTTTTTTCTTCTAATTTTATCTTTTATGTGTATGAGTGTTTGCTTGCATGTGTGTCTGTGCATCACATGGAGTCCGTGGAGGCCAGAAAAGGGTACCTTGTCTCTCCGGAGCTGGAGTAATAAATGGTGTCGAGTCACCATGTGGGTGCTGAGAATAGCATCCTAGAATATGGATTCTCTGCAAGAATAGCCAGTGCTTTTAGCCACTGAGACATGTCTTCAGTTCCAAAATCAGATATTGATGTGACAGATACTAATGCATGTGACTATTTTAACAACATTTGGAAGCTTTGTTTTGCTTGTTAGGTGTTCAGGTTGAATACTTAAAAAAAAAAAAATCAGCTATTCTATTCCTGTTAGTGTATTTTAGCATTTTTTATTTTACTTTATAAACCAAATTGGAAAATTTCAGATATTTAGAGAAAGGGTTTTAATGAAAGCCATTGAATTTCTATTGCAGAATTTTTATAATTTCCTGTTGACTTCAGTTATCATTTGCTGTTTGAGAACTTGCCACTGACAACATATAATTTCCATGCCCTGTTTTCAGTGGGGTTCCACCCAAGGTGTCTTTGTGCTGATTCTCACATCTTGTTTCTCTTTGACCATTCTTTGATATATCTCCTTTCAACAAGACAGCTCCTTTAGAACTTATGCCTTCGAACTTCATCTCACTGGAAGGTCTATAGAATCTTCTTTGGCAGAGATTGGCATGCTTTCCTCTGAGAATTAGGTTTTCTCAAGACCTCTGAGTGGGAGGAAGGAGACAGTGGAATTACATGGTCTCTAATTCAAGAGGCAAATGTTTTTCACTTTTATGGGTCTTAAATAGAATACATTTCTGGTGGTAAAGTTCTCTTTGAGAATATAACGGGAGAGAAAGTAAATACGTGTACCATGATGAGAGCTATGATGATTTTCCCTTCTGGGTTTTGACTTTATCTTCTGCTAGAGACTTGAAGTTAAGAAAGCACATTCTTTCATTTCACATCATGTAAACTATTTAATTGTTTTATTCTGGGAATGAGAGAGGGGGAGGGGAAGAGGAGTGGTCACTAACTACATCCACTCACACTTGGCTTATGAGCCAACAGCTGGCTTTCTGCAGCTGGTATCTACTTCTCTGGAGACTAACGGGTCCCCCTATTTTTATTTATTTATTTTTTCAGTGTTTAGACAGAGTCTCACAAACTGGTCTCAGACTCTCGATCCCTCTCATTCACTGTTCTCCTGTATGCTGGAATTAAATGTTGGTGGCACCATGTCTGTCTTAGTCCACTTTCTTTAAAGAATAATTTGTGCCTCAGAAACTGATGTCCCTTCTTAAGGAGCACAGAGCTTCCTAAGATGTCTGCTCTCAACATGAAATATTTAAGAATGTTAATTTATTTTTCTTCTAAATATTAAAAATATTTTACTGTACATATTTACCTGATACTGTAGTCTTTCATTCAGCACATGTATAAAATTTGTGCTGGTGGAAGGGGGTAACTTTATCATCTAATTTTGGGCTGTCCAAAATCTTCTCTAATAGTTCTTTTGGAATAGACAATTAATTGCTGTCAGCCATAGTTGTAGTACTGCACTGCAGAACAGCTCTCTATTCCTTCTACCAAACTGTAAGGTCGTGCTCATTAGTCATCTTATCATCCCTTCCCAACCCTGCCAATGTCTGGAAAATACTAGTCTGTGTACAGTTTCCATGACATCAGTGCATTAAGCTTCCACAGATCTATGAGGCATGTGCTATTTCTTTTTCTGTGCTTGACTTATTTCATGTGATATAATGTTCTCCAGTTTTGTCCATGTTGCCCAAAATGACAGGATTGTATTCTTTTCTATAAACAATACTCTATATGTGAGTCATAATTTTATTCTTCATTCACCTATAGAGACACCTAATACAATTTCATGATTTGGATGTCATGGAGAATATGACAGTGAGCATGAGATATAGATGCCCAGTGAACACACTGATTTTATCTTCTTTGGATACATACTCAGGACGAGAATTACTGGGTCACATGGTAGCAGAACTTTGTACATGTTTTTTGCACATGTCTAGTATTCATTCCCAGAAATTCCTGTTTTTAATTTCTCTAAACTATAAAGTTGGTTGACCTAAGTACTTGCTTTTGTATCGGAGTAAAAAAAGAGAGATTTCTGGTTAAAACTATGATATACATAATCCCATATTTCTTTGTGATAACCAACTTAATATTTCTTGGTCAGTTATAATTTTGTTGTTGGCCAGAAGTGAAGAGCATATTGATTAGTTTATGTGTCAGCTTTAGAATTTATTTTCACAGTTGCTATGAACTTTTTAGAGAGTGCTCAAATTAATAATTAGAATGTTTAAATCTTTGCCTAGTTGTACACAATACACAGGGATGATGAATTTAAGAAAGCTTGTTATTCAGTACATAACCATTTGAGATTCAAAGGCTTTTAAACACATTCTGTGAGCTAGCTTTTGCTTTCTTCCTAATACCATCACACCTTTCTGAAACCACTTACTTAACTAGCTGATTTCAGGGAGTCTTGAGTTTTGTGAGTTGGACTTCTGGGTAAGTCTGTTGTAA